>CM076672.1:236172568-236895068 GCA_038501925.1 Xenopus petersii | reverse complement strand
GAATGTACGTGATACACTACTCACTCCTCCTCACATCTGGATATAAACTAACACTGTCCTTTGCTATTGAAGTCAAGTTATCTAAACAAACCAGCAATTGGTCTTTCTCTTTTTGTGCTTTCTGCATAATTTGCTTTTTTGTGCAACCTCAGGTGAGAGTGAAATTTCTCATATTGAGATTTCTGATGCTGATTTGTAGGCTCCACACCAGTGCAGTTGCCCATAGCAACAGATGAGCAATTGGATCTGATAACTCTGCTAATAGTCACAATATGAAAGCAATGATCTGGAGGGAACGCACGTCAGTGATTTCAATTGCAAGCTGAAGAGAAACAGAACACAAGGATAAAGTATTTTCCAAAAACCTTCATAAAAACAAAAACAGCTGGTGTTACTTCCCCTTTAAAATCGAGTTTGATCTTTAGATATTGCTGAAGCAGTGCACAACTTACTGGCACTATTTCATTAAATGTATGATGGTGATTATGATGATGATGGTGATGATGATGTTGATGATGGTCAAATCTCACTGATAGCCCCCTCTGACCCTAAACAGTTAATACAGACAATAGTGAAGAAGGTACTTTCTCCTGATGAAGTGAGACCATACTCAGTAGCACTATGGATACAGAAAATGTCACTTTATTCAACAACATAAAACTGCCTGTCGCCATTTCAGCCAATGCCCCCAAAATAAACTGCCATTGTTCTGAAAAGGAAACACTGTCCCTTTAAATACATAAAGCTAAGGGAGAGTTCAGGCCAGTGGCGAAGGAACAGCCTAATTTATGCAAAGTTCGTTTTTGATTATTAAAACAATTATTTTATTTTCCTGACGTCTAACGTAAGCAAATAATTGCACATTGTCGGAGTTCATTCCCGTGCGCCCACTGCTCAGTGATTTGTGGGATAATTACGCAGTCGTAATTAGTGAGATGCACAAACAGTTTTATAACTACGGGGTCCAAGGGTTGTTCCAGGATAACAGCCCCCAACTCTTTATCATGGGCTCAGGGTGCAGCCAGAATTACTCAACTCCATCTCCCTCCGTCATCTCCATCAGCTTCATTTCAAATCTTTCTCTCCACTCATCAATCTAATTCTTTCCACTTCCTAACGACTCATCAGAGCCATTACACTAACGATTAACCACATCAGAACCACATGAAAGTGATACTGAATATTCTACACAATATGGATCTCACTTCTGCCTGAGCTAATATACCGTAATATTATGAGATAACACAGCCCATTCCAACATAGGAGTAAAGTTCTACTAATAGTAATAGAACTATTGCATTGTCCAACATAGCAAATTATCCCACTGTAACTATAGGCACATCTCTCCCTACTATACCTGCTATCCCACAGTCACACTCCCTTCCCAGAGACTATTATCCACTGTTACTATAGGCACCATCTCTCCCTACTATACCTGCTACCCCACAGTCACACTACCTTCCCAGAGACTATTATCCACTGTTACTATAGGCACCATCTCTCCCTACTATACCTGCTATCCCACAGTCACACTCCCTTCCCAGAGACTATTATCCACTGTTACTATAGGCACCATCTCTCCCTACTATACCTGCTATCCTACAGTCACACTCCCTTCCCAGAGACTATTATCCACTGTTACTATAGACACCATCTCTCCCTACTATACCTGCTATCCCACAGTCACACTCCCTTCCCAGAGACTATTATCCACTGTTACTATAGGCACCATCTCTCCCTACTATACCTGCTATCCTACAGTCACACTCCCTTCCCAGAGACTATTATCCACTGTTACTATAGACACCATCTCTCCCTACTATACCTGCTATCCCACAGTCACACTCCCTTCCCAGAGACTATTATCCACTGTTACTATAGGCACCATCTCTCCCTACTATACCTGCTATCCTACAGTCACACTCCCTTCCCAGAGACTATTATCCACTGTTACTATAGGCACCATCTCTCCCTACTATACCTGCTATCCTACAGTCACACTCCCTTCCCAGAGACTATTATCCCACTGTTACTATAGACACCATCTCTCCCTACTATACCTGCTATCCCACAGTCACACTCCCTTCCCAGAGACTATTATCCACTGTTACTATAGGCACCATCTCTCCCTACTATACCTGCTATCCCACAGTCACACTCCCTTCCCAGAGACTATTATCCACTGTTACTATATACACCATCTCTCCCTACTATACCTGCTATCTCACAGTCACACTCCCTTCCCAGAGACTATTATCCACTGTTACTATAGACACCATCTCTTCCTACTATACCTGCTATCTCACAGTCACACTCCCTTCCCAGAGACTATTATCCACTGTTACTATAGACACCATCTCTCCCTACTATACCTGCTATCCCACAGTCACACTCCCTTCCCAAAGACTATTATCCACTGTTACTATAGACATCATCTCTCCCTAATATACCTGCTATCCCACAGTCACACTCCCTTCCCAGAGACTATTATCCACTGTTACTATAGGCACCATCTCTCCCTACTATACCTGCTATCTCACAGTCACACTCCCTTCCCAGAGACTATTATCCACTGTTACTATAGACACCATCTCTCCCTACTATACCTGCTATCCCACAGTCACACTCCCTTCCCAGAGACTATTATCCACTGTTACTATAGGCACCATCTCTCCCTACTATACCTGCTATCCCACAGTCACACTCCCTTCCCAGAGACTATTATCCACTGTTACTATAGGCACCATCTCTCCCTACTATACCTGCTATCCCACAGTCACACTCCCTTCCCAGAGACTATTATCCCACTGTTACTATAGACACCATCTCTCCCTACTATACCTGCTATCCCACAGTCACACTCCCTTCCCAGAGACTATTATCCACTGTTACTATAGGCACCATCTCTCCCTACTATACCTGCTATCCCACAGTCACACTCCCTTCCCAGAGACTATTATCCACTGTTACTATAGGCACCATCTCTCCCTACTATACCTGCTATCCCACAGTCACACTCCCTTCCCAGAGACTATTATCCCACTGTTACTATAGACACCATCTCTCCCTACTATACCTGCTATCCCACAGTCACACTCCCTTCCCAGAGACTATTATCCACTGTTACTATAGACACCATCTCTCCCTACTATATATATTATTTTCCTATCTGTATAAGTCACCATTCCCTTTCATTTCATTGCGCTTGTCTATGTTCTTGTAGGTTACAATTCCTTTCACACTATATTATAGTTTCCCTAAGGCCTCACATATCCGTATTCTCAATGATGTCATTTACAAAATGAAATATCTCTTTTCTCTACATTCGGTGCCACTTTATTCTTTGGATGTTGCCAGAATTAACAGGAGAAGTGCCCTCTGCAATACATTTAATTAGAGAACGAATCCTATCTTTTTAATGCGCCACATCACAATAACGAGACACAATTTCTGCTAAATGGGAATTCTTGATTTGATCTTGATTTTTTTTTTTCTTCTTTTTTTAAAATCTCATTTCATTATATAAAAAAGAATGCAGCATTTTTATGAAATGTTTGCTAGAAGCCTGGGCTTTGGAGATTGGAATCACAGGCCCTTGCCTAGTCCTCGTGGGACTGCACCTTCAAAGTGTTTTATTTAACTTCTCATAAAGTATAAATCCTAGTCTATTAAATGGTAAATGCTTTCTTTATTAGTCCAGAGTAGAGGCTTATATGTTGTCTTTATTTACTGGCAAACTTAAAGGGAAATGTCATGGGTTATTCCCCTGATTTTTCCAAACTTTACTGTACTTACAAAAAGTTTGTGGGTTTTCTTTGTTTATTTATTTTAGTGCCCAATAGTTGCTTTTTTGTTAAAAAAAATCTTTCAATGACATCACTAGGCTGCAGGCTGAGACGAGTTATAGAGGGAACTCTGAGTATCACTCATGTATTATAAGGGATAATGTACCCCCTACTGTAAATGATAAGGATATTAGAAGTCACTGAGGGGTTGTTCTGTGACCATATAAAGGCACAAGGCTGCAGGCTGAGTTATACAGGGAACTCTGAGTATCACTCATGTATTATAAGGGATAATGTACCCCCTACTGTAAATGATAAGGATATTAGAAGTCACTGAGGGGTTGTTCTGTGACCATATAAAGGCACAAGGCTGCAGGCTGAGTTATACAGGGAACTCTGAGTATCACTCATGTATTATAAGGGATAATGTACCCCCTACTGTAAATGATAAGGATATTAGAAGTCACTGAGGGGTTGTTCTGTGACCATATAAAGGCACAGGGCTGAGTTATAGAAGTCGGGGAACACTACTAAGCACAATTAGATGGGAGAATGGTGCCATTGGAATAGCATGTGAAATAGCCCAGGGGAGAGAGAGACAAGTTGTGGTTGTACTTCTCAGGCTGAATGTGAATATGTGGTACAACACAGGTATATTCTTATTGCCTGACTTTACAAGGGCACCAAACTAATAAAACCTTTATAAATCCAGGACTAATAGTCTGTAATAAATGTGGAAGGTGCAGTAAAACGTTTTTGTAGAAACATTAAAGCCCTTAGAGAAAGGACAAGACTTTATGGGGCATAAACACCTGCCTGGGGGATACAGAGTCTACACATGACTGCAGGGAGATGTGAGAGATGTAGTTCAGTAGCAGATAGGAATTTGGTTGCAAATTGCAGTTGATATAAAACTGGCCCATGACAAATCAACACTCTTTGGAAGAATTCCTTGCTACAAATACAAAATAAAATGTATATTCACCCAACAAGCTACAGGGCCACACCAAGTTGCAGATAATACAAAGAGCAACATGACAGGCCCTAATAAAAGTCTATTTCTATTCATAATTATCATAAAAATATAGAAGTTTTTTCTAAGTAGTTATATCTATGTACTGCATCTGTGTCTATGTGCTGCATCTGTGTATGGTGTTTATGTGCTGCATCTGTGTGTTGTGTCTATGTGCTGCATCTGTGTGTGGCGTTTATGTGCTGCATCTGTGTGTTGTGTCTATGTGCTGCATCTGTGTGTGGTGTTTATGTGCTGCATCTGTGTGTTATGTCTATGTGCTGCATCTGTGTGTGGTGTATTTGTGCTGCATCTGTGTGTTGTGTCTATGTGCTGCATCTGTGTGTTTTGTTTATGTGCTGCATCTGTGTGTTGTGTCTATGTGCTGCATCTGTGTGTTGTGTCTATGTGCTATATGTGTGTGTGTGTTGTGTCTATGTGCTGCATCTGTGTGTTGTGTCTATGTGCTGCATCTGTGAGTTGTGTCTATGTACTGCATCTGTGTGTTGTGTTTCTGTGCTGCATCTGTGTGTTGTGTTTATGTGCTGCATTGTGTGTTGTGTCTATGTGCTGCATCTGTCAGTGGTGTCTTTGTGCTGCATCTGTGTGTTGTATCTATGTGCTGCATCTGTGTGTTGTGTATATGTGCTGTATCTGTGTGTTGTGTCTATGTGCTGCATTGTGTGTTGTGTCTATGTGCTGCATCTGTCAATGGTGTCTTTGTGCTGCATCTGTGTGTTGTATCTATGTGCTGCATCTGTCTGTTGTGTATATGTGCTGCATTGTGTGTTGTGTCTATGTGCTGCATCTGTCAGTGGTGTCTTTGTGCTGCATCTGTGTGTTAGGTCTATGTGCAGTATCTGTGTGTGGTGTATTTGTACTGCAGGTGTGGTGTGTCTCTATGCTGCATCTGTGTGTTGTGTCTTTGTGCTGTATCTGTGTGATGTATCTACGTGCTGCATCTGTGCAACAAGAACTACAGGGCCAAACCAAGTTGCAGATAATACCAACATGACAGGCCCTAATAAAAGTCTAATCCTTGGGATGATTGTTGTGCCCCCCAAGCCTCCTGCTGCTTTTGAAGTAATTGGCTGCTTCGGACTTGCCTGAGCCCAGAGGGACTGGAGGAGCCTGGGAAGGTGCAACTCATCCGCCCGGTGCCCAATTTATTGTACAGTGTCTCTGCTTAATCTTCTCCTCTGTAAGGAACAGACAATATTAGCTTTTTATCCCTGTTAATCTTACACGGCTGCATAAAATATGTATGGAATATGTATAAAATATCTGTTGCAATGTCAGTCTGTTTGATCTCATTGATGGAATCCTGGGTAACCTGTGGCTCTGGGCGAGTGATATTGGTGCCGTGGGCTTGGCACTATTGTTGGGCATCAGTCTGTAATTGTGCAATGGCCAAACTGTCGCCCTCTAGCTCTTCCTCTACTACAATTCCCATGTCTTTCCTTTTAGCACTTCAAACATATGTCAATTTTTCTCCTAGAGCCACTGTGATACTGTTCTCTGTCCTACATGTGGGCCCACAAATAACTGCTAGGGATGTAGCGAACGGCGGAAAAAATGTTCACGAACATATTCGCGAACTTTCGTCCAAAAATGCGAACGGTTCGCGAACGTCGCGAACCCCATAGACTTCAATGGGAAGGCGAATTTTAAAAGCTAGAAAAGACATTTCTGGCCAGAAAAATGATTTTAAAGTTGTTTAAAGGGTGCAACGACCTGGACAGTGGCATGCCAGAGGGGGATCAAGGGCAAAAATGTATCTGAAAAATACATTGTTGACACAGCGCTGCATTTTGTGCTGTAAAGGGCAGAAATCACACTACGTCACAGTCAGGTGATGTTTCTGGACACGGAATGTGAAAAAGCTCACACAGCTAGGTGGCACTTGGTTAAAGACTGGGCAAACAATGCCTGCAAGGGCAACGTATACAGTAGTGGATACGGAATATATTATTGCTGCTGTAAAAACATCACTCAGGTGATGTTTACGGACACGGAATTATTATTGTTATTTAGACAGAATGTGAAAAAGCTCACACAGCTAGGTGGCACTTGCATACCTTCCAACTGTCCCTCTTTTGACCACTCAACCCCCTGTCCCTCTTTTGTACTGGAAAGTCCCTCTTTTCTCTGCACTGAACAGCCAGAAAAAAAACAGTTTCTAACTTAATTAGCTTTTGGCAGAGAGCTCAGAACAGCTAACAGGTGCAAATAAGATACTTTGTAACAATTTTGACTCTGGTTGGTGCTGGTAGTGGTGAACTACTAGGAGGAGCAGCACACCAGTAGGGATGTAGCGAACTGTTCGCCGGCGAACTAGTTCGCGCGAACTTCGACTGTTCGCGTCCGCCGAATGTTCGCGAACGTCGCGCGACGTTCGCCAATTGGTGTTCGCGTTCGATTCGAAGTAAAATTTCGTTCGACCATTCGACCGTTCGATCGCTAAAATCGAACGATTTCCATTCGTTCGAACGATTATAAGCATTCGATTGAATTAAAATCATTCGATCGAATAGCTTCGATCGTTCGATTCGAACGAAAATCGTTCGATCGTACGAATAAAATCCTTCGATCGTTCGATCGAACGATTTTATCGAGCGTTCGAAGTTCGCGAACTGTTCGCGAACTGTTCGCTTTTTTGCCGGTGTTCGCGAACGGCGTTCGCGAACATCAAATCGGCAGTTCGCTACATCACTACACACCAGTCCCACTCCCCAACACAGCTAGACTAATAGCACTGGGCTCTTATAGTAGCAAAGTAAAAAAAGAAAAAAGAAAATAAAAGCAGTCCTTACAAGGACTATTGGGTTACAGGCAGCAGTCAGCAGATGAGATCAGAAGAGATCAGTGCCCACAGCAGCTACATACAGAGCACTGCAGTAGAAGGTAGATTACTACTAGTCAGCAAAGCTAACTAACCTAAACTCACTGTCCCTCAAATCCCTGCAGAGTTCTGTCCCTACAATACAGAGCAGTATCAAGTAGATTACTAGCCAGCAAACTTACTATCAACTGTCCCTCAAATCACTAACAGTTCTCTCCCTACACTAGCTCTTGCAAGCACACACAGGCAGAATGAAAAAACGCTGCAGGGCTTCAGTTTATATATGGAAGGGGAGTGGTCCAGGGGGTGTGGGGGTGGTCCAGGAGGGAGAGCTTCCTGATTGGCTGCCATGTATCTGCTGGTCTGGGGGAGAAATGGCAAAAATAAGCGCCAGCTAAGGCGAACCCAAATTGGCGAACGTCACGTGACGTTCGCGAACATTCGGCGGACGTGAACAGCCGATGTTCGCGCGAATTAGTTCGCGGGCGAACAGTCCGCGACATCCCTAATAACTGCACCTAAATGGGGCTCTGACCATAGGACCAGGCTCAGAGGGGCTATGGATCCCCCCGAATTCCTCCCAATAGAGTGCACCAGTGACCCCCTAGAAGCATTTTGCTCTGCCGTTGGCTCAGGCCAGACGTGATTTTACTGCGCAGTTTTGGAGCTGACACTGTTCAGATTCAATGTTGGTTCCGCATGGGCGGCACCGAGAGACACAACAATTATAAAGTACATTTTAGTTACAATGTAACAAGCAGGGTGCAGGTTTATAAAGGTCACACACAACACAGAGAATTACTCCGGATACTGACGGGGGCCCAGGGGACACTTTCAGAGTGTAGCGCTATAATAAACTGACTTGTGATAGGGCAGTTTTAGCTACTTTCCTTTGTGGGCTGAGACCACGGATGAGCTCTCTTTCTCAGGGGTAAGCCCTCGCAACGCGGTGGAGGCAAGGGTGTAGTGTAACTGTAACTGGGTGCGATAGCACAATGATAGGCGTCAGTAGTTCTTTAACGGTTGAACAAAGAACTGTGTTTATTGAACAATAGCACATAGATCATTCAGCACATTGATCCACAATGGAGTATAGAACATACACAGCAGCATAAAGGAAACATATACTCACAGCACGTATAGGCTGAATCCCCACAGGCTAGGGAATATACAGCAGAGAGTAAGCTGTCAGCATGTGATGGGTATTGCCCAGTTTTCAGGATATCTTCCAGTGGCAGACTAGGGCAACTCCTGACATCCCTATCTCAACACTTGGTTCCCTACTCTAGGTCAGTAATACCCTGGGATCTTAATCCCTCTAATCTCCTCAGCGGAGCCTTGAGCTGCTCAACTAAATAACCTTTCTATCACTCCTTGAGTGATCTATAAACGAGTATAGCTGTCTAATTACTATGGCCAAGGCGCCTAGGGTCAGCACTACCCATTCCCTTCCAGCCTGCTTGTTTGGGCTAAAGCAATGGACCCAGAGCACATGGTTCCTAAACCTTTTATACTCTGGCACAGTGCCATCTGGTGTACACTGTGTGAACTGCAGGGGTTACATAAGCACAAGGTCCCCATAAGGACCCACTGAGGTGTCCATATTACTAGGGATGTGCCTGTCTGTAAAGTGTAAGGGTGTCTAAGATTTTCACATCCCTACAAGTGATTTTGTCATTTCCAGCAATTAACCTTTTCCACTTTATCACTGTCGGCTCTTCGTTATCGAGGTTGGCGGTTGCCTCGGTGGAGCAATGTCTGAAAGCCGGAATCATTACGTGGGCTTTGCGTTTCCCGAGGAGATCCAGTTCACCCCTGAAATCATTTTGGCTGCATCTGTTTGTGTCACAACCGCTTTTGTTTTTCCTTTTTGTCAAAGTATCAGTTTGGGGAAGGCGACACAATGGGGCTGATTGTCTCGTAATGTGCGCAGTATAATTCCTGTCTTTTTTAACCGCTGCCCGTCTCCGGGTAGTTAAATAACAAAAGAGCCGATATTTTAATAAGCTCATTAACCAGTGCTTTGCTTACAGCGGCTTCTTTTTAATTATTGTGCTGGGAGGAGCCGCGACTATACCAGAAGAAAAGCTCATTTATGGCAATATAATTAAAATAGAAGCCTGTAGCAGCGATGCACATCTGTGAGAATGAGACCGCTATTAATAAACTGCACTTAGCCGACAATTCATTGCTTCAAACTACATCAAGAGTAGAGCACTTAACCCTCTGAGCACTGGGGGTTTCAGAAACCAGTTGGCACATTCCAGCCCATTCTCTGCACAGGCCTGAGTTAAAGGAGAAGGAAAGCTACTGAGGCAGTTTATTGCCAATAGATTAGCCACAATAGTACAAGCTATAACACTATATTTATTCTGCGGAATGCTTTACCATACCTGAGAAAGCCCTAGAAGCTCTCTCTGTTGGTTTAAAATAGTAGCTGCCATATTAGCTTGGTGTGACATAATTTCCTGCCTGAGTCTCTCCCTGCTCATCCATAATACGCGGCTCAAATTACAGGAGGAGGGAGGAAGAGAGGAGCAAACTGAGCATGCTCAAGCCTGTGCCCTGGAGGTTTAAGCTGAAAGAAGGAAGCCCATGTTTACACAATAGAAGGAAATAAATTCAGTGTTTCAGTGTTACAGAGGACTCAGAGACATTTTACTTTGAGGGTTTACTGGTGTATTTATAGACATTTCTGATGAAACTTGGTTTTGACCTTTCCTTCACCTTTAAGTTGGCTGTACATGGAATGATGTTTATGGAGCAGTTGTCCCCAACAAGTGGCTCTCGTGTTGCTCCAAGTGACCTCAAAGCAGGAGCTTATTTTTTAATTCCAGGCTCCTATACAAAGGATCAGGTAGTGCCCCACACTTTGATTAGGACACCAATTGAGAGGTCCAGGTAGTGCCCCAACCTTGTTTAGGACACCAATTGCGAGGATCAGGTAGTGCCCCAAGCTTTGGTTCGGACACCAATTGAGAGGACCAGGTAGTATCCTGAGCTTTTGTAAGGACACCAGTCTAGAGGATCAGGTAGTATCCTGAGCTTTGGTTAGGACACCAGTTTAGAGGATCAGGTAGTATCCTGAGCTTTGGTTAGGACACCAATTGGGAAGATCAGGGAGTGTCCTTTCAAGTTGGCCACAAAATTCTTTATGTAATCCCATGCCCCTCCTTTTATGTTACAAGCCCCTAACAAGAAGTTGGTGTAAGGGGGATTTGTTGGTACCCCCCATTCCTTCATTGATCAGGGCCCTGTATTGTGTATTCCTGGCACAAGTAAGAAAATAAACTCATGTGCCCATCTAAATCAGGGTGGTTATCATCATGCCAAGTCTACAGCTCCCAATGCCCAGAGGATAAAGATACTCTTTTGTTATCTTTCCTCCTCTCATTATTTCAGGTAATATACAAATTATTCAGTGCCGTCGTTTCACTCTGCAAAGGTCTCCCAATCTGTAAGAAGTTGAATGCGTTTTCCTTTCACCCTCCCCATCCTGTAAATTCTCTTCTCTACTTCACAATGGGCACATCAGCCTGTTACTTTCTTTGAAAGAAGAGAAAAATCATATTTTGGAAGCGGCTCAGACATGGTGGATATTGCCTCTATGTACAGTATGTCTTTATATAGATATGAGGGGCTGCTTCCCAGAACAGTCTGATGTTATAACATATTGTGTGCCCAGAACATTCCTAGGTGAGTGCATGGAAGTTAAAATTCTATTTCCATTAGGTGGTTCATTATACAGGCTCCTAAATTATAGGGTCCAGCAGCAATAGCCCAGTCTCTGCAAAATAAGAACATGGTCCTTTAATGCTGACAGGTCCTGAGATTCAACATAAGCTCTGCAACTGAACTTTCTCTATTTCATTATTGCCCCTTATATATTTATATATAGTGATCATATCCCCTTATATATTTATATACAGTGATCATATCCCCCTCATATATTTATATATAGTGATCATATCCCCCTTATATAGTTATATATAGTGATCATATCCCCCTTATATATTTATATATAGTGATCATATCCCCCTTATATATTTATATATAGTGATCATATCCCCTTATATATTTATATATAGTGATCATATCCCCCTTATATTGTTATATATAGTGATCATATCCCCTTATATATTTATATATAGTGATCATATCCCCCTTATATATTTATATACAGTGATCATATCCCCCTCATATATTTATATATAGTGATCATATCCCCCTTATATAGTTATATATAGTGATCATATCCCCCTTATATATTTATATATAGTGATCATATCCCCTTATATATTTATATATAGTGATCATATCCCCCTTATATATTTATATATAGTGATCATATCCCCTTATATATTTATATATAGTGATCATATCCCCTTATATATTTATATATAGTGATCATATCCCCTTATATATTTATATATAGTGATCAAATCCCCCTTATATTGTTATATATAGTGATCATATCCCCCTTTACTGTCTCTTCTCCAGTGTAACAATCCCAACTTGTCTTTCCCCACAACTGATCCCTCCCATTCCCTTTATCAGCTTAGTGCTGTACTACTCCCCTCTTCAGAAAATTGAATCAGTTTTGTCTAATACGATCTATCCTCCATAAAGACATGTGGATTACTGCTCATAATGCCATTCTCCAGAAAATATTCTTAAGTGTGATCCATTAAAAGCCTTCAATTAAGCCACAACAGATATCAGACTTACTGGCCTATAATTGCCAGGCTGAGATTGTGATCTCTTTGTAAATATTGAAACAACATCAGCTTTCTTTCAGTTCAAAGGCACCTTACCAGATGAAAATGAGATGAAAGGCCATCAGGCCCAGGACCCTTGTTCACATTGATTTTGCTTAAAATATAGTTACCACTTCATGTGTCAGCTTGTTTATACTCTGAGGAACAGAACTGATTTCTTTGCTACTTTCACCAATGTAAAATTAGCACTGACCTTTATCTTGGCCTACTCTTATCCTCTTGTTCCACTGTCTCCACCTTGCCCTACTATCCCTCCCCAGTCATTGCTATGCAGAGCCATGCGGAGCCAAGGAATCTGTCTGTACTGGGGAAACCTCCATTCTTTGGAAACAAAAATTTAAAAAGCCTTGTTTTCCCTTTTTGTGGTTTCTCCATCGACATGTTACAAGCTCCGGATGATTTAGGGATTTGTAAAACATGAAATTAAGAGAAGGAGAAAGCAGAAGTTATTGCCCCTGTGGGCTCTGCAATCAGACTTCAAAGTCCAAAGCGCATCGGCAGCCAATCGCCAGGTATAGGCGCGCTCAACTGTCAGCTCTCAGCTCTCATTAGCTGTCTGTCTTTTATATTCCAGCAGATAGAGAGACGATAAATACTTCTGTATGCAGAAGCCATCCCGAATACAGCCCATGGGGCTGTCTGTTTATCACAAGACTGCAATACTGGGGGGCTGGACACTCGGGGAACTTAGCAAACAATTTAATTTAGAATTTTTTTCATTGAAATAGAAAAATATTATTGTGACAATAACTGTTATTTTTAAATAAAAAAAAATGGTTACATTAGACTGTAAGTTTAACTGGGCATGAACTTTCTTCTTCTTGTGTTTGGTATCATGTGGAACTTCATCATTTTATATTTATGACTTGTATATAGTTATTTAATGCAGTCTTTGTTGCACCTGTACCATTAATGTGCTGAAAAAGGTTCAACATTGTAGGTTGCTCTAGCCCTGGGAATGTTCTAATGCTCTGATTGGCTGGTGGGTTATCAATCCCTTTGAATGTTCTAATGCTCTGATTCGCTGGTGGTTTATCAAGCCCTGGGAAAAATATTGTAATGCTCTGATTGGCTGGTAGTTTATCTAGCCTTGGAAATATTCTAATGTTCTGTTTGGCTGATAGTTTGTCAAGCCTTTGGAATATTCTAATGCTCTGATTGGCTGGTGGTTTATCTAGCCCTAGGAATAGTCTAACGCTTTGTTTGGGTAGTGGTTAATATAGCTCTATGAATAGTATAATGTTCATTTGAAGGTGCTTCTTTTAGTCCTTATTCTAATGCTCTGACTGCCTACAGAATAGTCTAGTCCTAGGAACATTCTAATGTTATATGTAAGGAGGATGTGAGAGCTTGTAGAGCTCACCTCCAGGGTTGCCATCGGAGTCTACAGGAGGAACTCCAGTCTGGAGACCCATGTGAGACAACTCTTCAGAGCCATAAAGAATGTGGATAGAATTTCCGTGGCATGCTGGGGCATTTATCCTCAGGAAAGGTCTACATGGAGCAGGAGCATCATGAGACCGAGTAGATTTCTTGGAAGGAATCTGCGGAATTGGCATGGGGTCCGTCCATATAAATATATTGCCCTAACATTATGTGTTTCACCTGTGTGTCCCTGCTCCATGGAAAAGCCTAAACAGACTTTAGGGACCATGTTATTGGTAGAAATCCTGAACCTCCCTGGTACTGAGCATGCCTGACTTCTAACTGTCATAGAACTAGAACTCCCAGAACTGTCAGGATTGTGGTAGCTACTGGTATAAAAAAGCTGGAAGCTGCAGGTTGGTGATCCCTCTTGATAATTACATTTAATAATTGTGATGAAAGGAATATGTTCTTTGTATCTAAGGCGTCAGACTGGAGGGTCTGGGGCCAATGGGGCTTCCACCATACTCAGGGCCCCCTGGGGCAACCCTCTTCTGGGCCCTCAACTCCAGCTGCACCCTCCCTTGGATCCATTGCCGCAACCTGACACCGAGGTCACAATGGGAGAAGGGGGGAGACCAGGGGGGCAGCACAGGGTCCCAAAAGGGTATGGGTCTGCTAATATTGGAGTCCCATGGTTGAATAGCAGCATTATAGTGTTGGGCAAGTTTAGCAGGGGTAATGCTTTTTTGATGGATCACAGGCAGGTGGTCAACACACCTGTGACAACAGCATATTCTGGATCCTCCTCCTTCCCCTGGTTGGTTGCCGCTGTGTATAGATATAGATATATCTAGCACACAGATATATAAGTAATGACTCATATATAAAGTTGGTTTTGGCTTAGAAGAGGGGGGTTTTGTCAAAACCACATATCCCTATAGTGTTACTTTGTGGATGAGTATCCGACGGGGGCTCCACTGTCAACCACATAGAAAGTCATTTAATCAAAATATCAGCACAGTATTCGGTGGAAAAACAGCTATTAGAGTAAAAAGACAATTTAGTAGAACACCTTGGCACAGCAGTCATTTCACTAAATAGCTTTGCTTTTTGCTTTCAGAAATGAAAGGGAAGATTTGATAGAAGATGAGTAAATATTCACTGAAGAGACAACGTTATTTAAAGGCCAAGGGAGGAAGCTCATTTGAAGTAGTTGAAGAATACCTCTTTGCGACATTGGCGGTAACCTCCGGTCACACACATTATTCCACCGCTTCTAAGGCACCGAACATTTCACTGGGAAACGTTAAATGGGAAACTTACTGCGCTTGAAGAATTCCATGTGTCTCTGTTTGTCAGGAGATGATGGTAATGGGATAATGGGTCCATCAGAAGAGGTCAAGGATAGGGCCAGATCTCCGTGTCTCTGCTTCTGCACAAACCTAATCACACTCCCATAAAGAACATATTGGGACTTAACAGAGTCGACGGATCGCTGCAGTAATTAGATCTGACTGCATTACACTTACATCTTGTTTAATGTATGCAAATGAGTCCCCAGCTGCCAGTACGTGACAATTTCAAGGTGACACTTATCAGGTGAAGACTGCAGTCCCATTGCAAAAGGTCAACTGTTTTTTTGAGTTTACTCAGATTGGGAAAATTAGTAAAAGTTAAAGTAATACCATTTCTTATGAAACAGACCATGACAACTTTTTTTAGTCTTAAAAACAACTGTAAAATATTAGTGAATGTTAACTAGACATGTAAAAGATGGAGACAGTAGGGCAAGATGTAGACAGTAGGGCAAGATAGAGAGAAAGTAGGACAAGATGGAGACAATAAAGCAAGATGGAGACAGTATTATTAATTGGTGACCGTAGGACAAGATGGAGAGACAGTAGGACAAGATGGAGACATTAGAACAAGATGGAGACAGTAGAGCAAGATGGAGACAGTAGGATAAATTGATAACAGTAGGACTAGATGGAGACAGTAGGACAAGAAAGAGAGAGAGAGAAGGACAAGATGGAAATAGTAGGGCGAGAGAGAGACAGTATAACAAATTGGTCACAGAAGGAGAAGATGGAGACAGTAGGATAAATTGATAACAGTAGGACTAGATGGAGACAGTAGGACAAGAAAGAGAGAGAGAGAAGGACAAGATGGAAATAGTAGGGCGAGAGAGAGACAGTATAACAAATTGGTCACAGAAGGAGAAGATGGAGACAGTAGGATAAATTGGTGACAGTAGGAAAAGATGGAGACAGTAGGGAGAGAGAGAGAGAGAAGGACGAGATGGAAATAGTAGGGCAAGAGAGAGAGAGAGACAGTAGGGCAAGATGGAGTCAGTAATGCAACATGAAGACAAAAGACAAGTTGGAGAGAGTAGGGCATTATGGAGACATATAGCACTCAACAGTCCCATTCCTCATTCAAGTGGAACCCCAGAATTTCTCAGAATAATTGATAGAGAAATTAAAATTATTTTTAAAGCAATTATAATTCAGTGCGATGCTAGTGTTTAGCACTGCTCCAATCTGCCTTCACTTGACCCTAGACTACAGTTCCCAGCATCCTTTTCAGCACATGGGGAAGCTAGACCCATGCCAGTATATTGCAGATGTAAAGTAACCAGTACAAATAAGAGACTGTAATGGTAGTAATTACAACTAATGGCTTTGCTCGCAGAGCTTTACCCCACTCACAGTTAATGGAGACATATCTCTCTACTCCAGAGACTGCTGGAATGAAGAACATTCTTTTTGTTGCTTTACACAACTGCATGAGAGCAACATTTTTCTTTATACTGTAGCTCACTGGCAACTTGTTTAATAAGAAGTAAAGCCGAGGTCTGCATGGAGTCTCAATGGCAGGCGCTGACTGGTTGGGCCAAGGGCAAACTGGCTTTTCAGTGGTTCCATTTATATAAAACACGATTGTCCCACCTATGGCCCCTCAGCTATAAATCATTCTCCCTCAACAGAATGTGGGTGGTGCTGGAAGTTCTACTTTAAAGGAAAACTTTACCCCCAAAACAAACACTTAAGCAACAGATAGTTGATATCATATTAGGTGGCATATAAAAGAATCTTAACAAACTGGTATATATATTTAAGTAAATATTGCCCTTTTACATCTCTTGCCTTGAGCCACCATTTTGTGATGGTCTGTGTGCTGCCCCACCTGACCAGAAATACTGCAGCTCTTACTGTAACAGGAAGAGGTCACCTGACCAGAAATATTGCAGCTCTAACTGTAACATGAAGAGATCACCTGACCAGAAATACTGCAGCTCTAACTGTAACATGAAGAGATCACCTGACCAGAAATACTGCAGCTCTAACTGTAACAGGAAAAGATCACCTGACCAGAAATATTGCACCTCTAACTGTAACAGGAAGAGATCACCTGACCAGAAATACTGCAGCTCTAACTGTAAAAGGAAGAGATCACCTGACCAGAAATACTGCAGCTCTAACTGTAACAGGAAGAGATCACCTGACCAGAAATACTGCAGCTCTAACTGTAACAGGAAGAGATCACCTGACCAGAAATACTGCAGCTCTAACTGTAACAGGAAGAGATCACCTGACCAGAAATACTGCAGCTCTAACTGTAACAGGAAGAGACCACCTGACCAGAAATGCTGCAGCTCTAACTGTAACAGGAAGAGATCACCTGACCAGAAATACTGCAGCTCTAACTGTAACAGGAAGAGATCACCTGACCAGAAATACTGCAGCTCTAACTGTAGCAGGAAGAGGTCACCTGACCAGAAATACTGCAGCTCTAACTGTAACAGGAAGAGATCATCTGACCAGAAATACTGCAGCTGTAACTGTAACAGGAAGAGATCATCTGACCAGAAATACTGCAGCTCTAACTGTAACAGGAAGAGGTCATCTGACCAGAAATACTACAGCTCTAACTGTAACAGGAAGAGATCATCTGACCAGAAATACTGCAGCTGTAACTGTAACAGGAAGAGATCATCTGACCAGAAATACTGCAGCTCTAACTGTAACAGGAAGAGATCACCTGACCAGAAATACTGCAGCTCTAACTGTAACAGGAAGAGATCACCTGACCAGAAATACTACAGCTTTAACTGTAACAGGAAGAGATCACCTGACCAGAAATACTGCAGCTCTAACTGTTACAGGAAGAGATCACCTGACCAGAAATACTATAACTCTAACTGCAGCTCTAACTGTAACAGGACGAGATCACCTGACCAGAAATACTGCAGCTCTAACTGTAACAGGAAGAGATCACCTGACCAGAAATACTGCAGCTCTAACTGTAACAGGAAGAGATCACCTGACCAGAAATACTGCAGCTCTAACTGTAACAGGAAGAGATCACCTGACCGGAAATACTGCAGCTCTAACTGTAACAGGAAGAGATCACCTGACCAGAAATACTAGAAGAAGTGTTAAAGCAAAATACAGAACGCTGACTAAGTGTTAATTGGCTCATGTGACCTAACATGTATGGTTTGTTGGTATGTTTGTGTGCACTGTGAATTGTAGGATCCCAGGGGGTTGCCCTTATTTTTTAAAATGGCAGTTTTCTATTTATGATTACCCAATGGCACATACTGCTAGAAAAGTATATTATTATGAAAAGGGGTTATTTACATGAATCAGGGTTTTTTTATATGAGCTGCAATATCTTTTTATAGAGACCTACATTGTTTGGGGGTATAGTTTTCCTTTAACAACAAAATGACTTCAGCTTACATGCCACTTGCTGTTGCTCTCACTCTTTTGCTTATTTCCATCATTGTCCACTATCACATTCTTACTTTGTTGTCTCCATCTTGCTCTACTGCCTCCATCTTGTCCTGTCTCATCTTGCTCTATTGCCTATAACTTGTCCTAATGTCCCAATTTTACTCTACTGTCTCCATCCAGCTCTAGTGACTCCATCTTGTCCTACTGTCTTCATCTTGCTCTTTTGTCTTCATTTTGTCCTACTGTGTTTGTCTTGCTCTATTGCCTCCATCTTATACTGTCTCCATCATGCCCTACTGTCTCTATCATGTCCTACTGTCTCCATCTTGACCTACTGTCTCCATCTTGCCCTACTGTCTCTATCATGTCCTACTGTCTCCATCTTGACCTACTGTCTCCATCTTGCCCTACTGTCTCTGTCTTGCCCTACTGTCAAAGTTGCACTATTTTATCCATCTTGTGTTGCTTTCTCCATCATACCCTATTGTTATCATCTTACCCTACTGCCCTTACTCCCTATGCACATTCCCATACATAAATAGGAGCTAAGGTTGGAGAGGAAGATAAAATAGTTGATAGTGGGAGGATGAAGGAGAAAGGATTCTAGGCAATGTTGGGGAGGGACAGAAGCTTCAGATCATTCAGGCAATAGAAGGGGTGGAGGGGATACTGTAACTCCAGGGATGAAGAATAAAATCATTGAGTGATAGGGATCAAGAGCAAATTCAGAGGAGAAAAAAGAGAGAATTCAGGTAAGTGATGGAGCACAAGGGAGGAAAATAATGTTGGGTACCACTAGAGTTGAAGAGGGGAAAGATTCAAGTCAACTGTTGAAATAAAAAGAGAATGAGGATTCAGACGTACCTATGATTTGGTGGGTGGGACGAGAGAGATAGTGTAAGATTTAGGGCTGTGGTGAAAGTAAGAATTTAGTAAAGAGATGGGGCCTGAATGAGAGTTAGATGGATCACTGTTGGAGTTGATTTGGGAGAGAATATTCTAGTCTATGACCAGATGAAGAGGAAGAGAGAACTCTGAGTAGTGCTGGAGCTGGAGAGGAAGTCTGTGGGGGAAATTAAAATTCCAGGCTGAGGAGGTGAAGGGGATAATGAAGGAGTGGGTGGGTAGAGAATTTGTCCACTGTTGTTTTGACTTTCAGCTAAAGACAAACATTTCCATATACAAACTTGTCTGACTTCCCTATTGTCACAATATACAGTATTTGACCCTCTGATATCAACACACAACAGCAAACACACAAGGAACTGGAACATAAAGGCGGTAACATTATCAGGAGAAGAAATTAAATTAAAGTTAAATGATTGATGGTGATTAGTGACAGGCTCCATTGCCAGGCGGCTCTGGGATGTGAGTGTTGGGACGAATATTAAACGTGTTGCTAGAGGTTGGGCGGTTGGGTTGGATGAAGCTACAATGGGCCGGACCTACACTGGCAAAGTTTTAGGGGTGGCATCTGAACTAAGCCCCAGTGCTGCGCATAGGAGGAACTTTTGGTAGGAATGAACAAACATGGGTGGGTGTGTGGGGGGTTGGGTGGATGCAGGGTAAGGTTGGGGTGGTCTAGGGGTGCACACAATGGTGTTTATATTAGGAAGTCATAGGAGAGCACTTTTCCTAACTGTCCCTCTTAGTGATGTCTCAGGCTGGCAGACAGGGAATGATTTGCTTGTGAAATAGAATTTACAGTACAGGTATGGGACATGTTATACCGAGTGCTTGGGACCTGGGGTTTTCTGAATAATGAATCTGTCCTTAATTTGGATCTTCATAGCTTAAGTCTACTAGAAAATCAAATAAACAGGAAATAAACCCAATAGGCTGGTTTTGCTTCCAATAAGGATTAATTATATCTTAAACACTGCATCACAAGGATGTGAGGGTTTCCAAAAGTAAAGAGTCAAATATAAAAAATTAGAAAATTTTTATTAGGACATGAAGGCCTAACGCGTTTCGTGCCTGTGTGGGCACTTACTCATAGGCTATTATAGTAATTATATCTTAGTTGGGATCAAATACAAACTACTGTTTTATTAGTAGACAGAAAAAGGAAATCCTTTTTAAAAATTTGGATTATATGGGAGACGGCCGTAATTTACCGCTTTCTGGATAACAGGTTTCCAGATAACGAATCCAATACCTGTACTGATTTTTCCCACCACTGCTATTCAGAGTTTTCCTTTGCAATAAGCCAACGTCCTTGAAACGAACCCAAAACTCCAGGTATAAAGCTAAAAGAATGACAGGACGGGGTTAAAACGCCTGGTGATAAAAGCCGATAGTATCCATTTAATGGCCGTTAATGCAACAAGCGACAAAATGATATCTCCCGAGTGTTGGTACCAGGCGGTGCCCTTTTTCTATGTGAAATCAATAGAAACTGAATCAGTTAATTGGTTCTGACAGTTCAGCCAACATTCCTTCCACGTAACGCTCGGGCCGCTCAGAATACCTTCGCTTTTATTTATTCCCACATGACAGACTTAAAGGGGAAATCGGAATAAAGAAGGGAAATAAAGCGCACAACAAGAATCCACCCAATAAATATCAAGCGGAGCATTATATAAACAGCCATAAAGTTATGTGCAGAGCAATGTAAATAAGAATGGGAAGGAGCTGAAACCCCCAGGTGCTTGTTAAATTGCCCAGCGCAGAACAATAAATAATTCCCCCAGGAAATCATCCTCCTCATTAGCATAGGGGATATACGAGCCCATCACCGACAGCTTCTCCGAAAATCTCCCTGACTGACAGCTCTGCGGCAAATTTACTGAAAACTTTCCAACTGCATCAAAGAAATCTAAATAATAATATTAAATATGATCCCTTAGTCTATGTGATGTGCTTGGGTGGCATTTAGGGTTATTTGAGTAGGTTGCACTCTAATCAACAATCAAGGCTATTCAACTCTACACCTCTGTTTTGGGGGGTCTAATATGCAGCATAGTGTAATGATTGGGGGGCAGTGTGGTCAATACAGCTATGGGACCTGTTATCCAGAATGCTTGGGACCTGAGGTTTTCCAGATAACTGATCTTTCTGTAATTTGGATCTTCATACCTTAAGTCTACTAGAAAATCATATCAACATTAAATAAACCCAATAGGCTGGTTTTGCCTCCAATAAGGATTAATTATATCTTAGTTGGGATCAAGTACAAGTTACTGGTTTATTATTACACAGAAAAAGGAAATAATTTTTCAAAATTTGGATTTTTTGGATAGAATGGAGACTATGGGAGGCGGCCTTTCCATAATTCAGATCTTTCTGGATAACGGGTTTCCGGATAGCAGGTCCCACACCTGTATAATAAACTTCTGTACTTAAGACTATAATAGAAAGCATCTTGGGGGCATTGAGGCTATATATACACCTATAGGATCCATTAACCAGAAAAAGGGCTGGATTTATACATAGGGCACCCTTAAGCCGAAACTACTTGTTGCCCCCATTTCCCCCTTCAGCACCCCCTCCCCTTTATATGTGCACAAGACGTACAGTATCTCATTTGCCCTAGGTCTGGACCTTTGTGGCCTTTCCACAAATCTGGGCCTGGACAGAAACCCATTATCCAGAAAACTCCACATTACAGAAAGGCCCCGTAGACTCCATTATAATCGAATAATTCCAATTTTCCTTTTGCTCTGTGTTATAATTAATGCCTTGTACTTGATCCCAACTAAGATATAAGAAATCTTTACTGAAGGCAAAATAATCCTACTGGGTTTATTTAATGTTAACATTACTTTTTTTCATATGACTAATGGAGTTATTTATCAAAGTCCGAATGTATCTCAATATTTTTCTGAAAAAAACTCAGACCAAATCCGCATGGGTTTTTTGGCCTTATTTATTAATACACTCTTCCAAAAATTTAGTTCTGTGCGGAAAAAAATTCGAAAAAATCATGAAAAATACGATTTTTTTTTGGATTTTTTTAAAAACTTCGAATTTTGCCATAAAACTTCAGGATATTGCCAAAAACCCAGCGCACATCAAAAAATCATTGGGACTTCTCCCATTGACTTCTATGCAATCTTGACAGGTCTGAGATGGCGGATATTCTGATTCTGACTTTTCCACCCTCGGGGTTTAATAATTGTCTGGAGATCGAAATTAGGGAGAGATAATTCATCCGGAAAACCCAACAGTCCCAAGCATTCTGGATAACAGGTCCCATACCTGTAAATATATATATATACCTTGTACTTGGTGGTCCTGTTCTTCCTGCTTCTGTTTCATGTTTATTGGCGATGGTGAAGCATTTTGGAGAGGTTATAATGTGATGTAATTTCAGGGACCCACTGCCATTGGAGCCCCCCAAATATTCCCTGGTATCCAGGCACAACAACCTAATCCTGGGAATATCTTCCCCATGTCCTTGTTTTTATTGCATGTCTCTGTTTGTACTGGATAAGAGCAACTCTACGTAGCTGGAGAGCTTCCTTAATGGCCCTTTTCCCCTGGCCAGTTCCCCAGTGATACCATCCTGTGCCCCACAAACAGCAAGATTTCTCCTCATCCGGATTAATAAGAGAACAAGAGGGGGTGAGGAGGCATTGGCAGTGTAGGGTTAAATCTTCAGGTACAGTTAATTATAGAATATAATGTGAATCCTCAGCCCCCAGGAAATTGTCCAATCATCAAGCAGGGAATCCCAAATAAAGGCCAAGTATGATAAGAATATTTATTGAATAAAAAAAATATATATACAAACCACTGATCTCTCAGCAATGAAATGATTGGATCACAATGACACTTTGCATTTGGCCCAATGGAATGGATTTTATTCTGGTGTTTGATTTATCAGCTAAAGAGACTTTGTGCATCCCGCTGGCTGTATAACCTGAAGCTGCCATGTTGTGTTTGCTGAGCATTCTTTGGCTTTCCTCTCAATCTCTGGCTCATTGCGAGGGACATAAAGTTGGGGAGATCTTCCCATTTCAATACAAGTTTTCTGTGCAGCGAATAATATAGATTTGTATCTGGTGGAGCAGAGGGAATGAGTTTGTGCCGGAGACTCCAGTGCAAGTTATTACATTTCCCTCTCTATATCGTACATCAATGGGCCGGGATGGATGGATCAGGCACAGTGTTCTGAATACAATGTTTATGAGGCTGCTTAGAAAACAACTTGTAAATATTCCCCGTTAGAAAATGGGATTTTGCTTCCATCGCTCATTTTTGGCTTTTCTGGAATTTACCCATTTATTTTCTTTAGCCATTTCTGATCTGAACTTGGTCAGAGCTGGATATTGCACAAGGGCCCCTCGGCTCTTGCTTAGGGCCCATCAGTTACTGGAGACAAGACATCTGCAGTACTTGGGAATCCAGGACTAAACTGATTCAAATGGCAGAACCAACGATACTGAGGGGGAGTGGGACGACCGACTTTACAGCCTGCACCCAGACCCCATCAGCACTAACTACATTACTGACAAATTCAGCCGTTACTGAAATAAAACTACTTGCTAGCCTTTGACTATTAGTGGGCCCCACGGTCACCATCTTATCCTGCTGTCTCTGTATTTTTTACTGTATCCAACGTGCTTTAGTGCCTTCATCTTTCTTGATTTGTCCCCATCATGCTCTAAGCTTTATAATGTCTCCATCTTGTCCTACTGTTGCCAACCTGTCCTACAGTCTCTGCCTTGCCCTAGTTTCTTCATAATCTCTGTTGACTTTGCTGTAATACCCCCTTCTGCCCCTACTGACTTTTTTCACCACCTTGTCCTATTGTCTCCATCTTGCCCTACTGTCTCCATCTTGTACTATTGTCTCCATCTTGTCCTACTGTCTCCATATTTTCCTACTGTCTCCATCTTGTCCTACTGTCTTCATCTTGTCCCACTGTCTCCATCTTGTCCCACTGTCTCATCTTGTCCCACTGTCTTCATCTTGTCCCACTGTCTCAATCTTGTCCTATTGTCTCCAGAATGTCCTACTGTCTCCATCTTGTCCTACTTTCTCCATCTTGTCCTACTGTCTCCATCTTGTCCTACTTTCTCCATCTTGTCCTACTGTTTCCATCTTGTCCTACTGTCTCCATCTTATCCTACTGTCTCCATCTTGTCCTACTTTCTCCATCTTGTCCTACTGTCCCCATCTTGTCCTACTTTCTCCATCTTGTCCTACTGTTTCCATCTTGTCCTACTGTCTCCATCTTATCCTACTTTCTCCATCTTGTCCTACTGTTTCCATCTTATCCTACTGTTTCCATCTTGTCCTACTGTCTCCATCTTGTCCTATTTTCTCCATCTTGTCCTACTGTCTCTATCTTGTCCTACTGTCTCCATCTTGTCCTACTTTCTCCATCTTGTCCTACTGTCTCCACTTGGACAGACAGAATATCGTGATACTAAGTTCTATAGTTAGTAGGTATGGGTATATTTACTTTGTGTGAAACTAGGGAGGGGTGTGAGTATGGATGCTGGGTTTTCATTTGGAGGGGTTGGACTTGATGGACTTTGTCTTTTTTCAACCTGATTTAACTACTATGTACTGTCTCCATCTTGTCCTACTTTCTCCATCTTCTCCTATATTCTCCATCTTGCCCTACTGTCTTCATCTTGCCATACTGTCTGCATCTTGTCCTACTGTCTCCAACTTGTCCTATTGTCTCCATCTTGTCCCACTGTCTCCATCTTGCCCTACTGTCTCCATCTTGCCCTACTGTCTCCAACTTGTCCTATTGTCTCCATCTTGTCCCACTGTCTCCATCTTGCCCTACTGTCTCCATCTTGTCCCACTGTCTTCATCTTGTCCCACTGTCTCAATCTTGTCCTACTTTATATAATAAACCATTTACATGACATTTATTATACATTATCTCCCAGGCATTAGGTGAATGAAGGCAATTCTTTTTCTTCCATTTTGCATTCTGTATTTTGTTTATTATTTACACTTGCAGGGATTTGGGACAATTAAATACAAACAGACAGTGTGTAGGTGTTTTGGGGAAACAAATCAAATAAAGAAAGTGAAATGAACCCAAAACAAAACAGCTCAGTAGCTAATTAAAATGTGTCAATTGACTGCAAAGAGCTGCAATAGTGGAAATAGCACAGGCAGAATGACAACAGCTGAATAATTTCTCAGCTTTATCAATAGGTGAATGGGGGTTGCTCAGCAGCACTAGATGTAACATGAAATGATAAAATCAGATAATTACCTTTTATATATCAGAACAGGAAAATTCTATCATATCCACTCTGTACCTGTGCTGCAAGTGTCCATCAAATTGTGAAAATGGTAAATGACTGAAATTTAAGGGAAAGCTCAACTGTTTATTAGGTAACTTCTGCTACATCATTTTGGGAGTCATAATCAGCAGTGCAAAGGATAAAAACAGATATGGCTTTTATGGCAATTAAATGAGTAGGGATCACTAGGCACACAGGTGTTTGGGAATATTCCCCTCATAATTAAATACCCAAATAAAGTGTTCCAATTACTATGGGTGACATCAGGGTGCAGGTATTTAAGCAGCATTTTCTTACCCTGTATAACCTGGTACAATACGTGTTATTAATGTGTGTACATTATGTGGGCCTATACCATGAGTGATACTCAGAGTTCCCTGTATAACTGAGCCTTGTGTCTTTATATGGTCACAGAACAACCCCTCAGTGACTTCTAATATCCTTATCATTTACAGTAGGGGGTACATTATCCCTTATAATACATGAGTGATACTCAGAGTTCCCTGTATAACTCAGCCTGCAGCCTTGTGCCTTTATATCGTCACAGAACAGACTGCTCAGTAACTTCTAATATCCTTATCATTCACAGTAGGGGGTACATTATCCCTTATAATACATGAGTGATACTCAGAGTTCCCTGTATAACTCAGCCTGCAGCCTTGTGCCTTTATATGGTCACAGAACTTTTTGATAATTATTATTATTTTTTATATTGTAGAATAAAATGCTCTTTAATGTCAGTATAACATTAATCATATATTTTTGTTTATAAATTACAGTGGACAAGCTGGGGACAAATCTTTGCTATTTGATTTGTTGCCTGGGTATTACAGTAACAAAGAAGAGAGTGAGCTCCATCTACACGATGTTATTCAGAGGAACTACTGACTTCTTTCTTTTGATGGAGCTGATGTTGCCAAGCAACAGGAGTATTTTCTGGAGGAATAGAAGGAAGGAATAAGGGTCGTTAGTGCTCCATCTACAGACTGTGCTCTCTCTCAGCAGATGTTACAATTGAGGGAACAGATTGATTTTGATATATATAAGTTACTTCTAATGAAATTAATTCTCTTTTCAATTTTTCCCTAAATATGAAGCTCTCCCTCCCGGGACCAGAGTTTATTCGCGCAAGTGAAACGGCCCCTGGGCACATTCGTCTCATGTCGGATCTAACGAAGCTCGTTATGAATTTCTCTTAACTCAGTTGAACAAATTGTAATTTGAGCCTGAGTAACTTGTTTATCTCTCAGCCTCTCCCCATCAGGAGTTTATCATTCCCCACGGGGTTGGACTGGACTGGTGGGACACTGGGAAAAAACTGGTGGTCCCTCCGACCCCGACCCACTGACCACTGAGAACTGTGGAGGCTTCTCGCTCTACTTTCATTGAGGCCACAAAAGTTTAAAAGGGACGTGGGGGGTTTAGGACAGGGGTGTAACTAGATATTACTGGGCCCCACAGCAAATTATTTTCAGGCCCCAAAATGTCTAGAGGTTGATCTGTTTTACCAATATTTATTGAAAATGTATATGAATTAGGGTCTCATGGGGCCCCTATATCTCCTGGTTCCAGGGCCGGATTTACATAGTGGGTGCCCCTAGGCCCACTGCCGTTCGTCGCCCCTGTCCCCTCCCCTTTAGTGTGCAAAT
This sequence comes from Xenopus petersii, assembly GCA_038501925.1. Classification (NCBI taxonomy): domain Eukaryota; kingdom Metazoa; phylum Chordata; class Amphibia; order Anura; family Pipidae; genus Xenopus; species Xenopus petersii. The sequence goes on along the minus strand of CM076672.1, from coordinate 236,867,675 downwards.
TTTCATCATCAATGGGGATTGGCGCATGGGAATTTAAAAAATGATTGTATCTCCAGCACATCACCAGTGTTTTTGAACCAATGTGGGTGTGGTTGGGCATCATGCCGCCCCCCTAAAATCCTGCCGCCCTAGGCCCGGGCCTAGGTGGCCTTTCCACAAATCCGGGCCTGCCTGGTTCCCCTGCACCCCTGGGTGGGGAGCGACTGGGGCAGGGAGGGCTGTGGGGCCCCTGAAGTTGCAGTCGCTGTGGGCCCTGGACACCCTAATCTGACACTGATTCCCCATTTGCACCATCAAAGGGTCAGGTGTGGGGTCTCACTAAGGATGTGCAGTAAATCACATATAAAATCTATATATTGACTGATGGAGTTCTCAGATCACTGAACACAATGGAAAAGGGTCCCATATTTATCTATATGATGTTGCTGGTCAAACTGCTGCCTAGCAACCAAACAACAGAGCAAATATAATTAAAGGGGAACTCTGGCTTCCAAACCAACATTTGATAATGAGGCCACATAACACAGAAACCCCTAATTTACCCATCACAGTTACCTGTTTCTTCAAAAAGTCTGAATAAATGGCATTTTCTATGCTGAAATCCAGCTGTTTAACAGTTCTTCTGTTTCTGCATCATTTGAAATCCTGGCAGGGAAGGAGGGACTAAACACTGATGTTACAAATTGTAACAACTTCTCCTCAACTTACAGACAGCATGCAGGAACTACATACCCCACAATGCATTGCACTGGGATGTTCCTTTCCTTATTGAAATCACATGTGCAGGGAATTGTGGGGTTTGTAGGACAGATGTTGATACAAAGTAACAGTAGTCAGACAGCTCAGCAAAGTAGTCAGACAGATCAGCAGGAGAGCAGGGGGCTGGGCTTAGGGAACTGTCAGAAACCATTAAAAATCATGAAAAGTCTGCATATTTTTTAATTGATGTATATTGCAAAGTTGCTTGAAATTATGTTTACTTTTCAAAAAGCTCAAATTATGTTTGTGTGGAGTTCACCTTTAACAAAATATCCTAAATTCTAAATGCCCTGATCTTGCCCAGTGTATAACAGTCTCCGTGCTTGTCACTGCCCCTTAGAGGAAGCGACTCAGTAGCTTTGCTACTTCCTAGAAGAATGATTGTGCTGCATGATAAATGGATGATATTTCATAATAACTCCCTTCATCATAATTCTGTGATTCCTAATGTCCCAGGTGCACATTCCCTCCTATCTCATTCAGGTTTAGCGACTGCCCCCACCCCAGGGAACATGAGTATACTATATATTAGGTGCCTTTAATCATTTAATAACCTTCTCCCCATACGTGCGGGGCAATGTGATATTGTCACTCATTTATATTCATAGAATTAGAATCAGGCAAATCTGCTTCATTTACTCCCGTGCGCTGGTTAGATGTCGGTCCAGGCTGCAGCGGGATCTGCGGGGGATCATTTCATTGGAATCAGCGCTCCCTTTCATGCTGCTTCTCTAGCCGCCATCACCTTGTCTTTATATCATTAATAGGAACGTGTGTAATTTCCTAACCGATTTCCACTTCCACAGTCACAGCGAGAAATGGAATTTCAGGTTATTAAGCTTAAGGCTCGTGTGCAAAGGGCAAACTAACCTCACAAATCATCATGGTTTTTATACACTATGCCGAGTCTCTAACCCAGAATTCTGCTTAATAACAGGTACCCACAAAATACTATTGCTCATTCATTACCCACAGGTAGGGTTGCCACCTGGCCGGTATTTTACCGGCCTGGCCGGTAAACATGATGCTTGATGCCAATGTTATTAATAGGAAAAAAATGGCAAAAATATAGGAAGGCCGGTATTTTTTTCCAGAAAAGGTGTCAACCCTACCCACAGGCACAATCCACCACTTACTCTGCACATTGCTCCCTGGCCTGCAGGTAGGTGCCTTCTCTTATTTAAAGGCTCCAGAGAGGCAGAACTCTATTAGCAAGGATTACCCATAACACCACTGAGCCAATAGGAACATCTCCCTTCCATAAGATACAGGATACACATTACTCAATAGGGGGGGTTAACTGTCATATATATATTGTAGGTAGGTAGTAGCTCTGGGCTGCTGTCACTTACCTGAACTTAGGGACCCACTCAAAATATACTATATAAATAACATTCAGAAAACAAGGTGGATTAGTAAAGACTTCAGATTCCCATTACATGGTAACATAGAAATCAGTGCAGTCTGCAGCATTTTATCAGCCCTGTAGCGTCAGCTTCTATGATGTGACCTCACTTACTAAACTCAGCTCAGGCCCAGACTGGCAATCTGTGAGTTCTGGTAAATGCCAGAGGGGCTGCTGTAAGGTGCCATAGAAAGTGACTACTAAGTGGGCTGGTGTAGGCTGTTTGGGCCTCTGTGTACTAGGAATGGCAGGGCCTATTTTGAATCCCAGTCCAGTCCTGGCTCAGCTTCTCACCAGCAGCCCACTGAGCATGTGCAGTGCCACTGACACTCCTAAGATTGCCAAACAAGCTCAGAAGATGGAGAACTGCTGGAAGCAACTTTTTTTTCCACAATGATTTTTATTGGTTTTCAAGGGTTAAAACATAATTAACACATAACTGACAGGGGTTACAATAGGTGGGGGGCATAGGGTGGCCAACTGTCCAGTTTTGACCTGGGAAGCCTGTTTTTTTGAAGGGCTGTCTGGGTTAAAACTGCCTGCCCAGGATTCCCTGTGATTGATGCGGCGATCGGTCAATAGCGAATTGCCAGGTCATAGCCCTGCCCAACGTCACAACCCATCCCTAGCGTGTCACAACCTGCCCCCTTTACATCACAGCCCCTCCCTTCTGCCCGGAGTTAGTCTTGCCTTAAATTATTCTAGATCAAGTTCCTCCTGGACCAATACTTTTTGGTATTTTCCCAGACTTCCCTTTATTTCATAGGTTAATTTATACAGGGGGAATACCATATTTACCAACCGTTTTCATTTTTTCACTAAGGGTCTTTTGCGCTCCATCCAGTGCAAAAGAATTGTTTGTTATTTTTTGCATCGAAAAGCAGGATTTTAATTAAAGTGCAAATTGCTTTACTTGTATCTGGAAGTTAAGTTCCTCTATGGATCATCAATATTTTTTTCCCAGTCCTCAGTCGTTAAAGGGATACTGTCATGGTAAAACATGTTTTTTTTCAAAACACATCAGTTAATAGTGCTGCTCCAGCAGAATTCTGCACTGAAATACATTTCTCAAAAGAGCAAACAGATTTTGTTATATTCAGTTTTGAAATCTGACATGGGGCTAGACATATTGTCAATTTCCCAGCTGCCGCCAGTCATGTGACTTGTGCTCTGATAAACTTCAGTCACTCTTTACTGCTGCACTGCAAGTTGGAGTGACACCCCCCCCCAGCAGCCAAACAACAGAACAATGGGAAGGTAACCAGATAGCAGCTCCCTAACACAAGATAACAGCTGCCTGGTAGATCTAAGAACAACACTCAATAGTAAAAGCCAAGTCCCACTGAGACTGATTCAGTTACATTAAAGAGATACTGTCATGGAAAACATGCTTTTTGCAAAACACATCAGTTAATAGTGCTGCTCCAGTGGAATTCTGCACTGAAATCTATTTCTCAAAAGAGCAAACATTTTTTTTAAAATTTGAAATCTGACATGGGGCTAGACATTTTGTCAATTTCTCACCTGCCCCTGGTCATGTGACTTGTGCCTGCACTTTAGGAGAGAAATGCTTTCTGGCAGGCTGTTATTTCTCCTAATTAAGAGAATCAGTCTCAGTGGGACTCGGCTTTTACTATTTAGTGCTGTTCTTAGATCTTCCAGTGAGCTATTATCTTGTGTTAGGGAGCTGCTATATTGTTACCTTCCCATTGTTCTGTTGTTAGGCTGCTGGGGGGGGGGGGGAAAGGAAGGGGGTGATATCACTCCAACTTGCAGTACAGCAGTAAAGAGTGATTGAAGTTTATCAGAGCACAAGTCACCTGACTGGACGCAGCTGGGAAATTGACAAAATGTCTAGCCCCATGTCAGATTTTAAAATTGAATAGAACAAAATCTGTTTGCTCTTTTGAGAAATGGATTTCAGTGCAGAATTCTGCTGGAGCAGCACTATTAACTGATGTGTTTTGGAAAAAACATGTTTTTCCATGACAGTATCCCTTTAAGCTGGGTATGTCTGTGTACGAATCATTATGGTTAAATTTCCCTATGGTGTGAGAATCCCACGTGGTTGGAAATGCCCTGGTGTGGGCAGATAAGTGCTGAACCTAAATTGGATAATGGAGAGGGAGTAAGTCCTTTGTCCCTGTGCAGTAGTGAGTCCTGGCAGATTCCTGGTTTGGCCAGTCACTGTTGAGTCATTTCTTTATAAAGCCGAGCTGCCATGTGCTCACTCTTAGTCTACTTCCTGATTTCACTCAAGTGGGGAGTGTAGGGACTGTAGCCAAGATGTAGGGGACTAAAAATGTGAGAGGCCCTTGAAGAGCGTGGGTTATGGGGCCCCAAACCTGGGGAGCTTGACCATAGAGAGTTAAGAACTCAGAGGCAGTGGGGATAATGTGACAGGAGCTTTGGGTGAAGGATTCCTGTGAGAGAGGCTTGGGGTACTCCGGATGAGTGTTACGGTTGGGCCTGAAGATTTCTGTGAGACCCTGTGGGTGTCTGTACCAGCTCTGTGTGAGTCCTTGGTGAGTTTAGGCCTGAGGAAAGGGTATTGAAAGGTTCCTGTGTGTGACCCCCATGTCTTGATTGTGAGGCTGCTATGTGGAAGCTACTGCCTCCATCCAGAGGAGAGGTATTTGGACAGGTCAAGCTACCCGTTGTATAAAGCTACTGGGACTGGGACTGTGTTTGTTCAGTATGAGTGGGAGTGTGGAACTGTGTCTTGGGTAGAGACTGCGCCAGGAGTTGGAACAGCACATTGGTACCCCAGGGCAGGGTTTATATTGAAATGTAACTGTGTTTTGCCTTTATCCTTCAGTTACATAAAGTTCTATTCATTTATTACACTTATGTGTTAATTATTTGTTCCTAGTGGGGCCAGCCGTAGGTGTAATTCCCAGATCCCACTAGGTGGAGGCACTGCCATGGAGAGAAATTCCAGTAACCTTTCATTTAGGAAAGGGGATTCCAGTGTATGGTAAGATATTAATGATGTATATCCTTTACAGGCATGGGACCTGTTATCCAGAATGCTCGGGACGTGGGGTATTCTGGGATAGGGAATCTTTCCGTAATTTGGATCTCCATACTTTAAAGGGGACCTGTCACCCTAAGAAATAATTTCAAATTCTTTTCTATCATGTTAGTTAAGCAAAATAAACTTTACTTACACTGTATTTATTATTTAAATTTAGTTTCCTTCTGTTTTGGAATTATACAATCACAGCAAACAGGCAGCTGCCATTTTGTGGACACGGTTATTAAGGGAAATTGTGTATCACCCCAAAATCTTGTGTATGAACCAGAATGGGGGACCTAATGTCCATGTGCAGTGCCGTACACAATTATAGAGCCTGAGGAGGGAAGGGGGAATGTGAGGAGAGCAGTGACATGTAGGAAGTGCTGAATGGAAAGTGAAAGTAATTGCCACGGGCATAGAGGGGGGGCAGGTAATATTTGATTGACAGTTTAGATATTTAAACACCTTTATAACAGGTATGGATGTTTTAATGAAAACATTTTTTGGGGTTCCATATTTAATTTGGAAAGGACTTTCATTATGCAGTTTTTTATGTGTAGGTGACAGGTCCACTTTAAGTTAGTTACATAGTTAGTTAGTTACATAGTTACTAGAAAATCATGTAAATATTAAATAAACCAAATAGGCTGGTTTTGCTTCCAATAAGGATTAATTATATCTTAGTTGGGATCAAGTACAAGCCACTGTTTTATTATTACACAGAAAAAGGAAATAATTTGAAAAAAATTGAGTTATTTAATTATAATTGAGTCTATGGGAGATGGCTTTCCCGTAATTCAGAGCTTTCCGGATAACGGGTTTCTGGATAACGGATCCCATACCAATAATACATGTGGTGGTAAAATAAGGTTGCATCTGTATTACATTTTAAGTATAATGCCGGGAATTCATGGGAGTTTATGAGCGACTAATAAACCCTGAATTTTTGAGGGGGAGGGGTTTCAATACCTGATCTCTATTTTGGGATAAGGTATCAAACTTAAGATGCGTCTTAGTTGCAAATACCTGGATTGCATTAGATAAGATGGAGTTGTATTTTCTTGTAATTGATATAACGTTGGGAAGGTTCCCTCTGTTTGCAATTGTTCCAGGAACTTTATATTTCTCTATGACCAGTATATGAAATCTGGCAGTTAATGGAAGTGAGGTAGGAAAGGGTTAAACTATAGGGGTTGTTTGTAGCTCATGGGGGCGATTTTTACCTACAGTCTGCCATACTTTGATTGGGTTGGTTATTGTAAGGACTGGTTTCGGAATGACATTCCCTGGTCTATATGGACTAAAGATTCCCAGGACCCGGCAATTAAGGTGACCATAGACGTAGAGATCTCTCCCCGATATGCCCACATTGAAGTGAGCGATATCGGGCTGATCCAATCATGGGGCCTAGGTCCCAACGATCAGATGAGAATGGATACGATACGGGCGGTCGGATTGCGGGACCACATAGACGCAGATGCGGCCACGATCCAACGGGATTTTTTAACCAGCCAGATATTGATCGGGGAAGCCCTTCGGGTGGCACCACACGAGGGCTAATAAGCTGCTGACTTGATCTGTTGCAGATTTTATTAGCTCATGTATGGGGGCCTTTAGAGCTTGCGGGATCAGGAGCTGCCAGAACCAGCCTTGATATCTGTGAAGCTAAGTAATATTGTTATAGGTTGGGTAATACCAGCCCACCCATGTCTTTAAGTGCTTGTGACTATCCTAGGGGTCTTTTGTTATCAAAGGAAGGGCCTGGAAGCAACTTTGAAGGCCTGGATCATTACTATACCGGCCTACTGTCCTGTTTTTCGCGGGACAGTCCTGATTTTGATAGCTCAACCCACAGTGCCGGGATTTCTACTGAAATGTCCCGACTTTCTCTTTGATCTCCTGCCCTGAACAGCCAGAAAAAGATACAAAGTTTCTAAAACGTAATTAGTTTTTGGCAGAGAGCCCAGAATACTGGCAGGTGCACTTAGACACGTTTGTAACAATTTAAGATAAGCAAAGAAACAATCGTAACAATTTCAGATAAGCAGGTCTCTTGGGGAAACTGTGACTTGCAGCTTAAAGGGCCATTCACCTTCATTAGCAAAACTGTAATAACACATAAAAGCCACAGAGATGGGTTCAACTTTCAAATTGTGTAAAATGAACATGGTAATTAGGGGGTGTGGCCACAATACGGACATGGTCAAAAAAAATTTGCAGCACTTGCAGCAAATCTTTTTGTCCCTCTCCCTATTTCCAAAATGTTGGGAGGTATGATCATTACTGCTATAGATTGCTGCACTTCTGGGCTGGTAAAGTTCAGTATATAAAGGACAATATTTGCAGCCTTGTTTTCTTTAGGCTTTGGTTCTCCTTTAAGAACTGGGCAGTTCATCACTGGTAATTGCTAAAGTTTAGTGAATGGGGGTGGAATATTTTTAATATTTTTGTTCATATTTATTTTTTAAGGGGGCAGAGGCAGTGAATTTTTTGTGCTTCCATGATACCCGGCAACAGGGACCCCCAAACACACGAGACACGAGGGAGCCCTTGGGGCGAGGAACGGAAGCAGCAGCCCCAGCCTGACGTTTGTTGGCTAAAAATAATTCCAGCAATTTCATTTTAATACAAATATTGTAACTTCTACATTTCAGCAGCATCGCGGGCCGACACTTAACCGCTCCTCCGGGATTCAATTTTCCACATTTGATTTTAGCTCAGTGACTACAGGGAATAAGCACAGCGAGAACGGCAAAGAGAATTATGTTCTATAAAATACAGTTTCCCCTTGTACCAAATCCCCTAATCTTCATGTAATCGTATTTATAAATCAGCTCTTTCTTCACAACCTATTAAAAGGCAGAGAATAACAGCACCAGACCCACAGGAACCAACTTATATAAGCGACGCCTGATCTTAAAGGGACACTGTCTTCATTCTTCATTCTGAATTCATTTCTACTTGTATATATACCCCATGTGTCCCTAAGCTCAGTAAGTGACAGCAGCACAGAGTATGTGCAGTGAATCAGCAGAAAAGAAGATGGGGAGCTAATGGGGCATCTTTGGAGACACAGATCTTTACTGCTAAAGGGCCATGGGGACCTCAGGCTGGTACATAAGCTAAAATCATAAGTGTAGCATCCAAGCCAAATTCCTTTGGCCATATACCAAATATATTTGCTTTTTCAGTGAGGACAGTAAAGAGCCAGATTTGGTCACCCATGTGGTGGGCCAGACCAGACAATGATGATGTAGTAATGAAACTTCCGACTCACCAGGTTAGGACTGCATCAACGGGCTGGTGGGATTTTCTAATATCTAACCAGATAAGGCAGGCTGTAGGACTTGACCCATTTACGGACCAATTACTGTAGTTGGCGACGCTGTCTTATACAATCTCATCCTATAAAATTAGATTATCGGATTCCTTACCATATGGGATCTATTATTAAGACTAACTAATATAATTAACTAACTAATAAACATTATTATCACTACTAACTAACCTTATTACTAAATCCCAGTCCCCAAAAGCAGGTGAGAACACCATAATTAAGCAATAGTGCTGCTATCTTACCTGCTTGTCTCCATCTTGCCTTGTCTTCTCCAACATCCCCCTATTATTTCTATCTAACACTACTTCAGCCACCTTGCAGTATTCTCCCCCTCATGCTTTACCTATGTCATCTTACCCTACTGTCTTCATCTTCTCCTATTGTCTCCATCTTGTCCTAAAGTCTTCATCTTGCACTATAGTCACTTCCTTTACATACACTCTCAGTCTTGCCTTACTGTCTCCATCTTGCATTACTGTCGCCATCTTGCCCTACTGTCTCCATCTAGTTCTACTGTCTCCATCTTGCCCTATAGTCAGTTCCTTTACATACACTTTCAGTCTTGCCTTACGGCCTCCATCTTGCATTACTGTCTCCATCTTGCCCTGCTGTCACCATCTTGCCCTACTGTCTCCATCTTGTCCTACTGTCTCCATCTTGCCCTACTGTCTCCATCTTGCCCAACTGTCTACATTTTGTCCTACTGTCCCCTTGTCCTACTGTCTCCATCTTGCCCTACTGTTTCCATCTTGTCCTACTGTCTCCATCTTGTCCTACTGTCTCCACCTTGCCCTACTGTCTCCATCATGTCCTACTGTCTCCACCTTGCCCTACTGTCTCCATCTTGTCCTACTGTCTCCATCTTGTCCTACTGTCTCCATCTTGTCCTACTGTCTCCATCTTGTCCTACTGTCTCTCTCTTGTCTTTCTCTTGCTTTACATTCTCCATCTTGCCATACTCAATCCTTTCTCCATCTTTCCCTACTGCCCCCATCTTGCCCTACTGTCTCTCTTGCTCTACTATCTCCATCATGTCCTACTGTGTCTCCCTATCTTTGCATAATTTACCTCCTTTACCTTCCTACCTACAACAGCAGCCCTGTGGGACCCTGTAAGGTGTTGACCTAAGGTCACTTGCTCCTCTTCGGACCCTCTATACTCAGCAATGTTGTGTTCCCTCCACTGGGAGGCGCCAGAGACAGAGCCCAAGTAGAATAATTAATGTGAATAAAAACAGTTATTATTACTTATTCAAGTTCAGGCTGAAATCCCCATTGTGGCACTTTGGCAGAATGGGAAGATTGATGAAATATGAAAATACGAGAAACGGCTTCATTTGATAAACGAGGCAGGGTAATTGTGAGAGGGAATAAGCAGGAACATTTGTAATTAACTCAGCAGGAAAAAATGGGAACAAGTTTGCAGGAGAAAGGGGACAAGCTGAGGGAGATATTAATTCATATTCATTCATTAGTTCTTAGCAGGGTAATAAATGGCCGAATATCTCAGCAACCCCCTGCGAGCCAATGGCAACCTGGATCCCAATAACTCAGCTCCTGCCCCCCCTGTTATCTGCTCATTAGGGGCTTTCTAGGGCCCCATCGCTGCCAAGTGGACCCTTAGTGTTTTCCTTATAGGGGAGGCAAAACAACTGTTGAACTACAACTCCCTTATAAAGAATAGCACTGCCCCAGTGTCACAATGAAGCTCTGTATTTCTTGGGGTCCACAGCCTGATACTGCTGAGGATATTACTATAAAGTCTGTACGTAGGGGCTGTTCCTGCTGAATTGGGTTAAGTACAGGGGAATTCCTTAACATTCATGACTTTCTCTATGTCATTATTACTATTCCTTATTTTTCTATGCAGGTCTTTTAATAATCATATTTCCATCTCTCATTCAAATTACCACTTGGTTGCTGGGGTAAATAGGACCCTAGCAACCAGATAGTAACTAAAAACCATATGGAGAGCTGCCAAACAAAAAACTACATTTCCGATAAACCATAAAAAAATTTCAAAAAGAAGACCAATTGCAAATTGTTTCAGAATAACAATGGCAACATCATATTAAAAGTGTATTTAAAGGTGAACTGCCACTTTAAGGTTTAAAATATAGAGTAGAAGCACTTTATTTACCTGTTGGTGGGGCACAGGGGGGGGGTTCAACCTCATTGGTCTGTTAGTACAGGTGTGTGATCCGTTATCCGGAAATCTGTTATTCAGAAAGCTCCAAATTATGGGAAGGCCATCTCGCATAGACTCCATTTAATTCAAATAATCCACATTTTCAAAAAATAATAAATTTTTTCTGTGTAATAATAAAACAGTAACTTGTACTTGATCCCAACTAAGATATAATTAATCCTTATTGGAGGCAAAACCAGACTATTGGCTTTATTTAATGTTTATATGATTTTCTAGTAGACTTAAGGGATGAAGATCCAAATTATGGAAAGATCCGTTATCTGGATCCTGAGTATTCTGGACAACAGGTCTCATACAGTGGCGTAACTACAGTACGCCAGACAGGCCTGGACTGGGAGTCAAAATAGGCCCTGCCATTCCAAGTACACAGAGGCCCAAACAGCCCCCTACCAGCCCACTATATGGTAACTTTCTATTGAACCATACAGCAGCCCCTCTGGCATTTGCCAGAACCCACAGATTGCCAGTCCAGGCCTGGCGCCAGGCCCCCCTGCAAATTAAATCTTCAGCACACTTGGATCCCCATCCTCCCGCCCACTTACCACCTCCACCAACTCTCCACTCTGACTCCACCCAGACTCCGCCCACTCCCTGCCTGGACTCCACCCACTATCTGCCCAGTCCCGCCGCAGGTAAGAGAGCAGCAGGAATAGGGGGGTTTCTTATTTACTATAGAGGAATCAGAGCTGGCAATTACCCCTGAGACTGCGGCGTCTGCTTCCTCTATACTTACCCCTCTGGTCCAATACTTGTACATGAATCTGTCAGCAATTCCCAGTGGGAGGTAGAGAGTCTGAATGGATCAGCAGTCTGGACTGGAACCCACTAGTGGGAGGAACAAGGGCCCATAACTCAGGCAGTGGATTAGACTTGATTGTTTGTATGAGAAGAGCCCGGCCGTGACTCTGGGTCGGATCAAGGGGAGACAGATGACAGTTGAGGGTGTGACTACATGTTGCCAGTTCACTAATGGTCGGAGAGCAATGACTAGAGAAATGACAGTTAGGCGGCTTCTGACACATTTCCCCGTCTGTTCGTTTCCTATTTCTGCTCTTTCTAATCATCACCAGACTGGCCCCAATGTTTGACAAACGAGCTGAAACCTGTCGCCAGTCCCAACGAGAGCCGAAACAACCAAGTGCCTCATCCCAGGGCCCCAATTATTGGTATTGTCACTCGAGCAGCCCAGCACCCGCTCCTTTGCCTGGAGACTCTATTCACCTTCCCGTGATAGAAATCAATACATTTTTAATCATGGGGATGTTTTGCAGAATGTTTCCAAATATCAGGTGACAAGGAAGTCAGATACAATGGAATGAATGGCAAGCACACGCGACAAGCAGATTCATTAAGGACGTCGCCTCAGCAAGAACGTCACTTACTGACCTGGTTAAATGGGTGGTTCACCTTTAAGTTAACTTTTAGTATGTTATTAGCGATGGACGAATTTGTCCTGTTTGACCTGCGAAAATCGCGTAACGGGCGAAATATTAGCAAAACGCGAATTTTGACGCGCATTAAAGTCACTTGGTTTTCCGTTAACTGAAGCAGGCGTCGGAATTGTCGCCAGCGTCAAAAACTTTGATGCAGCTGAATTTTCACCACCGAATTTTCGCGGTGCAAATTTGGGCCTGCACAAAAAAAATTTGCCCACCACTATATGTTATAGAATGCCTAATTTTAAGCACCCAATATTTTGGAAATAGAAAGAGGGACAAAAAGATTTGGGTAGTGCGGCAAAATGTGTTGACCTTGCCTATTTTGTGGCCACACCCCCTAATTACCATGTTCATTTTACAAAATTTGGCAAGTTATGAAATTTTAACACATAATACAGTTTTTTTAACAGTGAAAAGGAATTCCCCTTAAAGCTGCTAGTCACAGTTTTCCCAAGAGACCTGCTTGACCTGAGACCTGATCTTAAATTGTTATAATTACTTATTTGCTTATCTTAAATGTTTATATGTTAATGGTTACAAATGTATCTAAGTGCACCTGGTGGCTGTTCTTTGTTCTCTGCCAAAAGCCAATTAAGTTAGAAACGTTGTATCTTTTCCTGGCTGTTCAGTGCAGGACATCAAAGAGAAAGTCAGGACATTTCAGTAACAATCCGGGAATGTGGGCTGAGCTGTGAAAATCGGGACTTTCCCACTGAAAACAGGACAGTTGGGAGGTATGTAACAAAGTGCCCTGGCTGGAATCAAACTCAGGACCCCAGTGCTGCAATGCTACTCATTACCCATGTGTAAAAAGGACACAAAGGGGCAGATTTACTAAAGGGCAAATTGTCGCCAGCGCTCGGCTCGAGCACTTTGCCAGGCGCAAATTTGCTGCCACTACATTAATTCACTAATATGCAAAGTTTTGTCCTGGATGCCAAACGCTGGCGACTTTTCGCTAATGTTACTTCGGCAGTGCGAGCAATTCTTAGCGAAGATGCACTAGCGTTTGTTTGCGCCTAGCGAAAATTCACTAGTGATCTTGCGCTTAGGTCAAGTATTCTGGACAACAGGTCTCATACAGTGGCGTAACTACAGTGCGCCAGGCCCCCCTGCAAAAAAAATCTTCAGAGGGGCCCAGCACACTCGGATCCCCATCCTCCCGCCCACTTACCACCTCCACCAACTCTCCATCCTGACTCCTCCCCGACTCCGCCCACTCCCTGCCTGGACTCCGCCCATTCTCCGCCCAGTCCCGCCGCAGGTAAGTGAGCAGCAGGAATAGGGGGGTTTCTAATTTACTATAGGGGAATCAATGAAAAAAGGAAAAGTCGCCAGCGTTTTTGGAACTTTAATGCATTTTCGGCTCACAGACATGATGTAAGCGACAGAAGATTGAGGAGGATGAAGCTTCATTTTAGCACTTCGGTTGGTCTGAGGTGGCGAAGTCGAATCTGGCGAAAGAGGTAACGTTCAGTAAAATTTGCAATTTACTGAATTTGCTGAGTAACAACCTTTTGCCAGAGCGAAAAGTCGCATGGCGATAGAGTGAAAACGAATGCTAGAGACGGTCTCTTTCGCTAGCGAATTGGCGCCTGCGCCTGTTATTGCGGATGGCAATACGGGCGAATTGTCACTAGCGTTAACCACTTTGTCCTTTAGTGAATCTGCCCCAGGGTTGGATACAAAGCTGACGTTTTTTTTTGCACTTTGCACCCTGCTTTCCACCCTTCATAAATGGGCACATTTCAAATGTCTATTTATTTTGACGCACAACACCATACAAGTCTATGGGCGTCATTTTGGCGAAACAAGGCGAAAAAATTCGCCCATCCCATGTGTTGTGTTTCATTTTGGAGCACAGAGACCTGAGGACACCCCAAATAAATACAGCGCACCTGCATTTGGCATATAGGGGTCCCACATCCCACCCTCCTACTTACACATCCTTCAGAATCACAAGTCACAGAGCAGCAGAGGATTTCGGGTGCAATGGGGCCGTGTCCTTAGCGTTTGCCCTACGGCAACATGAGCTGACGCTGTGGCCTGCACTGGATTTAGCACCTGATGTGAGGTGCAGCTCTTGCACCCCTTACTGATTAATGCATTTCCCCCCAGTTGCACTTAATATTCTATTGGGGTTCAAGACACCCTACCTGCCCCTCTCACGTGTATAAGTGCCTGAGGGTCTGGCGCCCAATGTAACCGCACGTTCATAGTCCCAGACTGGGCCGGACACTGTTACATAATATGGAGATTACTATGGAGGGGGAACATGTTGAAGTTGGAAGGGAGCCTACAGAAAGAATGTGAGAGTAGCAGCCGTTCCCCTACCTTGTATGGTCACTAAGCCCGGGTACATGTGAAAGCCAAGCTGTTATTTAATGGATGATCTGTGCCAGTTGGCAGCAGCCAGAGGCAAATAAATATTATGTTAAATTAAAAGGAAAACGGGCTCTACAGGAGACTCACTATTCTTCTTCTTCTTCATTATAAAGCCTCGTTGAAATAGACCTGCTGGGCACAGAAAGCCCATTATGAATCCAAACTAAATTAAAGGGGACGTACGCCTTATCTGAATTTATTTGTGCCCCTCTGACTCTACCTAGTGATGCCGCAAAGAGTTGAATTTTATGGTGGATACAATAGGCAGGTTTATGAAAGGGTTGGGCTGTCATCTAGGAAGGGGTTTATATAGTAATAGTAAGTTACAGTAGGTTGAAAAACGACACACGTCCATCAAGTTCAACCTCAAGTCTATATGTAACCTGCCTAACTGCCAGTTGATCCAGAGGAAAACAAAAAAATCCCATTTGAAGCCTCTCCAATTTGCCTCAGAGGCGGAAAAAATTCCTTCCTGACTCCAAAATGACAATGGGACCAGTCCCTGGATCAACTTGTACTATGAGCTATTTCCCATATCCCTGTATTCCCTCACTTGCTAAACACCATCCAACCCCTTCTTATACCTATCTAATGTATCAGCCTGTACCCCTGATTCACTTCCCAGCTCTCCCTGTAACACCCCTTTCCCTCCTCTAATCTCATTGGCTCCCTCCTGTCTGCTGGGAGGAGCTACTGGTGAATAAAGCATCCGACCCTTCCTTGTACCTATCTAATGTATCAGCCTGTACCCCTGATTCACTTCCCAGCTCTCCCTGTAACACCCCTTTCCCTCCTCTAATCTCATTGGCTCCCTCCTGTCTGCTGGGAGGAGCTACTGGTGAATAAAGCATCCGACCCTTCCTTGTACCTATCTAATGTATCAGCCTGTACCCCTGATTCACTTCCCAGCTCTCCCTGTAACACCCCTTTCCCTCCTCTAATCTCATTGGCTCCCTCCTGTCTGCTGGGAGGAGCTACTGGTGAATAAAGCATCCGACCCTTCCTTGTACCTATCTAATGTATCAGCCTGTACCCCTGATTCACTTCCCAGCTCTCCCTGTAACACCCCTTTCCCTCCTCTAATCTCATTGGCTCCCTCCTGTCTGCTGGGAGGAGCTACTGGTGAATAAAGCATCCGACCCTTCCTTGTACCTATCTAATGTATCAGCCTGTACCCCTGATTCACTTCCCAGCTCTCCCTGTAACACCCCTTTCCCTCCTCTAATCTCATTGGCTCCCTCCTGTCTGCTGGGAGGAGCTACTGGTGAATAAAGCATCCGACCCTTCCTTGTACCTATCTAATGTATCAGCCTGTACCACTGATTCAGGGAGACAATTCCACATCTTCACAGCTCTCACTGTAACAAACTACTTCCCAATATTTAGCTGGAACCTCTTTTCTTCTAATCGGAATGGGTGACCTTGTGGAAAGACCTACTGGTAAATAAATCATTAGAGAGATTATTATATGATCCCCTTATATATTTATACATAGTTATCATATCACCCCTTAAGCGCCTCTTCTCCAGAGTGAACATCCCCAATTTGGCCAGTCTTTCCTCAGAGCTAAGATTTTCCCTTTACCAGCTTAGTTGCCCTTCTCTGTACCCTCTTCCTTAACCTAAGACTGTGGCTACTAGTAGTCAGTAGTCATGTGACTGAGCCTAGAGGACAGGGAATAGTGATGGGCGAATCTGTGCTATTTCGATTCGCTGAAAATTTTCGAAATGGCGAAAAATTAAAGTCAATTGGCGTCAAAATAATTTTGATGCGCAACAATTTTGACGCAAGCAACAATTTTTATACGCGCTACTATTTTGTCCAAATGCATTAAAGTCAATTGGCGCCCAAATAATTTTGATGCGCAACAATTTTTATGTACGCACCAATTTTAACGCCCAACACTTTTTTTTGACACAGCAAATTTTACATTTTAAAACTCAGTCCTGCCTCTGAGTTGGAACAATCTGCTCCTACATGGGCGAAGCAACCAATCATTAAAGGGGTTGTTCACCTTTAAATCTACTTCTAGTATGATGTAGAGAGGGTTATTCTGGGACCATTTACAACTGGTTTTCATTTTTTATTATTTGTGGTTTTTGAGTTATTTAGCTTTTTATTCAGCAGCTCTCCCGTTTGCAATTTCAGCAATCTTGTTGCTAGGGTCCAAATTACCCTAGCAACCATGCATTTATTTTAATAAGAGATTGGAATATGAATAGGAGAAAAAGTAGCAATAACAATACATTTGTAGCCTTACAGAGCATTTGTTTTGTAGATGGGGTCAGTGACCCCCCCCCATTTGAAAGCTGGAAAGAAGGCAAATAATTCAAAAGTAATAAAGGCCAATTGAAAAGTTGCTAAGAATTAACCATACTATAACATACTAAAAGTTAACTAACACTGATGCGAGGAGATTTTGCCATCAGCATAGAAAGGGGATCTTGTTGGAATCAAAAGGCTTTGTCTAATTAAGGGTAAGTAATTATAATTAGTGATTGATGTAGGGAGGCTCTTGGGGTTGGGAGAGACATTTGAGGTATTTTATCATTTTTCTTTAGAAGATTCTGCACTTTGATTGCTGACATTTTTAGCAGCTTTATAATATCTTCCCGTGAATGTTCCCATTGCACCAAACACGCGGATCCTTTGTGATGTTGCTCATTAATCCCTTCCAGCCTTTCTTCCCTCTGCGCTTGAGAGTTAAAGTTGTACCCAACACAAAGGGAATGTAAAACAATAGGATTCTTTATTGTCAGATATCAAACTGTTTCCGGTGCAGAGTAACGAGTTATTGCCAATGTCTGGGCACAACGTGAGAACTTTATCCAAGGGCTCCCCGGGCACATGCCGGCGATACACGGGGCAATAGAGACACATTAGAGAACTCGCCCACTTGATATGGTTCTATTTCAGGGTCCATTGTTTTTCCCAGATATACAGTAGATATATATATTAGGGATGCACCAAATCCAGGATTCGGTTCGGGATTCGGCCTTTTTCAGCAGGGTTCGGATTCGGCCGAATCCTTCTGCCCAGCCGAACCGAATCCGAATCCTAATTTGCATATGCAAATTAGGGGTGGGAGGGAAATTGCCTGACTTTTTGTCAGAAAACAAGGAAGTAAAAATGTTTTCGGATTCGGTTCGGTATTCGGCCGAATCTTTCACGAAGGATTCGGGGGTTCGGCCGAATCCAAAAAAGTGGATTCGGTGCATCCCTAATATATATATAGATACAGAACCTGGTCCAAGCTTACAGTGGGCTCCTGCTGAACATCAGATGGAGTTGAGAAGATCAGGGTCAGTGGACTCCAGTCCTTGTGCCCCTCCAAACCAGACATGTCCCCCGCTGTGGTTGGCAACTGGCCAGTTTTGACCCTGTGTGCGGCACATGATGGTTTGACACCAGTAGGAGGAGTGAGCCCTTAACGTTGGGTCCCAAACCCCCAGTCCGACACTGACAAAGATGATGGGTAGTGAAGGGTGAATTTGTCCCATTTTGCGGCGAAAAAATTGTGAAATGCAATGAAGCGAATGGGCGTCAAAATAATGATGCCCGCGACAATTTTTCTACGCACGCCTATTTTATCCAAATGCATTAAAGTCAAAGGGGGTAATTTATAAACTTCGTGCAGGGCAGATTGGTTCGCAAAGTGAATATATTCGCCCTGCGCATGGTTAAATTTATAAAGCTGAATAAGAGGGTGCAAACAGAATGGTGAATTTTTTTTCACAATGCGAATGTCTATAGGAGCTTTTTAAACATGTCACAATTCGCAAATTTTATGCGCACACTCTGCGGCTCAATTAGGCCAGAACTTTGGTGGCGGATAAAATATTCACAAAACGGTTTTGCAAACTGCGAATTTAAGTTACTGGCAACGCTATTTTCACGCACAACAACCACACACAGTGGGTGCGCTCGCGCAAACGCGGTCTCATTTGCGCGCCATTTAAAAAAATTTATTCACACTGCGAATTAGCAAAAAAACGAAAAGACGGGCATAGCAGTGCAATATATTAGCGTTCAGGAAAAAACATGCGCAATACAATCATTTGCGGAAAATATGCAGTGCGCAAACTTTATAAATGACCCCCATGGGCGTCCGAATAATTTTCATGTGCTACAATTTTTATGCGGGAAAGTATTCTGACGCACGCCCATTTTTGACGCTGCAAATTTTTGCGGGTGAATTTTTTTTATTTGCTGGTGGCAAAACGTGGAAATCTACCGCAAATTCACACCTGGTGAATTTATTCGCCCATCGCTAATGATGGGGAAGAGCATTTAGTAGGGCAAGATGATGATGGTGAGATGGGCACAGCAGGGCAAAACAGTAACAGAAAGGGGACACCAGGCAAGATGGTCACAGTAGAGAAAAGAAGGAGAATGAGGCAACAGAAGTGTTAATGGGTTATACCAGTGTAAAAGTAGGACTCCCAGTAACCACAAACAACTGAAGGCTGTCAGGGGTGCAGGGAGTTGAAAGATTGTAGCAGGTTTAACCATCACTGGAGTCTGGGTTTTACAGTAATCTCGGGCTCTAGAAACTCAAGAGGTCTGTGCATTATCCACGCCTGTAATATCAGATTAGGGCTGCGCTAAATCCCATTATTTGGGGATTTTGATGTATCCCAAATCGTTTATGAAAGATTCAGCCGACTACTGAACCGAATCGGAGCCCTAACTTACTGCGGAAGCACCAAATTCCGAATCCTTTGAGAAAGATGTGGCAGAATACAAAACGGAATCCACATCCTAATTTGCATATGTAAATTAGGGAAACGAGGGGGAAAGAGAACCGAGTGCACAGCGTTCTGGTAAACAATTTGACTTTGCATGAAAAAAAGTCGTGATTTTTTCGGGATCCAAATCCTGCTGAAAAAGTCAGCAGTGAATCCCAAACTAAATTCTGGATTCCCTATATAAAGCTGGCCATAGATGTTGAGATTTTTAAAAGATCAGATCCTGATCGTGAGACCACGATCTTCTCAGAACGATCGTACGAATTTACCATCAACTAAAAAGACCAATTTGGCAGGAAAACAAAGGGGAGCTGCTTGGCCCTGCAGACATAGATACATTGCACTGGGACCGACAAAGGTTTTTTGACCTGGCTGATCAATTTCCTGACAGATGTCGGCCGAAAAATTGTACAATCGTTCGAATCACACTAACCGCACGAAAATTTCGAAGGATTGGTCGGGCTTCCCTAAAATCGGTCGTTCGGCAAGAAGAATCGTCGCGTCTATGGGGACCTTATAATATAGAGTATATAGTGCCGCACTGAATCCACTATTTGTGATTTGGCCATATCTCCCCAATCGTTCATGAAAGATTCGGCCGAATACTGAACATCCGGTTTGGGAAAAAGTGGAAAAAAATTTTTTTACTTTGTTTTTTGACAAAAAGTTATGTGATTTCCCTTCCCTTATTTGTACAGATGAAGCCACTTTGGTTTGTGTGTTTAACACAGATTATCCATTAATCCCATTTATCACAGAAAATTGCGTCACCGCATCCCATCGAATTAAAGAGTTCACCATTCGTGGACAGCGCGGCGTTGGTTTGCTAATGACAAGGTTAAATGCATTAAATGCGTTTAGATGACTTTTAGATAACACAGTTCTTTCAGTTTATCTCGACTCATGACGCATTTAACACACAGTTCCAAGTGGCTTCATCTGTATATGAAAATTTGGATTTGGATTCGGTTCAGAAGGCACAAGAATTCGGGCAAATCCGAATCCTGGATCCAGTGCATCAGTAATGATAGGATTATGTGAACGTAGAAGTCGCCCTGCGGCAGGAGCAGGTTATTGCCGGAATCGCCAGTAATCACAGACTCTGTCAATCAGTTTGGGAATGGATACGGTTGCTTGTCCCTTCTCACCGTTCCCGTCATTAGGAAATCTGGAACATAAAGATGGCAATTCGCACCCCATTTATTCCCTGCAATAGGAAAATAACAGCGCAGCTTTCCCGGTAACGCACGCCAACGTGGCAGCCAATCAGAACGTGTTGTGACAAATGCACTCGCTATTGCAGAAACATGGCAATTTAGCCGTACATGAAGTCTCATGCTGTAATTAACATCTCTGGCAGGTACAAATTAGCGCTTCCGTGGGCCCCGTCTCCCGGCCCCGAGCAAACACTTCATTGGGCTGTCGCCATTAATATCGCTGAGCGGCTCCAGTGTAATTACATCCCAGCAGTACAATTGGCCGCTGTTATTTTGCAGTCGATCAATGTCCAAAACACTTCCCTGCACATCTGAATGGATTTCAGCAACGAGAGGGGCCGATCCCCCTGATTGCACAGATGAAAGGGAACGAGACAGACGCCCTTCCTTATCTCCCCCCCAATATAGTTGCAGGGATTCCAGCAATGACACAGATCTCATATGCAATTTACTGAATTAATTCCACTAACGGAGCTTAATGGCGGACAAATGTTTCCCTGTCATCTGAGGGGAGGATAGAGATCTCACCATAAAGATTTATATCTGCACTGACTCTTTATCTCCCATAATCTCTCTCCTGTTCTCTCTCAATGTACAGAAACATCTTCTCCCACAAATAACATTCCCTTCTGCCATCTCCCATTCCTTCCACTGTTATACAGGGAACTCTGAGTATCACTCATGTATTATAAGCGATAATGTACCCCCTACTGTAAATGATAAGGATATTAGAAGTCACTGAGGGGTTGTTCTGTGACCATATAAAGGCACAAGGCTGCAGGCTGAGTTATACAGGGAACTCTGAGTATCACTCATGTATTATAAGGGATAATGTACCCCCTACTGTAAATGATAAGGATATTAGAAGTCACTGAGGAGTTGTTCTGTGACCATATAAAGGCACAAGGCTGCAGGCTGAGTTATACAGGGAACTCTGAGTATCACTCATGTATTATAAGGGATAATGTACCCCCTACTGTAAATGATAAGGATATTAGAAGTCACTGAGGGGTTGTTCTGTGACCATATAAAGGCACAAGGCTGCAGGCTGAGTTATACAGGGAACTCTGAGTATCACTCATGTATTATAAGGGATAATGTACCCCCTACTGTAAATGATAAGGATATTAGAAGTCACTAAGGGGTTGTTCTGTGACCATATAAAGGCACAAGGCTGCAGGCTGAGTTATACAGGGAACTCTGAGTATCACTCATGTATTATAAGGGATAATGTACCCCCTACTGTAAATGATAAGGATATTAGAAGTCACTGAGGAGTTGTTCTGTGACCATATAAAGGCACAAGGCTGCAGGCTGAGTTATACAGGGAACTCTGAGTATCACTCATGTATTATAAGGGATAATGTACCCCCTACTGTAAATGATAAGGATATTAGAAGTCACTGAGGGGTTGTTCTGTGACCATATAAAGGCACAAGGCTGCAGGCTGAGTTATACAGGGAACTCTGAGTATCACTCATGTATTATAAGGGATAATGTACCCCCTACTGTAAATGATAAGGATATTAGAAGTCACTGAGGGGTTGTTCTGTGACCATATAAAGGCACAAGGCTGCAGGCTGAGTTATACAGGGAACTCTGAGTATCACTCATGTATTAAGAATTGAAAGGATGTAACATTAAAAGGAAGGATATTGTCAGTTCTTAGCAGCAAATAAAACATCACCATCTTGTCCTACGGTTTCCGTCTTGTCCTACCATGTTCATGTTGCGCTTCTATCTCCATATTGCCCTAATGTCACTATATTGTCCTGATGTCTCTAGTTTGCTCTACTGTCTTCACTGTCTACATCTTGGTCTACATATTCTCCTACTGTCTCCAGCTTGTCCAACTGTCTCTACCTTGTCCTAATGTCTCCGTCTTGCTCTACTGTCTCCATTTACTTCTGCAACTTCCATCGTATCCTACTGTTGTCATTATGCCCGTCTGTTGCAGTGTTGCCCTCTGTCTCTATTATGCCCTAATGTTATTCACCACCCACTCTTCCCACCTATAATTTGTCCATCCATCACTGTATCATTTTGAGCTGCTGTTATTCCCTATGTTCCACAAATAAGACTGGAATTAAATAGCATTACCTCTTTGTTGGTGAATTCTTTAAAAATAACAAATTGACACTTTGTGGAAAAGCTGAAGATTCTGTGCGTTCCAATCTGTACTGAGAATTATCTCCGTAATCTCATCAAGCAGCGGAATGTCAGAGAGCACGAGGCAGACACTTCACACTATAATTATTCTTGGGGTGATCAATAAACACAGGTTACACATATAAAAAGAAATGTTTCATTTCACTTTTTTTTTCTTTTCTTCAGCAGAAACCCCCATGGAGAAGTATTATGCCTCTTGTAGCCATTAATCTTACTCAAATTGCCAATGTGAGAGGATCAGGGATGGGATGAGTTTTGGAGAAATGACTGATGTTATTTACTTATGTCCCTGTGCTGGCGGTGAACTACAGCTCTCAGCTCCCCCTGTCAGATGGCTTTAAGGTATAATGTAGGAAAGAGACACTCAAACGTGACTGTGATGCACCAAGACTTAAACCCAAGGCTTGTTGAGTTATTTCCCAGGTCCCTATCACTGTGCATTGTGCTTAAATTAAAGATTAAACAGCACCTAGAGGCCCTAACAGGGTCGGACTGGACCGGTAGAACACTGGGAAAAAACCCAGTTTGCCCGGCTCTTTTACGCGCATGGGCACATTTCGGCATTTTTCATACCTCCCAACATTTTGGAAATCAAAAGAGGGACAAAAAAGTTTCCATGCGTAGGTGGTGATTGTTTGACCACGCCCATGTTTGTGGCCACACCCCCTTATTACCATGTTCATTTTACAAAATTTGGCAGGTTCTGAAAGTTTGAACATATTTCCGTGTTTTTTTCCCCAGTTATTACAGTTTTGCTAATGAAGGTGAATTGAGCTGTGAGTCTGACCTCACATCGTATATTGTTACAATTACTTATTTGCTTATCTTAAAATTGTTACAAAAGTATCTTATATGTAGCTGTGTCTGTTCTGGGCTCTCTGCCAAAAGCCAATTAAGTTAGAAACTTTGTTTTTTTTTCTGGTTGTTTAGTGCAGAAAAAAACTGGATTTTCCAGTACAAACGAGGGACTGCGGGTTGAGCTGTGGAATGCGACAGTTTTCTGTGCATGCACATAGGTACGGGTTTTTATGCATGTGCATGCCAGGAATTTAGCGGTTGGAGGGGGCCCCTTCATTGTGCAGCCCTGAAGAACAAGCCTGGTAAGGAAGGTGAGGGGCCCTTTATTTTACTTATAACTTCCCTGGGTTTACATTCATTTATTCTACTATAAATGGAGAAGAGTCACTATTAATATTAATCATGTGATATTAGAATGGGTCATTTGTTATGTCAACACAGCTTATATTTTTTTTTCCTATAGAAAGTATTTACAGGAAAACTCATAACATACAGGGTATATAGAAGAAGGAGAAAAAAAGAAAAAAAAAAAAAAAAAAATATATATATATATATATATATATATATATATGACTTTGGGTGCCATAACAGGCTTAGGTATTACAGCAATACACACACAAATATAATGAGATAGAATGGGCCATGGGAAAAGTACTCATGCTGCTATCGATATACCCAATATGTCGAATAAAACGGTGATTCCCATGGTAAATTCATTATATATCAGCGATAATTATGGGACAACCCCCCATATGAAATAAATGGTACTACGTTTGTCCAGGAGCTGCAACCCATAGCAACCAATAAGAAGCTTGCTTTTAAACAGGTGACCAGAAAATGCTACTTGCTGATTGGTTGCAATAGGTCACTGCTCCTGGGCAAACTTAGTGCCTTTAATTACATATCCCCCCTGAATCCATTCCTCCCATGAACTGGATAACAGGTAAACATGTGAAACTATTGGAAGTTTTGTTCCATGTGGGTTCATTCTGTGCTGTGATTGGTTTATCCATCCAGTGCTCTTCAGAGAAGGACTCAGCTGTGGCTGCCCAGACAAAGTCTCCAAAGTTTGTATGTAGATCAGCGCCTATAACAACAGAGAAAAAAAAAAAAATAGTGCAGTATGTTTCAATATTACAACAACACCCAGTGTCCAAGTTATTTTCTTGAGGTGTACTTTCCCTTTAAACTTTCCGCATTTATTGTTGACGTGCGATTCTTCCAATCTGTTACCACCACCATTTGGCCAAATTGCCTACTTACAAACTGGTCCATTGCCCGTAGTGTTAGCAGGTCTCTCCTTCCTTTTGGGTCAGTTTCATTTTTTATTTTTTGTCAGTTCTTACATAACAAGAAATCCACAGGAAACGAATGGAAAAGGATCTTCTGGAGCTTCAGACACTCATCGATGTGCACTGAGCATGTGCCAAATCCAAATCACTACAGAACTTGACAATCACTCCCTTCCCAGAATGCAGATGAGACACGTGACTCCTGGACGCTTTGCATGCTGGGAAGGGCAAGACAAGAGCCCACCCTTAAACAAATGTGGCATGAGCTTCAAATAGTTAAAAAAAAATAAATAACTATATATATATATATATATATATATATATATATATATATATAACAGTTACAACTCAAACACAATCTCACATTAAAATATGAAAGAATGCCAGCGTTTTGTCTTTTTTATGACTTTCGCCAATGCAGGATATGATGTCACGTGATTGTTGAGGCTGTAGCTTCATTCTATCAGTTCTCCAGGTATAACCTGATGTAACCGGCACTGGCAAAAGGGTAACGTAGTGTAAAATTCACACAGTCAATTCGACCTTGTACTGTACCATCGCTACCCCGAAGATGTAACAAACCATCTGCCACTATAAACCTTCCTGGCTCTCCATTCAGTCTTGCTTGTCTGGCGCTACCTCTTCCTCCATTCTGCTCTTTCAATGGCCCCTGTGCTCCAGGTTGTAATAGTCTGTCTTTAAATGGCTCTTCCTGCCCCTGGAGCAATGGGATCTGCTCTCCTTTTCTCTGGATAGTCCCCTGCCCCTCAGGAGGTACTGTACATGTCTGTATGGCGCTGCCTCTTGCTCCTTTCTCCATGAATTGCCTTGTGCCTCTGATAGTAGAAGTCTAAGTAGAAGTAGAAGTCTAATGGCCCTTCTTGCTCCTAGAACTGCCTAATAAACTCTCTTATTTGTGAAATAGCCCTTTGCTCCTCCAGAGGTACCTGCTTGTCTGGCGCTGCCTATTCCTCTTTTTTAATTGTCTCTGTGCCCCAGATAGTAGAAGTCTGTCTTCAAATGGCCCTCCTGCCCCTGGCACTGCCTGCTCCCACCTGTTCTTCATTATTCCCTGTCCCTCGGGAGGTACATGTCTGTCTGGTGCTGTCTCTGCTCCATTCTCTTCAATGAATTGCCCCTGCACTACCTCCTGGTGCTGATTTATTTCCCCTTCTTTAAATTTGTCTTTGTTCCCAAGGAAGAGCATTCTCATTATTACCTGTTCAATGGGCAAATAAAATGCTGTATTGCAACTGAATTAATCGGTTTTTATGTGTTTTTGTTATTACGTGATGTCGGCTATCTCTCCTCTGAAATTTCTTCCATTGCAGGGAACACTCTCTCAATGTATATAAAAAGATGAGAACATTATATAATGTAGTCCAATCCTGGGTCAATGCCCAAATCTATTGTCCTTTTGCCCTATATTTCTGTCTGTATGTTATCCACCCAACTGTAAGCTCTACGGGGCAGGGACCTCCTCCTACTGTGTTTATTATCACATGGCACTTAATATCTTTATATTATAAAGCTTGTCCTCCCTTTGGGCACTTTTCTACATTGGAAGATTATACAGCACTGTGTATCCTTGTAGTACTTTATAAATAAAGTAATACACACATTACACATATATTATACATGCATCCACTGCTGCCCAGTAACATTATCATGTATATATTAAGGCAACTGCCAGCCCAGGGGTTTCAGTGAGACCGCCCTGTTGTAATGTAATGTCTGACTGATTTCTACTGAATATTCACGTGTTGCCAGTTATCCAGAAGCCCCTGCTATTCTAATAAAACATTTGCAAGAAATAAAATAAAGAAAAAAAAAAACAAGGGCCAGTAGAAAAGTTGCTAAAAAAAAATTATACCTTGTTTGGAGATAAAAATGGCATCGCCGCTATCCCGCAATACCATAGGGAGAGAACAACCGACCAAGTCTCCTTCATTTCCATATCAGTCTAAGTTGACCAATCACAAAAAGGACTTTCCAATTCAGGTCGACAACATCGCCTTTTGCCTATTATAGATTACACCCTTCCATACAAAAAGAATAGGAAGACCAACACCCATCTATCACAAGAGCTGTCAGACACATAGCCCTTTGCCTAGACTCTATGCCAACCTGACATCGCCCAATCCCTTCTATGATAAAATCTGACATTCCAACACAGCCATGTGATGAGCTGTGCCAAGTAAGCCTCAACTTCCCTATCCCGTAATACCATAGGGAGAGAACAACCCACGAAGTCTCCTTCATTTCCATATCAATCAAAGGTGACCAATCACAAGAGGACTTTCCAATCCATGTCAACAACATGGCCCTTTGCCTATTATAGATTACCCCCTTCCACAAAAAAGAATAGGAAGACCCACACCCACACCCATCTATCACAAGAGCTGTAAGACACATAGCCCTTTCCCTAGACTCTATGACAATTTGACACCGCCCAATCCCTTCCATGAAAAGATCTGACATTCCAACACAGCCAACAACAACATGGCCCTTTGCCTATTATAGATTACACCCTTACATACAAAAGAATAGAAGGACCCACACCCAACTATCACAAGGGAGAGAACAACCCACCAAGTCTCCTTCATTTCCATATCAGTCAAACTTGACCAATCACAAGAGGACATTCCAATCCATGTAAAAGACTGCCTGTCAACAACATGGCCCTTTGCCTATTTTAGATTACTCCCCTTCCTTACAAAAGAATAGAAGGACCACACCCAACTATCACAACAGCTGTCAGACACATAGCACTTTACATAGACTCTATGACAATTTGACATCACCCAATCCCTTCCAGGAAAAGATCTGAGTTTCCAACACAGCCATGTGACGAGCTGTACCAAGTAAGCCTCAACTTCCCTATCCCATAACACCATAGGGAGAGAACAACCCACCGAGTCTCTTTCATTTCCATATCAGTCAAAGGTGACCAATCACAAGAGGACTTTCCAATCCATGTCAACAACTGCCTGTCAACAACATTGCCCTTTGCCTATTATAGATTACCCCCTTCCACATAAAAGAATAGGAAGACCCACACCCATCTATCACAAAAGCTGTAAGGCACATAGCCCTTTCCCTAGACTCTATGACAATTTGAAACCGCCCAATCCCTTCCATGATAAGATCTGACATTCCAACTCAGCCATGTGATGAGCTGTACCAAGTAAGCCTCAACTTCCCTATCCCGTAATACCATAGGGAGAGAACAACCACCAAGTCTCCTTCATTTCCATATCAGTCAAAGTTGACCAATCACAAGAGGACTTTCCAATCCATGTCAAAAACTGCCTGTCAACAACATGACCCTTTGCCTATTATAGATTACCCCCTTCCATACAAAAGAATAGGAAGACCCACGACCATCTATCACAAGAGCTGTCAGTCACATAGCCCTTTGCCCAGACTCTAGGACAATTTAACATCGCCGCTATTCCCTAATACCATAGGGAGAGAACAACCCACAAAGTCTCCTTCATTTCCATATCAGTCAAAGTTGATAAAGGAGATGTCAAATTGTCATAGTGTCTAGGCAAAGGGCTATGTGACTGACAGCTCTTGTGATATATTGGTCTGGGTCTTCCTATTCTTTTGTAAGGAAGGAGGTAATCTATAATAGGAAATGGGCTATGTTGTTGACAGGCAGTCTTTGACATGGATTGGAAAGTCCTCTTGTGATTGGTTAAATTTGACTGATATGGAAATGTAGGAGACTTGGTGGGTTGTTCTCTCCCTATGGTATTACGGGATAGGGAAGTTGAGGCTTACTTGGCACAGCTCATTACATGGCTGTGTTGCTATGTCAAAGTCAACTGTTGGCTATTTTGGTTAGGGATGCTAACTCTACAATGGCAATCCTGTTATATTATAGTATTAGGATGAGTGCAAGCAGTTTCCGCTGGTTTCTGGCGCTAAAGTCATGCAACAGTGCATGCGGATGTCACATAGGAGCGCCAGAGAGAACAATACAATGTTCAGTGAGTGGATGGAAGAGGTACGTGCTCGGTGCCCCTTCACCTTTGCGCCCTAGGCATGTGCCTCTTCCACCTACCCCTAATTCCAGCCCTGGGCCCACAATTGGGGATCTGAAATTTTAATCAGATGGGTGAGTTTAGGATAACACAACAGTGGCATTTAGCCAGGGCAGAATGTCTGGGTTCTGGGGAAAAAAATCAGTGCACAATGCCATACCTGTACCACTGCTTTTATTAGAGGGGTCCCCTTATTTGTGTATTTGATGCCTTTATAATTTTTAGTTTCTTGGGACAAGATGGAGAAAGAAGGACAAGATGGATAAAGTGGGACGGGATGGAGACAACAGGGACAAATGGAATCAGTAAACCAGGATAAAAACAGTAGGACAAGATGAAGACAGCAGGATAAAATGGAAACAGTAGGACAAGATGGAGACAGTAGGACAAGATGGAGACAGTAGGACAAGATTAGGACGGTCTGACAAGATGGAGACAGTAGGACAAGATTAGGACAGTCTGACAAGATGGAGACAGTAGGACAAGATGGAGACAGTAGTGCAAAATGGAGACAGTAGGACAAAATGGAGACAGTAGTGCAAAATGGAGACAGTAGGACAAGATGAGGACAGTAGGACAAAATGGAGACAGTAGAATATGATGGAAACAGTAAGACAAGATGGAGATGGTAAGACAAGATGAGGACAGTAGGACAAAATGGAGACAGTAGGATACGATTAGGACAGTCAGACAAGATGGAGACAGTCAGACAAGATGGAGACAGTGGGACAAGATAGAGACAGTAGGACAAAATTAGGACAGTCGGACAAAATGGACACAGTAGGACAAGATGGAGACAGTATGATAAGATGGAAACAGTAAGACAAGATGGAGATGGTAACACAAGATGGAGATGGTAAAACAAAATGAGGACAGTAGGACAAAATGGAGACAGTAGAACAAGATTATGACAGTCAGACAAGATGGAGACAGTAGGACAAGATGGAGAGAGTAGGGCAACATGGAGACAGTAGGATAATATGGAGACAGTAGGACAAGATGAAGACAGTAGGATAAGATTAGGACTATAAGATAAGATGGAGACAGTAGGACAAGGTAAGAACAGAAGGATAAGATGGAAAGTAGGGCAAGATGGAATCAGTACAGCATGATGTAGACAGTAGTACAAGATGTTGACATCTGAGCAATTGTATGACAAAAGGGAGACAATACTGTAACACTTTATACTGGCCCAATCTTTGATACTTTAGTTGATTGTGGCGTGACTAAAGGATTACATGCTTTCCTTCCACATCTTCTGACAAGACTCCCAAATTGGTGCTGCTGGAGCGTAAAAGGTGCTTTACGCTTTTTACATATGAAACCAAATGGCTGTGAAGTTTCTAACAATAACCCCGGGTGCTACACAACATGCAAACAAACCTCAGAGAACACATCGGATTGTCTGGAGAGCGACGTAATGCTCCACTGAGCAGCTTCAATCTGATTTTGTTATGAGATAGATGAGAGCATAGCATTTCCTCTGATGTAATAAATGTTTGTGTCTCTTTATGATTATTATGATACCTGTGTGGAGTTTCATTATTATTAGCTGTGGCACAAGGCTCCCTAAAGCTCCGCAACATAAATATATTATGTAAAGTAATGTATCAGCCCCGGGGATAATATAATTGCACTTTTCTTATTACTATTCCTGTCCTGTGATGTTCTCTCAAATATATCGCTATCAGCCGGCTCATCAGGATAAGGGCATTAATTAGATTGCAGAACTGCCCCATTTGCTGTTTATGGGATGTCTGCATATAAACCTACTGCCGTAACTACAATCCCAATTCGGCTGAACTATATCCATACGAAACAGCCACTTGCTTCCTTCTGCATTGCTTGAAGAACCTATTGTTGTTGATGCAACAACTGGCCCCGTCTCCTTTCCAGAATTTGTTCCCCTATGAAGGAAGGAATGGGATGGGAGGCAGATGGGAAGGAAGGAAGGAGGGAAGGAAGGAAGGAAGGAAGGAAGAGGAAGAAAGGAAAAGGAAGGAAGAGTGGAGGAAAAGAGAGGAAGTAAATGAAGAGGGAGGAAGGAAAAAAAGGAAAGGAAGGAAGAAAGAAAGAGGAAAGGAGACTTGGTAGGGAGAAATGAGGGGGAAAGGAAGGAAGATGAAGGAATGCAATGAAACAGAAGGAAGGGAGGGAAGGAAGGAAGGGAAATCAATAAAAAGGAAGGAAAGGAAAGAAAGGAAGAGGACAGGTGAAAGGGTAGGAAGAAAGGAAGGAGGAGGGAAGGAAAGAAAAAGGAAAGGAAGCGGAAGATATCAAAGGAAGGAAGGGAAGGGAAATGAAATCAATAATAAGGAAGGAAGGAAAGAAGAGGAAAGGAAGGAAGGAAGAGGAAAGGAGAAAGGGTAGGAAGAAAGAAGGGGGACAGGAGGGAGGGAAAGGAATGAAAAAGCAAGGAAAGGAAGAGGAAGGTATTAAAGGAAACAGAAGGCAGGGAAAGGAAATCAATAATAAGGAAAGGGAAGAGGAAGGAAGGGAGTGTAAAAAGGAAAACAGAAAAAAAGAAAGTGGGATTAAGTAGGAGGAATGACCAAACAGGGGAAAAGAGAAAGAATAGAAAGAAAAATGGAGGAGAGATGGAAAGGGGTAGAGTAGGACAGAGGATGATGAATACATGATATTAATATTATATATATTGTTATATCAATACCTTGTATTCAGTTGTGATTCTGTGAATATTTTATGGTGTATATAGTGAGATGTTGTTCCTGGATTTCCTGTTCTGTTCTATATATTTGGACCCATGGTGGGGGGTGTCCGTGGGGATAATAATATGGATATTTAGGTGGGTGCACGGCTCTGATGAAATGGTGTTTGAACTACAGAATTTATCTTTCCTCCCATTATCAGCACAGTGCTATATATGTATATGTTGGAATTTGTAGCTATTAGCATTAGCTGAGAAGGTCGGGAATACACTGACAGCAGGGAGTCTGCAGGGAACAAGATTTGGGTGAATAATCACTGGAGTGAATGTAGTGGTGTGCTTTCAGGGCCATCTCATACATCTCCTGTGTGCCTTCCCTTTCTCTGCCTGTCAGTATTTCTGTTTATCCTGATTTAGTCTCTGGGTTTCCATTGTGAGCCTGGCTTCTCTTGGCTGACATCGAGCCCTGCTTTACGCATCTAGCGATGTTTACCCGCGTTCTGATTGGGCATCTCCAGGGGCCGCAGATGTTCTGTCAGAATCTCAAGAGCTTCACCCGGCAGTGTCTCTTCCTTTGTTGAATAGTCTCTTGTGATATTACAGCAAGAAAGTAAACTTGTGCCAATATCAAATAACAGATATGTGCACTGATGAAAGGCGGAAGGGCAAACTATAAATAACAGAGACCCTTTGTGATTATTCCTTTGAGCCTGTGATTTTGACTGTACGTGGCGACAAAAGGGCTAAAAGATCCAGTTCCACCAGAACTAGGAGATACAGCTCCACCAGGGCAAGGAGACCCAGCTCTACCAGGACTAGGAGACCCAGCTTAACCAGGGCTAGGAAACCCAGCTTCACCAGGGCTAGGAGACCCAGCTTCACCAGGACTAGGAGACCCAGCTCAACCAGGACTAGGAGACCCAGCTCCACCAGGACTAGGAGACACAGATCCACCAGGGCAGTGAGACTCAGCTCCACTAGAGCAAGGAGACCAGGTCCACCAGGACAAGGAGACTCAGCTCCACAAGGGCAAGGAGACCCAACTCCACCAAAACTAGGAGACCCAGCTCCACCAGGACTTGGAGACCCAGCTTCTCCAAAGCTATGAGACCCAGCTCCACCAGGACTAGGAGACTCAGCTCCACCAGGGCAAGGAGACCCAGCTCCACCAGGAGTAGGAGACTCAGCTCCACCAGGGCAAGGAGACCCAGCTCCAACAGGACAAGGAGACCCAGCTCCACCAGGACTTGGAGACCCAGCTTCTCAAAAGCTAGGAGACCCAGCTCCACCAGGGCAAGGAGATCCAGCTCCACCAAGGCTAGGAGACCCAGCTCAACCAGGAGTAGGACCCCACTAACAGCAGACAAAGAGCTCTAGTAACAATATGATAAGTTTGTAAAAAGCTTGCAAGCCCTAGCCCTGTGTTGTGGTTGTATGCACCTCCCCAAAATCCATCTTTGCTAGTCAGCCTAATCCAGATGCATTCACACAATTGGGGTCGGGCAGTCAAACATTTGTTAAGACTGTATTTAGCTCAGAAAGCCCCAGATACATGGATAGATGGCTGTATCATTTTCCTGTAGCTGAGTGACTAACCCCGGTATCAGCGGATCAGATGACACTGCAGGCTGTTATTTGTACGTATCTCCAGTCACACAATAGCCAGTTCCCCTAATTGGACAGCAGGCAGCCCAAAAATAACAGGGTAACGTGACTAACACTGCACCTGTACAAGATAGAGGGGAATCAATCTGCATGAAAATTATACACATGAATGGTGGGAAGCCAGGCTGATTGTTTGGCATTTATTATCCTCACCTGTGGTGCCAAACAATAAGCGAGCACAGACATTCCCAATGAGGAAACATATAGTCTCATTAATATCGACAATTCCATCTGCCCAGTGGCAAAAAATGTCATTCAGTCTCTTCTCTTCAGCAGTCCTGTTTGAACAATGTGTCCATCACTGCTCTATAAAAAGGCTAATCTAGCTCTCAATATGTGCATCTCAATGGCACTCATTCCACATGTAATAGAACCATCTCATTATGTCTGTGATCCCTGCCGCTTGTAATATCTAAGGGGCTGCTGTACAGTCTGCATCGCATAGAGACCTGACTCAGACTAGAATATATATATATATATATATATATATTTATATATATATATTCAAAAGAAGGGGGAGAAACATTACAAGATACAGCAGATAGGCCATGATCTTTAGCCACCCCAGCATAGCCTTTTGTAACGTTATGGTTTTGCATGAACAGGTTTACTACTGGAAGATGAAAACAGTAGGAATAGATGGAGACAGTAGAGAAAGAAGGAGACAGCAGGACAATATGGTGCTAGTAGGGCAAGATGGAGATTATAGGGCAAAATGGAAATAGTAGGGCAGGAAGGAGACACAGCAAGAGGGAAACAGTAGGGCAAGATGGAGACAGTAGGGCAAGATGGAGACAGTAGGGCAAGAAGGAGAAAGTAGGGCAAGATGGAAAAAGTATGGCAAGGTGTTGCTAGAAGGGCAGGATGGAGACAGTAGGACAAGAAGAAGACAGTAGGGCAAGATGGATACGGTAGGACAATATGGTGCTAGTAGTTCAAGATGGAGACATTAGGGTAAGAAGGAGACAGTAGGACAAGATGGAGACAGTAGTGCTAAATGGAGAAAGTAGGGCAAAGATGGAGGCAGCAGGACACTAAGATGACAGTATGGGACAGATAGACAGTAGGGTAAGATGTTGCTAGTAGAGCAAGATGGAGGCAGTAGAACATGTAGAATACAGTAGGGCAAGATGGAGACATTAGGGCAAGTTGGAGACAGTAGGGCAAGATGGAGGTAGCAGGACACTAAGAAGACAATAGCACAAGATGGAGACAGTAGGGTAAGATGGTGCTATCAGGGCAAGATGGAGACAGTAGGAAAAGATGGCAATAGGGTACTATAAACAAGGAAAAGCAAGATGTTGCCAGTACAGAAATATGGCAGTAGTAAACCAACACTGTGATAACAGGTCAAGATATAGTCTAAGGGAAATTCTATAATAGTGTTGCCCATCCTTTGACCCATTTGTTATTGATGAAGTACAATAAGGGATGTAGTTTGGATAGTTCTATTAAATAACTCGTTGTGCCCCCTTCAATAAAGAAGCACATGAATAGCCCAAGTCTCCCAATCAATCCAAGGACTATAACAAGTATTAAGGGGGATACAAAACCTGCTCTCATTCTATCTTTAAATAACAGGGCTTTATTTACCGCACTAAGTAGACCATTTCTTTGCAGGATTCTTTAGGGCAAATTTGAGTTTGTTTTTTTAAAGACCATACAATGCATTGTTGTTTTTGAATTTTCCCTTTGCATTGGTGTAATGGAGACAATTGTGTTATAATCCTTCTATAAGAACCTGCCAGGGATGTGGCTTGGGTCAAATTCAACTATGGGTTACTAAAAGAAAAACAGATATAGAAGGAACAAGCCAACAAGTGTGCTTATAGTCTATATAGAGACGCACCATAAAGTGCAGTTCAGCAGAACATGTGTTGGGCTCTTCAATATATTTGTAAACGTAGTGGGGGGCTCTTCGTTTAGTCTTTAGCCCTGACACCAATTTCTAGCCTAGTATTTGCCCCCTCTCTTACTCTTTTTATTCTATTTGCAGAACTGGGTGCTGCCTCTCAGCACACTCACTCGCTGTCAGTCTCTGCTGTTCCTCCCCAACCCACCTATATTAATAGATCCTGGAGGTGTCGACTTGTTACATTGGCACTCGCTGTGAATAATGAGAGGATTGTGACTGTAGCTTTGGGCTGCTCACAGCACTTTCTGCCAGTCACATCACTCTCTCCATCTGCCCGTGCTAAGGAAAATGTATAGGGAGCTCAGTATTTTCCCTCAAGATTGTACAGCAGTTTGAGTTCAAGCCATACCATGTTGGACAAACCATTCTGTCCAAGTATGGTATGGCTTGCATCATACTGTGCAAGATATATCATACCATCAAGGGCATAACTTACCTCATAGGACTGATCATACAATAAGGACCATACAACCAAGGTTTGAAGGTTCCATGAATGAGAAACCATAGAAAGACATACCATACCATCCTGGGCACAACTTACATCATAGGACAGATCATACGATACTAACCATACAACCCAGGTATTAAGGTTCCATGAAGGAGAAACCAGAGAAAGATATGCCAAACCATTCATGGCATACCATACCTTGTAGGACAGATCATTCAATAAGGACCATACAACCAAGGTTTGATGGTTCCATGAATGAGAAACCATAGAAAGATATACCATACCATCCAGGGCACAACTTACAAGGTAGGACAGATCATACAATAAGGACCATACAACCCAGGTTTGAAGGTTCCATGAAGTAAAAACCATAGAAAGAGATGCCAAACCATTCATGTCATACCATACCTTGTAGGACAGATCATGCAATAAGGACCATACAACCCAGGTTTGAAGGTTCCATGAAGGAGAAACTATTGAATGTAGGACATTTAATACTATTCTGCATTGCAGTATCATACATGTCAGACTATGATATCATGCAAGGCAGGTGGCTTCATGTAAGGTAAGCTAGCCAAACAAATATGGACCATACCATTATTGACAGACTATACTATTCAAGGCAAACTGTACCTGTGGAAATTCTCTTTCCATTTGAGACCAACCAAATAATGCAGAGAAGACACCACCATTCAGGGTTAATCATGCCATGCTAAGTAATCCATAGAATTGAAGACCAAACTGAGCTCAGCAAATTGTATCATGCAGGCAGAATATACATTTCACAACAAGCCATACCGTGTAGGACAGTTCAAAGAAGAAGACCATGCTGTTCAGGGCATACCATGTGGGACAGAACATATGATGAGGGGCTGCTCATTCCATGATAGACCACATCATCCAGGGCATACAATGCTTTGTTGGGAATATTATAGTAGACCATACAACTCAGGTTTGAAGGTTCCATGTAGGAGAATGCTACCTGCTGGTTACTATGAGTCTATGAGAAGACTGGGTTCAAACCTGGCAACTTTTATTATATTACCCAAATATAGACTTTCTCCCTTACTCTCCATCAGTCTCATTGGCCCTGTGCCCAATGCTATTAAAATACATGTCATACTAAGCAATGCCAAAACCACTGGTAACCATAGCAACTCTGTCCCAAGCACCCTTGCATCACTGGACCCAGATAAAAGTGCTTTCAATGAAAAACAGATCCCTGTGTTCAGCATTTTATCTCCTTCCTTTGAATGAATGCAGCCCACCCTGTTCCTGGATTTGGATGGTATCTCCCTATGAAATGCAATGAGAATAATTCTGGTCTCGGACCAGCGAGTGCGGAGAAGTATTTTTGTTTCCCAGATGGGCAGCCGATCGTCGCAACAGGCCATAAACACTGATTTGATAAATCGTTTTCTGGGAAAGAGTGTGGAATGAAACAAACCTGCTCTTTCTAGCATCTGTCACTTTGATTTCTGCCAAGCGTGAGGATTTCAGGAACGTTGGGGGGAAGGCAGCAAACGGCTTAAATAAAAGATATGTGTCCTCTTCAGTCTTTCTTTTCATTCTAGTTTTGTCCTCAGTTGTCACTTTTATTGAATAAATCCTCATTTCATTTTAAAATAAATATGATCATCTGCTGTTGTCCTTTAGGGTTGCCAACTATCAACTGTCAGATTCACAACTGTCGTCTGGGTTAAAGATCTCTGGAACCGAGACCGAACTTTTCAAGATTGCCATGAAATGCAACCAGTCACTGGCTGTAGGGTCATAGCTGTCATGTCATAGGTCATAGTTGTCATCCCTGTCCCTAGATCTCAACAACCCTCCCTTAAGTGCCATCACCCAACACTAAATGTCACCACCTGACCTCCACTCCAGACTTTCCATGGAAGGAAGTAGACAAGCCTAGTGTCACTTCAGATTGCTTCATTCCACACAGTACTATGGGCTGGGTCAAGAGGTGCCCTGCCCCATGCCCCACCCTCCACCTACGCAAGCCCCACCACTTTGCAGATACTAGGCCTCTTATTTTTATCTTATTTATATATGTCCCATGCAACTACCCAGATGGGTATAATGGTGGGCCACCAATGTGCTGGAGAGCTGCTATGGGGTGAAACACTGCACCCATTGAGTCCCTACAGAATACAGATCCTTCCTTGTACCTTCTGAATTGCACAGTAAGAATGGTGCATGAGGAACACTTCCAAGAACAGGGCAGATAACACATGCCAGGGTGGCATTCAATGAGGCACAATTTTTATGCAATCCATACAGGGAGCAAAAAGGTTTGTCTGACAGAGCAGAGGGGGTATGAGCATTTTTTGTACTTTATACTTGTCTGTAGATATCCCACTATATCTTGCACTGATGTTTAATACAGAGACACCAACCCAGATCCCTACAGGTGCAGGAGTGTATTAGCCACACCCACTCTATCCTAGTGGGTGCAAATGACTGGTTGGTATGTAGGGGATAAGAGAAATCCTTCTCCTGTTTTTCTGTCTGTGACATCATCCAACCCAGTTACAGGCTGGAGAGCCATACGATTGGCTGGGCGCCCCAGTGCATCCTTGGGAGAGAGGGAGTGCCTGACTTTGGAGCCTTTTGTACAGGATCTCCTACAGTGTTTACCAGGAGTTGTATGCTGAAACATCCAGCCAGAACCAAGTCTTGTGAAACTGTCCAAGCTGTTGAATCTGTGGAAGTACAGAGAGAGCCCATCCTGTTCCCTACCAAGCTGCTAGAGACTCAGAAGGAGAAAGGTGCCACTGGTGAGATTGATCCTGCTGTAGAGCTGCCTGTAATCTCCGGTGTGACTGACTCTGAGAGCACCCTGGTGAGACAGGTCTGGTGCATTTACCTGCTACGTGAGAGCAGCTGCTGGGTTCCAAAGGGAGAGGTACATTTGGGAAAGGTAGCGCTACATGGGAAGGGACATTCCATTTGAACTAAACTCTGTGGTTATTAACCCCTTCCAGAGAATTGGGACTTTGATAATAAAAAGGACTGTGTTGGAGAAACAGTCCGGGAACTAATAGTTAGGTAGGTCCCACATGTCCCCAGTGCAGGAGTGTATTGTATATTAGATTGCCCAAGGTCTTTCACAACTCTTCATATAAAGTTTATATTTGTTTAATTTGCAAACTGTTGGGCTCATTTATAAACAATGGGCAAATTTATTTGCACCTGGACAGTTACCTATAGCAACCAATCAGTGACTGGCTTTTTACAGGCAGCTGCCGGTTGAACAATGAAAGCAAACATTTGATTGGTTGCCATAAGTTACTGCCCAGGTGCAAATTTGCCCATTGTTTATAAATGAGCTCCGCTGTGTTTTACTTTTCCAAGTGAAAATTCCCTGAGGTGTGTTTCTCAGTGTTCCCTAGGTGGAGGCACTGCACTGTAAATCCCAATTCCCAGTAGTTTTCATACACAAAAGGGACTCTGGATTGCCACGGGTAAATGGTGATTTAAAGAGATAGTAACAAAATTAGCGTTACAGGTGACTAGGCTGTTACTACAGGCGAGTGGAGGGATCAGTAAGACTCCACCTGACATTTTTGTTTATAAAATAACTTAGATCTCCTGATTGCAATGAGAGAAAATACTCCTGCACTTTAAACCTAAGAATTGATTAAAGGGTAACTAAGCCCAAAGTTACCATGCACCTTTCTTTTTCATTTATGATTCGGCTCCTCCCACGCTCTGCAGCCCGTTGACTCATATTGGAGGAGGAAACTGAAACCAGGGAACTGAATAGCAGAGTGTCGCCCCAATAATAGTGAATACACAGGGGGCCATTGGTGTAAATGAACAGGGGTCAGATAGATTGGGAGCAGCAGAGAAGAAATATTATTTTGTTTAGTATTTCGTTTAGCCGGGGGCATTGTTCACTGTCAGTATCAGAGGTTCAACTGTCGAGATTTTTCACCAAACCTGCCAGAACGTCCCCCACTCTGGAGATGAGTA
Source organism: Xenopus petersii (assembly GCA_038501925.1). Classification (NCBI taxonomy): domain Eukaryota; kingdom Metazoa; phylum Chordata; class Amphibia; order Anura; family Pipidae; genus Xenopus; species Xenopus petersii. Next base: position 236,828,173 of record CM076672.1, on the reverse strand, counting down.
ACGGCCGAGAGAAGCAAATTTGTACAGTTGACGTTTCATTTCATGCTTTTCTGGAGATTTACTAATTGCTCATTTGTGAGGAGAGAACATAGTTCTCTGGAATCGTTTCACTATTGCGTCTCATTTTTATAACATTATTTATTGTCAGTGTTAAATTTGTTGTTTTTGCAAGTTTTTCCCACAGGCTCCAAACAAATGGAACATTTCATAATGAGTCTTACTAAATATGTGGTCATGGACCAAGGGTATCCAAACTGTGGGGCTGCCTCCACCCCCCAACTGAAGCAATAGTACCCCTGGAACTAAATCAGGGTGACTATTGCCCTATTGTTTCTATATATCTGTAACCTTGTTATGAGCTAAGGGGGCCCAGTCTGAAGGCCAGTTAGGGGGAGATTTGGGGTGAGTGTTTATTTGAGCCCTGGGTACCCCTGGAACTATAGTAGGGTGACAGTTACCCCAATGTTTCTATATATCTGTAACCTTGTTATGAGCTAAGGGGGCCCAGTCTGAAGGTCAGTTAGGGGGAGATTTGGGGTGAGTGCTTATTTGTGCCCTGGGTACCCCTGGAACTATAGCAGGGTGACTGTTACCCCAATGTTTCTATATATCTGTAACCTTGTTATGAGCTAAGGGGGCCCAGTCTGAAGGCCAGTTAGGGGGAGATTTGGGGTGAGTGCTTGTGTCCTGGGTACCCCTGGAACTATATCAGGATGACTGTTACCCCAATGTTTCTATATATATCTGTAACCTTGTTATGAGCTAAGGGGGCCCAGTCTGAAGGCCAGTTAGGGGGAGATTTGGGGTGAGTGCTTGTGTCCTGGGTACCCCTGGAACTATAACAGGGTGACTGTTACCCCATTGTTTCTATATATCTGTAACCTTGTTATGAGCTAAGGGGGCCCAGTCTGAAGGTCAGTTAGGGGGAGATTTGGGGTTAGTGCTTATTTGTACCCTGGGTACCCCTGGAACTATATCAGGGTGACTGTTACCCCAATGTTTCTATATATCTGTAACCTTGTTATGAGCTAAGGGGGCCCAGTCTGAAGGTCAGTTAGGGGGAGATTTGGGGTGAGTGTTTATTTGTACCCTGGGTACCCCTGGAACTATAGCAGGGTGACTGTTACCCCAATGTTTCTATATATCTGTAACTTTGTTATGAGCTAAGGGGGCCCAGTCTGAAGGCCAGTTAGGGGGAGATTTGGGGTGAGTGCTTATTTGTGCCCTGGGTACCCCATGGAACTATAGCAGGGTGACACCCCAATGTTTCTATATATCTGTAACCTTGTTATGAGCTAAGGGGGCCCAGCCTGAAAGCCATTAAGGGCTTTAGCACACGGGCAGATTTGGGGATATTTAGTCGCCTGGCGACTAATCGCCTCTTCTTCAGGGCGACAATCTTCCCGAGCTGCCTTCCCCCTGCTAAAATGAAAAATCACCTGCGGCAATGCACTCGCGGCTGTTCGATCTCTGAAGTCGCCCAAAGTTTCCTCATGAGTATCCCCGAATCTGCCCATGTGCTAAAGCCCTTAGGGGGGATTTGAGGTGAGTAGCTGACAAAGTCACACATTTATGGAACTTTATCTCAGATTGGGGCAAGAGGAATGTAGATCAGAGAGTAGATTTATGCACAGTTTTTCTGTAAAGGAGCAGGGAGGGGTCATTTCCATTTGGAAACAAGGAACAAATACAAAAGAATAAATCTCATTGGCACATCCAAAAATGAAAGCACGGTCCCAGACAAACGTGAACTGATTTGCACGAGCACCAGAACGGCAATCTCCTATTAATTAACCTCCAGTGACGGAAACTGCTAATGGCGGGTTAATAAGCCATTTTATTGTTTCATTAGTAGCCGCAATTAGAAGTTTCAAGCTATTAGGTTAATAGTTGTTTGATTTTCAACACTTTAATGTGAAATGACAGATAAATCTTTGATAGGGACGTGATACCCGAGATCTGATCATTCCCCCTCTGTGACTCTGACACTACTCAGCCCATTAGCCCCCGGGCAATTAGACTAATCCCTGTTATTCGCTGCCTCGTTAGCAACTGGAACAGACCGGTGCCTGTAAAACTTCCTGTGAACTGGAATGAATTGAATCTCTCTCATTTAGGTGCATCTTGGGAAAAAATATTGCTCTCGCTGAGGGGCCTGGCACATGGGATATTTTGTCGGCAGGGATTGGCTGGATAGGTGAGGAGCAGCAATACTTTCATCATATTCCCAAATCATGGATTCAGTTTCCAGTGTATACTGGCAGCTCTAGGTTTTTAATTTAAGATAAACTGCACCACTCTCACAGCATGCAGTATATGGAGAAAGCAGCCATGTAAGCTGCCATCAGAATTATAGTCCCACCTCCTGATTGAGTCACAGACTCGCTTTCCCTTGCCTGTCATAATTCTTTGCCCCTATCTATATAAGCTTCTATATGAGTAGACCACCAACCGATTGGGTCACAGACTCCATGCCCCTCCCCATACACTACCATCAAGTGTTCTAATTCCACCTCTTAAATGAGTCCCCTTCCCCTCCTCCTGTAAACTCTGATGGTAACCCACAAGAGGAGGAGCCTGGAACTCTAGCAGTGGGTGGGATTAGAGAACTCTGATGGAAATTTATTGGCTGTAACTCTAGCAATGGGTGGGATTAGATTACTCTGATGGAATTTTAGAGGGGAGGGACAGTGATCTTTTAATTTGAGCAGTGGATGGAACTAGATCAGTCTGATGGAAATGTACATACTGTACCTCTAGCCGTGGGTGGGATTAGATTACTTTGATAGCATTTTAGAGGGGAGGGACAGGGAGCATTTAAATCAAGCAGTGGGGGGGGCTAGAACACTAACAGAAGTTTACAGGGAGTGGTAGAGCATCTATGAGTCAAGCAGCGGGTGGGACTAGAACAGTTTAATGGCAGTTTACATGAGAATGGCATTGTAGCTATGGGTTTGATTAGAATATGTTTATTCTTTATATTATAAACAATACACACACACACATTTATATATATATATATATATATATATATATATATATATATATATATATATATATATATATATATATATATATAATATATATTATAAATTCTTATATTTTTATTATCATTTTTGGTGCCAGATGCTCATTCTAGACATATTATGAAGTACCTGCTAGTAGGTGTATCAGCATTTTCCAGCAATTCCCATAATATTAACAGCGCCGTTAGGAACTATTTGGATCGTGCCAAATGGCCTGGTGCAGTTGTTTATTTGCACTTTTGATACAACATTTCCATTGCAAATAGATGCAAACTACAGGCGCAGCCGCATGAGCCCCAATTCATCAGGCAGTGCTTTAAATATGGAACATTTGCCTGATTTTGAGCCGCATATCGCTGACATTATTAATAGGTGCAGCGCATGAGTTGTTGTTTACACATACATTAATGGGGCTGACAATTAACGTAACAAGGCATCAGTGTCGGGAGGAAATGGCTTTGTTTAATGAAACCATATGGAAGGACAAGAAGACAAATTTCTTGACTTAATGAGATATTTAGTTGCAGATCTGTTTGGCGAAGGCGGCGGAGGCCGGCGGATTGAAGGTTTGGTTTTCAGGGCACGTTTCTATCCCCCCAAGGCTCCATGTTTCTGATTAAAATGTACGGTGCTTTGCCTCGCAACTGTCAGCCTTTGGCTCCTCAGGGCCAGACGCAGCCTGGAACTCAGCTTCCTATAAGTTAATGGACATTTCTGCAGGAAGGTGCAAGCGACTGGGAAGGACCAGCCCAGCACATATGAGATACGGGGATTTATCTTGGTACAGGGACATGGGGGGTTTACTAGGGTTGCCACCTGTCTGGATTTCTCTCGGACAGCCCCGTTTTTGGAAGGGCTGCCTGTCCGGATTTCCAAATTAGGAAATCCAGACAGGACATTGACATCATCAATCCAGCCCCTTAATGTCACCTGCCCCACCCTGACATCACTGGCCGACCCCACTACATCACCGGCCGACCCCTGCCCATTTTTCTCCAAAAAAAGGTGGCAACTCTAGATTTTACTGATACCCCAGGTGCAAGTGCAAGAGCAGTAAGTGACCATTAGTGTAAGAGCAAATGGAAACCAATGTTATTTATAAAGTTCGCACTCACAAGCAATATTCTGGCTGACTATTGAAAAGAAAAGGAATTGCGGAATTATCATTTTACTGCGTTTCATGCAATATTTTGGTCAGATCTGTAGCATTTCTTCAAGGCAACATTTTTCAGAGCAGCATTTGCACCTGCCTGAAAATAACCTCTAGTAGTGTGGTTACAGAATTGACATTTACTTCTGGAAATAATGTGTTTCCTTCCTTTCTGGCAAGAACTCAACAGTTCTGTCTTGCTTTATGGCAGGGATTGTAGATATACACCTGTGGCCAGAGCAAGGGGCATAGAGCCAGTTGCCCTTTAAAAGTTTAGTTAATGTTTATTACAGTGCAATTAAATCCCCACCCCATTAAACTTTCTTTAAGAATGGATTTATAAATGGGGAAACGTATTAATTCTTTACAGAAGAGTAAATGATTAGCAATCAAACAGATGGTTCACCTTTCAGTTACATTTTAGTTTGTTATAGAATGGCCAATTCTAAGCAATTTTTCATTTGGCCTTTCTTCATAGTTTTTGAATTATTTAACATCTTTTTCTCTTTCCCGCTTTCAAATGGGGGGTCACTGACCCCATCTAAAAAACAGCTCTGTGAGGCTACAAATGTATTATTATGTATTATTATTGCTACTTTTTATTACCCATCTTTCTATTCAGGCGTCTCCTATTCATATTCCAGTCTCCTATTCAAATACATGCATGTTTGCTAGGGGAATTTGGACCCTAGCAACCAGGCTGCTAAAATTACAAACTGGAGCGCTGCTGAATAATAAGCTATATAAGTATAAAAAACACAAGTAATAAAAAATTAAAACCAATTACAAATTATCTCAGAATATCACTCTCTACATCATACTGAACGTTTACTCAAATGCTGCCCTCTGATTGGTTGCCGTGGGTTAGTAGAAGAAGGTGAACTTTGTGACTTTTACAACATTAATTGGATACCCAGCCTGTCTTGCTTCATAAAACGTTCTCCTCCCACTTTGGATCGAGTTTATGATACAGATTATGGGTCATCACACATCTCTGGTCTTCAATGAAATTGATCTTCTTGATATAGAACTTTCCTACCGATGGTGCTGGTTTGCCAGTAGGAAAGGGGTGCAGAGCCACCATCAGTAATTATGAGGCCCAATACTACTAAATTAGCAACGCTGTCCCAGCCCAGGAGGCTCCACTTATTGCTCAATCAGTCGCTTAAACCATGTGGACAGTGAGCAATGACAACAAGCAGAATATGATTCTAAAGAATACCCCTTCCATACATAGTCATGTCCCTGATTTGCCTTGGTCATGGACCTTCCCATGATATATCCAAAGCCCAAGCACTCTACCATAAGCACTGCCCCCATACAACCCAACAAATAATACTTTTTCCTCCCTTCGCTTCTTCTCTGCCATGTTCTCCTGACTGGCATATCTCTGGTACCTCTGATGGCCGCCCTGAGGAGGAGCCCAATGAAAATAATGGCTTGATGATGTGATGGTGGATCTCAGAAGGATGGGGTCAGAGGCTGGTGTTTCTAAACTGATACAGATTTGATCTCAGCGAAGGTAATTTGCTATAAAAACCCAGGTCCATATTAACTTTGTATCAGATTTTTATTCCAAAACTTCCCCTTTATTGTCCTCTCTGACAGACCAGCAATTCCCCAATCCTTCAGGCCCTGCTTAGAGCCATTAAAGCAATTTTCTAGAGTGATCTGTAGCTTTTTTGTACTACTTCTATTTGAGGAGAGGAGTTTATTTCTCATTCTGAGGCATTGCCCGTGCTCTCCAATATAAATCCTCCGGACAAGGAGCTCAGGCTTTGTATCACGGCTGCCACTTTGGAAGTGGAACAAATATACATCTCTGTAAATTCCTTCACAAACCAACAAAGACGAAGCAGAATAAAAGCCTCTGTAGTTTAAAAGGAAGGTTGGAAATTGAGATGAGTTGAAAAAAGACCAATTTTTGCCATTCAAGTAGCGTCATTTGAGATTGCTTTTAAAGGGGAAGTATATACTTATTTACACCTATTCCGTAATAACAAAACTGCTGCTGAAAATACATTCTGCCAATACGTTTAATTCTTAGGTTTTTTTATTAGGTAGGTACGTAACTAAGCATTGCTTTGATTTCCCCTTTAATTAGCTGAGTTAGTTCTGTAGCTCTGTATAAACAACCCCACCTCCTTTGTTGTCATAGATTATTCTCAGTTGAAACAATATGGTCCAGGTCCTATTCCTTGAACTCATATTTAAATAAAGGAGACTGTTTGGCCCAGAATTTAAAATGAAAGTAAACAAAGGTCAAGGATCAGAGGGTGTTCACCCCAGAATTGTAAGGGAGCATAGCACTGTGGGTATTATCCAACTTTACATAATCTTTATTCTTTGAATGTCAAGAGATTTGTAAATTCTTAACATGCTGCCATTACAGAAATTCATTCCGTTCTCAGACAGGTAAATATAAGCCTGTTAGTCTGACATCTGTGGAATATTAAAACCTACAGTAGGTGGATATGTCGGGGTACCAATTTAATTTGGGCCTTGTAAAGTGCTGTGTTTGCTGTTGATTGCGGTAATGGTTCCCCTTTGCAAAGTGATTTGAGCTGAGGGACTGGACAGAAGACTGGTTCCATGTTGTTAAATGCAGGCTTATCCACTTGGGGAAAACGATGAATGCTACAGTACTGTTACACTGCAGGGAATTGTATTGGTAAGCTCTTTAATTAAAAAGGCTTTGGGGGTATATTGTGGATAACAGACTGTGCAACTCTAGGCAGTGTCAGTGAGAAGCAGCTAAAGCAATAAAAAATGTTCTTCTATACAAAAGGCTTTTATTTAAGGGATGGAAGAATCATTTTGCCTCTATAGATCCTTGTTTAGGCTTCACCTTGACTAATGAAATGCAATGGGCTCCAATCCATAGAAAGGATATTAATTATATGGGTCAGTGATGATGGAAGATACGTTGAAGAGTTGGGCTTGATGGGCAGTTGTGTTAAATAAACTGTAATACTGAAGGTGTAGTGGTCATTGATACTGTACTCCTCACATGACTTGCTTCTCTTGACTCTACTGGTGAGTGAATCTACGGGAACATTTGTGAAACACATTGAAGTATTTGCATTTCTTACACAAATCCTAGCAACAAAGTAACACTCCATTAGAGATGGCAGTGAGGAAGAAAGAAAAGAAAATCATTTTGAAAGGCTAATATAAAAATGAAGATCAGGGTTAACTTCCCCTTTATTCAGCGCAGAGAGTTCACAGCAAGTTTAAGCGCTCCGTTCCGATGGGAGCGCAAAGCGTGATACATTACATTCACTTTATAGAACCCGATGCAAAGTAAAACAAAGTGTCTGTTATCAGAAGAGCGCAGGGAAGGCGGCGAAATGGCGTCACGTCTTGGGCCAAAACAGAAGGATTGAAGCATTTTGTGTCTTTTTCTATTTATATATCTGCAGCGGTTCATAGGGTGGCCATAAAGAGCCACTACGGGAGCCATTGAGACGATCTAAATTGCTCTGCATCCATCTGGATTCATTGCCTGTGATGGGAAGCTGGTACCTTCCATCTGTCTTGTCTCCGGAGGCAATTTCCCAATTTTATATCCGGAGCCGAGTGCAGACAGACGAGGGAGAGAAATTCTTTCCTTTTTTTTTCTCCCCTGAATGCCTATAAGGCTTAAAGGGATAAGATGAAAACTTTTCTTCTCTGTGTATTTTATCACATAATACGTTACTGTATATTATAAGCCTTTAAAGGACAAAGAAGCCAAAAGATTAAAATTGATAAGTTACCCCAGCCCCCCTTCACCACAGTCCTTTACTTTATTTTGGCTGAGACTTTCTGTCTGGCATCTAAATCCCACTCCTCTACCTCTGCGCTGATCATGCGGCCATCTTTGTTGGGTATTAACACTTTGGCTTTACTTGTCCTTTAACCTTATATTTACAGTTTGTTTGAGTTGTTACTGAAAGGGCTGATCACCTTTCAATTAGGGATGCACCGAATCCACTTTTTTGGATTCGGCCGAACCCCCGAATCCTTCACAAAGGATTCGGCCGAATACCGAACCGAATCCGGACCATAATTGGCATATGCAAATTAGGGGCGGGAAGGGGAAAAAATTTTTACTTCCTTGTTTTCTGACAAAAAGTCACGCAATTTCCCTCCCTGCCCCTAATTTGCATATGCAAATTAGGATTCGGATTTGGTTCGGCCGGGCAGAAGGATTCGGCCGAATCCTAATCCTGCTGAAAAAGGCCGAATCCCGAACCGAATCCTGGATTCGGTGCATCCCTACTTTCAATTAACTTTTAGTATTTTATAGAATGGCTAATTCTAAGCAACTTTTCAACTGGTCTTTTTTTCTTTTTTATAGTTTATGAATCTTCTACAGACTCTTTCTAGTTTTCAAATGGGGGTCACTGACCCCATCTAAAAAACAAATACTCTGTAAGGCTACAAATGTATTGTTATTGCTACTTTTTATTACTCCCCTTTCTATTCAGGCCTCACTTATTCATATTCCAGTCTCTTATTCATATCAATGCATGGTTGCTAGGGGAATTGGGACCCTAAACTCAAAACGAAATAACTAAAAAAAAACGCAAATCAACTACATTTCAGCTAATAAGTCTAACTTTCCAATTCCCATAGAAATCGATTCTGTATGTAAAGTGAAAGATGGCAGCCAAGTGTGTAATCTTCCATGGCTGCTCTTGAAAACTCACGTTACAGTTTCGCAGGAGATTTGCCAAGTGAACATAAGGAATATCGTCAATTTATTTCAAATAACATCTCCGACTAGCGGGATCCAGGTGGGCGTCTGCACATTGCTTTCACACATGTATAAAGGCAACATCATAAAATGAATTTATACCTAGAAAATTGGATGTTACAAGTGTTCAGCAGGTGTCGTGATGGCCATGTGTACTAAATTACATCTGTCAATCATGAGGGGTTGAATGGAGGTCATGGCAATAAGGGGGTTCAGCTGCCATATTGCCTTAGTTCCATATATCCTAAACCTGAAGCAAAGGTTGGGCTGGGCCCCAAGAGCCTAGAGCACAAAGTAGTTAATGGGGGTCCCAGTGAGAATGAGAAATAGACAGATTGTTTCTATATATCTGTAACCTTGTTATGAGCTAAGGGGGCCCAGTCTGAAGGTCAGTTAGGGGGAGATTTGGGGTGAGTGTTTATTTGTACCCTGGGCACCCCTGGAACTATAGCAGGGTGACTGTTACCCCAATGTTTCTATATATCTGTAACCTTGTTATGAGCTAAGGGGGCCCAGTCTGAAGGTCAGTTAGGGGGAGATTTGTGGTGAGTGCTTATTTGTACCCTGGGTACCCCTGGAACTATAGCAGAGTGACTGTTACCCCAATGTTTCTATATATCTGTAACCTTGTTATGAGCTAAGGGGGCCCAGTCTGAAGGTCAGTTAGGGGGAGATTTGGGGTGAGTGTTTATTTGTACCCTGGGTACCCCTGGAACTATAGCAGAGTGACTGTTACCCCAATGTTTCTATATATCTGTAACCTTGTTATGAGCTAAGGGGGCCCAGTCTGAAGGTCAGTTAGGGGGAGATTTGTGGTGAGTGCTTATTTGTACCCTGGGTACCCCTGGAACTATAGCAGAGTGACTGTTACCCCAATGTTTCTATATATCTGTAACCCTGTTATGAGCTAAGGGGGCCCAGTCTGAAGGTCAGTTAGGGGGAGATTTGGGGTGAGTGTTTATTTGTACCCTGGGTACCCCTGGAACTATAGCAGAGTGACTGTTGCCCCAATGTTTCTATATATCTGTAACCTTGTTATGAGCTAAGGGGGCCCAGTCTGAATGTCCTAAGACATAGGCATGCTACTTGTTACAATATTGACCATAAATCTATAGTTGTAGGGTGCAGGTGAGTTCTGTTCTTTACTCACTTTTGGTAAATGATGCCCAAAACCTTACAGTATTTTTGTCCACAAACAACATATGATTTGCCTGCACATTAGTGGTATAGTTAACTATCTCTGACTGCCGTATGCCTTTAATTGCTGCAGTCACATAGTACAGGAATATTGAATAACTCAGACTGAAATATAGAAGTGCTGAAGATTCTTACCTGCACCATAATGGGAATATATATATTTATATACAGTAAAAACATAGTCACTGGAGCGGATACAAATACACACGTATAAGCCTCAATGCTGAGACTGCAGTAACTGTGATTATGTGATTCTATATGGAATGGTATTTGTGTTCATCATAATGAAATCCCAGTGTGGCACTTTCTATTACTTACAGTGTATCGGTTAGAATAATAATAATGCCTTTATAATGTGCTCTGTGCCAACAGTTTTGTCTCCTATTTGTTATTTTCTCTATATAATCTGTAAATAATCACACGGCTGTGCCACATTCCTGGAATAGTAATTATTCTGTGGAACAGCAGAGAAACCCGGTTTGAAAAGGGAGCAGATTTTATCCACCAATAGTCGGGGGGGGGTTCATAACCAGTAGCAGTAATAGTGGTTATAGGTATTCCCTGTACTAAGCACAATTCAGCAGGAACAGCCACTAAGTTTGCTCATAGTCTGTACAGAGAGATCCCATAAAACTATGGCAGCATAGGTATTCCCCTGTACTAAGCACAATTCAGCAGGAACAGTCCCTAAGTTTGCTCATAGTCTGTACAGAGAGATCCCATAAAACTATGGCAGCAAAGGTATTCCCTGTACTAAGCACAATTCAGCAGGAACAGTCCCTAAGTTTGCTCATAGTCTGTACAGAGAGATCCCATAAAACTATGGCAGCAAAGGTATTCCCTGTACTAAGCACAATTCAGCAGGAACAGTCCCTAAGTTTGCTCATAGTCTGTACAGAGAGATCCCATAAAACTATGGCAGCAAAGGTATTCCCTGTACTAAGCACAATTCAGCAGGAACAGTCCCTAAGTTTGCTCATAGTCTGTACAGAGAGATCCCATAAAACTATGGCAGCATAGGTATTCCCTGTACTAAGCACAATTCAGCAGGAACAGCCACTAAGTTTGCTCATAGTCTGTACAGAGAGATCCCATAAAACTATGGCAGCATAGGTATTCCCTGTACTAAGCACAATTCAGCAGGAACAGCCACTAAGTTTGCTCATAGTCTGTACAGAGAGATCCCATAAAACTATGGCGGCATAGGTATTCCCTGTACTAAGCACAATTCAGCAGGAACAGCCACTAAGTTTGCTCATAGTCTGTACAGAGAGATCCCATAAAACTATGGCAGCATAGGTATTCCCTGTACTAAGCACAATTCAGCAGGAACAGTCCCTAAGTTTGCTCATAGTCTGTACAGAGATCCCATAAAACTATGGCGGCATAGGTATTCCCTGTACTAAGCACAATTCAGCAGGAACAGTCCCCTAAGTTTGCTCACAGTCTGTACAGAGAGATCCCATAAAACTATGGCACATAGGTATTCCCTGTACTAAGCACAATTCAGCAGGAACAGTCCCTAAGTTTGCTCATAGTCTGTACAGAGAGATCCCATAAAACTATGGCAGCATAGGTATCCCCTGTACTAAGCACAATTCAGCAGGAACAGTCCCCTAGGTTTGTTCATAGTCTGTACAGAGAGATCCCATAAAACACAGTGGGTATTCTGCTGTAAATGATTCAAGGAATAATTTCGGTTCAGTGGACCTTTAAGGCTTATTATCAGGTTATTAAGTGCTACACACAATATGTTACTTTACTCTCTGTGTCTAAAAACAAAAACAACAGCAAAATATAAACTGCTTATTGTGTCATTATTCTGCTTTCTGTGCCAAACTCTAAACCCCCAGCACACGGCTTCAGGCAAAGCAATAATAAATAAGAGGGTTCCAGTTAAAGTCAGGGGTCTTTTATTTCTGCTGAACCCATGTCTGATCTGTGCTTTTAATTAGAAACAATGGTTATTAATAATAATAATAATAATTATTAATAGTGCAAATAAAAAGTAGATGTTGCTGTGAGGTTGGTAGGACCTGCCCCAGCTTCCAGTTCTATGGGGTTTGCAATCACCTGAGACCCCGGGGGACAGAGGGAAAATAAAGCAAAGTGCAGTGAGAAAGTTTAAAATACATCTCAGCACCCCGGGAAGGTGTCATTATCTGTGAGAGCAAAAGGGAGCCGAGCCGCTTTCTCTCTTTCTCTCCAATCTGCCGGCCCAGGGGGAGTCCGAGAAAGAAACACATGACATTGTGTGCACTGCTGATTCCCGACACGACTACTCATTACACAGACAGCCTGGGAACAGCCAGGGGAATCAGCACCTCATTTTCACCTCAATTAGTAGCACAGAGACATTGCAGATGAGAGCAGAGCCCTGGCCCCATTATCCTCTATGAATTCAGCCTGTTCTGTAAGACAGAAATTAAACAACAGAAAAAGAAAAAAATTTATGGAGACACCAGCTTGCGGGGGGGGGGGGGGTTGCCCATAAGGACTTGACAATGTGCCAATAAATGAGGGGCCCCTCTATAGGATGAAAGAAATTTTCCTTGGACCCTGGAGCTACTGCCACCTCCAGACCAGGGGTAGCTCAGGAGTTGCCTTTGCACCCAGCATCTACAGGTACAGCACACTAGCGCCTATAGAATTGGGAGCAGACGCCATTTGTACATAGGAATTTATCCAAGACGGAATTGTGTCTTATTGGCAACAAAAATGCAGTTAGAGGCATCACTCCTTGCTACTGCAATGATGCTGGAATTCTGGTGGAAACTGCTGCACTCAAAATTTCACTTTACTCACTGCACATTCATGAGCCATGTTTTCTTCTGTATAGACTAACATTGGAATGACCAGAAATGCCCAGATATTCTCCATTATTAAGGCCAGTAATGCCCAGATATTCGCCATATGGGAAGACCAGAAATGCCCAGAAATTCTCCATTAGGTAGAACAGAAATGCCCAGAAATTCTCCATTAGGTAGAACAGAAATGCCCAGATATTCTCTATTGGGAAGACAGAAACACCCAGATATTTTTCACTGGAATGATCAGAAATGCCCAGATATGCCCCATTCGGTGTAGATGTAGATGCAGATACTGTATTCTCCATTGTCAAGGCCAGTAATGCCCAAATATTTGCTATATGGGAAGACAGAAATGCCCAGATATTCTCTATTTGGGAAGACAAGAAAAGCCCAGATATTCTCCATTGGGAAGACAAAAATGCCCAGTTTTTTTCCATTAGGAAGGACAGAAATGCCCAGATATTCTCCATTGGGAAGACAATAAAAGCCCAGATATTCTGCATTGGGAAGACAAAAATGCCCATTAAGAATAACAAAAATGCCCAGATATTCTCCATTGGGAAGACCGGAAATGCCCAGATATTCTCTATTGGGAAGACAGAAATGCCCATTGCCCAGATATTCTCTATTGGGAAGACAGATATTCCCAAATATACTCCATTTTGGAAGACCAGAAATGCCCAGATATTCTCTATTGGGAAGTCAGAAACACCCAGATATTTTTCACTGGGATGATCAGAAATGCCCAGATATGCCCCATTCGGTGTAGATGTAGATGCAGATACTGTATTCTCCATTGTCAAGGCCAGTAATGCCCAAATATTTGCTATATGGGAAGACAGAAATGCCCAGATATTCTCTATTTGGGAAGACAAAAAAAGCCCAGATATTCTCCATTGGGAAGACAAAAATGCCCAGTTTTTTTCCATTAGGAAGGACAGAAATGCCCAGATATTCTCTATTGGAAAGACAGAAATGCCCATTGCCAAGATATTCTCTATTGGGAAGACAGAAATGCCCAGATATTATACATTGGGAAGACCAGAAATGCCCATTGCCCAGATATTCTCTATTGGGAAGACAGATATTCCCAAATATACTCCATTTTGGAAGACCAGAAATGCCCAGATATTCTCCATTATGTGGGACAGAAATGCTCAGATATTCTCTATTGGGAAGACAGAAACGCCCAGATATTTTCCACTGGGAAGATCAGAAATGCCCAGATATTCTGAAGGTGTGGTCAGACAGGCCGGGGTCTGTACAGGCAGCGTTCAAGGAGTAGTCAGGCAGGCAAGGGTCAATATCGCCAGAGCTCAAACTAGTCAGGCAGACAGGGATCAAAACCGGAATCAAGACAAGACAAAAATCGCACCCTAGGAACAGCTGGCAACCGTGGAAGAAGCACCATGCGCCGGGCGTCCCCAGCGGCCAACTAGACCACCAGGGTATGTTACATCCCCCCGAACCCCCAGGCTTGTTACAAAACCCGAGATTAAATTGTTTCCTAAGATTATCAGCCCTGACATCAGAAATATGAACCCAAGAGTTCTCCTGAGGACCGTATCCCTTCCACTGTACCAAGTACTGTAACTTACCCCGCACAAGGCAATAGTTAAGGAGTCTCTGGACTAAAATTTCCTGCTGACCTTCTACCAACCCTGGAGGAGAAAAAGATTGCTGTTGAACTTGTATGGCTGGTTTTAAAAGAGAGACATGAAAAGAGTTAGAGATCTTAACATTATCAGGCAAATTGAGACGGACAGAGGAAGGACTAATAATTTCCAAAATAGGATATGGACAAACAAACCTGGGTCCCAATTTTGACAGAAGGAATCTCAAGTTTAATATTCGTTGTGGATATCCAGACCAAGTTTCCCACCTGATATTTGGGTGCCTCCTTACGGGACCTATCGGCTGCTCTTTTTTTAGCGGAAGTAGCTACCAAAAGTGAATCATGTAACCCAGACCAAATGTTAGAAACGTGTTAAAGAAGAGTTAACAGAAGGTACAGAGGATAAACAACCACAAAATGAAAATGCCTTAGGATGTAAACCATTAACAATAAAAACACGGAGATTGCCCAGTAGATCCATGAGATGCATTATTATAGGCAACAAGACAACTCAGTCCAAACATAACATCTTAAGAATTGTTCAAGGGACCGTCTGACCATTGGTTTGAGGATGGTAAGCCATAGAAAATGATAAATTGATCCCAACCAATGAGCAAAAGGCTCACCAGAACTTAGAAACAAATTGTACTCCCCTGTCAGACACAATGTTGACTGGAAAACCATGCAATTTGAAAATGTTTGAAATAAACAATTCAGCCAAAGTTTTCTCAGAAGGAAGGTGTGGAAGAGGAATAAAATGACTCATTTTGCTGAATCTATCAACCACCACCCAAATCACAGTTTTCCCCTGAGAGGGAGGAAGGTCCACTATAAAATCCATCAACAGATGGGACCAGGGTCTATTGAGAATAGGCAATGACCTTAACAACCCATGTGATACGTTTCTAGAGGATTTTGACCTCTGACAAACAGGACAAGAATTGACAAATTTTTGCATGGCTTGTTTAAAAGAAGGACACCAAACTTTTCGAGACAATAAAGCAGTAGTTTTGGTAATACCTGGATGCCCCACCATTTTAGAATTGTGAACCTCACCCAGTACCTGCTCTCTTCTCCATTTGGGCTTTGAAGTTTCCTGGCCTCATAGGACACTGGTTAAGGAAATGACCTTTATCCCCACAGTAAACACAAAGACCTTGGGATCGCATATGAGCCTTTTCCTCAGGGGACAGATGAGTGATCCCCAATTGCATGAGTTTCTCCTGAGGAATAGGTAAAGAAGGGATTGGAGTTAAGTCAGTATTAAATACCATAGGAAAAGAGGAACCCCCTCAGCCCGTCTCTCCCTTTGTCTCCTATCAATCTCGATGGCTAACCTCATAATGTCATCCAGAGTGGAAGGAGGGGATAATTAACCAGACTGTCTTTGACAGACTCAGAGAGCCCCACCTGGAATTGACTACGAGGAGCAGTGTCATTTAAACCACTCTCAACAGACCAGCAATGGAATTCCGTTCTAGACTCTTCAATAAGCCTTTTCCCCTGGCGGAGTTTACAAATTGTGGTATTGGCCGAAGAAGCACGTTCCGGGTCATTGTATAGAATTGCAACTGAAAAATACTTCAAGGGGAAAACGGGCAGGGTCAGAGGAGAGTTATCTTAGTGACCAAACTTGAGGGTCACCTTGTTGTAAGGTCACAACGAACCTTAACTTTTCCTCACCAGAGGGAAAGGAGTGAGGAAAGAAACTGGGGTACAATTTACACGTCTCTTGAAAAATGAAAAACTCACTCCTATCGCCACTAAAAGAAAAGAGGGAAAGAGATCTTGTGTCCCAATGGCGGACTAGGAGAAGATCCCACTGGAACACAGGAATTGGTAATTGCTGAACTGCATCCAACCTGGCAGAGAGATTATGCAGACCTTGCACCATAAAGTCCTGTTTCCTCTCTTGTTCCTCTAAACATTGTAGGAAGGTAGAGAGGAGCATCTCAGGGGTGAGAGGAGCAATGGCAGCATGACCTTCAGCATCCATTGTCTAAAATAAGAACAAGTGCTAGGCTTCCTGGTCACGGCTCAATTTTCTGCCTGTAGCAGCCATTGTTGGCCTCGGGAGGAGCCCTCAGCTACTCAGATGCCGCCAGGTCTTAACTTGAGAGGAGCAAAGCAGATGTTCTGAACATGCATTTCCAAGGTTTTGGACAGAAGGCAACAGTTCAAGGAGTAGACAAAAGGCATGGTCAGGCAGGCCGGGGTCAGTACAGGCAGCATTCAAAGAGTAGTCAGGCAGGCAAGTTAAGGTGGCCATAGACTCAAAGATCAGCTTGTTTGGCGACATTGCCAAACGAGCGGATCTTTCCCCGATATGCCACTAACGGCATGGCTATATCGGGGGTAATTTGAACGTTCGGCCGTATGGCCGAACATTCGAATTACGATGTGCCAAGGGGCTCCGACGGGTCGGTCGGGTAAAAATCCAACCTTCCCGATTGATATCGTGGCCAGATATCGATTGGGAAAACTCGTCGTAAGCCCCCATACACGGGCAGATAAGCTGTCAAATCGGTCCAAACGACCGATATCGGCAGCTTTATCGGCCACCATTAGACCTAACAACGGGCAACGATCACAAGCCCAAAGCCCCTTTAAATACTTTCAATTTCTCTCCACGGATGAGATGACATTATGCGCATGGCGCGTAAAACCCGGAAGTGTGTGCCGCACGCGCCCTAGGAACCTCTGGCAACGGAGGAAGAAGCACCACGTGGCGGGCGTCCCCACAGACCCACTAGGTCACCAAGGTATGTTACAACTACTACAGTACTAGTACAGATTATTTAAATGAATAATTCGGCATAATAGCATTCACTTTTGGCTTGGTAGCTGACATTTTCTTTTTTGTTGACCCTATAAATGTTATAAATTCCCCATTCTAGTTTGACCTTTGAAATTAAGCCATATGTATGTCTTGTTTTTGTTCCTCAAATGATATAATGAGCACGATAATATGCTAAAAACATTCTAAAAAGCCATTTGTATATGCTCAGCTGAGACTGAAGGTAAATATCTCCTCTGCAGCAGACCTGTGAGGTGATATTTTATTCCAAAACTCAGATGGATATCTCAAGGCTAAGGGCCATATCCTCTGATCTTTCAGGTCAAGGTCTCCACAAAGCCCTTTCCTTCTGGCCATGCTGAATAAGTACAGAGAAACCAGACATGACCCTCTCTAGGTCGTTTGCACTCTTGGTAAATGCTAACTACAGGACAATAAAAAAGCCATTAGGCTGAGAGCATTAGAGCACGGCATAAATTTAATATTCAGCTTTAATTGCCAGGTCTGTTTTAGGAGGACCCTTGGCAAGTTACCCAAGAGTGATTGTGTTGTCAGCAATCAGAGATAATGCAGTGGAATAAACACACCAACACGCTGCCTGCATAGAATATCACTGGCTGAACTCGGGGGTCAAGTCTGCTAAGATGTGAGACCTACAAGTTTTAAACAAGAGCAACTGAGCTGGAGAATGTCCAGAATTTATGAGGAGCTTTTAAAGGGGAAATTTAACTGGTATTACCCCTGGGACTCCAGTGGAGAATGTTCCTGTGGATAGCTGCTTTGTAATGGGGTACTCTTTAAGTTGGGATCATAAAGTAGAGCCTGAAACAGTAGAGTTTAAACAGAAGGAGTTGGAAAGAAGGAGTCACAAGATGCAAAATGAGTGTTATGTGAGTACCAATAAAAAGCCTAGAATAGGGAAAAGCAAAAGGATGGGTTTGTGCATCTCAACAGGTATGGCTGATTGTGTGAGGATGATAAAGTGTGAATTTAGGATTGGCAATTTTAGATGGGGCTGACCAGTTTCTCTAGTAGTGGTGGGGAGGAGAGCAGAGTTAGGCCTTAGAAGATTGTGGTTGTAGGGGACTCAATTATTAGAAAGAGGGGATGAACAGGATACACAGTAGATAACAGATAAGTACTACTATAGTTTATAAAACAAGCTGCTGTGTAGCCATGGGGGCAGCCATTCAAGCACAGGATACATAGTAGATAACAGATAAGTACTACTATAGTTTATATAAACAAGCTGATGTGTAGCCGGGGGGGGGGCAGCCATTCAAGCACAGGATACACAGTAGATAACAGATAAGTACTACTGTAGTTTATATAAACAAGCTGCTGTGTAGCCATGGGGGCAGCCATTCAAGCACAGGATACATAGTAGATAACAGATAAGTACTACTATAGTTTATATAAACAAGCTGATGTGTAGCCAGGGGGGGCAGCCATTCAAGCACAGGATACACAGTAGATAACAGATAAGTACTACTATAGTCTATATAAACAAGCTGCTGTGTAGCCATGGGGGCAGCCATTCAAGCACAGGATACACAGTAGATAACAGATAAGTACTACTATAGTTTATATAAACAAGCTGCTGTGTAGCCATGGGGGGCAGCCATTCAAGCACAGGATACACAGTAGATAACAGATAAGTACTACTATAGTTTATATAAACAAGCTGCTGTGTAGCCATGGGGGCAGCCATTCAAATAAGAAAATGCTCAGGTTACACAGCAGATAGCAGATAAGCTCTGTAGAACATACTGGTGTTATCTGTTATCCACTATTTATCCTGTGTCATATAGCCTTTTTTAAATTTCAGCCATTGCTACACAGCAGCTTGTTTATAAGAACTATTTAAAAACAGGATAACAGTCTGTGCAACTCTAGGCAGTGTCTACTGAATCTGATAAAGTTCTGTCTTGTATAACAAAGAGCATTAACTCAAGGGTATTAAACATAGTTTTGCCTCTGTATGGGTTCCTGGCAAGGCCTCCCCTTGAGTATGGGCTTACAGTCTTTAAATGGTTGGTTCACCTTTAAGTTAACTTTTAGTATTTTATAGAATAGCCAATTCTAAGCAACTTTCAATTGGTCTTCATTATTTATATTTGAAAGTTCTTAAATGATTTGCCTTCCTTTTTCCGACTCTTTTCACCTTTGAAAGAGGGGTCACTGACCCCATCTAAAAACAAATACTCTGTAAGGCTAAACATGTATTGTCATTGCTGCTTTTTATGACTCCTCTTTCTATTCAGGCCTCTCCTATTTATATTCCAGTCGCTTCTTCAAATCAATGCATGGTTGCTAAGGTAATTAGGACCCTAGCAACCAGATGGCTGAAATTGCAAACTGGAGAGCTGCTGACTAAAAAGCGAAATAAGTCAAAAACGGCAAATAATAAAAAATGAAAACCAATTGCAAATCGTCTCGGAATATCCCTCTCTACATCATACTAACAGTTAACTCAAAGGTGAACAAATATTTAAACTATGAGGAAATACTGTTTCTCTGTAGAAAAGGTACATGAGAGGAGATATAATTATTTACATGTAATTTATTTGTTTTAAATGTTGCCTCATTTCACCAATTCCCATGTAATTATTTCCCCATGTCACACATATTCCATGAATAAAACCACAGCCAAACTCCAATGCCTGATATGACCTTATTTATTAATAAAAAAACCTAAAAATTAATCGAATCGTGAAAAAATACGGATAAAATCGAGCAAAAACCCAAATTGTATGATGTTTTAGACTTTTTTCCCGAATCAAATTATACGGATTTTTTTTTAACTCAACACAAAACACGATATCTTCAAATTGAGATTGGTGCCTCTCCTGCTGACGTATACAGGACCTTAACATGTCTGAGATGGGGAATTCTCGGATTCTGGCATTTTGCAGGGCTTTTTTTGGGTAAATATTTTTTTTCCCCCATGAAAATCCCATTTTTTGCACCAAAATGCCCCTTCAGATAAATTCGAGGTTTACTAAATAACCCCCTGAGTCTTTGAGTGCTTTGAAATAAGCAAAATGAATACTAGGGATGCTCAGAATCCACTATTTTGCATTCGGCCGAATCCTCGAATCCTTCGCGAAAGATTCGACTGAATAAGGAACCAAATCCATATGCAAATTAGGTGTGGGAAGTGGAAAACATTTTTTACTTCCTTGTTTTGTGACAAAAGGTCACGTTATTTCCCTCCCCACCCCTAATTTGCATATGCAAATTAGTATTCGGATTCGGTTCGGCCAGGCAGAAGGATTCAGCCAAATCCGAATCCTGCTGAAAAATGCAGAATTCCAAACCGAATCCTGGATTGGGTGCATCCCTAATGAATACAGCTGGGGAGTCGGAATTCTTACCTTGTGCCTAATTCCTACTGAAGCAGCAGCGCATTGCTAGTGGGTAGTGATGGGCGAATTTGTCCTGTTACGCTTCGCCATGAATTTAGCAAATTTCCAGCGAAATTCGTGAAACTGTCGAAAAATTAGCAAAACGCCGATTTTGATGCCCCCGACAATTCGACAAGTCAATGGGCGTCCGTTAATAATACTTGTGCTAAGGGCTCAGGGCGGTGCACCCAGGCCACTTCATTGATGTGGTGAGTAACCATTGTACTATCAAGAGACCCTACAATACAGAAGCTTTTTTCACGTCCGTTAATAGTCCCCAGCGTCAAAATCCGAACTGGCGTCACAATTTTTCGCAGCAAATTAGCAAATTTATTTGCCGGCGGCAAAATGCACAACTTCAACCACAAATTCGTGCCTGGCGAATAAATTTGCCCATCACTACTAGTGGGTATCAAGCAGTGTGGCAGCACCACTTTCGAATAAAGTCTGATTTAAAAAACATCTAGATAAAATAGTCCGTGAGAGCCACTAACTCAGCTCTTGCATTGTTCTAGCAGAGGGAAAGTCCCATCTGACATATAAATGGCAGAGAGAGAGAGAGGCCAATGCTATTGGTTCTGATGCCCCCATTGAGAATACTCTGCGGAGTCAGGTCATTGGATGCAGCGAGGGAAATGAGACGTTAGCCCCTCGGAGGCTCCGCTCGTTAGTTCTGATCATTCTCTGGTGCAGAGACAACTCACGCGGCCCCTCTGCTCACTAGGGCTCTGGCTAAAGAAGCTCAAATGACTGTGGAATTAAAGAGCATATCCAGCCGGCTGCTGAAATAAAGCAGTTGATATCGTGTATATTGTACACAAGCTCAGAGAGTTATTTGGGGCGACAAGATTAAATGAATGGGGGTGCAGGGAGACAACTGAGGGGTCATTATCCGCTGCTTGTCTGTAAAGGAACCCGAATGTCTGTGTGCAGCTGCGAGTGCCCCAGGAGTAAGTGCACTGAGAGTGTTGTGTGTAAATGGGATCATTAGCAGAGCTGAGACATTTAGGCACTTCGGGGCCCATTCCCTGTCTGGCAGTGCCCACCGGCTGAACTTTAATGGGATCAATCAGTTGCACTGGCTTAATGGAGGCCGTAATGCACTCAGGGACAGGGCGGGGGCGCCATGCACATTAGCTGATTGCAGCTCTCAGTTGATTTCCCTAAATCTCAGTCTCAAGACTCTCCCTCCAGCAGAGAAAACGTGGGGTCCTTTTATATTGCCTCGACTGCAACCCCCAAAGTTGATGTTAGGGCTCCTGCACATGCCTTGTGTATATGCGGAAAACCACTGTCATTTCTATTTTATTCTACATTTCCCTCCCACAGGGAACCAGGCCTTGCCCTATGCTAAACTGTCAATATGAGGGGCCACAAGACTCTGCTCTGTCAATATGAGGGGTCACAAGACTCCGCCCTGTCAAAATGAGGGGCCACAAAGCCCTATACTACACTAAACTGGCAATTATCATGACTGTCAGGAGCACTAGCACACAAGGCGCATGTCCAGCCTGTGGCCCTTCAGCTGAAACTAGAATTACCAGCATTCCCTGGAAGTTGCACCACATCATCTTCACTGCACCTCAACAACTGGACATATCTGCATGAGAGCTTGTACAGTATATACTGTATTTATATGTGTTTAACTGAAGAAGCAGAAAGAAGCTGGTGCCTTTACTTTCCTGAGAAGCATCTCCTGCTATATGTGTGCATATCTGGAATCCCTGCCATAAAGCAAGAGGGTGCTGCTGTAATGTGCCAGAACGGAAGCAGAGAGCCACATGGGTACATGGAAATATCTTCCAACTTACTCGCAAAAAAACTCACCAATATGTCTGATTCTCCAAAACTGGCTCTTGTGTACTAACCACGGGTTATTATGCCAGCTGCTAGAAGCAATGGGCACCAATACAGGACAACAATCCACTTCAGTGTGAGTAACTTCTGTATTGCTGTGCAGCATATGCCAAAGACAGAATAAAAAATCCATGTTAATGTCACTGCCAGGAGTACAGTATTGGGTCCTCTTGTGCCCAAAGCACTGAGCCTCAGTCACAATTATTAGGTGACTGTGTATTAAATACTTATAACTGAACCCTTCTCCTTGTTCCCCCAACAACAGAGTCGGGGCATTGACACAGTGCCATCAGGGGCACAATATAGGGGCAAATGAAACTAAATGGGTAAAGAACTTAAGAAATGGAACCAAGAGGGTGCAGCAGGGGAGCCCAAGGACAAAGCCTTGACCCCAACAGAGAGTTTGAGCAGTTAGAAAGGGATGAGTGAAGCTGTTATTTTTTTTGGGGTAGCCGAGAATGAGTAGAGTATAACAATGCTTTATTAGCAGGCTCTCATGCAGCCATTACACAACAGTAACTTTCACTTTTAAGCTGTCAGGAAGTATGCACAGTATAAGTCTGGGCACAGTGACATCTACAGGCCATTTGTATAAACACCACATATTCCACCTATAGTAGAGAAGCATTTGGGCAACTATAATAACAGCAACGATTAAACAGTATGCATTTTAAAACAATATTATATATTCTTCACATCACAAAGTCCTTGGTCCATGCAGGTAGTTTAGGTTCACTTTCTTCAGGCCTATTGCAGTTGACTGAAGGAGTAGGAAAATGTCCTTCATCAAATGGAGCTTCTCCAAAGTCATATCTAACAGGAGCAAGACGACTTGCATTCCATATGCGTCCATCAGACAGTTCATATGTGTATGGTCCTCGCTGGCATCTCAGATCAAGTGGTGCAATAAATTTAGATTGTCCTTGTTTCAGTATTCCTGGTTTCTTAATTCTGACTAAAGATCCAGGCTGAAAGTCTACTTCTCTGGCACCACATTTTCTGTCAGTATAAGCCTTACATTTGGCTTGTTGACATTTCACAATGTCAGCAGTAGATGATTTTGTAGGCACAGTATTTTGTGGAAGTTTGATGTCTGCAACATGTAACTTAGTGCGCATCTGTCTGCCCTGTAATAATTCAGCTGGAGATGATTGGTTTGTTGCATGGCACGTTGCTCTGTAGTTATGTAGGAACTCTGTTGTAAATACTTTCCAAGATTTCCCAGTAAGATTTGCTGTCTGTAGTGCTTCAGACTTCTGTTGAATCGCTCGATTTCTCCATTTGCTTGTAGGTAAGAAGATTTCCTATGCACAATATTCCTCTCCCTCAGAAAGGATTCAAACTCATATGAGACAAACTGTGGTCCGTTATCTGATATTAACTCCTTTGGATTACCTTCTCTGCTGAAGACTGTAGACAGAAATGTTATTACTGTAGCTGATGTTATATGAGAAACAAATGCAATTTCAGGCCATTTATTGTAATAGTCAAGGTTATAGTAAATCTACAGTCTATAGGAGCATCTGTAAAAGGACCGACAATATCAATAGCAAGTTTTTCCCATGCTGAATCAGGGAATAGTACTGGTTTTACATCTGATCTCAACTTAACTTTGTGTACAATGTTCTTTGCACAACCCAGTGAAGTGTTGCTTTGTGGTGAAACTTTACACACTGGCTGTGTGGCAGGCACTGGTGCTGTAGTAATGAGACCATCAACTAATTGTAGGTTTAATGCAGCAAAGAAATCCCTTCCAAGTATAGCAGTTCCCTTATTCACAATCTAAAAGTCATATTTTGCAGTATCATACCTCCCAACATTTTGGAAGTAAAAAGAGGGACAAAAAAAATGTTCCCGCACATAGCACAGCAATTTTTGGACCACACCCCTTTATGTGGCCACACCCCCTAATTACCATATTTGTTTTACAAAATATGTCAGGTTATGAAAGTTTGAAAATATTTCTCCTCATCTAAACTGTGTTTTTGTGTCTCAAAATTGTTACAAAGTATCTTATTTGCACCTGTTAGCTGTTCTGGGCTCTCTGCTAAAAGCCAATTAAGTGAGAAACTTTGTTTCTTTTTCTGGCTGTTCAGTGCAGAGAAAAGAGGGACTTTCCAGTACAAATGAGGGACTGCGGGTTGAGCTGTCAAAAGAGGGACTGTCCCTCTGAAAAAGGGACAGTTGGGAGGTATGCAGTATTTGATTCAAATTGTACAGTCACTGGCAAGTAATCAAGCACAGGGATTGGATCCTTTAAGTAACTGATCAGTTTCAGGGCAGGTGCAACCAGGGATTTACATAGTGGGTGCCCCTAGGCCCACTGCCGTTTGTCGCCCCCTGTCCCCTCCCCTTTCATCATCTGGACTGGAGTAATGGGGATTGGTGCAAGGAAAAATTAAAAAATGATTGTATCTCCAGCACATCCCCAGTGTTTTTGAACCAATGTGGGTGTGGTTGGGCAGCATGCCGCCCCCCCTAAAATCCTGCCGCCCTAGGCCCGGGCCTAGGTGGCCTTTCCACAAATCCGGGCCTGGGTGCAACAAGCGGATCTTTTGCAAAGTATTTCAAGAAAATCTCCTTTGGTTGTATAGAAAGAGCTGAACCTGTATCAAGCATCAGCTTAATGGAGTGTCCCTTGTCTGCAGAAGCAGTACTGACACTGACACTGACATATAAACTTGTCTGGAATAAATGTACCAGCTTTATCTACACTTAATACTGTGACATTTGTAGTAGTGACTTCATGAACATCTTTAGCAGAACTACGGCAGATCTTAGCGAAATGTCCTACTTTTGTGCATTTGCGGCACTGTACAGCTTTTGCAGGACATGTAACATGATTTGCTGTGTGTTTTGTTGAACCACAGCGAAAGCAGTATTTTCTATTTCTATTTGCTGTATGGTTTTGCAATGTAGGTGAATCCCTTTCCTTAGCACTGTATTTTGCCTGTGACTGTGCATTATTAGGCCACAGTGCTGAATTCACAGTCTGTACATTCCCAGCAGTTCCCTGACTGAGAGTTTTAGCCTCTGCCACTGCTGTTTCAATTTGGCTAGCAACTGTAATAGCCTTTGCAAGGGTTAAATCCTGCTCTAGGAGCAGTCTCTCTCTCTAATGCGAGGTGAGTTTGTTTTTTCCACTATTTGGTCTCTTAGCATTTCATCTATTAGTCCCAAACTCACAGGTAACCAGCTCTCTCAAAGCTGCTACAAATTGTTCTGTGGATTCGCTATTACGTTTTTCCACGTTGGAGGAATTTATATCTTTCAGCAACCACATTTACTCTTGGCACTAGAAAGTTCTTTATAGCAGTAAGTGCAGTTTCATAAGTTTCATCAGGTAATGGTAATGTATAGAATATACGCTGTATGCTGTTTCTAGCAGCAGAAATCTCCCCTTGGTCAGCAGCAATAATGTAATTTTCAAGCATACGGATCCAAGCAGTAAAAGGTATGGTAGGCTCACCAGGGTT
The DNA here is from genome assembly GCA_038501925.1 of Xenopus petersii. NCBI lineage: Eukaryota > Metazoa > Chordata > Amphibia > Anura > Pipidae > Xenopus > Xenopus petersii. Next base: position 236,802,097 of record CM076672.1, on the reverse strand, counting down.
TGGAAGCGAAGCTGCAGGTTGCTGCAGAGGTAGAAGAGACATCTTGTCATCAATCTGTTATGCTTTGGGTAGCCGAGGATGAGTAGAGTATAACAGTGCTTTATTAGCAGAGACTCATGCAGCCATTACACAACAGTAACTTTTCACTTTTAAGCTGTCAGGTAGTATGCACAGTATAAGTCTGGGCACAGTGACATCTACAGGCCATTTGTATAAACACCACAGAAGCCAAGAAAGTGTTGTAGCCATTAAGCCAAGGAAGAGTAGGATGCCCCATAAATAGATATGCCTCTGAGTATTTAGAATTATTGGCTTGTGGTTGGGGATTGGTGAGGAAGGCACATGTTTTACCACTTAAACTGAATAAGCTGCAAAATGGCACAGGGTTGCGATCATGATCATGGCCATCCCAGCCCCTGTACTCTTTCTTTTTGCACAAACTGAAGCTCATGTATGGGGAGGGGCTTGCTATATCATCACCAAAGGGGAGGGCTCTCTGTAAACAAGGGCTGAAGGTCTCAGGTCTGGCAATACTACAGTTGGTCCCACCTAAACTCTCACCTGTGGGTATAAGATACACAGATGCATCACTAGATCACATTTACTAATGTTTTGCAAGGCTCTTTACAAACAATTAATTGTGGATTAACAATTTGGTGTTAGAGTTCAGCCCAAACATTGAGCCACTGCCTTCACCTTCTCAAAGCACTCTAACCCATTAACCAGCATTGATAAATAAACGTCACTTTCTTGACTGTCAGACAGTATAACAAAGAATCTCTCAGGATCCCCCCCCTAGTGGAAAGTCGAGTAAATCTGCCCCCTCTTTTTGTAGACAAAATCAATTCAGACGGAAGTGGATTTGTCTGGCCAAGGACTAGGGCATTAGATAATAAGTGATAAATATGAGCAGCAATACACTCTGTGACCTTCCTACAAAGCAAAATCTTTTTCTCTAACATAATTATTGTAGGTCCTTGGGCTGAATGTGAGGTTGGCCAAGGAGCTAACTCATTAACTCATTAAGGGCTTGAGTTATATCGAAACGCTATTAGGTTCTGGAGTCAGTAAATTGGATCTTAATTATCCACTACACCATGTGAACTTCACTGGCACACACAGGCCTATCTCTCTCCAACTTACCTCTGATAAATGAAAGTCTACCATAGAGGTGAGCTAGAGATGGAGCTGAGTGCCAGCCTGAGAGCCATTCATAAAACTCTAGATGTGCAACCCTCCAAATGGCAATGGTCCAATGCGGGAGCTGCTGTATTCTGCCTGGGAAACATTTCTCATTGAGACCAATAACTGAATTCTATGTAGTGTGAAATGATATTTACAGTGTAACTGCCTGGTGGGTGCAATTCAACTGGGAATGTGATATAACAAGGCTGTTGGCTGAGATGAAGAACAGTAGGACAGAAGTAAATGAAAGGACACAATGGGGCTCGCTTATAGTACATAGTAACAGTAAGTTAGGTTTGAAAAAGACACACATCCATCAGGTTCTATATATAACCTGCCTAACTGCCAGTTGATCCAGACGAAGGAGAAAAACCCCATTTGAAGCCTGAGAGGGGGAAAAAATTCCTTCCTGACTCCAAAATGGACCAGTCCCTGGATCAACTTGTACTATGAGCTATCTCCCATATCTCTGTATTCCCTCACTTGTACTATGAGTTATCTCCCATATCCCTGTATTCCCTCACTTGCTAAACACCATCCAACCCCTTCTTATACCTATCTAATGTATCAGCCTGTACCCCTGATTCACTTCCCAGCTCTCCCTGTAACACCCCTTTCCCTCCTCTAATCTCATTGGCTCCCTCCTGTCTGCTGGGAGGAGCTACTGGTGAATAAAGCATCCGACCCTTCCTTGTACCTATCTAATGTATCAGCCTGTACCCCTGATTCACTTCCCAGCTCTCCCTGTAACACCCCTTTCCCTCCTCTAATCTCATTGGCTCCCTCCTGTCTGCTGGGAGGAGCTACTGGTGAATAAAGCATCCAACCCTTCCTTGTACCTATCTAATGTATCAGCCTGTACCCCTGATTCACTTCTCAGCTCTCCCTGTAACACCCCTTTCCCTCCTCTAATCTCATTGGCTCCCTCCTGTCTGCTGGGAGGAGCTACTGGTGAATAAAGCATCCGACCCTTCCTTGTACCTATCTAATGTATCAGCCTGTACCACTGATTCAGGGAGACAATTCCACATCTTCACAGCTCTCACTGTAACAAACCCCTTCCCAATATTTAGCTGGAACCTCTTTTCTTCTAATCGGAATGGGTGACCTTGTGTCAGCTGGAAAGACCTACTGGTAAATAAATCATTAGAGAGATTATTATATGATCCCCTTATATATTTATACATAGTTATCATATCTCCCCTTAAGCGCCTCTTCTCCAGCGTGAACATCCCCAATTTGGCCAGTCTTTCCTCATAGCTAAGATTTTCCCTTTACCAGCTTAGTTGCCCTTCTCTGTCCCCTCTCTAATACAATAATGTCCTGTTTGAGTGATGGAGACCAAAACTGTAGGGTATATTCTAGATTAAATAGAATATAAATATAAGTTAATTATTTATTATACTCGTGATGTACCCTGCTTCATATAGAGTGGAAGGTGAATACAGAATGAATACCCACAGATATAGATGCGCTACATTTTACCCGTGTCTCTCCCCCTTTAATTCAAAGTTCTGTTACCCAACTGGGTTACAAAGTCTCATGAGGCCGGTTCTGCCCAACTCGAGATTTATGCTCATGAACTTATTTACGCTGTTGTACAGACTGAAGAATTATGAGGGTAATTTATCCATAAATTATTAACATGATGATACATCCAGTCCTACAGGATCCTGAACAAAAACAATTAAACTGCCTATAAATAAATGATGAGAATAATTACATACTGTAACTTCTGTGTGATCCTGAATATAGAATTCACTTTTATTCACCTCGTGTGACCTTTGCTTTGTTTTTGGGTTCTGGACTATTTGGTGTCACACTCTGTGCTACTACTTACTAGACCGGGCACCTTTGTGTACTGAGATGTGTGTTCTTTAAAGGGGAAGTACATACGGTACCATATACTGTAACACCTGTGTGCAACATGAGCATAATAATAATTAATTGAATACCTACATATGGGCTGATAATATCAGTATGAGCTAAGGGGGCCCAGTCTGAAGGTCAGTTAGGGGGAGATTTGGGGTGAGTGTTTATTTGTACCCTGGGTACCCCTGGAACTATAGCAGGGTGACACCCCAATGTTTCTATATATCTGTAACCTTGTTATGAGCTAAGGGGACCCAGTCTAAAGGTCAGTTAGGGGGAGATTTGGGGTGAGTGATTATTTGTACCCTGGGTACCCCTGGAACTATAGCAGGGTGACACCCCAATGTTTCTATATATCTGTAACCTTGTTATGAGCTAAGGGGGCCCAGTCTGAAGGTCAATTAGGGGGAGATTTGGGGTGAGTGCTTATTTGTACCCTGGGTACCCCTGGAACTACACCAGGGTGACACCCCAATGTTTCGCAATCATTCCTAGGACTTCCCTCCGCCATTATCATTTTTTTTGTGTTTAAGCCCCCAAAGATGTCAAGTTGTCCAACCCACTAATCCAAACCCCCAAACCATTTTATTGTTGGATACGTGGTTTCGACTAAAAGGAAATCTTTGGAAGGCGATACATAAAGTAGAAGGAATGGACAAAGGCAGAAACTGCACAAAACACTTCTGTAACAACCAGGAATATAATGATACATTATTCACTTACTATTTCTATTACTATTATAAAGGGGAGATAATACACCGGTTCCTTTATAACGCTGTTGCCCTTCAGTGAGCGGATTACACTAAATCACTGAACGTTAAATGAACTAAACAACTGTAACAGGCAGTTCCGACTGTGTGTGCCAGTCAGCAAAAATGTTTTTTTTTTCTGGTGCTTTGACAAAAAAATTCAATAAGTGAAAGTCTCAGATATATTGTGCTGAGCAGAGAAAAGCTGCAATATCTCTGTATTTCCAGGCTCCTGCCAGAATTGGCCTAAACAGTAAAATATGCTTAGCCCGGACTTTAACCTCTCCACTGCCGGCTGTTAATAAACTGCAACTCCCAACATCCCTGCCAGGCAAAGTTGCATTTTTACAGCAGGCTTTATATAAAGTGATATTGGCATCATCTTTCTTTCTTTGGCCACCTACAGCCCCATCAGGATTTATTAATGTTCATTGCCCTCTTCATTGTCTAATATTCATTTACCTGCTGAATGAGCAGCAGCAAGTGCAGCAATAAACCAGATACACCTGGAGGAAATGGGCTTTACAAATCCAGACATTGGATAACTTTCCTTCTTGCACTGATTTTAAAAATCTTCAAACTGGGTAAAAGCATTAAAAGAGGCGGCACTGATCATTTGATAAAAGCTGACACTTGATTTTATCCAGATTTAGGGAAGAGATAGAATCCTCCGTCCCCATATCTCACCAATAACACAAGGAAATGTCAGTTTTGGGTAATTGTTAATCTGAAGTGACGGGCGAATACAGGAGAGAAAGGTCAGTGATTCTACTGGAAGGGAAAGGAGCAGAAACAAAACAGAGGGGGGCTTCATTGGCACAACTTACTTACTACATTCTTTCCAGCTTTCACATAGGGGTCACTGACCCCATTAGCCAAAATACGATTGCTCTGTGAGGCTAGTTTATTGTTATTCTTCATCTTTCTAGTCTATGTTCCCGATGGAGGAAATTTAGGGATGGAATCCCAGAGACGAGATAGCCAACGTCATGCAATAATAGAAACACACAAAAAAACATGTTCCCATAATCATTAGAGTGCACGTCCTAAGGAGGCAGGAGCAATTCAAAGAAGGGGAAACAAGGCAGCGCAGGGGCAATTCAAAGAATAGAAAAGAAAATGATTCAGCGCCAGACGGACATGGATCTTCTGAGGGGGAAGGGACTATTCAAAGAAGAAGCGGCAGGACTAGAGATGGGCGAATAAATTCACCAGGCACGGATTTGCAGTGGATTTTTGAATTTTGCCGCGAAACTGCATTGAAAATTTGCCTGTGCAAAATCCGCTGCAACAAAAAAATTGGCTCACGTCAAAAATTGGTGCAGGCATAAAAAATTGTCTCACTTCAAAATTATTCGGACACCCTTTGACTTTGATGCATTTGGACACAATAATCGCGCGTATAAAAATTGGCGCTCACGTCAAAAATTGACGCATATCAAAATAATTTTGACGTCTATTGACTTCAATGCGTTCATTTTTCGCCCAGATTCACCAATCACTAGGCAGGACCAGACAGTACCAGGAGCAGGAGGAGCCATTTCAAAGAGGGGCCATTTGTAGACAAGCTTTGACCACCTGGGGCACAGGGGCAATTCAAAGAAGTACAGTCATGCAACACTGGGGTAAGGGGGCTTATTCAAAGAAGAGGAGAGGGGACCAGGCAGCGACAGGGGCAAGAGGCGCCATTCAAAGACAGGCTTTGACTACCTGTGGTGCTGGGGAAACTCAAAGAAGATGGGAGGGAGTTATAAGAAAAAGAGGAGGCAAAACCAGGCAGTAACAGGGGCAGGAGGGGCCATTCAAAGACTGGCTTCTACTACTTGGGGCACAAGGGCAATTCAAAAAAGAAAATATAGCAAGAGGCAGCGCATGAACCTTCTGAGGGACAGTGAGATATTAGAAGAAGAGGAGAACAGACCAGTCTGTCCCAGGGGCCGGAGAGCGATTGAAATTCAGGCTTTGACTAACTGGGGCACAGGGGCAATTCAAAGAAGATAAGAGAATAAGAGGCAGCACCAGACAGGCATGAACCTCCTGAGGGGTAGGGAAAAGAAGAGAAGGCAAGACCAGGCGTGAACCCCAACTGAAGAAGATTGACATTTTGAAAAATAAAATCTTTGAAGTCACGCCTTTCTTTCAAGTCTTTGAGGAAGAAACCAGCGGCATCTTAGCAAGTAGAAGAGCAGGTAGAGGTGGCAAAATGACTGTCTGGGGTAGCAAAGAAGTTTCAAAGTGGCAGATGATTTGTGAAAGTGGCATCACTGGGGTAGCGATGGAACTGTGAAGAGCCTAGTTGACTGGTCATTCAAAGCTGTGATTTAATGGCGAGATGAGCTTCAGCGACGCTGGAACTGTTCTGAATAGGATACGCTGTGAGTTGGGTTACAGTTGACTGAACATAAAATACAACTGTTGGAGCTCTGGTACGATGGTATAGCTGGAGCATCAGAGGAGCAGGTATTGAAGTGGTGGAACAGCAGTCGATAATGAAGCTGAAAATAGTAGAAAATAGTTCCACTGGTGGAGCTGCAGGTGGTAATGGCAGCACCTGTATTGTTATTAAGCTGTAAATATTCAATAAACTTCCTAAACAAAAAAAGGTATATCCCCCCATTGCCAGCAGTGCTCTCCCAAGGTGGACAGACCCCACAGTTGCTCCAAAATACATTGTGCCTGGTCCCTGATGAGTTCTCCCAGCAAGGCTCAACGTCCCCATTTCTGTCCCGGCCTCCCGAGGGGAAACGCTAGGATTCAGGCCCCAGTGGCTGCTGCCAGTCTGGCTGAGTTACAGAGGAATCAGAATAACATTAGGGAGAAATAAACAGTGTAGAAGTAGGGGTTTCTCCCATGACAGAGTCATCAGTTCCATAGAAAATCTATAATTTCACACATTAATAAAGTGCAGTCTGTGCTTGTGCCAACGGTGCAACCAAGGATCCCTTGTGGTCAGGTCAGTGGCCGCTCTTTACGTCGAACACAAAAAGGCACCATTTCTGTAAAAACTATCGGCCATGTTTGTTACCTATAGCTGAGGTTTCATGGCACCTGTGTGGGTATAACACAACCCATTGTTGTTAATAATGGGCAAAATAAAGGGGTAATGCAATAAGAGGAGTAAAGTCTGTACCCTGTAAGTATGTTCCCTTAGGCTTCCATTCCCCGTCGCTTATACAGTTGACAACTGGCACTCTGCCACTTTGTTTAACAGCCCAATGCTGACATCTTATCATACATAGCTCAGATGCTGCTGACGCCAGGTGTTTAGTCTGGCACCCTATATTCAGCATGCAATGTGCTAGTGTAGGGCAGGGAGACTTGGGGAAGAAAAGAATGACAGTTTGTCACAAGTCAGTCGCAGTTGGACGTAAACCCTGGAATTGCCAACTTGTTCAGGTTGCTGGGAATCTCAGTGTTTAACCCCAACTGGAAGGGCAACAGGGTGGTTACCTCAGACTGAGGACCAGTGACCCACATTTCTAATCAAACACATTGCATTTTATTTTGTGTCACATTTTTGTATTACTTGTGCATTGTGTGCAACACATCCAATAGAAGCACCAGAAAACTTCTCAGTTGTGTCTTTGGCACCTTATTAAATTTGGGAGCAACCCCACAAGCATTAGACCTAGTCAGTTGGTATTCATTATTATTGTAACCATTAATAATGGTGGCCATACATGGACAGATCTGGAGAGGTCGCCAAACAAGCTCATCTGGGCCCAGTATGGCCACACACAATCTGGCCAAACCTGCCTGATCTTGATCATTGACCCTGGATGCTGGAAGAAGAACATGACCTTCCTTTTGTGTCATCATCTTACTTGATGGAGAACTAAACCCTAGCTCGTACTCAGTCCCCTCCACTGTCTCCCCTTGAAACTCCCCCCCAACTACTATTGTGTTCAAAGGCACGACCTACCCCTGTCTTTGGATCCTCTTCTGGCCAAGACACTCCATAATCTTTAGCCAAGACCCTCCATGAAGGTCCAGCCTTTGGTCACGGCCCCAACTACTTCAACTCAAATGAGTGCAGATATAGGAAAATATTGGTTTGTCAGACATTAGTTCAAGAATTTCAAGGACAGCAAATACCCCAAATGTCACCCCAACTAAACTTCAATGTGCTTTCAGGTTTTTCTATGAGGACAAATGGCGATTCTTCCCACTCATCCTAACTGGCCTTCATGTTGAAGGCCCCATACCACTTGTATATCAACTAAACATGGGGGCCAGCCCCATATTTTGGGTACTTTGAAGTTTGCATCTTGCTCTGAAGGCCTCCTGCCCAACGAACAGCTTGTCTTCCTATTAATATTCTGCTGAAGTCATGGAGAATGAAGGAATGAGCATTATCCCAGTTAAGCAAAGATTATTACTATCAGTTTTGCTCTTTATGGAAATGAACACATTATTTCAGAGATGTCACTGCCGTCTTATTACATAAAAACACCATCGACTTTGCTTTAGCGTTTATAAAGCACTTTAAGCATAATCAGTATCTGCAGCAACACAAAAAGCAATACTGTGCCTGGAAAAAAGGTCAAAAATTATCAGCATAAACACTTCATCGGTAATAAACTTTAGAAAATTCATTTTACCACAAGAAACTTGAAGCGTTGTTGGCTGTGCGTGTTTTACAGGTTAATGCGCTAAAATACGGCCTCAGTTATGGTTTGTGAGGCAGAAGAAGAGCAGAATGAGAACTTAACTGTATTTTACAGCAAGAACAGGAAAGAAGTGGAAACCGGAAAGGGCAGGTGCTTAATAATACTGATGCAGTGACTGTTATCCAAAAGAAGTGTAAAATGTCCCCTGCTTAGCAGATGGTGCTAATGGTAATTATCAGGCATACCATGGGACATTACTGGAACAAATATCTGGCTATAAGACAATATTGACTTCTGCGAGATGGGTTGTTGATGTAGCCTCTTGGAACTTGATCCCTAATCTACTACTGAGCATTTGATGGAGATAATGTCTGTTTGAGGTTTAAGAAATTAGGCAAAGAACATCCTTCACGGCCAGTTGATCTCCATCAAAGGAACCTACAACTGCGTATACCACAAGGCCTTTATCTCCTGACATTTCCACCAGCTTTCTTGTAGTTCCTTTGGAATGTGACTGATGACATCTCTTCTCTATATCTATTTACTCTTCTGGATACAGCACAAGTTGAGTTGTGTTCATGTGAGATGATAGGGTAGATCAATAAGGTATAGACAATAATGTCTTTACCCTGAAGTTTATGTGGACTTGGCAAACCCCACCACTGTATGATTGAGCAACTGACACGACTACACTAAGGTGATATCCAATTCATATTTGAATGTAGATCAATAAGGTCTTTTGTTTCAGGCACTGCTAGAGGAACATCATTGAACACTATTGGACATTAAGGCCAAGGACCTTGCTTAGATATAAAAGGCAAAGGAGAAATATCAGTTTTGGGTGACTTATATGTTCATTTAGCTATTGGCATATACAGTATTGGCAACCAGCAAACAGGTGTAGGTGGGACTAAGGGGTTATGAAAGATGGACTAGTTCCTCTGAGGTTAGTGTATTCTCTTAGATGAAGGTAGTGTTCAAAGCAAGTGTTTTAAAGAACATTTTAGTTAAAACTACTTTTTAACTTTTAAAGGTGGTAGAGGTGGGGAAGGTCCCCACCTGTTGGTATTTGGAATTGTTGGAGTGCCCCTGTCACATATATTCATTGTATGTGTTCAAAAGCTCAGAGTCTGTGAGAAGGAGTGGTGGAATGGAGAAGGTGGTTACTGAGGATGAGTGAAGACATGAAAAAATGATAAAGGGGGCAAATGTGGCAAATTTTAGCCACATTCTTCTAGATCAGGTAAAAGTTAGAAATTGTTTCATCAACATTTACACAGGTTGAAGGCTTGAACAGAAGGTGGGGGATTGAGTGAGTTGGAGTAAGAAATTACTTTTTTGTACTCTCCATTATATTTGAAGGTTTCGTTCTCAAGCTTTGTACTCGGCTGATGAGTGGGCCGCATGAGCTTATTTTAATCATTATTATTACCCAGCCTTTGTGCTGTCGCGCCACTGCCTCATTTTATTGTGAGTCTCTAATAAGCAGGCACTCAACCATCTGTGGCCCTTTCCACCGTCCATTCTGATAACAATGGATAAATTATAAAACAGACTCACGGGGGGCGGGGGGCAGGCTGCAAACTTGGTAACGACATTCAGAAATGAAAAATGAATTTGTTCAGCCAAAAGGTAATAGTTTTAACATTAGGTACATGGAGTGAATTTGCTGGAACTAATGGGAAAGCCAATGAGATTTGAAGTTGTGTCATATACAAACAAGTGACTATTTTATCTTCTAGGGGCTGTGACCGGAGCTGGACAGAAAGTGCTTGCTAATAACTTTTCAACCAAGTCAACGCAGTCTTGGATGAACAGAAATAATGAAGAGCTGTATCAGATCAGCTTTGATAGTTTGCCGTATGCAGAGGCATTTAAAGCTATATTCTGCTAATGGTAGAAATACATTAAAGGGGTAGTTCACCTTTACAAAACTTTTTTCTATTTTTGTTATTTAGCATTGTTTTACAAACTAGAACTGGTTTCTGACTGATCTTTGATGCCTGCATGTCTCACAAATGCAAGGATGTCCCAAGTGAAGAGATCCTTGGACATTGACTTCAGGGGAGAAGACAAATGCACAAATGTCTACATTACTGACAATAAGGCCTATGGGGTACACAACATTTTCTCCAGTATATTCCTCCTTACTTTCCTGGCATGTCGTGGCACCTCAAATTAGAGTCATGCATCAGGTTGGGAACCTGTGGGATACCTAAAAAAGCAGTTGACTTTTGGATAGAAAATCCCTGAGTTCTTGACCATGTGGGTTGTCCATACGTACTCTGGCTCAGTAGAAAGCTAAAGATTGGACCCTAATTTGCCTCATACTCCCTCTTGAGCAAAAATACCTTTTGTATAACTGCATAGCCTGATTCCTAGAGCGATATCACTTCCAGTCCATTATGATTATGAAGGAAACACAGTAGGGGTAGTGCTGACAAGAAAGTCTGGGGTGTGAGGGAATCAAGTGTGAGGGAATCAAGTAGGCAGGTTATGGTCAGGCTTGGGTCTGAGGGCTCTACTTCAGATATGGCAGTTCTGTAACCAAAACTGCGGTCTTTGAATACAGACCTGTCTCTTTATCGAACCTTTTCAATCATATATCTTTCCTATACTGGGGTCACTGTAAGACATAACCCTAAAAGGTTTCCATCTCACCTACATCCATACATCACTACAACTTCTTGTTCTGGTTCCTCTAGTTCCTAGAGCTGTCCAGTGTCTTATGTTTGCTTATTCTTATGTTCATCATAATCATAGAATGAAACTATCTCAATATGTGATACATCTCAATATATATATATATATATATATATATATATATATATATATATATATATATATCTATATATCTATATCTATCTCTATATATATATATATATATATATATATATATATATATATATAGAAACCAAAAAAGGATCAACACTCACAGGTCTTAAAAATAAAATAAAAATTTTTTATTGAAGAGCTATGGACTGACATTTCGGCTCTTCCAGAGCCTTTCTTTGAGAGTGCTGGCATTCCCTGGAATTTGTATATATATATATATATATATTCTACTGTACTAAGAAGTTCAGCAGGAACAGTCCCTCAAGTTTGCACAGAAGATATTCCTGTACTAGTTGTGGATCCAATTAACTTCCTGAGATATCTCAACAGGTAATCAGGTAAGTGGAAGTATTTCTGTCATTCCCTTCGCTGTTTCTACATATTTTGGCATAATAATCTCTTTGGTACAGAAGTTGGTGCAATTTTTTGGTATTAAAGCTTAAATACTTATCTGTATCATTAAAATGTGAGCTTTATATCAGAAGCAGAAGGTCTGGGTCTATCATGAACAGAACCAGTGTGGGGATAACTATGGCTTTATTAAGGCACCAAGAAAGTTCAGTAAACTGCCACATACTATTTGAAGTGACTATCAAGTAGGATATTTATGGTAATATATCCAATTACTTGAAAAATGTGCTTTTTTCGGAATCTGACCTGTCACCCATCTGCCATTTCCGCGTATGTTTCGTCTGTACAAAAGGCGATGTGCCACTGATAAATTCATACAAACCCAATGCAAGAATTCCAGCCTGACAGTCCCGGAACAGATCCAATAATATTAACAGTGTTATAACGACCTGTAAATAATAACGTTATAATGTCACACTTGTGATGTCAGATGTTTCATATTTATAAATATATATCAATATTATTCCACTGCTGTAACATCATTTTTTATTAAGTTAAGTTAAAATCGATGACATAAAAAAAGACATGTTCCTAGAAATGTTATGATAACGTTTCATGTTTATTTTCTGAACTTGAGGCCTCAGAGGGACAAATATTGGGGTGGACCCTTGGCAAAATACATTTTAGGGGGTTATTTAAAGAGCAAACATTTATATTTTTTGCATTACTGTCTACATCTTCATCAACAGTTATCATCTTGTCTCAATGTCTCCACCTTGGTCTACTATTGCTATCTTGTCTTACGTTCTCTATTTTGCTCTCATGTTTCCATCTTGTCCTATTGTTTATATCTTTGTCTACTGTCTTCATCTTGCCCTGCTATTTCCATCTTGTCCCACTGTCTTTATTTGTACTAGTGTATCCCTATTCATCAACTGTTGTCATCTAGTCCCAATGTCTGCCTTTATCATGATCTACTGTTATTATATTGTCCTACTGTCTGCATCTCTGTCCAGTATTTCCATCTTATCCTATGGTTTGCATTTATATTAGTCACCATCCTTATCAACTGTTATGATCTTGTCCCAATGTCTGTCTCCATCAGTGTCGGGTCACGCAGGGCAGGCGCCCTAGGCAAGCCAGGCAGTTGCAGCGCCGGCTTAGCGTGTGCAAGCGCAAGTTTGCGCTGGAGTGCATGCATGCATTTGCGATGTAGTGCGAATGCGTGAATTGAAGTTTGCGCGTGTGTGCAAAAGCACAAAAAGCGAGAAGAAGAAACGCAGAGAGTCGGGCAGAGAAGGGAACCGGCTTGGGGTAGGCGACAGAGGAGGTACATGCTTGGCGCCCTCCCAGCTTTGCGCCCTAGGTATGTGCCTACTCTGCCTACCCCTAGTTCCGGCCCTGGTCTCCATCTTGGTCTACTGTTGCTATGTTGTCTAACTGTTTTAATCCTGGACTTCTGTTTCCATATTGTCCTACTGTGTCCATCTTGGTCAACTGTTTCCTTCTTGCCCAATGTGTCTCTCCATCTTAGTCTACTGCGTTGTCATATCCTACTATCAGCATCTTGCCCTATTGTCTCCTTCTTGCCATACCCTTGTCATATTTCCCTACTGTGTCAATATTGACCTACTGTTGCCTATACAGTCGATCTTACATTTTTCTTACCTAGAGATGCTTTTCTTTATTGTGTTGTACCTTGTAAACTCCACAAAAGTAAGATGGTCAGCAACTTAGTGGTACTTTTGTTGAACAGTATAAAAAATGGATTGTTTCTGCTGTGGCTAGACTCAAACGTTTCCAGTATCTTGATGTTTTCCACTAGCCAGTGAAATCATATCACTATGTGAAAAACACATTCAGTGAAATCATATCACAAGGCCCCTAAACCATATTATGCTGCCTCCTTGTGAAGGATATGTGCTCCTGAAAGACTATGGGAGAGGATAATGTTGCACCTAGACAGTATAAGAATAAAATCCATAACTATTCTAGATGACCTACTAAATATTTCCAAAATGCAACTGCAAATATGGAAAGGTATTTCTGTACATGAGGCCTGAGTAGACGCCTGAGACAAGGAGATTAGTTATCCTTCATCCTGTTCAACTTCACCTTGGAGAGAATGGTGCGTAGCATTGAGATACTGTAAACCCAGGGGGCACCCTTATGAATGGAACAGTGCAGGTGCTGGCTTTGCAGATGATGTGGGCCTGCTGAGCCTGTCCAAACGCTTCCTTTGAGAGAGTTTCCAAAAGATAGAGGTATCTGGGCAAGCATGGTTGGTAGTCAAAAAACAGAAGACCAAGTACATGCTCATGACAAGGAGGGAAGCACAAGCTGGACTCACTCTAGTTAGGAGACTACATCTATCAGAGGGTACCTACATTGAAGTATTTAGGATCCCACTTAGCAATTAAGACCAGAATTAGTGCAGACGACAGATGCTACTTCAGCACCTGTTGAAGTTACGGCTCCTGACATGGAAAACAAAGAGGAGGCGATCACCTGCTCAACACCTGGGAGCATAAGGTATTGAGGAGGGTATATGGCCTGATACAGGTTCAGGGAAAGTGCCAAACTCACACAAACTCAGAGCTGTGTGACCTCTGTGGGGACTCCGGCATAAACTCCATCATCAGGAGCTGAAGGCTATGCTGGGCTGGCTATCTGGAACAAATGGAAGAGGTCCAAGCCCTGAGGTCTACCATCAAAGGCCTGAGGGACAACAACTCACAGGACGCCCTAGAAAGCAATGGATGAATGATGTGGAGGATAATTTGAGAACCATAGGAGTATGTAAATGGTGTGTGTTGGATGTGAAAGAGTGGAGAAGCGTTGTGGAGGAGGCTGGGTAAGTTACAGGTAAGGTATGTGTATAGCATCATATGTGTACAAAGTCCTTACCAGAACCAAGAGTAACAATTACAATTACTTATAAGAACATAATTAGTACATTCAACATGACAAACAAGTTTCTGATGCAGATAGCTTGCAATCTAATGTAAATTCTAAGATTCAGTAGGTGAGCACAATTTCAAATACTGCATGAATATACATGGTAAAATATAAATACATTTTTTAAGCAGGGATTTGGCAGACCCCAGACAGGTCAGACACCATTTCCGATAAGATAGTTTGTGTTATCACAGCCTGGAAATCATCACCATCCCAATTCTCCTTATTTCCTTCCTGAATATTGACACCCGCACAAAATCCTTAATCCCCTAGATTATCCTGCCCATATATCAGTGTGAGGATTTAGATACAAGCGAATGTGAGATCCTGCGCAGCCGGCTATAAAATCCTTAATACCGGTGCAACTCGACTGCACTATCAATCACAGAACAAAACTTCTCCCAAAACTTCATCCATCATGGATACAATAACAAGAGTAATCAAAGTGAGACACTTTAAGGGGGTTATTTATTAAAATCTGAACTTTAAAAATCTCAAAAGATTTGAGTTTTTTTCACTACAAAATTCTAATTTTTAGAGGAAAAAAAACTCGCATTTTTCCAGATTTATTATACCCCGATGCTGCAAAATGCCGGAATCCAATCTGCCATATCAGAACTGTCAAGGTCCTGTATAAGTCAATGAACGTTTTAGTGGCCTGCGCTGGGTTTAGCATTTCTGGAAAAAAGCTGGAAAATTCGAGCAATACGGGTAGAAGCCCGAAAACGTTGTGCAATTCGAGTTTTCTCTCGATTTTATCGAGTTTTTCCTCAATCCGATTAGATCAAGTTTTTTTTATTAATAAATAAGATAAAATTGGGCATGGGAGTTTGGTCGTGGTTTTTTTAAATAAGATATGAGATAAATTCAGATTTTACTAAATAACCCCCTTTTTAGCCACTGAAGCAACTTAAAAAGACAATGAAGTAAAATGCAAATATCTATAGTAGGGACATATTTTTAAACATGTGGGAAAAACTCTACATTGGCCCCTCTGGCCATTCTTTTCCAAAAAATATTTGCAGAACTGATAGAACAAGGGATTTCCGATTTCAAGAAAATGCTAAATTTCTAATTTAATGGAGTAATAGCATTGGTAACATTGTCATTTGTATTTCCACTCACCATTCATTTAACAAATGGCACCAAAAAGAAGGGCTCATTCATGAATCAAAGTTGACTAAAGTCGTAGTAGCCGTAGCCCGTGTGGCCCTACATTTCTTCAGATATATCAAACACAGTGCACCTAAAGAAACAGGATAATCCTGCAATGATGATGGAATAATGAAAAAATCTCAATGGGGGTAAAAAAACATACCAACTTGTGCCTGCAAATGGTGCATCAGCAGATGATCAGGTCCCATTGATGGAGCAACTGATGTCCAAGGTGCAAAGATCTATCCCACATAATATTTTGTGGGTACATGTATGTCAGCTTCCCAGACTATTGTTATTTGCTCATTGGCTCTCAGCCTCCATCCACTCCTCAATGCAGACAAGCTCTTCACCATATCAGGAATTACCCTCAGACTGTGTTGTGCAGATTATGAGCCATCACCTGCAATGTTCTACCTACCAGAGAGCATCAGAAGATTTATCAGGTCCCATTCATGGAGCAGCTGATGCCCATGGTACAAAGATCCAACCCACATAATATTTTGTTGGTACATGTGTCCCAGCTTCCCAGACTATATGTCTTTGTTCATTAGCTCTCGTCCTCCATCCATTCCTCAATGCAAACAAGCTCATAAATATATCAAGAATTATCCTCATACCTTTTGGTGCCGATTGAGTGCCATCACCTGCAATGTTCTACCTGCCAGAGAGCATGAATCAGGTCCCATTGATGAACCAGCTGATGTCCATGGTAACAAGATCTAACCAATATTAGATTTTATGGGTAAGTCAGCTTCCCAGACTAACCTTCTTTGCTAATTGGCTCTCGGCCTCCATCCACTCCTTAATCCAGACAAGCTCATCAACATATCAGGAATTATGCTCAGACCTTTTTGTGTAGATTAAGTGCCATCACCTGCAATGTTCTACCTACCTGAGAGCAAATGGATGGTGCTATGAGTTAGGGATACCAGGATAATTTCGGAAATTGTTTTTCATTTCTGAATCTCTCAGAAACTGATTACATTTATGATTTCATTAACAGCTAGAGATTGAAATTCTCATCTTGTGAATAGGTCAGCGCCTGGATATGGTGTTCGGCAACAAAAATTAATGATGCACTTGTTTTAGCAAAGAAATGTCATCAACGTAATGGACTGAAAGGTCGGGCGACCTCAATATCGACACTACAGGTGGAAAGAATTGCATTTTTTGGATTTATAATTGGTCAGCTTGGAAAGGATCAGCTGGAAATCTCCTGCACTCCAAGACTTTGTTTTATTTTTCTGCTTGGGAAAATGGCACGACAATTACCTTGGTTCTGAAGAACCGTTATTGATTAATTTCAGGCTCTTACCATTAGAGCATCTAATGGCTTCCAGAGCGATTATATGTTAGAGGTGAGTTAAATCTCAGAGCCAAGTCAGGAGGCAGCAGCCTGTGATTTGTGATATGTGTAGGGATGTGGTATTTATTACACACAGTTAAGTGCATGGGGATTCAGTCATAATAAGCACCTTGGTGTAAAGGATATTTTTTAATAGTTCCACACTTTAGCCGTTATGGAGGGAAAAAAACTCCCAGCACAGCACAAAAAAAATACAGAGAAAGAACAATTTAAGTAAATAAGAAAAGTTATTCACAATAAATGCGTGTTTATGAGAGGCTAGGGCAAGATATTTGTAGATTAGAAGTTAAAAAAAGACACATATCCATCATCTATAGTGATGGGCGAATTTGCGGCGAATTTGCGCGATTCGCCGCCAGCGAATAAATTCGCGAAACGCCCGCGAAAATTTGCGGGAAAAATTCGCCGGCGTCAAAAAAATTTTTTCGAAAAATGGACACCGGCGCCAAGAACGGGCGCCGGCGTCAAAAACGGGCGCCGGCGTCGCAAAAACGGGCGCCGGCGTCAAAAACGGGTGCCGGCATCAAAAACGAGACGCCGGCGCCGTTTCGCGAATTTTTCGCCCATCACTAATCATCTACTTGATCCAGAGGAAAGCCAAACACTAATCTGAATATGCCTCCAATTTGCCTCAGGAAACGAAAAATTAAAGGAAACTAAAAATTCTTTCCTATAATGCCCATTAGACAATCATACCATGGAACAACTATACTATAGGACAGGGGTCCCAACCTTTATTACCCATGACATGAGCAACATTCAGAGTTGGGGAGCAACACAAGGTTGAAAAATGTTCCTGGGTGGTGCAAAATAAGGGCTGTGATTGGCTATTTGGTAGCCCCTATGTGGACTGACAGCTTACAGCAGACTCTGTTTGGCAAAAAACCTGTTTTTCTACAAAACTTGCCCCCAAGCCTGGAATTCAAAAATAAGCACCTGCTTTGAGGCCACTGGGAGAAATATCCAAGGAGTTGCTAAACAACATGTTACTAATGAGCCACTGATTGGGGACCACTGCTCTTGGAGAATTAATTCAAGTAATACTCTGTTTTCTCCTGTTAAAAAGAGATCCCATCCCTTCTTGGAGATATCTAATGTATCTGCCAGTACTTTCACTTCTGAGAACAAATTCATCCTTTTCACAGATCCCACGAACAAACCCTTTTGTACATTTTAATCCTAAGGGATGTCCTTGTGTCCTCTGGAAAGGTCTACTGTGACTAGGGTCATACAGTCTTCCCTTACACTATATAGCCAAATGTATCACATTTTACTCAAAAAGTATTCAAACGCTCTGTATAAAATGACATGTCCTCACCTGGAACACTGGAGTCCCAAACCATCTACAGAACCAGCAGTGTCAACTCAAGAACTCTTCATAGGAATCATGGAGTTTTTATATGTGATAAATAATATTTCCCTACCGTGAAGTCTGATGAAAGTGTCTGGGTGTGATAACCTTAGAGGTCTGGTGGGGACACCCGCTGCGTCCGAGTCCTCCCACGTTGCCTCTCTGAATGTGTTGTTCTTCTGGGTTGTGCGCTCAGTAACTTCTGGATTTTATCCGGAAAGTGCCGAACGTGACATCGTCAATGGCATAAAATTCAAATATATAAATGGCTCTTTGTGTAGTTTCATTGCCCGACGTAAAGGTCTTTTCTAAAAGGTCCTGGGTGTGTTTCTCTATTCTTATTGTTACTGATCCTGCCTGTCCTTGGTTCTTGTCCTGTCTGCTGCCTGTCCTGATTATTGCCCATTTTGTGACAATTCTTTCAGATTCTGATTTTGTACTGGGAATCTGGTGTATTCCACCTGGCCTGTGACCCGACCATCCCTACGCCTTCTGCATCTGTAAAGTTTGTTACTTGGCTTTTGACCATGTTTCCTGTTTCCCATTCACAATACTACGCTTGGTTCCCACAAAACTCTCTCCTTGGTTCCCCCACAATAAGACCTGGCGGCATTTGAGTAGTGGAGGGCTCCACCCGTAGCAAAAGGCGGCTGCTACAGGTGGAAGAGTGGGCTGTGACCGGAACCTTGGGGTTTGTTCTAGGTTTGGTATAACCTGTATTACACTGGGCTTGGCAGATGCCAGGAGAACATTGCTTATTTCATTGGATAATGCCAATGGTAAAGTTTGGTGGGAGAGGAAAAATGATGTTGGGCTGTTGAGATGGGTTTGGCCTAGGGCATCCTCGTTCCAGTAAGAGGAAACCTTAAGGCTACAAGGTACAATGATCTGCTTCCTAGTGAGTAACATCCCAATAATACCACCATACACAAAACCAGGTCCATACAGTATGGGTTCATTGAGAGGAAATGTGTTAATTACCTTGTTTCTGGACTGGGCATATCTCCCATTTGAACCTACTCAGATGCACATCTCCAAAATGAATGGGGTTTAACAGAAAGAGGGTGTATAATTAGCGTTACACCTACTGTAGATCTTACTTGGACCCAACACTGGCTGGAACAAGGTTGTGGCCTAAAATTTCGGGTGGTATACTGCTATTGAATATTAGAGGCGCAATATCTACTAAATCTTTACACTGTTTTTCCACCAATTGAACCTTTCTTTTTTCTATTTTGGAGATAAATTAGGAACTGGACTTCTGTAGGGTTGAACAGAAACACATGCCAAGCTTTGCTTGTCCCTGTTTTAATTATACTGTTTGGGGCCAGTTAGAATGACGAATGCAAGCATCTGATTGGCTGCTGCTGGTTACCTATTTAGGGCAATATAATTACATAACCTCGTATCACTCCCATAAGTCCAAGGCTGCCGTGAACATTTGTTTAAATTCAATTCATTTTTTCCCCCCAAGTTATAACCGGCCAATTGTAAATGCCATGCAGAGCTTACATTTAATTGCATCCATTAGTAGAATAAATTTCACAATTATTCAGCCGCCGCTTGATTTTATTTCTAACTTCTCTCCAGCAAATATTAATGTTAAATACTGCAAGAAAATCTATTTCCCCCGGCTTAGCCAGTAACGCTTCTCCTGACCTATCGCAGGCTTTTGTATGTGGAATATTTTATGGGCGTTTTAATAAAAGCAGAAAGGTTACTTATCTCCCCCGGGGCTTGTTTTTCAACCCTCGATTTGACAGATCTCAACTGTTTCCCCTTTTTATAATTTATAATAGAGGGAAGATGTGAAAATGTTATTGCAATAAATTACTAATAATTACGCCGCACTGATTTTATTAGCTCGTAATACAAAGACATACAATAACACATGGGCCCGCGCCGGAGGGGGGATTATTCAGGAACAGGCTTGAAATTAATAAAGCCCCTTTTTTATTATTATTCCAAATAAGTATTAAGTCGCCGTGATTTATAATGAAAGGTTTTCGGGTATTTTAACGCTTGCCCCCTGTGATTTTTTTAATGAGGTGCCTATTTATCGTTGGGCCCTGCATGTGGGATGCATTACGTTGACCGGTATGGTGTGCCAGACTAAAAGGAAAATCCACCAAACATGCGAATGTGACTGCCAAGTGGTTCAGAGACTATTCCAAGCCTACAATACAGCGCGGCAGTTTTACTGTAGAACCATGACTGGTCTGACTATTATGTGGTCTGATTTCTAGTTCTCTCATCTTGTTCTGTCCTGTGTTTGGACTTCTGGCCGGCCTGAGCTTAGGTTCCTGGAATCAACTGTAGCTAATGAGCTGTCTCTCAAATAAGTTGGAGGAACTTGAATTACTTGGGTAGGTGATGAGGTCTGAAGACCAGAACTGTTGATTGTATTCATTTTGTGAGGACAACATTAATTCTGTAATCATGAAATTGACTTGATCACATCATATGGGAAATTCTGCAAAGTATGAAATGTGTCCCAGAGTGAGTGTTTGAATGTGAGCATTCATCTCCAACCTGTCTATGTTTCTGAAGGTGGCTCAATGGTTAGAACTTTCACCTTGTAGTGCTCTGGTCCTGAGTTTGATTTCAGCTTGGAAAGTATCAACAAGGAGTTTGAAGCTCTTTGTGTGAGTGTCACGGTCGGCACCCTAAACCAGAACTAGTGCTAAGCTCCCTGGTCTTGGCTCGGCTTCACCAGTAGTGTGACCGCCTTTGGCTTTGGGAGGAGCCCTCAGCGTACTCAGATGCCACCTCGACTTTCCAAGAGGAGCAA
This sequence comes from Xenopus petersii, assembly GCA_038501925.1. Lineage (NCBI taxonomy): Eukaryota > Metazoa > Chordata > Amphibia > Anura > Pipidae > Xenopus > Xenopus petersii. Next base: position 236,780,871 of record CM076672.1, on the reverse strand, counting down.
TGCGCTCTAACAAGCAAAGGGGCACGACAGTTGTTAAAGTCAGTTAGGCCGAAGGTCGCTGTACAACAGGATAAGGCAGAATAGTAGTCAGGCAGGCTGGGTCGAGGCAGGCAGATAACTTGGATCGTCAGTAAGGCAAAGGGTCAAACCGGGTAGTCTGCATCTTAAAAAACTGTTCCTTTAAATACATTTAAAATTCGCACCATTGCGCTCTGATGTCATACGTCAGCGCGCCTGCGCCTTTAAGATGCAGACAGACGTGGCGCGCACGCCCTAGGTGCAGAAGATCCTTGTGGGCATCCCTGCTTGGAGTGCGGTGGGTGTCCCCGCCGACCCCCACCACCCCTACCGGGGTAAGTGATTACAGTGAGTTTCCTCCCACACATCATAATAAAATAAACCCTAGCGGGTGTGAATACAAGAGGAACCCTGGATTTTAAGATCCACTGGGGCAGAGACTGATGAGAATGATGGACAATCTCTGCAAAGTGCTGCATGACTGTTATATAAATAATCAATAATAATAAAGGTTCCTGCAACTTGCCAGTAACCTGAAAAAGCAGGGAGACTGCAGGATGCAGGAAAGGCTCTCGGGTGTGGCTGAAGATGTGGATTTGTGGGTCGTGGATCTTATCTATAGCAAGTTTCACTCCTTGTTTTAAACTTTTTTCTGCCCCCGCCCACTTCTGATGATGTCACTTCCAGTTTAAAGCAACAGCACTTCCTGTTTTTTGATGGTCAGCGGGTCTAAGATTGGTTTTGGATAAGGCAGTTGTGGTGGAGGTAGCGGGTTCAAGCTGATAAGAATTCTGGTCCTGGTGTGGGTTGCAGGGTCTGAATCGGGTCTGGATTTAAAAAATTGGTTCTGAGCTGAGTTTATCAGAAAAAGGTTGGTTGATAGAGTTACTGGCGGGGAGTTGGGTCCATAAAAGACAACAACATAGACATGATTGTGCCAAACACTGAATAGTCCACAAGTAAATGAGCTTCATTGTTTCATTAAAAATAATTGCTTTCCATGTGTTTCATTCAACATCTAACATTATATATTAGAGATTCCTGATATAGAAAATATAAGTAAAGCCAAGAGGGGGATCAATCCATTATTCCCATGGATCTTTTCTTACCCAAAATACACATTCAGATTTAAAAAGCAGAGCCACTCTACCATTTTTGATTATTATTATGTATTTTGTAGCACTCTGCAATCAACTGATAACAAAACAGAAGGTAAAGAGGACCCTGCGGAAAGGAGCTTGCAATCTAAAATAAAAACTATCACAGGGCTTAGCAAATTAATAAAAATGTATGGCCTGCTTGCCTGCAGAAAGCTCTGTTTGGAAGTAAAATTGTTTTTTTATGCCTTCCAAACCTGGAATTTAAGAAAGAGTGAGCCAGAGTATATCGGAAAGGTGCTCAGTCACAAATTTAATTCATATACTGCTGGGGCTGCTGTGTCATATGTTATTTGTGCTATTGTGCTATGAAATGCTGGGGTCACTTTGTTATGGAATGCTGGGGTCAAAGTGTTATGAAATGCTGGGGTCACAGTGTTATGAAATGCTGGGGTCACTGTGTTATGAAATGCTGGGGTCACAGTGTTATGGAATGCTGGGGTCACTTTGTTATGGAATGCTGGGGTCACTGTGTTATGAAATGCTGTGGTCCTTGTGTTATGGAATGCTGGGGTCACTGTGTAATGCATTGCTGGGGTCACAGTGTTATGAAATGCTGGGGTCACTGTGTTATGAAATGCTGGGGTCACAGTGTTATGGAATGCTGGGGTCACTTTGTTATGGAATGCTGGGGTCACTGTGTTATGAAATGCTGTGGTCCTTGTGTTATGGAATGCTGGGGTCACTGTGTAATGCATTGCTGGGGTCACAGTGTTATGAAATGCTGGGGTCACTGTGTTATGAAACACTGGGGTCACTGTGTTATGAAATGCTGGGGTCACTGTGTAATGAAATGCTGGGGTCACTTTGTTATGGAATGATGGGGTCACCTTGTTATGGAATGCTGTGGTCCTTGTGTTATGAAATGCTGGGGTCACTGTGTCATATTTCACTATGACATACTGTATATCACTATTTTGAGACCCCTGGGAGCCAGATCATAGGGGGTGGTGCTCTACTCCGTCCATGTTCCAGAGTACCCAAAATTACCATGTGTCTATAGTCTGTACCTTTGTCCAATGGTTCGTGCAGCCAGTGAAAGCTTTGTAGCAGGTCAGCTGATCAACAGACGATCTGTTACTTTTTTATTTATTAAATGTTTTTATTTGAAATCCGTCATATCCATAAGGAAGTTGACGTCAGTAATAGTACAGTCATATGTTGTAGTTTTATACGAGGTAAAATATCTAATAAAGACATTCTGAATAATAAAAACTTGTGCATTTTTCCAACATATCTAATGTGTAAACAAATGTAACACGGCACAAGATGAATGAAATCTGAAATCATTTAAGAAATAGTTAAGATATTCACACTTTTAAATTCACACTATTTCTACGCAGGATAGTTATGAGGGACTTTTTTTTTTTTTTAATAAGAAAATAGTAAAATAAGTGAAACAACGTCAAATATGCCCGTTGTTTGCCCTAGGTGTAGGTATTAGGGATATCCATTGCTACCCCATATATTAGTTAAACACATCAGTTAATAGTGCTACTCCAGCAGAATTCTGCACTGAAATCCATTTCTCAAAAGAGCAAACAGATTTTTTTATATTCAATTTTGAAATCTGACATGGGGCTAGACATATTGTCAATTTCCCAGCTGCCCCTGGTCATGTGACTTGTGCCTGCACTTTAGGAGAGAAATGCTTTCTGGCAGGCTGCTGTTTTTCCTTCTCAATGTAACTGAATGTGTCTCAGTGGGACATGGGTTTTTACTATTGAGTGTTGTTCTTAGATCTACCAGGCAGCTGTTATCTTGTGTTAGGGAGCTGCTATCTGGTTACCTTCCCATTGTTCTGTTGTTAGGCTGCTGGGGGAGGGGGAGGGAGGGGGGTGATATCACTCCAACTTGCAGTACAGCAGTAAAGAGTGACTGAAGTTTATCAGAGCACAAGTCACATGACTTGGGGCAGCTGGGAAATTGACAATATGTCTAGCCCCATGTCATATTTCAAAATTGAATATAAAAAATCTGTTTGCTCTTTTGAGAAATAATTTTCAGTGCAGATTTCTGCTGGAGTAGCACTATTAACTGATTTATTTTGAAAAAAAAAATGTTTTCCCATGACAGTATCCCTTTAAAGACAACAGATACCAAATAAAATTACTGTAAAAAGGTTGAACCCTGCATGTGTGACTGTAGAATGAACGTGCAGTAGAAATTTGCTTAGAATTTCATTTATGTTTTTTGATTGATGTCCCCTTTAAGGACTTTCGTATATGAGCCAGTAGAGCACAGGTACAGATGAGATACATTATATGTTCATAGCGAGGGACAAATAAAAGAATTCCCCTGCCCAGAGCATGGACTGTATGTGCAAACCCCTTTTTACAGATTCCAGATTTACAGAGTTCTGAAGAGACATTTGTTTTATAGATTCTGCCTTTAATTTATGTTGCCTGTCAGAAGACGGAGAACTTATAAATCTCCTAAATTGCTACTTAAATCATAAGGAGGTGGGGAACCCAGCAGGAAAATGTTTTTGTAAAGTCGAAGTGAGGACATGATGTGTGGATGCGACAGTTGGGGTTAGGGTGGCAGTCAGGGGGAGTGGGTCCAGTTCTTGGATCAATCTCCTCTTCTATCAAATATTACACAATAGCTGTTTGGAGACACGTGGTATTAAAGGGGAACTGATCTTGTGATAATAAATAACCCACCAAACTCTAGTGGATATTTAATAATTCCCAGATATTGTAGCGGCTCCCTTGTGCTGAATGCAACGCAGAATTGGTTTTCAGAAGGTGAAAACATGTCAGCCCAGGGGTATGATCCTGCTGGGACAAACTGGGAACCGGGAGTCAGATACTGGGAATGAGCCACGGGATGAACATCAGGCTCTTGGAAGCAACTAGTAAATGGTTATTAGTATGTGTATCTTGTATAGATAGTACTGTTTTGGTATATACAGGGCCACCATCAGGGGTAAATTAGGTATAGCTGCACTGGGAACGGCAGTAGTTTTAAGCTTGAAAGGGGGGGGGCCGGCTGTGCTACACTTCCTGGATTTGCCGGGCTCCCCTTGAGTCGTGAAGGAGCGAAAACCGCCAAAAGCCATTGCCGAAAGGCCCCGAAAACCAACGAAAGTAGCCGAAGCTGACAAATTCAGCAAAAGAAGAGAAGGAGCTGAATGGAGCTGAACAAGGGTAGAATGAAGAAGACCTTTACAGGTAAGTTCCGCTGAGCACCAATGGTCCTTTTTTTTTTTGTTTAAACCTTTGGTCTATCACCAAAAAGTAAATAAACCTTTAATCTATCACTAATAATTAAATAAAAAACATAGGTGGTCAGGGGTTTAAACAGAAAAAAAGACCATTGCTGTTCAGTGTATCACTCTACTCTTGTTCAGCTCCGTTCAGCTCCTTCTCCTCTTCTTTGGCTCAATTTGTCAGCATTGGCTACTTTCGATGGTTTTCGGGTCCTATCGGAAATGTTTTTTAGGCGGTTTTCACTCCTTCCCGACAATTCCAGGAAGTGTAGCACAGCCGGGCCCCCCTTCAAGCTTAAAAACTGCCAGTCCCAGTACAACTGTACCCGATGTACCCCCTGATGGTGGCCCTGTATATACCAAAACAGTACCATCTATACAAGATATACATTAATATATACAATAACACATTTAAGAGATAAAAAGGAAACTACTCCCCATGTGGTGGTCACATGATAAGACTGTTAAGGTCAAAGCTAACGAGACCAGTATCATTAATCTTGATATTGTTGATATGTTTTCCCGTTAGTGACCTTGTGGATTGTTATAGAGTCCATTTACCCATTTTTGTTGTTGACTGTTTTCCACTCCCCTGTGCTGAGGGTCTGGAGCCGGGGCACCTGGACCACCTGTGTAACCTGGTGAGCTTTTACCTCCATGATGGGGCCCTAATCTCTGTGCATTAGGGATGTAGCGAACTGTTCTGCTGCGAACTAGTTCGCGCGAACTTCGACCGTTCGCGTCCGCCGAATGTTCGCGAACGTTTGGGAACGTTCGCATTTTGAGTTCGCGTTCGATTCGAATAAAAATCGTTCGACCATTCGAATTCCTTCGACCGCTAAAAATCGAACGATTTCCATTCGTTCGAACAATTGTAATCATTCGATCGAAGGATTTTCATTCAATCGAACGCTAAAAATCGTTCTAATCGAACGATCGAACGATTTTAAAACGTTCGATCGAATGAAAATCCTTCGATCGAATGATTAAAATACTTTGATCGTTCGAATCGAACGATTTTAGCGGGTGTTCGAAGTTCGCAAACTGTCCGCGAACGTTCGCATTTTTTGCCGGTGTTCGCGAACGCCGTTCGCGAACACCAAATCGGCAGTTCGCTACATCCCTACTGTGCATTGCCCAATACAATCTCAGGCCACTGTCACATTCACACACTAGAAGAAGTTTTATCAGGAGCAGGGTCATATCACCAGGATATAGCCGACCTATATGAGAGTTTTATATCGCTAGAACTATAAGTGTACCGGTTCTGTATCCGATGTACAACTCACTTTTGTTTGTGCACTTCAGTCCTACTCTATTCAGAGGCAGTTGAAAGTGACTTTGTGCTGATGTGCCGGCAGGACACAAGCCGAGTCGTATGCTAATGAGTCGGTATCATCAGAGCAGGTTGGACCCTCTGGGTATGAACTGCAGCTCTATTGATAAGGCTCCCCACTGCCATGTCTGACTAGCACAGAGAATACTAACTGCCAGCAAACTAAAGTCACTAAAGGAGAGAGAGAGAAAGAGAGAAAGAGAGAGAGAGAGAGAGAAGATCTCTGCATAAAGGAAGACTCTCACATCATTACTATATGTTTCTCTACTTGTTACTCTTCAAGCCAAACTAGTCACTGGTATTGCCAGGCAGCAGTGCTGTAAATGTCAGGCTTTAACGGTAATTGATGATACTATTGTTCTGAAGAACATACAGTATATGTACATATTTAATCCCTGTAAGAAAGCATGTCACCTTCCACCTCCTTTTTTCCCCCAGCCCAGACCTACACCCAATGGCTTCCAAATCAAGATGGCACCTTTTCTGGGTAAAAAAAAAACATTTCAATGAATTTCAAGTTATTTGTACAATAAATTGTAAGTTAAGCCAGTTTCTCTGCGTCCCTTCTCTGTTTGCCAGACTGAAATCTGAAATCAGCTCTCCTCCAACCAAGACTCCCGTTCCCACAATGCCTTGCACTCTTCTGCTATTCTCCTTTTTCTCCAGTCTGTTCACCCCAGACCATGCGAGGCATTGTGGGAATTTCTAGTTATAATTAGTTATAGAAATATTCTTTGGATGGACATCTCTTTTAACCCACATGTGGAGCTACCTGGATCTTTAATGCTGATTTGGGGTTGGAGCTCCAGGTCTTTCCAGACAGCCAAGTTAAATGCAGACCAATGGTACCATAGACTCGCATGGGGCTGGGGGGAACCCCTCATACCCCGCCGGATATTCACTTGAGATGGATTGAAAGTCAAATGCATTAAGTGATTTTGTATTTGGCATTTGGTGCAGGCTCCTCAGTAACCCAATAACCAGACCATGAGGAGTAATGAGATAGTTCCTTCACACTATAGTTGCCAATAGATGAAATTGTTAATATGTGAGGGTGTCTCAGTGTCCCATTATCAGGGTGCAGTTACAACCCCTTTCTTACACAGCTGTAGTGCACCTCATCTTTCTCAGGCATTTGGTGGTTCTTCCACTGAGGATAGGTAATCCACCTCTACTGTTTAATGTTGGGTCTCTGTCCTAGTGTTTTCAGGGAGTGAGCACACCTATAGACTTCCCAGCCACCCAAGCCCCATCTCTCTAGTGCTCCCACAAAGAATCTCGGCCTCTCACTGTCTGTTCCTCACATAATTGTTCGTCTACACCAGGATAAACTCCCTTCTGGATACACCCCATTTTCTCTTCCCTATGGGTATGTGAGAGAACGAGAGAACTTAACCCTTTCCCTGACTTACAAACACCCAGGGGTCATGTTGACAACACAAGAGCATATACTTGGACAGTATAGGCAGCTTCTCTGAAGGCTTCTCTGACCAATATCTTTTTTGGGGTTGGCTGAAAACCCCCTTGGTTGAGAGCCACATTGGTCCTCTCCCATTGGGTCACCATAGGGCACCTAATGTGAACCTTGTAACAGCTCCAACCCAAACTTGTTCCACCTGTAAAAGTGTTTTTTAAATGGTCCAGCCCATTGGCTTATGTGTTTCAACATGGGACTACAGGTATGTGTTCATTGGGGAGGTGGAAAACCCAAACAGCCCAATGGCAACAACAGGCTCTTGAGTTGTCATTGCCAAGAGGAGCAAACCACTGGGTGACGGCGTGGGTGGCCGATCATGCAGATATAAATGTGCGTGCAGCCAACTCTGCTCGGCCAACTCCAGTCCATCATTTCCCAGAGATTTGGCTCCATGTTCATTTTTGCCCAAGGTCCTTTCTACTGAAACTGTAAAACATGAAAAACTGCTCCCAAATGAGTGATGTTCTTCAATTACGACGAGTTTATAAAATCCGCGGCTTCAATCACATTGTGTACTTAGGGTTCCTCTCCTCGGCTATGGGAAGTCGCCAATAAAAGGAAACATTAAAATGGCTCTGGATTTACTGCCGGATAATGAGACTGTCGCTGTGCGTCCTTGCGTTCTGCATTCTAATGTGTTGCCTTTCACTTCATTGGATCTCAACGGGTTAAAAGAAAGTCCGGTGAGTTCCAAGCTGCCCATTGTTCTGGGCACAAGATAATTAGGTCTGATTCACTGGAAGGTTCCCAATAACACCTCTGCCCAAGTCTGTACTTTCCCCTAAATGTCAGGAACCATAAAGTGTCAGGCAGGAGGGTAGGAGGCAAATTCCTATATCAACTGTATAAATGTTGCTCTAAGAAATACAATTTGGGGAGCAGTGGGGAACATAGGCACTAATTGGGCCCTGTACTTACCCATGGTGTAGGGTGCAGTCAGACCACAGACAGAACTGTTCCCTGAATCAACACTAAGGGACACACTTTTCCAGCTGTCTGGGGCCTTTTGAGGTTCCCCATATTTTGGAATCAATATGGCAGTTTTCAACGTGTCTAAGGCAGTGGTTCCAAAATAATGGGGCTGTGCTGGTCCCCATGTAGGTTTGTTCAGGAGACATTGGCTGAGAATGTTTATTGACTCCTCTACATTCCCCTGAAAGCCCAAATTAAAGGTCAGTTATGGAGTCAGCTGCAACTGCCACCGACCCTGTTCCTGCACTATCCAATGAATAGAAGAAACACTGTTTCCCTGTTTGCTCCTACGCATCACAGTCTCTATGCCATTTACTGCATTGTATGGGGGTCTCTCTGTCTGCATATAGTGAATTCTGTGTGACGCCGGTAGTATAAATAGTGGTAATTACACAGTACAGGGCACTTGAATGGGCTCAGCCGTGACACCTCCGAGTAAACATGAGCTGAGAGTGCTGGTCATGGCAATACACAGAGAGACAGACTATTATCAAGGCTGAGACATTCCAATCTCGTTATCCCAATATTCACGTATCAGTCTCTGGCGACAGTTGCACTTCCCCTAGAGTGACCTTTCCTTAAGAACCCTCCTCTTCCTCCTCCTCCTCCTCCTCCGTCGTTCTCATCGTGATCCTCGTATCCCCCCCCCGACATCTTAATTTTGTGTCACTCGCTGCGCTCTTTGCCTGATATTTTCGATTTACGTGTCAGAACTGATTTGTTTCAAGTCATTTGAATGTAAATTGGCCTTTTTAGGAGCCCATAAGGGGAGAGTGCGCCAGGCTGAAAGTCACTTTGAGAAGAGATGTCCCCTCGAGGTTGCACCCGCTGCTTCTCCTACTTTATCACAGAAAATAAACTTATCAGCCTTAATGTCTGGTCTGACACATGCCTGACTGGTATTGCCATACTGCACTCACACCCAGTCATAATGGAAAGGAACTTGGTGGTATCGCATCCCATAACCTGACTGTCCTAACAGTAAAGAACACCTTCCTATGCTGATGGTGAGATCTCCTTTCCTCCCCAACACATTGTTCATATTACCTTAATACAGCCTGGAAATAGTTATAACTTAATATGAAATAATCTCCATAGTTTGAGAAAGTCATAAATAAAATGTACTACTTAAGTGCAAATACTGTGCTGAATTGGGTCCATACGTTTAATCACGTAGACCGATGGCGTGAGCCTCACAGCACATGTTTGATTGGTTGTTACAGGTTGCAGGACTAGGGGTTATTTTGCCATTGTTACTTTATATCACTATTACTATGTATCACTATTATTACTATATATCACTATTATTACTATTTATTATTATTATTACTATATATTATTATTATTACTATATATTACTTTTATTACTATATATTACTAATATTACTATTACTATATATTACTAATATTACTATTACTACATATTACTATTATTACTATATATTACCAATATTACTATATATTACTATTATTACTATATATTACTATATATTACCATTATTACTATATATTACCAATATTACTATATATTACTATTATTACTATGTATTACTATATATTACCATTATTACTATATATTACTATTATTACTAATATTACCATATATTATTATTATTACTACATATTACTATTATTACTATATTATTATTATTATTATTATTATTATTATTATTATTACTATATATTACTATTATTACTATTTATTAATATTATTACAATATATTACTAGTATTACTATATATTATTATTGCTATATATTATTATTATTATTATTATTACTATATATTACTATATACTATATATTACTATATATTACTAGTATTACTATATATTATTATTATCACTATATATTATTATTATTATTATTATTATTATTATTATTATTATTATTACTATATATTACTATTATTACTATATATTACTAGTATTACTATATATTATTATTATCACTATATATTATTATTATTATTACTATATATTATTATTATTACTATATATTACTATTATTACTATATATTACTATTATTACTATATATTACTAGTATTACTATATATTATTATTATCACTATATATTATTATTATTATTACTATATATTATTATTATTACTATATATTACTATTATTACTATATATTGCTAGTATATATTGCAGCCACAGACGTAATTAGGACTCTGTGACGTCCCGACCTTTCCCTGTGACTTTGCGTCAGTCTCGTGCTCATTATTCATTATATCTTGTGAATGACACTGAGAAAATCACACTGATCTGATTCCTTTCCCAACTTCTCTGGTTGCTCAGATATTCATTATATGGAAATAGCATGAAAGCAACCGATATCTTGAATCTCATATTATACTTCAGATTCACTCTCAGGTTAATGTCACCTTATATATCTCATTACTGGAACAGAGGTCAGACCCGAGATTGCTCAAATCCGACCAAACTGAGAGAGCAGATTTCACAAATTCTACAACATACAAACTTGCAATCGGTCTTTAAAGGGGTTGTAGAGAGGGATATTCTGAGACAATTTGCAGTTGGTTTTCATTTTTTATTATTTGTGGTTTTTGAGATATTTAGCTTTTTATTCAGCAGATCACCAGTTTGTAATTTCTGCAATTGGGTTGCTAGGGTCTGAATTACCATAGCAACCATGCAGTGATTTGAATAAGAGACTGGAATATGAATAGGAGAGGCCTGAATTGAAAGATGAGTAATAAAAAGTAGCAATAACAATAGGGGGCACATTTACTTAGGGTCGAATATCGAGGGTTAATTAACTATGGGGACCTTCACCATAGGCTAATTTTGATGTTCGGTAGGTTGTACTTGGCGAAGTAGGGGGTCGAAGTTTAAGTTTTTTTTTTTAAAGAGACAGTACTTCGATTATCGAATGGTCGAATAGTGGAACGATTTTTAGTTTGAATCGTTCGATTCAAAGTCGTAGTAGAAGGTCGAAGTAGCCAATTCGATGGTCGAAGTAGCCAAAAAAACATTCGAAATTCAAAGTTTTTTTTCCTCTATTCCTTCACTCAAGGTAAGTTAATGGGCCCCTATATGTATAGCTTTACAGAGCATTTGTTTTTAGATGGGGTCAGTGGCCCCCATTTGAAAGCTGAGAAGAATCCAAAAAAAAAGGCAAATAACATAAAAACTATAAACAAATAAATAATAAAAGCCAATTGAAAAGTTGCTTAGAATTGGCCCTTCTATAACATACTAAGGGGCATGTTTACTAACATTGGAGATAAATATCTGGAGAGATTTCTGGAGATGTTGCCCATGGCAACCAATCAGCAATTAGATTTAAACAGCCACAGCCAAGTTAGAAAACAAAAGCAAAGATCTGATTGGTTGCTATGGGCAACATCTCCAGAAATCTCTCCAGATATTTATCTCCAATGTTAGTAAACATGCCCCTTAAAGTTAATTTAAAGGTGAACCACCCCTTTAAAGCAACTGAGTCCATTGCTCCCCTTGTTGCTGCATTTCCTACAATTGTCCATAGGGGGAGCTGTACAATATAAGGGTGAATACAAACAAATACTAAGGGGATTAAAACAGAGCCTCACTGGAGCTTATGAGCTGGAACAGCCCCAGCAGATATTATTGTGTAGGATACATAGCAAATGAAAGCCAAAGAATGTTAAGGGAATGTTATCAGTAATTATAAATCATATAGTGTGTTGCAGTATTCAGATATTATTGCCTGGATAAGCAAAGCCTGGACACCATCGTTTTACATGAAGTCTTGGCCACCAGACGTCCTGCTTATGTGCAGAATTATGTGTAATTCTTGATTTAGGACTGTTTTTGGTAATTCCATGGTGTAATCATTGCTCATTGAGGTCAATACATTTGATATCAAAGTCAAGTGGTGCCCAGGGCGAATAAGCCATTGCCCGGCAATATGTAACCTTCAGCAACTCCCAGAATCCTCCAGTAGCTGATAATGTTCCCCAATAAGAGCTACGGGTCTGGTAAATGCTGATAAAAATGTATTACTGTCTCCATCTTGTTCCACTGTCTTCATCTTGTCCTACTGTCTCCATCTTGCCCTACTGTCTCCATCCTGTCCTACTGTCTCCATCTTGTCCTACTGTCTCCATCTTGCCCTACTGTCTCCATCTGGCCCTACCGTCTCCATCTTGCCCTACTGCCACATCTTGTCCTACTGACTCCATCATGCCCTACTGTCTCTATCCTCCATCTTGTCCTACTGTCTTCATCTTGCCCTACTGTCTCCATCTTGCCCTACTGTCTCCATCCTGTCCTACTGTATCCATCTTGCCCTACTGTCTCCATCTTGCCCTACTGTCCACATCTTGTCCTACTGTCTCTATCCTCCATCTTGTCCTACTGTCTTCATCTTGCCCTACTGTCTCCATCTTGCCCTACTGTCTCCATCCTGTCCTACTGTATCCATCTTGCCCTACTGTCTCCATCTTGCCCTACTGTCCACATCTTGTCCTACTGTCTCTATCCTCTATCTTGTCCTACTGTCTCCATCTTGCCCTACTGTCTCCATCTTGTCCTACTGACTCCATCTTGCCCTACTGTCCACATCTTGTCCTACTGTCTCTATCCTCCATCTTGTCCTACTGTCTTCATCTTGCCCTACTGTCTCCATCTTGCCCTACTGTCTCCATCCTGTCCTACTGTCTCCATCTTGCCCTACTGTCTCCATCTTGCCCTACTGTCCACATCTTGTCCTACTGTCTCTATCCTCTATCTTGTTCTACTGTCTCCATCTTTCCCTACTGTCTCCATCTTGTCCTACTGACTCCATCTTGCCCTACTGTCCACATCTTGTCCTACTGTCTCCATCTTGTCACACTGTCTCCATCTTGCCCTACTGTCTCCATCTTGCCCTACTGTCTTCATCTTGCCATACTCTCTCCATCTTGTCCCACTGTCTCCGTCTTAACCTACTGTCTTCATCTTGCCCTACTGTCTCCATCTTGACCTACTGTCTGTATCCTCCATCTTGCCCTACTGTCTTCATCTTGCCACTCTCTCCATTGTGTCCCACTGTCTCCGTCTTAACCTACTGTCTCCATCTTGCTCTACTGTCTCCATCTTGCCCTACTGTCTCCATCTTGTCCTACTGTCTCCATCTTGCCCTACTGTCCACATCTTGTCCTACTGTCTCCATCTTGTCCAACGGTCTCCGTCTTGTCCTAGTGTGTCCATCTTTCCCTACTGTCTCCATCTTGTCCTACTGTCTCCATCTTGTCCTACTGTCTCCATCTTGCCCTACTGTCTCCATCTGGCCCTACCATCTCCATCTTGCCCTACTGTCTCCATCTTGCCCTACTGTCCACATCTTGTCCCACTGTCTCTATCCTCTATCTTGTCCTACTGTCTCCATCTTGCCCTACTGTGTCCATCTTGCCCTTCTGTCTCCATCTTGTCCTACTGTCTCCATTTTGTCCTACTGTCTCCATCTTACCCTAATGTCTCCATCTTGTTCTACTGTCTCCATCTTGCCCTACTGTCTCCATCTTGCCCTACTGTCCACATCTTGTCCTACTGTCTCTATCCTCCATCTTGTCCTACTGTCTCCATCTTGCCATACTCTCTCCATCTTGTCCCACTGTCTCCGTCTTGTCCTACTGTCTCCATTTTGGCCTACTGTCTCCATCTTACCGTAATGTCTCCATCTTGTTCTACTGTCTCCATCTTGCCCTACTGTCTCCATCTTGCCCTACTGTCCACATCTTGTCCTACTGTCTCTATCCTCCATCTTGTCCTACTGTCTCCATCTTGCCATACTCTCTCCATCTTGTCCCACTGTCTCCGTCTTAACCTACTGTCTACATCTTGCTCTACTGTCTCCATCTTGCCCTACTGTCTCCATCTTGCCCTACTGTCCACATCTTGTCCTACTGTCTCTATCCTCCATCTTGTCCTACTGTCTCCATCTTGCCATACTCTCTCCATCTTGTCCCACTGTCTCCGTCTTAACCTACTGTCTACATCTTGCTCTACTGTCTCCATCTTGCCCTACTGTCTCCATCTTGTCCTACGGTCTCCATCTTGCCCTACTGTCCACATCTTGTCCTACTGTCTCCATCTTGTCCAACGGTCTCCGTCTTGTCCTACTGTCTCCATCTTGCCCTACTGTCTCCATCTTGTCCTACTGTCTCCATCTTGTCCTACTGTCTCCATCTTGCCCTACTTTCTCCATCTGGCCCTACCATCTCCATCTTGCCCACTGTCTCCATCTTGCCCTACTGTCCACATATTGTCCTACTGTCTCTATCCTCCATCTTGTCCTACTGTCTCCATCTTGCCCTACTGTCTCCATCTTTCCCTACTGTCTCCATCTTGTCCTACTGTCTCCATCTTGCCCTAATGTCTCCATCTTGTTCTACTGTCTCCATCTTGCCCTACTGTCTCCATCTTGTCCTACTGTCTCCATTTTGACCTACTGTCTCCATCTTGCCCTACTGTCTCCATCTTGTCCTACAGTCTCCATTTTGTCCTACTGTCTCCATCTTGCCCTACAGTCTCCATCTTGCCCTACTGTCTCCATCTTGTCCTGCTGACACTAGCTTACCCTTTTGTTACCATTTTGCCTTACAGTTGCCATCTTGCCCTTTTGTCACCCTTTTGTTTCACCATCTCCCACTTTTACTACATAAAACTGCTGCTATTTGGGGCCCTCTATCTTAGGGGTCCCAGAAGACACCTCTGTGCCATTAATGTGTCCCATCATTATCCCATAAGCAGTCACCTTGGGTTCTGACTACAAGTGGAGGAGTCTGTGCAGCCACTGGCTCAGCTGGTCCCAGTGTAGGAGAGTGGGGACTTGTGTGATTGTCCTGCTTGATCCAGTCTAATGGGAAGGGCTTTATTGAACTGGATTCTAGGGAAGGGGAACTTTGGGTCTGATCTGATATCTGGTTTAAGGCAATAAATATCTCACTGCTGTGGGGGGGGTGTACAGAAATATCAGGGGAGACACATGACAAGAGGGTGTAACTTACAGGGACAGGTAAGTGGAGATTATAAGACCGATGGGGTGGCACAGGCAAAGGAATAGGAGGCAGTAGAAAAAGAAGAAATAACTGACAGTTGCATGGCTTGGCTCTCAAGGCTTACCGTACAGTAAAGGTGCTGACACAGTGACAGGTTTGTGATTAACAACAACACAATTGTGTCAGCAACAACGACACACGGGAACAAAGAGATTTGCTGTGTCTCCTGCACTCGGATGTATGACACAAAGCCTTGGGTGACTGGGAGTTCTCACTCCCCGAACCCTACCTGTCAGTCAACTGTCACTAACGTGTGCCGGCTTTAACCTCTTGTTTCCCTTTAATGGACCAGTAAAACTATAAAAAGGGCTTCATGAGTATTTACTGAACCACAGGCATTGGGCTCCTTAATATCTGCTTTGGGTTCACTGGCCTGAAGATATTTCCTATTTAAAAGGGAATTTGTAAAAATGTCATTTGTAACTGTAATTCTCTGCACTGCTGGTTCTGACTCCTGAACAAAGACAGGATTCGAGGTATTTGCACACAGTTGAAAACAATTCTTATTAAATAATAATTATAACAACAATGTTTCAGCCAATAAATATTTCATCAGCGGCTGCCGGACAGACAGATACAGAACAACTGTGTATCAGATACATGAGAATAAAATATTCATAGAGCTTCCCAAAATGAGCTGCGAGGATATGATGCAGTTGTATATAGTGAAATCCTGCATAGTGTTTGTATGGGGAGGGGGTTAAATGTGCCTGTCTGTGTCTGCAGCCGCTACAGCTCCTATTAAACTACAACTCCCAGCATCAAATACTCTCTGGGGATGCTGGGAACTGTAGTTTAACTTTGTACCTAGAAGTTGTATATTCCTGAGCAAGTGTTGCAATAAGAGGAGGCTTTTATATTAATAAATGTGTCTATATGTGTAGAATTGGGTTAAACATCTAATATATATACTGTGTGTATATATATATATATATATATATATATATTTAATATTCTAATAAAGCTCATATAGAATCATTCTCCAGTGCAGCTCAGTGAATGGCAAGTCTCATCCCTGCACCATATTATTATTATTAGTATTAGTATTATTATTGTTATTAGTAGTAGTAGTAGTAGTAGTAGTATTAGTAGTATTATTATTATTATTATAAAGACACAGAGAGATTCACCTGAGATCTGGCAGCTCTGCAGCACCCCAAGTGCTTTAAGGGGTTGTTCACCTTTGAGTTATGTGATATTCTGAGACAATTTCCAATTGGTTTTCATTTTTTATTATTTAGGGTTTTTGAGTTATTTAGCTTTATATTCAGCAGCTCTCCTGTTTGCAGTTTCAGCCATCTGGTTGCTAGGGTCCAAATTCCCCTAGCAACCATGCATTGATTTGAATAAGAGACTGGAATATGACTAGGAGAGGACTGAATAGAAAGATGAGGAATAAAAAGTAGCAATTACAATACATTTTTAGCCTTGCAGAGTATTTGTTTTTTTTTGTTTTTTTAGATGAGGTCAGTGACCCCTATTTGAAAGCTGGAAAGAGTCAGAAGAAGAAGGCAAATAATTCAAAAACTATACAGAATAAAAAAATGAAGACCAGTTGAAAAGTTACTGATAACCGGCCTTTCTATAACATTCTAAAAGTTAACTTTTAGGTGAAACACCCATTTAAAGGCACCAGTTCTGTACAATGAAGCCTTTGTATGTGCCCATTGAGCTCAGTGTTTGTGCAGTGGCCTCAATATCTATCCCTGTTGTGCTGAACTACAGCTCCCAGCATGCTTTAATCCTCCTCAAAGGGGTGTTCATATTTTGTTTTTATAGTTTTTTAATTACTTGATTTCTTCTCATTCCTTCCAGCTTTCAAATGGGGGTCACTGACCCCATCTAAAAAACAAATGCTCTCTTAGGCTACAAATGTATTGTTATTGCTACTTTTTATTCCTCATCTTTCTATTCAGGCCTCTCCTTTTCATATTCCAGTCTCTTATTCAAATCAGTGCATGGTTGCTATGGGAATTTGGACCCTAGCAACCAGATGGCTGAAATTACAAACTGGAGAGCTGCTGAATAAAAAGCGAAATAACTCAAAAACCACAAATAATAAAAAATGAAAATCAATGTCAAATTGTCTCAGAATATCCCTCTCTACATCATACTAATTTAAAAAACAACCCCATTACTATTATAGTGATGGGCGAATAAATTCACCTGGCACAAATTTGCGCCAATCTCCCATGAAAATTTGCAGGTGAAAATTCGACGGCATCAATTTCCTAATTTCACATTTTTTTTCGTGAAAATGTTAGAATTTCACGATTTCTTAGTGAAAACGCCCGCATTTCAAGATTTTTTTCATGAAAACATTAGAATTTCATGATTTTGTTTGTGAAATTTTAGATTTCACTATTTTTCTGCGAATTTTTCACTGTTTAGTGCATTTTGTGGGAAATTCGCAAATTTTTCAGCAAAGCGAAACGGGAGAAATTATCTCATTACTAATTATGTAGCATTCTGGAGCTCAGTAACATCTGGATAAAGTAAAGGTTTATGTGCCTCTAACATGACACTTGTATGAATCCGGGGATGTACATGTGTGCACACGCGTGTGCAAGAGATTCTAGAACACAAGGCAAGTTCTCTGGCAGGGGGTTCCAGGTGGTGCCCCAGCTGTTTGCAATAATAACTGATTTATTGTATTTATAGAGTGAGGAATGTTCCTTGGGGGCTCATTAGCTAAAGGAAAGAAGGGGCATTGGGGTGCTGCTTATATTTACATATATATATATTTATACACGTGTGTAATTGCTACAAGATGCTCAGTGTAATGAGAGAACGTTGTATCCAATAACTGGCTACAAAAGTAACAGAAATACAATGTTTTTCTGGGGTTTATGGGGGATCATCCCTAAAATCCTCCGTTATTACGTCTTCATAAAAACCAAAAAGGGAATATATGGGTGGGGTGCCCAGGTGAACTGCACCTTCCACTAGGGGGAATGGGCAAATGATGTAGATATAATTGGCACATCCAATAGCATTCTTATGCCTTACTAACTGGCAAGGACCCCAACCAATCACAGTACAGCATCAACTGGCCAATAGAAAGGAGGGAGAAGAAAAATGATATCTATTCTATATACACATTCCTAATGAATAAAGCATAATACAAGCACAGGCATGCTGGGACCTGTTAATACATGTTACAGTATTTATCTCTATTAGTCGGGTAATTATAGAATTATAATCACAAAGCTCGATCCAATTGTAATTTAAGTATATATAATAACAATGGGAAGAACTAATCTAATACAGATTATCCGGAATGCTCAGGACCTGGGGTTTTCCAGATAATGGATCTTTCCATAATTTGGATTTTCATATCTTAAGTCTACTAGAAAATCATATAAACATTAAATAAAGCCAATAGGCTGGTTTTGCTTCCAATAAGGATTAATTATATCTTAGTTGGGATCAAGTACAAGCGACTGTTTTATTATTACACAGAAAAAGGAAATCATTGTTTTAAAAAAAATGTGGATTATTTGGATAAAATGGAGTCTATGGGAGATGGGCGTTCCGTAATTAAGAGCTTTCTGGATAACGGATCCCATACCTGCATATAAAAAATAAATAGAAAGATAAAAAATAAATCATGTAATAAAAAATATTTACAAATCTGAATTATTTGCATAAAATGGAGTCTGTGGGAGACATCCTTTCTGTAACTCAGTGCTTTCTGGATAACAGGTTTCCGGATAATGGATCCCGCACCGGCAGCAAGAAGCTGAGTTCCACATTCACTTCTTCCATCATGGAAATGTGTCGTATTATCAGTTGTCAGAGGTGGGTGCCAGTGATATTTTATATTATTTACATTACACTTACCGGAGTGTTTTACTCCAATGTTCTGTGAGACAAACACACTGTCACCCTTTGTACAATAATATGTAACACATACAACCTATACAATCCTGTACCTGTTCTCTAACCAGTTGTGATTAGCACCCAGCACTAGGGATGTAGCGAACTGCCGTTTTGGTGTTCGCGAACGCCGTTCGCGAACACCGGCAAAAATGCGAACAGTTCGCGAACTTCGAACACCCGCAAAATCGTTCGATTCGAACGTTCGAAGGATTTTTCGTTCGATTCGAACGTTTGAAGGATTTTCATCGTTCGATCGAAGGATTTTCATTCGAATCGAACGTTCAAAGGATTTTAATCGTTCGAACGAATGGAAATCGTTCGATTTTAGCGGTCGAATGGTCGCGAACTCAAATTGCGAACGTTCCCAAACGTTCGCGAACATTAGGCGGACGCGAACGGTCGAAGTTCGCAGGCGAACAGTTCGCTACATCCCTACCCAGCACCTACACTGAGCACCCAATGGGCTGTAACTAACACCCACCTCTTATAATCTCACTCATGGACTCAGTATGGAGAATAGTGTATTTTATTTATACATCTGACATCTTACTAAACTGAGGGTTATGCAAAGATGTATTTCATCTATGGAATAACTGCACAGCCTGTAGTCTTGTGTGATAGGGACACAACCCCTTGGCGACAACCAGTATCCTTATCATTTACAGTAGGGGGTACATTATCCCTTATAATACATGAGTGATACTCAGAGTTCCCTGTATAACTCAGCCTGCAGCCTTGTGCCTTTATATGGTCACAGAACAACCCCTCAGTGACTTCTAATATCCTTATCATTTACAGTAGGGGGTACATTATCCCTTATAATACATGAGTGATACTCAGAGTTCCCTGTATAACTCAGCCTGCAGCCTTGTGCCTTTATATGGTCACAGAACAACCCCTCAGTGACTTCTAATATCCTTATCATTTACAGTAGGGGGTACATTATCCCTTATAATACATGAGTGATACTCAGAGTTCCCTGTATAACTCAGCCTGCAGCCTTGTGCCTTTATATGGTCACAGAACAACCCCTCAGTGACTTCTAATATCCTTATCATTTACAGTAGGGGGTACATTATCCCTTATAATACATGAGTGATACTCAGAGTTCCCTGTATAACTCAGCCTGCAGCCTTGTGCCTTTATATGGTCACAGAACAACCCCTCAGTGACTTCTAATATCCTTATCATTTACAGTAGGGGGTACATTATCCCTTATAATACATGAGTGATACTCAGAGTTACTTGTATAACTCAATTATATAATATTTGAATTTTGGACTGAGCCATGATGGGACCCAACAGTTAAACAAGTAGTTTATCCAATTGATTAACTGTTTCTATGGAAACTGAATCTTTTATATAACAGACACTTCAAAACTATTACTGTCAAAGGAACAGTTGACCTTTAAAGTAACTTTTAGAATATTCTAGTTCAAACAGAATGCAATTGTTGTTATGATTTTATCATTTGTGTTTTGTTATTTTGTGCTTTGCTGCCTCCCCCCCCCCCCACACACCCCCAGTCAGAATAAAGAGAGAAAAATACAATAGTACAAAACCCTAGAAACCCAGGGATTTAAAATATTAATTTAACCTGAACTGAAGTCTCATATCAAAGAGTTTGACTCCATCACTTTAATCTTTCAAACTCTTTAGTTTCAGAGCAGAGTCATTGATCTGACTGTGCCTTATATCTACCTGTCTTATTTCATGTTATATCTCTCTGTACAGACTATGAGCAAACTTAGGGACTGTTCCTGCTGAATTGTGCTTAGTACAGGGAATACCTATGCTGCCATAGTTTTATGGGATCTCTCTGTACAGACTATGAGCAAACTTAGGGACTGTTCCTGCTGAATTGTGCTTAGTACAGGGAATACCTATGTACCATAGTTTTATGGGATCTCTCTGTACAGACTATGAGCAAACTTAGGGGACTGTTCCTGCTGAATTGTGCTTAGTACAGGGAATACCTATGCTGCCATAGTTTTATGGCATCTCTCTGTACAGACTATGAGCAAACTTAGGGACTGTTCCTGCTGAATTGTGCTTAGTACAGGGAATACCTATGCTGCCATAGTTTTATGGGATCTCTCTGTACAGACTATGAGCAAACTTAGGGACTGTTCCTGCTGAATTGTGCTTAGTACAGGGAATACCTATGCTGCCATAGTTTTATGGGATCTCTCTGTACAGACTATGAGCAAACTTAGGGACTGTTCCTGCTGAATTGTGCTTAGTACAGGGAATACCTATGTACCATAGTTTTATGGGATCTCTCTGTACAGACTATGAGCAAACTTAGAGACTGTTCCTGCTGAATTGTGCAAAGCAAACTGTGGGCAGAATCAGGTGATATTTGGTCTTTTCCCAGCAGTGAGTAGGTCTGAGGCAACTGTATAGAAGTATAAAAAGGGGAACTAAATCTCTATATTACAGGTTATAGACCAGTTGAATAATGAGGGGTTTATTACTTGGCAAACGAGCGTCAGCCCTTGGACAAGTGACAAACATCTTATCAGTGGAATGAGTGAAATATATGCAAAGCCAAACAAACCATGGAATTGTTGACTGTTAGTTTTTCACAATAATTCTGTGTTTTTTGCTCGGGGGGATTGTGGGAATGATTTGCACAACTGTCTCCCATGCAGAGTTCCCAGCCGCATTATTTCTGAGCGCAGAGACAAGGGAACGGGTCTGACACAGAATTAATCCCAGTTTTTAGGTTTTCCTTGTTCTCTTGCACCACATTAACCTGTTCCACACTGTCACCCCAATGTGAGAGGAACATCCAGGAATTATTCATCAATTGGACAATGTGACCACTAGAGGGAGCCCTGACAGTATGGCAGCTTCCACTGTAATGTATAGAATTGCTTTACGCTGCTGCACCCACACAACCCTCATATTTATTTACTTTATGGTCGGGGTTTGGGGGGGGCAGAGTCCTTCTCAGTAGTGATGGGCGAATTTATTTGACAGGTGCAAATTTGCGGAGAATTTGCCCGTTTTGCCGTGAGCAAAAAAATTCGCGAATCTGTTTGCGAAAATTGCTGGCGGTTTCGCAGCCAGCCTAAAAGTTTTTTCAACGACAGGGAAGGTTTCGACGCATGTGCCCATTTAGATGCATATGCAAAATCGGATTCGGTTCAACCAGGCTGAAAAAGGCTAAATCCTTGCCAAATTCCAAACCGAATCTTGGATTCAGTGAATCCCTTATTGCTACTGATACCCCCCTACCTGCCTTATTCTAATATCCATCTACCTGCCATACTCTGATACCCACATACCTGTATTATTATTATTATTATTATTATTAACATGTATTTATATAGCGCCAACATATTGCGTAGCACTGTATTACTCTAATATCAATCTATCTGATACCCACCTACCTGTATTACTACTGATACCCCCCTACCTGCCTTATTCTAATATCAATCTGATACCCACCTACTTGCCTTACTCTAAGTACACAACAGCTCCCTGTGATATAAATACATTTTGGCTGTGGGATTTGGTCAAACAGCAGTGGGTTTGAATTTCAGAGATCCTCTATAATTTAACAGTCATGTGACTTTTCCTTTTGCAAATGATGGGACTTTATCAGCCAATCACAGCGCGGGGTTTGGTTGGGCAACCGGCCTCATGGGAAAATCTCGCAAATAGACATAACTATGAGCAGAACAAACAACATCATTTATCCCAGCAGACATTTCTAGGAAACATAACATGGAAGTTGTGATTATGAATGTGGCATACTTCCCCTTTATTGCGCCTGCAGGTTTTTATTTATCCTTCTGCACCCTGCCCATCTCTCCTCGTTATTGCCGAGCCCAGAGCACACTATACAAATCACTGTGTGCAGCAGATTTAATAAAAATGCTTTATTTCAGCCCAGAAGATGAATCTGGCAGTGAAATGGTCCCATGCAGTTGCTTTTCCTCCCACTAGGGGGCGCGAGCTACAACCTTGACTGAAGCAGCTCCTTGTTTCATCCTCTTCTCCCATCCCTTCCCTGCCAGTGGCTTCCCCAGTCACATGGGCTTTGTGTGTGAGTTTAAAAGATCCCAAATCGTGAGCAGTCAGTGCAGTGAGGAGGCTTGAGGTGCCCATGCTGGATGTTACAGACAAGGGGAGACACCAGGAGACCCCAGACCTACAGTCACTGTAAGTACCTGACCATTTGCTGCTGCTCAGTCGCATCTCTCGCAGCCCTTGTTGCAGCAGCAGAAGACTCAGCTGAGAGATGCTGCTCTGAGACTCTTCTTGTTGCTGCTGCTGCTCAAGGTGTGTCTCTGTCTCTGTCTCTGTCCTGCTGCATCACTGCCCCCTGCTCCTCTCTCTGCCCCTAATGCTGCCTGGCACATGTCACTTCTTTTTGGGGGATTTTAGTAACTTGAGGTGGAGATGATGAAGCCCGGGATATGTATCTCCTTTGTACCCGGCTCAGCGTCTTGGTGCTGACTTGCTGCTGCTGCTGCTGCTGCTGGATTTGCTTTTATGTCCTGGACTTTATTTTAAGGGACGGGTTAATAAATACAGTTTATTCCTTAGACTACATGTATAAGTGCAATTAGTATTAGCTCTTATAAGCATCACTTTATGTGTGTGTATATATATATTTATTTATTTATAAGTTGGATGTAATATGTTTGCTTTATACTGTGTTAATATTACATCCGCCCCCCATGAATTTCCTTTTTTATTACTACTCCTGGATAATTAATGTTCTGTCCCATGGAGATCAGTGTGCCCCCTCCAAGCAAATGATTCCACTTCCTCTGTCTGGGTGGCTGCCAGCACAGCTGTTAGATTGTCAGCTCTTGTTTAATACTGCCTTGATCCCCCCCCACCCCGAGGGGCTTCACATTCCAGCGATTCTGCTGTAGGATATTATTCCTATCCCAGAGTTTATCCATTGATCCTACAAAGGGTTAAAAGAGAAAGATTCTGCCCTTGCCCCGTTCTACATTAGAAACTCACTTCCCTTATTCATTATTATTATTATCATTATTATTATTATTATTATTAGCATTATTATTATTATTATTAACATTATTATTATTATTATTATTAAGAAGAAAAAGAAAAGTGTTTAATGTTTGTGCTTCCCCTTGAATTGAATTTTCCTGCGACTGTATCGCAACTTCCCTGTGTCCCAGACTGTGGCTCTGCAATTAAATATCTGCCCATTACTATTCAAAAAGAGAAATTAATTAGGAGGGGGGAGGTGTATAAAGGCTTCTCCCAACATCAGATTTTTTGGATATTTCTCATTTGCGGCTGACGCACTTTAGTAGCTGTAACTCCCATTCATCACATACAGGGCACAGACAGATTGAATCCCCTCGCTCAGGAGATTGGCAGGGAATAAATAACATGCGCGGGAGCTGCTGAGATCTAATAAAGGGAAATGCACAAAAGGCGCAGTTTGTGGATTTGCTGAATCGGTAGAAAGAGAAAGTGCCCTGTGCTGGATTCGAACTCAGGCTCTGCCGCGTCTTTCTATTCCCTATGGCATCTCATTAGACTCTGCTTGATAGGAATCTGCCAGTTAGTGCTGTGCAACTGTCATTAGGAATCCTGCGCTACGTTGTGTCACTCTCACACTTTACATATGAAACCCGAATGGAATATTTGGCTCTGGAATTTGTTTTAACACAAAACCCTTATTTATTTTAAATGAAGATGGGGGGTTCCAAGGTGCCGGATTCTGTGCAGCCCCCCATAGTCGGGTGCGTTACGTTTTCCTCAAACTTCTTCGCTCTTTTAATCGCTCATGATGGGCATCGTGTCATGTCATGAAGATTTCATTCATTGGTTCATTAATTGTCCATTATGCTAATTAGCACCCCCCAAAAAAAATAAATCTGATTTCTCATTTAAATAAGTCAGTGTTTAGAGTGTGAAGCTTTATTAAAGGCAAAGTTGTACGAATGATTTCTGGTTGTGTCTGGAGACGTATGTTTGTGCTCAGCTTTTTATAATAACGGGGCCCCTGGATTTAATCGGCGCTGTTATTGTTAATGGTGTTGTCAATGGGCGAAGCCAGTTCCTTCCGCTACATCTAAATATTGTTATTCTCCTTCTGTTGGGAAATCGTTGAGTCGGAACCAAGTTTTCCCTTCACCAGCGACCCCTCCGCACAACAGCGACTGCTTCATATTTACATAGAATTAAGTCTAAAGCAACTGGAACATTAAAGAAAGATGACTGGATATTGTATATCATGACCTGGATGAATGAGAATCTCCATATTTATATATTATATATATTCATATTGTGACCCTCGGATCAGGGGGAAGAGACAGACACAAAGGAGAGTTAATTAGAGACTTCAGGGTAATTTAATTTGCAAGTAAATCAGTTTATTCTTTCTGACTGTCAGGCAGCGGCCGTTGGTTTTCGCGTCTATGGGGCGAGTCAACAAGTTGAAGTCGAACCCAACGAGGGCCACATCTATTTTACGGGGTCCCCACATGCTGCGGAAAAGAAATCCTTCATTATTTACGGGTTGCTTTAAAACGGCATTATGATTTGGGAGTTTATTGTAGAATAAGAGTACTTGTAAGGATTAATTCACGCACGTTGTGGGAGTTTCCCATGAAATGATCAGAAATCACAATCGATGCAGCTACAAAAAAGACAAAATTTCAGACCCATCACAAAGTTGTTTCTATTGTTCTATCTGGGGCATTCTGAATGTTAACATTCCGGTGTGTTCCCCTTTAATGCTATAGGGGGTCAGCTGATATTCTCTTTCTTAACTGGAAAGTGCAACATGAAGCCCCTCGACATCTTGTCCAACTGTTGTTGTTGTAGGTTCAGGGGGTGCTGGGAGTTGTAGTCTATGAACATCTGGAGGCCGATTGTGAGTCCCCTGGGTGCTGAAAGCTGGCCTAGAAGTGGTTAATTCTTAAGCGTTTGTTGCTCTTGTTTCACGTGAGTCGTAGGTTTTCTCTGGCTGTTTTAGGGTTAAACAAGGGAAATTATCATATCCCGAAATTAGAGATTTTCACTTCCAATTTCTGCCTTTTCTCCAAAAGAATTTTTAAAAATATTTTTTGAAAGCTCTCCCCCCCCATTAAAGGGGATATAAAGCCAAAAATAAAATGTTGCCCGATGAAGGAAACTATAACTCTGAGCAACATCCCATTTATTCTTGTTGTGGGGTTTATAGTTCTGTATAAATGGAATATAAGCGTCTGTTTCTCTGCCCGAGGCTCAAACGCTTTAAACAAAGTTGCCGAATCCACTCGGCGTCTGTTATATCGAGTCACTATCCGGAGCCATCAGGGCGGCGAGCAGAAAGGGACAGACGGACGCTGCAGGTACAAATATCCGTAAGAACCAGTGGAAATGAGGGTACGTGTATATTGGGAAGTTGCTTCGAATTAGATTTCCTTTCAATAGGCAATGTTTTATTTTTTGGGTTTATATACCCTTTAAGCCCCCCCCCATGTTCCTTTATTTTGTTTTTTAGAGCAGAAGGGATGTATAGAAACATCTGTCTGGGTAACAATAAGAATGAGGGTCGGGGAGAGTCGCTCCGGAGAGCCGGGCTCCATCTCGAAGGCAATTCGGTTATTTTTTGTTGTTATGAGAAACTTTGGGATGGACTTTATCCATTTATATCAGAGGCTTCAGAGTCCGGCCAATCAGGAGCTGATAACACACATTTGTATAAATTAATATCTATGGACGTAGCTTTTCTTGGCCGCTGTGTATCTGGGGCCCATAACCTGTACATATATTATTACTGTTCACTAGTGATGGGCAAATAAATTCGCCTGTCGCAAATTCGCGGCAAATTTCTGTGTTTTGCTGCCGGTGAATAAATTCACGAACTCCAGCGAAAATTCGTCTGCATGAACAATTTTTGGACGCGCGTGCGAAAAGGTGCTTGCGTCAAAATCGAGACGTGTCAACACTATTCGGATGCCCATTAACTTTAACGCCGGCGTCAAAATTGACGCAAGCAACTTTTCGTGGCGTGCCTCTAAAATTGATTGCGGCGTCAATTTTTGAGTTTCTCGAATTTTTTGGTGAAGTGGAAACGGGAGAAATTCGCCCATCACTATTGTCCACTATTCTGCGCACTTACAGGCCAGATTCTAATAAAATTATCATTTTGTTCAAAAATAGTCCACTGAGCTGTTGAGCCGCCTGGGGGCCACACAAAGAGCTTTTCCAGGGCCACATTGTGGGATCTGTGGGGGCCCCGGCATCACTTTTACTGTTGTTTATCTGACTGGGTTTATAAAACTCTTACAAAGCCGTAAAATAGACTTAGTGGTTTCTGCCACGTGCCTCGATTTAACCCTTTGGCCGACTGGTGAAGCTTCAGAACCAGAATCAGAAAAAGGAATTTGGGCAAATTGTGCGCAAGGAATAAATCATTATGGGGGATCTGAAGCAGTGGAGAGAGGAATGGGCTCGTATTGGGTATTACATGCAGGATTGGGAGCACGGCCTCTGTGTTGCACCCAGTCTCACGCACCCACCCACCTTCCCAGGGATGTGATGCTGAAATGGTTAAGAGCATGAAAGGCTTCCGACATCTTTAGCTTATTGTACAGCAGAGAGGTGGAAATGAGGCTATGAGTTTAGTTGCCCTTTAAAATAGATTTGACTTTATAATTCCTACAAACTGTAAAATAGTAAAATCCAATTGGCCCCCGTTGCTGCCGCCGAGGCTTCCAGCAGAGCTTGCGACTGCCCTGGGGCCCCGTGGTGTTGCTCTATAGGGCCCCTGTCTTACAGTTACAATAAGACGAATGTTACAGAACAATTAACTCTCCTCACGCCACATTCCCTTCGGATCATCTCAGGCAGGTGGATGTGGGGCCGACAGTTTCTAGTGGCATTAGAAAGACTGCAAATCCCATGATGTAGTGCGGGGGGGGGGTCTCCTGAAGGAGTTAACTGCGGGGGCCCAGGCTTCATGTCAATGACAATTAGTGATTTTTATTTAACCTTAAGCCTTAGCTTTTCTGCCCAGTTTCCCACAGAGAGAATATAATTGTCCAGCAGGGGTTAAATCTGAGCAGGTTGTGGGTTATTAGTGGGGTGCACAGTCAGTACAGTGTCGGGGGCTTTGTGTAGAGAAGCCTCCTACCCCCCACCTCCTATTTTCCTACCCCCCCCGCCCCATCCCGTATTATCATTAGAAATAAGTGCCGTCCCTTTGTCCTGTGGTGTCAAAAGCCCTGCAGGGGGGCCCCTTACAATATCCCCCAACCTCCCACGTGGCCACTTAACCTTATAGTGCCTGCTAGCCCCCCCACACATCTGTCACATGTTTACCCTTCCACAGCCCCCGCTTTATACTGTACATTAGCCCAGTACTGAGAAACCATCACTCACTGGTTTTGCTGGATTAAAGGGGAAGTATTCTCTCGAATGCAGTCAAATAGAAATGTG
The DNA here is from genome assembly GCA_038501925.1 of Xenopus petersii. NCBI lineage: Eukaryota > Metazoa > Chordata > Amphibia > Anura > Pipidae > Xenopus > Xenopus petersii. The sequence continues at coordinate 236,752,342 of CM076672.1, read as the reverse complement.
GTCATGTTCCTCAAGATCACTCAGTGATCTGTCCCGTCTAGTTTCGCCGAGAAATTAGCGAAGCGGAGAAAAAAAATTTGTGTCAAAATTAATTTGACGCGCGGCAATTTTGACGCACGTGACAATTTATATACGCATTAAAGTTTCTATATGCATTACAGTCAATGGGCGTCCGAATAATTTTATATGCAGTTTCGCAAAAAAATCAGCTGGCGGTGAAATGCGGAAATTTGCTGCAAATCCATGCCTGACGAAATTTATATGCTCATCAATACTTAAAACACAAGGTTTAATATTTTGGGGAGAAAATTATAAGGGTCCCTGTCCAAAGAAGCTTACAATCGTTTATGTTCATATTTATTTGCTGGGTCTGCTGTAATAATTCTCTATATAACTTGATTATATGCCGGACAATCCTGCGAGTTGTAGACTATTAGGACACGTCTCTGGAAGCCAAAGCTTTAAGGGGCCACAATATCTTCGATTTGATACAAGGGAATTAAATGTACACTCAGCAGCTTGTTGTCCCCATACATATAGAATATATTTACTTTATTCTGATTGGATGATATATTTAGAGTGATACTGGCAGCTGCCATTTTCGTATCTTATCGTTTTTTTGCATTTACGTTGTTTTATTGTTTAGTTTTTGGTATTTGATTCTGTAAAATATATTTATTAATCACATCTGTTCCTTTACTTACTTACCGGTTATTGCCATTGGAGCTCCAAGAAAGACTGTAATGCAAGAAACCCGAGCTCCTTGGGGGTGGGACAAGACTATAAATGCAATAATATCATTGGCTTTTGATTTCAGTGATACCTAATGAAATGTACAAGTTTTTTTCCCCTTATAGAGGGGATTCACCTTTAAGTTAACTTTTAGCGGGTTATTTATTAAAGTCCGAATGCCAAAAACGAGAGAAAAAAAAATGTTTTTTTTTCACTATAAAATGTAGACTTTTTTTGTGATTTATTATACTCCGCGGATGGAAAAAGTCTAAATCTGAAAATCTGGCATCTCAGACCTTGCAAGTTTGTATATCAGTCAATGGGAGAAGTACCAGAGATATCCTGGTCTGTGCTGGGTTTTGTGAAATAATCTGAAGATTTCATGGTTTTTGGGAAAAAATCTGAAAAAAATTGGAGTTTGTAGGCAGAAAATCCCCAAAAAAATTGTATGATTCAAATTTTCATGTTTCGAGTTTTTTTCACTCACCGGCAAAAATGTATTGATAAATAAGGGGAAATAACCCGTACAGATTTGGTTGGCGTATATTTCAGAAAATAATGAGATAAACTAAACCCCTTAGTATGTTATAGAATGGCTAATTCTAAGCAACCTTTTGTTTGGTCTTCATTGTTTCTTTTTTTCAATCATTTGACTTCTTCTTCAGACTCTTTCCAGCTTTCAAATAGGGGTCACTGACCCCATATAAAAAAAAAATGCTTTGCAAGGCTACAATTGCATTTGTTTCTTTTTATTACTCCACTTTCTATTCAGGCTCCTCTACTGTTCATATTCCAGTCTCTTATTCAAATCAGTGCATGGTTGCTGCCAGACCCTAGCAACCAAATGGCTGAAATTACAAACTGGAGAGCTGCTGAATAAAAAGCTAAATAAGTCAAAAACCACAAATAATAAAAAATGAAAACCAATTGCAAATTGTCTCAGAATATCCCTCTCTATATCATACTAACAGTTAATTTAAATCCCTTTAAGTATGAGAATAGGGTCCGGGCAGTGAATATTCTCTTGGCTGGACTAATAGAGCATTGGGCAGTAGTTTTACCCTTTCCCCAAGAGTCGGTTTGTTTGAACGGATCTTATTTATTTGTGTGCGAGGACATGGGATACATTAGATTCCCTTCCATTCCTCATATTGGAGACATTAACGCAGAAACACATCAGTCCAACGAGGCTCAATTATGGGTTTTATTGGAGTCATTTCTATACGATAAAATGGTTCTTTATGGGTTCCAGCCCTGGCGGTGAGCCGTCATTCCTGACTGAGTGAGTAAGCCGGAGATCGACGGATAAACCCCATTATGTTCCCTAATAGTGGCGATTGTAAAGTAACAGTTAGGCAGGTTGTTTATGCATCGGCCCCAGATGTGAGCCATCCGCCATAAAAGCCAATTGGATTTCGGCTTCTCTTCAGCCGTCCAGCTGTTGTTGAACGGATACGGGGGCCCCTGTTCTAACTCCATGGGAATTCTGCATAAATACTCCAAGCAACATGGCAGCCCCCACTCATATGCCCAAGTGAAACGGATGGGTGCGAAGTGAGCTATTTCATCATATTTATGGATATATATACCCAATTTGGGATTATTTTTTAAAAACTTCTTGATAGTACTCTTTTGCTGATTGACTCAATACGAGAGGAAATTAAAGGGGATGTGAGCCCCAAAATAACATTTTGTCATATAATAGAAAATGCAATTCCAAGCAGCTTCCCAATATATATTAACTACAGATTTTCCATGGTTTTAAAGTTATGCCTATTTGTAGAATTGCAATTGGAAGCAGTTTGTCCCTCTCTGCTCTCTGTCCTGGTGCCTGTGAATATTGATACAACAGAAGCTGATGAGTATCAGACATGTCTGTGCTGGAGGGGAGCTGACTTGCAACATTGTATCAGAAGTCCAAACGAGGAGCAGAGAAATGGAGAGACAGACGCGGCTTCCAGTTGAAATTCATTTGCACAGAACCTAAAAACCAGAGAATATTTGCAATGGCCGTTTATAGGAAAGTTGCTGGGAACGACATTTTCTTTCACGAGGCAAAATTTTATTTTTGAGTTTACATCCCCTTTAAATTGTAAGAAGCCAAGGACAGAATAATAAGAGTTGTGCTTGATGCTCATGTTGTGTGTTGAGTCAGACCCGTTCATGAATGATCCGCATCCCAGACAGGTGATATTTAAGTGACATTTTCATGATGAGGAATGCTGGGCTATTATAGAGGCAGATAGACATGTTTTTGCCCTGCCCTGTGCGTTCTGACGAGCAAAGAATCTTCAAATCCTCTTGACTCAATATTTCTCTGACACGGCATTAAGAGATTTCTGCCCCCACCCCATCCCCCAGGGAAGTTTAGGAATCAATTGATGGACCTCAGTATTGCTAGTCCCCTGTCAGTAACAAACTATTCAGGAGGGAGCTTCCTTTTCTGTTTTACATGTTATTTAATTTCCCCAAAATGGGCCTAATTATAATGTGGAAGAATACAGAAGGGAAACATAACCATCAATAAACCAAATAAGAGGGGGTGTAGTGGGCACCTGTGTCTGGGACCACATGCCATGGTACTAGTGCAGATAGTTGCTAAATTGCACTGGTGTTTCATCGGATTTAGACGATACTTTAGGGTCTTTTGGGGGAGAAACTGGCCTGAGCACCGGATAGAGTACAAATACAACCATTTCCGAGTGAGGCTTAATAATACCATTTATGCTTAAAGGGACGGTTCAATTTTGTGTTAACTTTACATTATAAAATGACTCATTGAAAGCAACTTTTCAGTTGGTCTTCATTATTTATATTTTTTGAATTATGTTCCTTGTTGTTCTGACTCTTTCCAGCTATCAAATGGTGATCACTCCCCCATCTAAAAAATGCTCTGTAATGCCACAGATACTTTTTATTATTCATCTTTCTATTCAGGCCTCTCCTAATCATATTCCAGTCTCTTATTCAAATCAGTGCATGGTTACTAAGGTAATTTGGAGCCTAGCAACCAGATTGTTGAAACTGCAAACTGGAGAGCTGTTAAATAACTAAAAAAAACACAAATAATAAAAAATGAAAACCACTTGCAAATTGTCTCAGAATATCCCTCTCTGCGTCATAGTAACAGTTCATTTAAAGGTCAACAATGCCTTTAATTGGCTGGATTTGATTTTTTCCCCCTTCATTATTTATCAATCACAGAATTTTAATTGCATGTAGAATTTTGAGTGGTTCTAGAGATGCAGCAGATTTTTATATTGCTACTGTCATGTATAAAATGCACCCAATATTAGTTGATGAGTGTTTTTTAGTTGTCTGCTTTATATATGATTGATATTTAGAGGCAGATTTACCAAGTGTTTACATGAAGAATTTTTACAGAAACAACTTGAATCTGAAAAACTTCATCCCATTAAACCACACACACACAAAAAAAACTGCATTGTACTGTACTAAGAATTTTTGGAAACGCAAAAGCTGGAAAAAAATTTTTTTTTATCTTTTTAATTTTTTTTTCAATGAAATTTTTTTCATTTGATAAATCTAAAAAAAAATTCAAGTATGGACTTGAAAGGTGCATTGTGGTGTCTATGGGTGCTGTCACATGCCTCATGCCGTATGCCCCTGATAAGAAGCATGAGCCAATGATAGAATTCTGGCAGGTTTAGGCAAGTTGTGAGAAATCTGAAATGTAATATAAAGAATCAGAGAATCCTCTGGTGTGCCCTCAAACAACTCCTTTCCCTTAAAAGCCACAACCCATGAGATGTTTAGGGAAATGTCGGTGTTTCTTTGGAGCCGGCGCTGGAGCTGTAAAGTCCATGTAAGGCGGAACACATGCTTTTGGTATGCTCTAAAATAAACTATTCTAAAAATACAACAAATACAGCAAAAAACAAAAATATCTACACATCTCCTGACATAAACACAGTGTCAGACCTTAAACACAAACAGAAGTTGCCGGAATGAAAATGGCTAAAAGGAACTGGTTGGTTCCCTCTATTGATCGGCTGCTTCTTTCCCTGTCTGTGTTCTATTGATCCGGTGCTTCTCTCTGTGTCTGTGTCTTCCTCCCTGTTCACTTACTGTTGTTTAGCCAATCCCTTGGGTGTAGGCAGCTCATGTTATCAGGCCTCTAATGGCACGTGGGGCCCTCCAGCATGGAACAGCGTTGGTCGAAATGCCCCCGTCCATTTGTCACAGTGATACTATTGAATGGGAAGGGCACTATTGGACACACAGGCGCAAATTCACTAAGCGCCGAAGCGCCGAACGCTAGCGTTAATTCGCTAGTGTTTGGCATTTTTCGTTACTGCACAAATTCACTAACGAACGCTGGCGTAAATTCGCTAGTGTTATTTCGCACCCTTACGCCAGGCGAATTTTCGCTAGCGATGTAACTAAGCAAATTCACTAACTTGCGCAGTGTACTGAACGCTACCTTTTACGCTAGACTTCCTTCGCCACCTCAGACCTGGCGAAGCGCAATAGAGTAGATAGGGATGTTTCAAAAAAAGGCAAATTTTTTTCTAAGTCCCAAAAAACGCTGGCGTGTTTTCTACATGATGGGTGATAGGCTGAAAAAGATCAAAAATATTTTTGGGGCTCCCCTCCTTCCCCCCTACATTTCCTGACTCATGGCAACTTACCTAGACAGTGGGCACATGTGTCGGCAAAATACAATTTTTATTTGATGTTTTGAAGGTTTTCTAGGCATTTGTAGTGCTAATACGTGTTCCTCCATTGAAATTAGAATTTGGCGCCGTATGCAAATGAACCATCGCTAGCGAAACTTCGCTTCGCTTGGCGAATTAACGATAGTGCAACTTCGAAAACTTACGCTACCCCTGTGCGCAACTTCGGATTTTAGTGAATTTGCGGATCGCTGGCGAAAATACGCCTGGCGAAGTGTGGCGAAGTGCGGCGAAGTTGCGCCTGGCGCAACTTCGAATCTTAGTGAATTTGCCCCACATAGTCATAGAGTACCTCCCAACATTTTTGGAAATAGGAAGATGGAGAAAAGCACGTGGCCATGCCCCTTTTGTGGCCACACCCCCTAATCACCATGTCCATTTTACGAAATTTCCCTGTGATGAAAGTTTGAACACATTTCCGTGGTTTTAATGTGTTATTACAGTTTTGCTAATGAAGGTGAATTGGCCTTTAAGCTGTGAGTCTAAGTTCTCCCAAGAGACCTGCTGATCTTATATTGTTACAAAAGTATCTAAGTATCTGTGCTGGGCTCTCAGCCAAAATCCAATTAAGTTAAAAAACGTTGTATTTTTTTCTGGCTGTTCAGTGCAGGAGATCAAAGAGACAGTTGGGACATTTCAGTAACAATCTGGGACTGCGGGTTGAGCTGTCAAAATCGGGACTGTCCCGCGAAAAAGGGGACAGTTGGGAGGTATGCAATAGCATTAGAAGCAGGTTCTCCACTAGAGGGCAGTGGTGATGAAAAAGCCCCACATGCCATTAACCTTTAAAGGAGAATTCAACCCCCCTTTAGTCCCCACTGGCCCTCCTCCATGCCTCCCCTGTTACCCCAGAATTGTGTCCCCTGTAGGGTTACTGGCCGCACATGCAGAGTCAGTGCAGCGGAGCTCACAGGCGACATATTTTGGTAATCTTTGGGTCTTCCTCCTTCCCTTCGGCAATTCCCATCATTTCCGGCACGGACTTGAAAACTGCTCCCACTGCGCATGTGCCGATACGCCCATCATTTCACGAAAATTACCAAAGCGACAAAGATGGCGCCCGTGAGCTCCGCTGCGTTTACTCTGCATGTGCAGTCAGTAATCCTACAGGGGACACGATTCTGGGGTAACATTTAGTAGGGGGGGCAGGGAGGGGGACCAGTGGGGACTTAAGCCTAAACTGGGTTTAGTTCTCCTTTAATGTATGGGAATTAGAAGTAGAATGGCCACAAGCCTTTGCTCTTCCCCATCCATATCAAATCCCCAGTAGAATGCCAAAGATCCAGGAGGACTAACATCAATACTTCTGACTACTTTTTCTGTGTTCATTTCAGGCAGGGTCACATGAGTCTAATCATGTTATAGGCCTTGAAATATCAAAAGTGGGGCCTCAAGTCTTCCTTTAAGCCCGTAGAGCCAGCCCTTCCCTTCTACACTAATTATAAACACATATATTATTCTTATTATGATGTCCCATCACTTCTTACTTTTAAAGGCCCACCCCATTGTGCCCACTATAATGGTGCCAGGAGGGCCGGTGAGGGGCACACAGAATCTGGTGTCAATGTTACCCATTTGCTTAAATCCACAAGGAGGAATTTCCATAAATGAGACTTTAGAGTGAGAAGTTGAGACAGGGCTAGAACTTTCAACATCAGTCCAGCAGAACCAGGAGTCTCTACTTAGATCTCTATCACGTGAGTGAGTCGGTGCTGCTTTACAGATGGGGAGGGTGGGGATACTTTGGGCAGATAAAAATGAGAAGCATTGATCCTGAAGAGCTCACAATTCTTATGGGGTTAGACACAGATCCAGCCTCGCTGTGAAGTGGAGTATAATGGCATTAAATCTTCTCTAGGAGTGAAATCTGGTGCAAGGCTAAGCTCACACAGGCAAAGGGAGCCATAAGTCAGAATCCTGGAGCTCTTGCCCCTCCTGTGTGCGACCCTGCTGAGTGGGGGCAGCAATGTATATGGAGTCAGGCGCAACTTGTGCTCCATTCTAGAAGTGCAAAGAGTTCTTGGCCAGGCACAATGAGCAAAACTAAATGAGGAGAGGTGCAAAGTGCAATAAAGCATATTTTATTTTTTGGACAAGTGCAGTTGCCAGGAACAAGTCTCTTCTTTCCTCTTCCCACTGATGATGGTTGCTTTGTTTTTTGGTTTCTATCTTTCCTTACTGTTGCCAGCTTTTGTCTCCCTCATACCCTACTGTCACCATCTGGCCTTACTGTAGAGCTCCTCGGACTTTTTGGCCTTTGCAGTCGTACATTTGGCCAGACTCCATTAGCTCTAGATGGGCCAGTCTCATAGTTTGGGAGTCATTGCCCCTAAGTGTGGGAAGCAGTGCAGTTACAGCAGGGACCCTAGTTGTGTCTCAGAAGTTTTATAGAATACAGAAGCCCTAGAATGTAGAAAAGGGAGGATTTATATTGTAGAAATAGCAGCACCTCTTGCATTTCCCTCTCTCTGGCTTGTGCGGTGGTGGGAAACTAAAGTACCGTTCAGTGTGTTTGGAGTCTAAACAGAGAGTGTTTAACAATCCCCCTAGGGGGTCCCTGACTATTAATACACAGATTTGAAGTCATTTCTAAGAAAAATAAGGCTTATTCCCTGTGTACGTGTGTGGCTGGATTAAAGGAACCTTCCCATTTCTCTCTCGTTAGCAATTGAATAATGACCCTGTAAGGGGGACCAGCCGGCCCCTCTGCATGCCTTTGGTTTTGTAAGGAGAGGTAGAAACACGCAGGAACAATGCTTGAGGGTGTCTCCTCCTGGGTGGCATTACTGCTCCCTCTCCCTTTGTTTCCTGACAAATACTCCCTTAATGGAACCCAATTGATTAGAAATGGGATACAGCTGTGTGACTCGGGGGAACCCTCTGTCACTGAGTGGAAATGTCACGGAGCGGAACTTTCACTGGGTGGAACATTTAACTGAAATTCCCCATATGGCACACGTACTCAACCAGGGGCGCATTTCTCCACTTTGTTTTCCCGTTAAAATTTCCAGGTTTTTCCCCTCAGGCAGAATGTGTTCACCTTTGCAAAATTTCTTCATAATCATGTTTATGTTACCAATTTTGCTAAAACTTGTAACACGTTTTTATCAAAGCAGAAACAATCCCTTTATTTCTTCCAAACTTTTCCAAGTTTTTCCTAATTTTCTCCAGCCTTGACCAGGTGATACCCGTTCTATCCCATGGCCCAAACACTTGCGTCTCTGCTCCAAATCAGTTGACTGAGGTTGTGAAAAGTCTTTCATACCATGGGGAAATTTACCACTCAAGTTTTTTTAAAAAAATTCTTTTCACTCAAGAACAAATGTAACAAAAGAATAAATATTGAAAAATCTGATCTTTTTTACCAACAACCCAACAATAGCGCACAAGTGCAACCACATGGAATGTTTTCTATATGAACATATTGCTGTACAAAACATTGCAATTACATTTTTTTTAAATTTCCAAATGTTGAAAACAACTTGAATTAACTTAAACACAGGGTTTTTTTTGGAAAGTGTATTCTAAAAAAAAACATAATTGCGTAACTGTGTGAAAAAACTTAATCGTATTAACATCACTTCTATTCATTTTCAAAAAGCATGCAAAAAAATGTTCCCATTTTAAAAGACAAAAATATTAAAATGCCTTACATTTAAAAACATGCCTCCCACTGATTTCTACAGAATCTTAACCACTTTTAGCTGCCAAATTTGTTCATTAAAGTTTTTTTTAAGAATTCAAGATTGGAAAATTTGGACAGAAAAATAATCGCAATCCTGTTTTTTCAAAGAGAAATCTCAAATTGTATAAACCAGTCCCTTACTAAAATTACTGGGTGGAGATTTTACCATTTACTTCAAAGAATTATATAATTATTTCTTGCCTTGATATTTTCTAGGATGTAGGTTTGTCATAATTTTTTGACTTGACCAAATGTTGAATTTTCCAATGTTGAATTTTTGTTGAAATTCTTGACCACATCTAAACGCAAGTTTGCTATGAAGACTTGAATAATTATGAAGATATTTTCACTAAAATATTGCTGAAATTAGTTTTCTCCTCCAAAACTGCAAAATTCGAAATAGTTTGGTAACAACGGACCAATTGGTAGCTTGAAACATTGATGGCATTTTTAGTAACTTGATGCAATTAGGCTATAGTTTCCATGCAGGTAATGATATCTCTATAACTTCTCTATCAATACCCATCACATAGTTTTTTTTAATGCAAAAAAAGTGTAAATTGAAATAGAATTTCTTTTTATTTTGACTGTTGATAAACAAGCCCCTATGACTTTTCATACTGAAACGATGGGCAGATCATAAACAAATTCAAAATACAGTGGAATAAGATGTTTCTTTTAAAATTTAAATAAAAAAACGAATAAAACAAACTTTAGATGATCTATGGAAACTCTTCTATTAATATCTGATGGCTTGTCTTTGAGTGGTGATCATGAAAAAGTCATGGTTTCCTCTAATTCTTGATTTGAGTCACGTTGGCTTGAAGGAATGTTGTCCCATTATTCTTTAGATCTGCTTCTGTTTCAAAACACTTGAGGTCTTAATTGTTTTAGGTCTTTGCCAACCTCATCTCTAAATGGTTCAGGTCAGGACATAGTGACTTGTCCATACAAAAACAAGTCATCTCTTTTTTCTGTAGCCATTCTGTAGCTGATTGACTGGAATATTTCAGATCATTGTCTTGGTGCATAGCTCACATTCCTCCAAAAAGGAATTCACGGTTCCAACAAACAAAGCAGTGGAAGGTACTTTATACCAAAGTATGCCCTGTCTGTCCTTCATACGTTCTTGTCTTTGATTCATCATTCCTAAGGATAATACTAACCAATACTAACCAAGTCTTTGGAAACTTCTAGAATCTCATGCATTATTGCCGCATTTAAATTGCCCCCACCTGGCTATTCAAGCTCCAATTTTCCTGTTAAATGACAAAGTAATTATAATCTGTAGTATTTTTGGCATTTTTGTGTTTTACTGCAATGCAAAGGACTAGACCAACCTTTGGATCAGTAGAATGTTCACAGTGTTAGTTTAACTGGTTGACAGTTAGAATTAGAATAATTGCCAGTTAGAGCATTAGAATAATTACCGGGCCAGACCAACCTTTAAAATGTTCCTAAACCCTAACATATTTATGGGGGTTGCTCAACCTGTAGCCAATAAGAGAATTAGAAAATAACAAAGACTAGGCTAACCTATAGCCAATCAGCACATTTGATAATACCCAAGACTAGGCTAATCTGTAGCTAAGAAACACATTTGATAATACTTAAGACTAGGCTAATCTGTAGCCAATCAACATATTTGATAATACCCGAAACTAGGCTAATCTGTAGCCAATCGAGACATTTGATAATACCCAAGACTAGGCTAATCTGTAGCTAATCAACACATCTGATAATACCCAAGACTAGACTAATCTGTAGCTAATCATCACATTTGATAATACACAAGACTAGGCTAATCTGTAGCTAATCGACACATTTGATAATACCCAAGACTAGGCTAATTTGTAGCTAATCAACACATTTGATAATACCCAAGACTAGACTAATCTGTAGCTAATCAACACACTTGATAATACCCAAGACTAGACTAATCTGTAGCTAATCAACACATTTGATAATACCCAAGACTAGGCTAATCTGTAGCTAATCAACACATTTGATAATACCCAAGACTAGGCTAATCTGTAGCTAATCAACACATTTGATAATACCCAAGACTAGACTAATCTGTAGCTAATCAACACATTTGATAGTACCCAAGACTAGACTAATCTGTAGCTAATCAACACATTTGATAATACCCAAGACTAGGCTAATCTGTAGGCAATCGACACATTTGATAATACCCAAGACTAGGCTAATCTGTAGCTAATCAACACATTTGATAATACCCAAGACTAGACTAATCTGTAGCTAATCAACACATTTGATAATACCCAAGACTAGGCTAATCTGTAGCTAATCGAGACATTTGATAATACCCAAGACTAGGCTAATCTGTAGCTAATAAACACATTTGATAATACCCAAGACTAGGCTAATCTGTAGGCAATCAACACATTTGATAATACCCAAGAATAGGCTAATCTGTAGCTAATCAACACATTTGATAATACCCAAGACTAGACTAATCTGTAGCTAATCAACACATTTGATAATACCCAAGACTAGGCTAATCTGTAGCTAATCGAGACATTTGATAATACCCAAGACTAGGCTAATCTGTAGCTAATAAACACATTTGATAATACCCAAGACTAGGCTAATCTGTAGGCAATCAACACATTTGATAATACCCAAGACTAGGCTAATCTGTAGCTAATCAACACATTTGATAATACCCAAGACTAGGCTAATCTGTAGCTAATCAACACATTTGATAATACCCAAGACTAGGCTAATCTGTAGTCAATCAAGACATTTGATAATACCCAAGACTAGGCTAATCTGTAGCTAATCATCACATTTGATAATACTCAAAACTAGGCTAATCTGTAGCCAATCAGAGCTACCTGCCATTTATAATAAGAACCAATAAAATGTCTATGATATTATTCTCAATGTGTAATTCATTCTCCTGCTGGATCTTTAGCTGAACCGCCTGACAGTGGAAGAATGGAACTCCAGACATTTAAACGTGAACCTTTCAAATTTCCTCTCAGTTTGTCATGAAGCCTAAGGAACAAATGTGAACCATTCCCCCCTAATTTATGTAATTCTGGATGCCCGTCCTTGGTCATGCTGATTAACTCTGCATGGGGATTTATTCGATCTCAAATTATGGTATTTAAGCACCTGCTTGTAATTAGCCTGCTAATTCCGCTAAGGAAACAAGAGTTCTCCCTACTGTTCTACACACACATTCTTCTCTCATACATTATTTTTATTCAAACCCATGGAAATTATCTAATACTATAATTCTATTGTTAAAACTTAACTAAACTCATACAGGGAGTAATGTGCCCCCTACTGTAAATGATAAGTATTAGAAGTCTTCTTTGACCATATAAAGGCACAAGGCTGCAGGCTGAGTTATACAGGGAACTCTGAGTATCACTCATGTATTATAAGGGATAATGTACCCCCTACTGTAAATGATAAGGATATTAGAAGTCACTGAGGGGTTGTTCTGTGACCATATAAAGGCACAAGGCTGCAGGCTGAGTTATACAGGGAACTCTGAGTATCACTCATGTATTATAAGGGATAATGTACCCCCTACTGTAAATGATAAGGATATTAGAAGTCACTGAGGGGTTGTTCTGTGACCATATAAAGGCACAAGGCTGCAGGCTGAGTTATACAGGGAACTCTGAGTATCACTCATGTATTATAAGGGATAATGTACCCCCTACTGTAAATGATAAGGATATTAGAAGTCACTGAGGGGTTGTTCTGTGACCATATAAAGGCACAAGGCTGCAGGCTGAGTTATACAGGGAACTCTGAGTATCACTCATGTATTATAAGGGATAATGTACCCCCTACTGTAAATGATAAGGATATTAGAAGTCACTGAGGGGTTGTTCTGTGACCATATAAAGGCACAAGGCTGCCGGCTGAGTTATACAGGGAACTCTGAGTATCACTCATGTATTATAAGGGATAATGTTCCCCCTACTGTAAATGATAAGGATATTAGAAGTCACTGAGGGGTTGTTCTGTGACCATATAAAGGCACAAGGCTGCAGGCTGAGTTATACAGGGAACTTTCTCAATCAATTATGTTACTTTATGTACTTGTGCATAATGAGCTTCTGATGTCATGTACTTGTGCATAATGAGCTTCTGATGTCATGTATTGTGCATAATGAGCATCTGATGTCATGTACTTGTGCATAATGAGCATCTGACGTCATGTACTTGTGCATAATGAGCGTCTGATGTCATGTACTTGTGCATAATGAGCTTCTGATGTCATGTACTTGTGCATAATGAGCTTCTGATGTCATGTACTTGTGCATAATGAGCATCTGATGTCATGTACTTGTGCATAATGAGCGTCTGATGTCATGTACTTGTGCATAATGAGCTTCTGATGTCATGTACTTGTGCATAATGAGCTTCTGATGTCATGTACTTGTGCATAATGAGCGTCTCATGTCATGTACTTGTGCATAATGAGCTTCTGATGTCATGTACTTGTGCATAATGAGCTTCTGATGTCATGTACTTGTGCATAATGAGCTTCTGATGTCATGTACTTGTGCATAATGAGCTTCTGATGTCATGTACTTGTGCATAATGAGCATCTGATGTCATGTACTTGTGCATAATGAGCGTCTGATGTCATGTACTTGTGCATAATGAGCTTCTGATGTCATGTACTTGTGCATAATGAGCTTCTGATGTCATGTACTTGTGCATAATGAGCGTCTGATGTCATGTACTTGTGCATAATGAGCTTCTGATGTCATGTACTTGTGCATAATGAGCGTCTGATGTCATGTACTTGTGCATAATGAGCTTCTGATGTCATGTTCTTGTGCATAATGAGCTTCTGATGTCATGTACTTGTGCATAATGAGCTTCTGATGTCATGTACTTGTGCAAACCATGAGCTCCCTGCTGGTGTGAGTGTCCTAGCGCTGGTGGGGGGCAATTTAAAAAAAACACAAAACTACTGTTACCTCCAACTGGAGTGTGGGCTTTAAAAGGCCTTACTTTTGGTTGGGAAAGATATTTTCAGCCAGCAGGTGCCCTTTAATCATTCTGTTTATCTGGTTATTCCTTGCCTCAGTACACACAGTATTACATGCACCAGTTCTAAAGTGAATGTCTATCAGCCAATAACCGAGCACCTTTGGATCCAATAACACAAATTGATATTTGCCCTTGGCCCACTCCATACCCAGCGGTGTGTTTTTGGCTGCTCAGTGGGGGATGCTGTGTGTGTATATTGCCCTGGGGTCCGTTGGGGCCACCCATCCACTGATTGTGCATTCGCATTTCATGCGACCTGCCTGGTCTTTAAGCTTCGCTGCTTCTCTTCGGCAGATTGGCTGCGTCAACTTCTTTAACCCTTCCCTCTTGGGTCAACAGAAAATATGGATAGAAGAGCACTGAAATCATTCATTGTTATTGCTTAAAGAAAAATAAAACAAAGGAACCTCCGACATATAAATAGATATATTTTCCTTTTAAGAATCAGCCATGTAACTGGAAGCACAAACACACAAGAATTAAACAGAAAACAACCTGTCACTCCCTGTAATGACAGATTTATTTCTGGTTGTACCATACCCAGTGCTTCAGTAATATCATTATTCTACAACTGTAAGTATTATACCCAGAGATTCATATGCAGATCTTATCCAATGTAACACAAAATGGACCTATCTCTTCCAGCCTTTTTGGGTTTCAACTCCTACTTAACTTATTTTTAATCCTATTTAATATTGTTGGATTCTTGTATTCTCATTATTCTATGCTGGATCCAAAAAGAGAAATAAATTCACTTCCAGTGTGTCTCAATAGGGAGAAATATGTTCTTGTTGACTCGAAAAATGACAGTTGTATCAATCTGTGTATTATAAAATGTAAATTTGTATCAGTTACATAGTTACATAGTTAAATAGGGTTGAAAAAAGACAAAGTCCATCAAGTTCAACCCCTCCAAATGAAAACCCAGCATCCATACATACACCCCTCTACTTTTAATTAAATTCTATATACCCATACTAACTATAGAGCTTAGTATCACAATAGCCTTTGTATTATGTCTGTCCAAAATCATCCAAGCCATTCTTAAAGGCATTAACTGAATCAGCCATCACAACATCACCCGGCAGTGCATTCCACAACCTCACTGTCCTGACTGTGAAGAACCCCCTACGTTGCTTCAAATGAAAGTTCTTTTCTTCTAGTCTGAAGGGGAGGCCTCTGGTACGGTGATCCACTTTATGGGTAAAAAGGTCCCCTGCTATTTGTCTATAATGTCCTCTAATGTACTTGTAAAGTCTAATCATGTCCCCTCACAAGCGCCTTTTTTTCCAGAGAAAACAACCCCAACCTTGTCAGTCTCCCCTCATAATTTAACTCTTCCCTCCCTCTAACCAGTTTAGTTGCACTTAGTCTCTGCACTCTCTCCAGCTCATTTATATCCCTCTTAAGGACTGGAGTCCAAAACTGCCCCCCATACTCCAGATGAGGCCTCACCAGGGACCTATAAAGAGACACAATTATGTTTCATCCCTTGAGTTAATGCCCTTTTTTATACAAGAACTTTATTTGCTTTAGTAGCCACAGAATGACACTGCCCAGAATTAGACAACTTGTTATCTACAAAGACCCCAAGATCCTTCTCATTTAAGGAAACTCCCAACACACTGCCATTTAGTGTATAACTTGCATTTATATTATTTTTGCCAAAGTGCATAACCTGCATTTATCAACATTGAACCTCATTTTCCAGTTTTCTGCCCAGTTTTCCAGTTTAGACAAATCACTGTACAAAGTGGCAGCATCCTGCATGGAACCTATAGTTCTGCACAATTTAGTATCATCTGCACAAATAGAAACAGTACTTTCAATGGCCACCTCCAGGTCATTAATAAACAAGTTGAAAAGCAAGGGACCTAGTACAGAGCCCTGCGGTACTCCACTAACAACACTGGTCCAATTAGAAAATGTTCCATTTACCACTACTCTTTGTAGTCTATCTTTTAGCCAGTTCTCTATCCAGGTACAAATACTATGTTCCAGGCCAACATTCCTTAATTTAACCAGTAACCTTTTGTGTGGCACTGTGTCAAATGCTTTAGCAAAGTCTAAGTAAATCACATCCACTGCCATCCCAGAATCGAGGTGTCTACTTACATTCTCATAAAAAGAAATTAAGTTAGTCTGGCAAGATCTATAACTTGCTGTCATCTGATTTGTCAAAGCTTAAAACCTTTCTACTGTATCTGCCAGTCCAACTGTTTCTAGGAGAGAATTCCATAGCTCCACTGAGAGTAGAAAATGAAGATGAGGCCTCCTTAGTCTCTACCCTATCTTTGACAACATCTACTGAAGAATAGTCTTTGTCACAGTTCATTGTAGGGTCCAGGGATCCAGATTTATAATAAATGCTCATATCCTAACCAGCCAGTGTCCATAAATGACATCTTCGCTCTTTAATTTGTTTTTGCATGAAGTCCTTCAGTGGCTCAAACCAGTGCGAGATGTTCCAGATGGAGCCTTTCAAGCTCTTTGTAAAGAGTCAGAATGGAACTAGGCTCCTGTGAGTTTATATAACTTTAAACATCGTTAGCTGTTGGGTAATTAGTAGTGATGGACAAATAAATTCGCCTGGCGCAAATTTGCAGCTCATTTCCACATTTTGCTGCCGCCGAATAAATTCGTGAAAATTCGTGGTGCCCATTGACTTTAATGCATTAGTCAAAATTGCCACGAGTGACTTTTCAGACGCTCGTCCAAAACTGACGTGGGAGAAATTCACCCGTCACTGGTAATTAGTGTTTCCCACTTTGCTCTTATCTACAAATCCCGTAGCCTGGTTCCTTTTTCATCATGAATCCATCATACATGATATCTACATTTATACAGCCTAGATATTTAAAGGGATTCTGTCATGGGAAAACATTTTTTTTCAAAATGAATCAGTTAATAGTGCTGCTCCAGCAGAATTCTGCACTGAAATCCATTTCTCAAAAGAGCAAACAGATTTTTTTATATTCAATTTTGAAATCTGACATGGGGCTAGACATATTGTCAATTTCCCAGCTGCCCCAAGTCATGTGACTTGTACTCTGATAAACTTCAATCACTCTTTACTGCTGTACTGCAAGTTGGAGTGATATCACCCCCCCCAGCAGCCTAACAAAAGAACAATGGGAAGGTAACCAGATAGCAGCTCCCTAACACAAGATAACAGCTGCCTGGTAGATCTATGAACAACACTCAATAGTAAAATCCAGGTCCCACTGAGACCCATTCGGTTACATTGAGAAGGAAAAACAGCAGCCTGCCAGAAAGCATTTCTCTCCTAAAGTGCAGGCACAAGTCACATGACTGGGGGCAGCTGGGAAACTGACAATATGTCTAGCCCCATGTCAGATTTTAAAATTGAATATAAAAAATCTGTTTGCTCTTTTGAGAAATGGATTTCAGCGCAGAATTCTGCTGGAGCAGCACTATTAACTGATTCTTTTTGAAAAAAATATTTTTTCCCATGACAGTATCCCTTTAAAGTACATTGTGCTACATAGGCTCCCATACTTCCATTTTTCCAGATCTCCCGACATTAAAGGGGAGGTTCACCTCTACATTAACTATTAGTATGTTATTAGTATGGCTAATTCTAAGCAACTTTTCAATTGGTCTTCATCATTTATTTTTTATAGTTTTTGAATTATTTGCCTCCCTTTTCTGACTCTTTCCAGCTTTCAATTGGGGTCAGTGACCCCATCTAGAAAAATGCTTGTTTTTGCAACTTTTTACTACTCCTCTTTCTATTCAGGCCTCTCCTATTCATATTCCAGTCTCTTGTTCAAATCAGTGCATGGTTACTAGGGGAATTTGGATCCTAAAAACTAGGGATGCACCGAATCCACTTTTTTGGATTCAGCCATACCCCCGAATCCTTCACGAATCCTACCGAACCGAATCCGAAACCTAATTTGCATATGCAATTAGGGGTGGGAAGGGGAAAACATTTTTTACTTCATTGTTTTCTGACAAAAAGTCACGCAATTTCCCTCCCCGACCCTAATTTGCATATGCAAATTAGGATTCGGATTCGATTCGGCCGGACAGAAGGATTCGGCCGAATCCGAATCCTGCTGAAAAAGGCCGAATCCTGGCCGAATCCCGAACGGAATCCTGGATTTGGTGCATCCCTACTAAAAACCAGAAATTCCAAACTGGAGAGCTGTTGCATAAAAAGCTAAATAACTCAAAAACCACAAATAATGAACAATGAAAACCGATTGCAAATTGTCTCAGAATCTCACTCTTTACATCATAGTAAATTAATTTAAAGATGAACAACCCCATTAATGATAATGATTAGATGGATCATATTGCTCTATATACTTTTATGTAAAAATAAAGACAACGCTTTCTATGGCCACTCCATAGACATTAAATAAAATTGCCAAAATACAGAGCCATTGATAAACTATTTATAACTTTAGCCCCCTTCAAGGGTTTACAATTGGAATGTTATCCTTCGGCCAAGTCCCTATCCATACACATATTTAATATTCTTAACCCCACTGTCCCATGTCTTGTTTATTTTATTAGAAAAGTCCATTTGCTTACAAGATCCATCCCTTATAAACTCAGCTGATTCCAATTTATATTTTTAAGACCTAATCCTGAACATGACCACACAGATCTTCCTCGCTACAGACAACAAACATAAAGGCAAACATTGAATTGCTTTGTGAACACCGGAGCTTTCCTCCATTCAATTGGAAACATAGCGGCCGTGAGAGTCTGAAAGATTAAAAAAACATGACCCGGGAAACAAATTTAGTCAAAGCAAGTCTTTGAATTAATTGTTAAATCAGACCTTGTCAATGTGTAAATGTCAATTTAATCTACAGGTTTTGGACAATTTCATGTATCAAACCATCAAAATAATTGTGATTTCAATTGTTTGTGTTAAAGGGGTGGTTCACCTTTAAGGTAACTTTTAGTATGTTATAAAATGGCCAATTCTAAGCAACTTTGGTTTTCATTATTTATTTTTTTATAGTTATTTCTTTTTTTAACTTCTGACTGTATCTTTCAAATGGGAGTCGCTGATCCCTTCTAAAAAACAAATGCTCTGTTAGGCTACAAATATATTGTTATTGTTACTTTTTATTCCTCATCTTTCTATTCAGGCCTCTCCTATTCATATTCCAGTCTCTTATTCAGATCAGTGCATGGTTACTAGGGGAATTAGCTACCAGATTGCTTAAAATACAAATTGAAGATCTGCTGAATAAAAATCTAAATAGCTCAAAAACCTAAATTATAAAAAATGAAAACCAACTGCAAACTGTCTCAGAATATCCCTCTCTGCATCATACTAAAAGTTATCTCAAAGATGAACAACTCCTTTAAGCCTGCTGTACTACTATAATGCAAGCTCTAGATAGATACAGTACATGAACAGAACCCCTTGGTGACTTCTAATATCCTTATCTTTTACAGTAGGGGGTACATTATCCCTTATAATACATGAGTGATACTCAGAGTTCCCTGTATAACTCAGCCTGCAGCCTTGTGCCTTTATATGGTCACAGAACAACCCCTCAGTGACTTCTAATATCCTTATTATTTACAGTAGGGGGTACATTATCCCTTATAATACATGAGTGATACTCAGAGTTCCCTGTATAACTCAGCCTGCAGCCTTGTGCCTTTATATGGTCACAGAAGAACCCCTCAGTGACTTCTAATATCCTTATCATTTACAGTAGGGGGTACATTATCCCTTATAATACATGAGTGATACTCAGCGTTCCCTGTATAACTCAGCCTGCAGCCTTGTGCCTTTATATGGTCACAGAACAACCCCTCGTGACTTCTAATATCCTTATCATTTACAGTAGGGGGTACATTATCCCTTATAATACATGAGTGATACTCAGAGTTCCCTGTATAACTCAGCCTGCAGCCTTGTGCCTTTATATGGTCACAGAAGAACCCCTCAGTGACTTCTAATATCCTTATCATTTACAGTAGGGGGTACATTATCCCTTATAATACATGAGTGATACTCAGAGTTCCCTGTATAACTCAGCCTGCAGCCTTGTGCCTTTATATGGTCACAGAACAACCCCTCGTGACTTCTAATATCCTTATCATTTACAGTAGGGGGTACATTATCCCTTATAATACATGAGTGATACTCAGAGTTCCCTGTATAACTCAGCCTGCAGCCTTGTGCCTTTATATGGTCACAGAAGAACCCCTCAGTGACTTCTAATATCCTTATCATTTACAGTAGGGGGTACATTATCCCTTATAATACATGAGTGATACTCAGAGTTCCCTGTATGACTCAGCCTGCAGCCTTGTGCCTTTATATGGTCACAGAACAACCCCTCAGTGACTTCTAATATACTTATCATTTACAGTAGGGGGTACATTATCCCTTATAATACATGAGTGATACTCAGAGTTCCCTGTATAACTCAGCCTGCAGCCTTGTGCCTTTATATGGTCACAGAACAACCCCTCAGTGACTTCTAATATCCTTATCATTTACAGTAGGGGGTACATTATCCCTTATAATACATGAGTGATACTCAGAGTTCCCTGTATAACTCAACCTGCAGCCTTGTGCCTTTATATGGTCACAGAACAACCCCTCAGTGACTTCTAATATCCTTATCATTTACAGTAGGGGGTACATTATCCCTTATAATACATGAGTGATACTCAGAGTTCCCTGTATAACTCAACCTGCAGCCTTGTGCCTTTATATGGTCACAGAACAACCCCTCAGTGACTTCTAATATCCTTATCATTTACAGTAGGGGGTACATTATCCCTTATAATACATGACTTGAGCTCTTTTGCTTATGGTGGATTGAAATAGCAAAGCCGTAAATTATTTCCTAATAACATAATCCTGTGTGTTCTTGTTACCCGGCAGTGAACTTTATCCACAGGCCCATTCCCGCGCTTCACTGACTTTATGTACACGGCCGTTGATAAACTCTACTTTTCTAGAATTTCTAGCCAGCGCTCATTGATTTGTACTTTTATAACATCTCAACTCCATCTTCACAATAAAAAGCCAGAGCTATTTATAGAAACATGCTGTAGATGTTACTTATAAAGTGCATTTCATGTCTGGGCTGCTCTTGGTTAATTTGCACTGGGGTCAGTGATCAATAAACAGTTTTATTTTCGTGTCATTACAAAACTGGGTGGGGGCCGTATCATTTTCAAATTTGATATTGATGAAAATCGTGATACATGATTCACCTTAATGTGCTCCAAATTATGATTATTGGAGAGAGTATTGTACCGAGCACCCCAATTATATCCATTCTATTTACATAAGTTACACAGAGAGAGTCTTATATTTAAACAATAATCTAATTGTAGAGAAGGGCTTTTTATCATTTTTATTGTTTTGCACATTGATCAATTCAGTGATCTTTTGCTCTTGGTGTCTGTGTATCACTTGAGTAGATCTGCATCCAATCCAATTGCAAGGCAGCCAATATAAACTGCAAAAAAAGAGGAGACGTGTAAGGCTTTTATATTGATTAACATATAATTAGGACCAATTTGGTTGTTACTTTTCTTTTAAGTGAACATCTAACCTACTGAGCAATGGACTTTACTAGAAAGCATAATCATCAGATCATTGACTATTCTAAAGTTCACTTGGTCAATGGACAATTAAAATTTGAAAGACAGCAGCCAACCAGGTAATTACGTCATTGTTTCTAATTACGCTCTGCAATCTCTTGCATCAAAGCATTATCAGAGACTTCATGATGTTCTGTTGCGATCTCTCTGGATAATATCTCCACCAAACACGCTATTCTTCTCCGGGCCGCGTTCAGCTTTCCGGAAATGTGTCCCAGGAGGACCTTTTAGAAGCAGGTATGGAAAAAAGAATATGTCTGTTCCCTTGAAGGCGATTCTGATGGCACATTTGTCACACCGCAGGGCTGTAAAATATTTATCGGACGCACTTTTTCAAGAGGATTCCGTCTATATTCCTCTCAAGTTGAGTTAAATCAGTGCTTGCGAGAGGTCAGGTTAAGGATGACAAATGTGGACATCACGGAATTGTCCAATAACCACGGTGATTTTTAGAGGAAAACTTTGCCTTGTGTACCGTTACAACGACAAATAAAAAAAGGCCAGAGGAGGATACGTTTGTGTGCTTATTTGTGCTCTCCGGGTGAATATTCTCGCAACATGTAAGGCCTGAAACATTTGTCTGCATTGTATTCATTACAATGGACCGGAATCTTAAAAGCTTTTTTGGCTGGAAGTGATTCTTTTTTTTTAAGGCATGCCTGGAAGTGAACTTGTTTCATTAGGAGATGCTGGTGAAAATATGAGACAGAGATGGGTACAATGGAATAAAGTGCATTTCGGTCGGCCCTTGTTGTGTGGGACCCCTTAACCAAAGAAGAGGCTTTGTCCTTTTGTTCACATTTCAATAGACAAATTAGGGATCAATTGTGCATTTGGCAGAATCATTAATAAGGGTGTTGGTATTCTTGGTATTCCAAACATTACTCTTGTGACTGATCCCTAAATGCCTTTACCATCCTGAATCATTCAACAATTCCCTGTTACTTGACTTGCTCCATCTTTACTCCATCGTCCTCATTTTTTAACAGTTCCAGAAATACTAATTTTTCCAAAATAAACATCTTTTATACGGCAATGCACGGCCATCAGTGGAAGGAATAGAGAAGCTTTTAGAGGGGCCTAAATGAGAAGGGGGTTCCCGTTCTTTCCCAGCTGTTTGTGAAAGGTGTTACATTTACAGTCCTGGCAATGAAAGTTCTTCATTGATCTTGGAACCTGTACGGTAGAAAGTGCAGCTGTGTAAGCTTCCCCCACACTACCTCATTAACATGCCTTTCCTGTTCTCTGAGGGACCACCTCAAAAGCCAAGGCGACTTGATTCTTGGCCTTTCTGCCTCAATTTTCCAGTTGGTGTGAGGACAGCTGGCTCTCCCATGCAACTCAAAATACTCTCTCAGCAGCTACGGTATCTGCTTTGATTGCGCAGGTGTTGTGGAAGTGGGTCTAATCTGTAGGACGCCAAGAGCTATACTCTTCATTAACTTCAAGTTACTGTACTTCAGCAAGGGGAAAGGGAGTTGTTATATGGTTAGCTAGAGGCTTGTTTCTCACTATACTCACTCAACAATGTTTTTGTATGCAACATCTTTACAGAACAGGGATCATGTACTGATCATGTACTATAATTATCCATAAATATTCATCAAGGGACAACAGGAACACTTATTTAAAAAGGCTCTTAAATACCTATGTAAGATTTAATGGGATCCTGTTTTCATTCCATGTGAAATTCGTGGACTTGACTTTTCATTGACTAGTTGGTCTAGCTCATTGGAAACTCTCTAGTCTAGTCTAGTCGGGTCTTGTGAATATGTTTGCTTTACTTGTTGGTCTAGCTACATAAACAGTCTAATGCTCTGACTTGCTTCATGTCGATTATATCCCAGGGACCTCTTCAAAGATAATTAAAGATGTCTACATGGCAAAAATGCAATTAAATTACGTACATTTGCCCAAATGTTGTAAAATACGTGAGCAACACGTGAAGCATAGATATAGGAACAGTGTTCTTGATCATCGCAAGAATTAAGCGACTGCTCCAGGTCTCTTTTTCACAATAGGGTGGGAATATTTCAATGGAGTGATGCGGTGACCTGATGTGCTCCCTTCATTCTGCCATGCCCACCAGCTTCACTTTAAAGCCTTGAACGCAACCCAAAATGTTTTGATTGCTCTCCCCGGTCTAACTCTGGACACGCTCTTTTACTTTTATGAGGTCTCACTGTGAAGTACTATGCAATTAACTTTGAATAAACCGCCAGGTAGCCATAGACAAGAACGCATTGCTTCTCCTTACCTCTTGAAGATGAAAGGCTTTTAAGATGCTATCTCTTTTTAATATATTTGTTGTTGTTTTTTCCCGTTCTTGCATCTGTTTCCTCAGTTGCGCCATGGAAATATGCACGGGGGGAGAATGGAATGAGCGTCACAGCGGTGGGAGGGTGTTGATGAGAGCAGTGTGTGCCTCTTGGAAAGAAAAGTCTATACAGGCTCCAGAGCCCTCCAAGAGACAAAGGAAAGCGGTGGCGTGCTAGTTAAAATCGGGGTCGGGGGGGATGTGGAGGTGAGACCAATTCATTTTGAGTCATTTCTCACGACAAACAATGCAAGGGTTCGCGTTTTTATTGGAGCTATGGGCATGGCTCTTGCCAGGAACTTGCGAGTGACGCTTAGATCAAAAGAAATCGAAAGCTTGGAAGCTTCAGCCAAGAGCCTAAGATGAGAAGAAGGAGCTGAAGGGGTGGGGTTTCTTTGGTTAAGCGAGAGTTGCGGATTGAAACTGTTGGAATTTCCGCTGGTTTTGATCCCATTGTCTTTGAGGACCAAATGATTATGTCAATGTGGATGTGGCACGGAAGTCCCAAGATGCTTTTTGGCCTTTGTGAACCTCTTCTTGATCTTTTTCAGATGATTGAAACTTCTTTCTTTTTTCCATTTCTTTTCCGGATAGCATTCTACAGCATCTTTTTCTTGGTCAGTGGCCTCCTTGAGATCATGTCGTGTCACAGTCTGGTGGAGGATACAAGTCAAAGTCAAAGGGAAACATAAGAGTAGTTGGCAGATGTTTTGCTTAAGACACATTTGATCTAATTTGAGCCTACTAGCATGGCAATATGTATATGGAGCCTCTACACCCTAGGGCTGTGCATGTTCCAATGTAAAGGACAAGCAGAACCAGCACAATAGGAAATCAAAAATATGGTCAGGATCTGCAGAAAGAAAATTATTATTTCAGCCATTGCTCAACAGATATTTAGCATCACCTTTGTGAAATTAGCCCCTTTTCCACAATCCATCATCATCATTGTATTACTTAGCAATGACAACTAATTAATTCTGTTAGATAAGACAATCCACCCACAGTGCTCTCCACTACGCCTTATACCCATTTAATTAATCAAAGGATGTCAAGGGTAAATATTTTTATTTTAATACAATATAACATTACATCCATATATTATTCTGATATATTTTTGCAAATTGGTTCGGCATAGAGCTGTTATGGTCATGGTTAAGCTATTAATATGGTGTTTACATGTGGAGTACAACTGTTAGAATTTATTTGGGGATGAGTGAGATTTGTCTGTGGCCCCTGTTCCATAGAGTGTCTACGAATGCAAAGGTGGAATTAATTGCTTTTTCTCACTACTGAAATGCAACTAAATGGTTTTTAACAATGTGCCAGGCTCTGTTGGCAGCCGCTACATGAAATGTTGTCTTGGTTTTCCCAGGTCCCATCCTGCATTTTTCATAATCTATCCCCTGGTGCCAACAGGGTTAACTTTCAGTGGGGAGTTTGACAATGAAACCCTGTCTGAGAAATATATGGCATATACCAGTTGGGAATAAATCAGGCAGAAAAAAGAAATATAAAATGTTGTACTTTTTTTCACCAACTAATAAATAAAGAGGCAATAAAATTAATTAACAGAGTAATGTTTAAGCATTATCCTAGTAGAGTCTCATGTTTCCTTTCTAGCACAGTCTCTCCAGATTTCAATGTTAGCTGTTAAATGTTTTTATAAAATACAGTAAAAATAAAAAAATAGTGGAATTGTTTTATAGCAGAGTCTCTCGGGTTACCCAGATAAAGTCAACCCCACAACAAGAATTGGATTAGAATTAATTATGGCCCATATTGTGTTAAGTAGACTGCACACCTCCAATCATGGTATAACCCATGTCTTCTGAGATACAAAAATCCTAGGCACACTGGATTTAAAACTGTTCTTCCAGACATAACTAGTATAGGTCAATCTAAAAACAACTGGACTTGCTGAGTATAGGTCAATCTTAAAACAACTGGACTTGCTGAGTAATCAATGATTACTCAGCAAGTTCATTGATTACTCAGCAAGTCCAGTTGTTTTTAGATTGACCTATACTAGATATACCATGACCTGGATGAATGAAAATCTTCATAGTCGTATGTTCTTCCAGACAGTAATTGCCTTGTAGAGGGTCCACTAGGCGATGGCGTACTAAGGATTTTATTTTTATTAATATTTCTCAAAACTGTAGGAGGAACTTTAACTTTAATAATTAATTTTTTTAGACTCCATCCCAAATGAGAATCTTTGGTTCATGTGTTCAGTAAATGAGGACAAAGAACAAAACTATACTGTGGTGATCACTTTGACAGGTAAAATGTTAACTACTGTACAACCCAAACCAATCTAGAAAATTAATTGATTTTAACATGCCTTTGGGTATGTTTGGATAAACTTTATGTAGAAAAAGATCAACAAGAATAATGGGGTGAACCAGACCCTTCAATGAACTCATAATCAAATGGTGTTAATCTGAGGTATGAGGTAACCTGAAATAGTGGCCACCACAAGTAAACATCTTGCAGCAGACATCTTCTTGTCCTACTTACTTCATTATCTAAGTTCTGGTCATACATCTCACTCTTCCAACTTCAACCCAAACTCTTTCTGCTACCAGTCAATCCATTTCCAGCCCTACCTACCCAGTCAAGGATACATACTATGCTATCTGCCCTTCTTCCCTTTATCCATGCCTATACTTATGGATCATAGAATAAAATAAGCTGAAAGTCAAAGTAGTGTCATCATTAAATCCCTTCTGCCCAATGCTTCTGATCAGCTCCCAATCAGAATCATCAGGTGATTAAACATAAACAAATAGTTAGAACCCCCACCATAATCTTTTCGTTGACTCTAATTTTGGCCTGAAAAATTCCAGAAAAATCTTCACAAATAAAAAATAAAGAATGATAAAATGTGAAAAGGTTTGTAGGAAGAAATCTGTGTATTTTGCTTTGAAATGTCAAGATTTGATATTTGAATTGTATCATCCACACTTTCAAGTTCAAGGCAACCCTAAAGAACCTTGAATGGTGGCCCCAACATTGGTCCACATAACAACTGTGAGGGCTACTCACCCTGGTGGTCTAGTGGGCCGCCACGCCGGTCTTCCTCTTCCTAGCGTGCGCGTGGCACGCCTCTGCTATCCTGTTTTGTGACTATCCTGACTTCTGGAATCCTGACCCGGCCTGGTAACCGAATCTTCTGTATCCGTATCCCTTCTGATTGATCTCCTGGTTTGACCCTTGCCTGTCTGACTCCCCTTGTACTCTGCCTGCCTAGACCTAGCCTGATTGACTACGCCTTTTGTCTACGCCTTGTACTGCCACCTTCAGCCCAAAGACTTTGCTTTACCGTCGTGCTTGGCTCTTCTCTTAATTAGATCTGGCGGCATCCGATTAGCCGAGGCCTCCTCCCAAGGTGAAAGGCGGCTGTTAAAGGCGGATGCAAGAGCCGAGAACAGGGTGCTTAGCATTGGTTCTGAATTTAGGGTACCGACCGTGACAACAACTTTACATTTCTTTAGGAACCCACATTATTTGAGGATTTAATCAGATGATTCGTTTTCCGTTGTACTGAATTTTGTTGGTGTCACAAATCCATACATACAATGGAATGAATTCAGTGTATAAAGAAAAATCCCTGAACCAGGATAAAAATCCTTAAAAATGGCAGCCATGGATTAAGTTCTATCCCAGCTGTTAGCATGATGGATTTTGGAGAAACACTGAAGATAAACTGTTGGTACGTTACAATCCTGGTAGCTGTCTGGAGCACAGATGTAGACATTTATCACCTTCCTTAGCCCTTAATGGGTTCTGATGCCTTGTTACTGTACTTATCCAAATGAGTTGGATTTTCATTGAGTAGGCGCTGTATAGAAATGTATTCCCTGTAGTCCCAGTTCTTTCTGGGGTAAAAACAAACAAGATGAAATATGACAAGGCAACGTGAACATATTTTGATACATTGGGACGTGTGTATATATTCAGCAGTCACATCTCTAACACATGAAATGTCGGAGCGAGTGCAGAACAGACAATTCGCATTATGAATGAGTTTCATTATAGCAGAGACGTAATATGTATTTAAATGTGAAATGAAGTCAGCGCCGCAATTTAATAAAAGCTCTAAATTGAGCCTAAATTAAAACTCTAAACCACTCCAGTGACTTGCATAAATCACACGTTCGGCATGAAGTAATCTCTCAGCAGGTTCCAATAAGACAGAATGTGATACTAATTGTATTGGATGCTGAAAAGAGGCTTTTTTGGGGAATTTACTACATTATTTTAAGAGGTTATTTCCTGTAAAGAGTGGAGTGTATGTTTTCAAAACAAGTTAATATCAAGGCTTGTTGGAGGAACAGAACATAGCTGCACTGAAAGCCATATTGTCTTGGCTTAGGAATGGGTCTTTCACAATCTGATACTGGTCACGTTTAGATGGGGCCAGGGAGGATCTTAACTCCAGCCTGATAGTAGTTTAATGGGCAGTCTCATGGCGGATGATTTAATAAAAGATTAATAATGTCTGAATTATGTGCAAGTTAGGGGATGGGTAGGGGGCAGAAGATGACAAGCCTACATGACTAACCTACTCCTCTGCTGAATGCAGATAGCACTCTATTCATGGTGAGAATCTCTACACTCTAAAGTGCAGGTTAAGGTGCAAAGTGGAAAAAGTATGGGAACCTACGACCAATTTTTGTATTCTGCACTAACCCCATTGTGATAGATATTTTTAATATTTACAGCATTCAAATGTTGGCAGGGGGTTGGCAGTTGTGATTCAACAACAGTTACTGTGGACTGCAAGCTGGTTGCAAATAGCTATGTGAGACTTTTATTTATCAAGGTCCGAATATCCAAACCTTGAATAATTAGTAGTTTTCGGAGCAAAAAAAAAAAGAAGAATTTAGTGAGAATTAAGGCTGAAGGTCTAAAAACTCAGAATCCGAAACCCCGGCATCTAAAAGCTCTCAAGGTCCTGTAAGTCAATGGGGAAGGTCCCAGTGTCTGCACTGATGTCCGTACCAATATCCGATGAGTTCTTGTTTTCTGCTCAAAAAAAATCTGGAAACTACGAAAATCTTAGTTTTTGCACAAAACTCCAAACAATTCGGAGTTTTCGGGGAAAGCTCCGAAGTTTGCCCGTCCCTATTTTCTCTGGCTTGTTTCTTCATAAATAAGGTCACTTCGGGCAATCGGAATTGCTCGGATTTCTAACTTAGAAATACTGAGATGAATTTGAACCTTGATAAATAACCCCCTTAGTCTGAGGCATCACTTTGGGACAACATAAGTATTAGGGTTCTGTTCTTCCATATTCTTTTGTCATTAATATTTAAAAATAAGAGAACCAGTGTCTTAATGACAAACTGATAAAGGCAGATATGAAGAGGGAAATGAGGAAACAGAGAGTAAAATGGGGTGTTTGAACCTACCAGTAGTATTAAAAGTGGATCCTAAGGGGTGTACAAGAGGGACAAAGATCCAGATATAGATGGAGCTGTACTTGTAAGTAAATACATATTCTGAACAATCAGGGTATACCCCAATAGCTTTGACCTTGATGTTGATAGAAATACTTTTGGCAGATTTTTGTATTTAATCTGAACCCAGTGCCCAATTATTGTTGGGTTTATATAAAGTGTTTTATACATGTGTGTTTGATCTTCACCCAACATTGCATTGCTAGGTCCTCCTAATGCTTCTGTAACTATTCTTAGTTAATTTATCATTATTATCATATGTCAGTTGTTACATAAATAAATACATTGATGAAGATGAAAGCTTTACAAAAAATAAAATGTTTCTGGAAAATGAATCAGGATGTATGAACCTTGTTTCAGTTGTCAGTTGGGTTGGTCCACCGCCTAGACCTTAAAAGCAAACACAACCGGTATTTAGCTGATTTATTAAAATGTAAGATCTCATTTTTTTACCATTCAATATAAAAATCTATCAAATTAAAAAAAAAGACTGGAACCCTCAAACGAAAAAAACAGGCAGCTGGTGAGCTTCTGTAGAAGTCAAGCAGAGGTTTTCAAAATGAAATGAATCTTATTTTAAAATAAAGTTTGGGGAAAATAAATTGATTTTCCATCTGGTTAAATATAAATAGCAATATGCAATTTTAATGCTATTGTTTTTATTGTAAATATGCTGGCAATTGAGGAAAAAAATCACATAGGAGGTTATTTAAATTGAAATTTTAGTTTTTAGTAAATTTGAAACGATCAAGAAATCTCTAATCATATAAAATGAATGGTTTTAAAGTACTGGGCTGTCATTTTAATGAAATAATTGCTTACCCCTAGAAAGTTTGTTGACTTCCTAGAAGTAGCTAGTTGTACTAGTACGCTATAGTATTTTCAGAATCAAAAATATGTAGGACACATTTTTTTCAAGTCCCGATTGCCCCAACGTCACAGCTCAAGGATCGTAAGGGATTTAACCCAGTCTGACATGTTTTTTCTAAATACAATTATAGCATGCCATGTTGCAAGAGAAAAATAAAGCTGCTTTCATATCATTTTCCATAAATATTGCCATAAATCACACTTTGCAGAGCAGAATCCCATGCTAGGGTGTGTGTGCCTGGGAACCGCACCTACTATTATTATCCCTACACATTACCATTAGTCTCCGTTTCCTTCATTTGCAGGACTGTTTACTGATCATTATCGTGAGTAACTGTATAATTCCGTGCTGTCCAATATTTTCCATGTACTGGACTGGAAATGGACAACAGCATGTGTTCAGAGCCGGATTATAATAAAATGATGATGTCATACAAATAATTCAGCAGGGGGATGTCATAAAATATCTTGGAGGGCCACTTGCAGCCTCCATTTGTATAGCACATTGACTGGGTTCTGTGTATTGTTCATTTAGTTAAGGTCAAAATGGGCACGGTGCATGAAAGATCGCATTGGTCCCCGTGCCAGACGCCTCATCAGCAGCAGAATTCAGACTCCTTTCTCCTATTTGGCAGGGTAAAGAGAAATTGGTCTTTGAGAAAACATTACCTTAAAGTGAAGATATACTCAAGAAGATTATGTTTTATTATGGGGAGGAGGAAAGAACGTTCTAGCATTTGTTTTTCACATCTGTTGTTTGAACGTCAAGCCGTTGAATGCTGTAAGGTTAGGCATTGATATTCATTGCAGGAACAGGCAGCCGGGAAGGGGTTAGGCAGATTTTAATACTGTCAGGCAGGCAGCCAAATGAAGAGTGAATGTTTAAACCAAGAGAGAGACTCCCTGGGTCATAGAGAGACCTGGTTTGTAATGAGCAGGAGATGTTTGTTCTGCTGTGGAAGGTGGGTTCCAGGCCTGACACTTTAAGGCTGAAAGTAGGATGTGTCTGATTTGGCAGATCTTTGATATGTTCTGCTAAATAAGGGACTAGCAACTTTGGGTTGCTACAACCAATATCCATTGTCCCAATCTCAAGATGCATATTTCCAAGATAGGTTATGTCCAATGGCAACAGAGTTGGACTATGCACAGGGCTTGCTACTCTCCTGTCTAGGGTTCAGGTTGAAAGGGACCCCACCAAGGCTACAACACCCAGTCATTTCAAAATAAGAACTAGATCCTGACCTACCATCTTTCAACTTTTGTTTCCCTAATTCTTCCAACCCCACCACAATTTAGCTAATAGGTGGCACTATGTGTACTCTTTTCTGATAGGTTTCTACTTCAGATAGAAGACAATGGATGTTGGTGCTGGGTCTTCATGAGCTTTAGGGTGTATTAATTCTTCTTCATCTTGTCATGTCATGTCTCCTTTTCAAAACAGAGACATTTTTGGGCCTTTCCCGGTCATCAACTGATCTACATACATACAAGCTGCCCCAATACACCTCTTTCTTAGGGGGGCTCACCCTTCCCAGGTCCAAAGATCAGGACTTGCCTGTAATATAACCTTAATACTTTATATACTGCACTTTTGCCTCACAGGTGGTCTCATTTCTTCTCTCTCTGCTTAAAGGCTTGTTGGCATTCAGCAGGTAGATAAGCATCAAAGCTCCATCTAAACTTGCCACAAACTGTGACATGTACATACATTTATATATGTACCTATATAAGATACAACACATTACTATCCCCTATTAGACTAACAAGTCATTACAATGGGAATCAAGAGTTTGCTAACCAGAACCATGGAGTGTTCCCCTAGCCGCTTCTTGCCGAACACTATGCTCCTCACGCCTTCATTCATTCTTTAGACATTTTTGCATTTTGCAAGAAAAAAAAATAAGAAAAGCCATTAGTACGGGGCAGTTGCTGAGAGTATCAATCGTTTTATTCTTGGAACAGGTCGGAGATCAAGAAAAAAATAACAAGCAGAAAGTTAGAGTGGAATCTGTTGCAATATATTCTGTAGTGGTCTGTTGCGCTGCATGCCTAATGTTATATAACAGGCCAACTGGCGTCTTGGGCAGGGTGCATTAATATAGCCTAATATCAGCTGTCCTGTTGGGGTTTTCAACAGACAATTTAAAATCAGAGATGTGCATGGCTGGCTTCTATGGCTTGTGAGACACTGGAAATGTATAGACATTGTGTAGATTGTATCCTAAGTGACAGTGACAACAGCGTATGTGATAAAAGTAATATATAGAATTATATACCATTTTACATTGCACAAGGTGTAGTGCCAATATTAATGAAAGAATAATCATTATATAAGATGTAGAACTATGAATATGGGGAGTAATGTTCAGGCTTTTCAAACATGTAGATCAGTGCTCTACAAGTTAAGGATATAGGCCAGCGATCTACATGTTTAGGATATAGGGCAGTGCTCTGCATGTTTAGGATATAGGCCAGTGATCTGCAAGTTTAGAATATAGGCCAGTGCTCTGCATGTTGAGGATATAGGACAGTGCTCTACATGTTAGTAGATAGGGTCATGTCCTACAAGTTTTGGATATTGGGCAGTGCTCTACAAGTTTATGATATAGGGCAGTGCTCTACATGTTAAGGATATAGGGCAGTGCTCTATATGTTTAGGATATAGGGCAGTGCTCAGCATGTTTAGGATATCGGGCAGTGCTCCACATGTTAGTAGATAGGGCCATGTCCTACAAGTTTAGGATATAGGGCAGTGTTCTACAAGTTTAGGCTATAGGGCAGTAGTCTACAAGTTTAGGATATAGGGCAGTGCTCCACAAGTTTAGGATATAGGGCAGTGTTCTACAAGATTAGGATATAGGGGAGTAGTCTACAAGTTTAGGATATAGGGCAGTGCTCTACAGTTTAGGATATAGGGCAGTGCTCTACGAGTTTAGGATATAGGGCAGTGTTCTACAAGTTTAGGATATAGGGCAGTGCTCTACAAGTTTAGGATATAGGGCAGTGCTCTACAAGTTTAGGATATAGGGCAGTGCTCTACATGTTTAGGATATAGAGTAGTGCACTATATGTTTAGGATATAGGGTAGTGTTCTACATATTCAGGATATAAAGCAGTGTTCTGAAGGTTCAGGATATAGATCAGAGATCTGCATGTTTGGGATGAAGAGCAGTTCTGCAGGTCTGTACAGTAGGTGTTTCAGTGATTATATGACAGCATATCTTGGTTAATTGGTACAACACTCCTTGAATACAGCCTTGAAATTCAACAAATACAGTGTGGCTGCTCTTCCATCTACAAAGAGAATAAGCCCCTTGTATAAAAACATTATGTTATACATTCATTCTGATGTTCCTTTATATTAAGATGAAGTAACATGGAAAGAGGGAGAATCTATTGCTGTTCTGTCAGCTTTATAGAGCATGAAGAGGGTGGGGATCTCCACCTGTGATCTGCACTTTTCCTCTGGCTTTACAAGTGGAATGACTATATATTTACATGTGTTATTTTTATGACGGACATAGATTGTCCATTTTAGTGGGAAGCAGTGATTCAAAGTTGAACTAAGGACTAGAAAAGAGAATTATTGAGGGGAGAGGCGTCTTGTACATAGGAGGAAAAATGAAGTTTTTGATTTACACTCACTCAATCCCTTCCTTGAATAGACCGATAGATAGTTGGAAGCTCTTCTGCCAAACAAAGGGACTAAACTCATTTAGCCTCATTAGCTATGAACTAACTGTACGGCTGCCAATGGTGGATTTCTGTAGCGAGATCAACACATCCACTGGGTTAATGCCAACTGAGTGACAATGGATGCAGTGGGTATACTTTAGCTGTTTTTTTTATTTAGGTGGGTATGATAATTTGATAATTAATGGTAATATGAAAGGACCATATGCATTTCTGATTTTTTTTGGTTTTAGATTGCAGGAACATGAATTCCTTCCACAGGCTCAGTACAATGGTTTCCGATGTCTAGGCCAATAGTTCATATGCTGTTTAAATATGGTCTTAACTTTTTGTTTCCACCATATACTGTATGTTGATAGCAGACACATACTCCATCTACAGTTAGGGGGTTATTTATCAAAGGTCCAATTTTAGATATTTTTTTATACTTCAATTGAACTCATAACTCGAAAGGTTTCAAATTGAAGAATAAACTCGAATGGAAAAAACTCATTTTAGTGGGTTCAGGTATCTGAAAACTTGAATTAATTGAGTTTTCGGCAAAACCCTCTGAAAAAAATCATGAAAGCTATTAACATCTTCAAATGGTTCAAGGGTCCTCTGCCATTGAGTCCTACATGACCTCGACAGGTTTTAGATGGTGTAATTTGGATTCAAGCTATTTACAGGGTCAGGGTATAATACATTTTTTAACATTTTTTTAAAAAAAAAAAACCTAAAAAATAACCTTGAAAACATTATTTTTTGTGGAAAACACAACTCGAACCTTAATAAATAACCCCCTTAATGTGATTTTTTGCTGCAGAAAGTAACCCTCTAGCTTCCCTAATTGTCTAAAGGCATCTTCCAGAGATCCACCAAACTTCATCTGAACATTTGAAGAACTTTTCTATCCTTCTTGTTATACTAAATGCCAGTCTTTCTAGTATTTCATGGCTGCTCCATCCATTGATGTTAATGATTAATCCAATGAGTCGATAGTCATCTATGGCTTTTATATTAGCATGTAGATAGGTCAGTGGTATTGGGGCTAGTTGGCTGGAAGAAGTTGGCAGAAGTGCTGGATGATAGAATGCAATGTAAAATAATTGGCAGAAGATTATAAAGACATTTCATATAAAGGTCGTTGGGTCTTCTTTGATTGCAGCGACTGGTGTTTGCAACATAGTGAAAGTTTTACAGGTTTTCGATTCTATTTGGAATCATCTTTTTTTTCAATCTGGCTTTTCTCATTATATGTTCATTGTGTAGGTTGAATCAGTATGATGTATCATTATACCACCAGTCTATTTCTCAATTTTCAGCCTTGATTGCGGCCTCTTGTCTAGTGTTGAGGTTCAAAGCTTTTTGGTAGTCGATGAAGCACATGTTGGCTTCCTTTCAATGCTCCTTGGATTTAAACAAACAGTATAAAAAGCGGGTTGATTAATGTTAGATGTGTATGCTGTATCTTTTCCAGTCTTGAGGGTTAGCCAGGGGGAACCTTCAAAGGGTTGTGCCTATTTAAGCACTAGACAAGGCGCTCCTCTATCACCTTATTAAATTAAACACTGATTTTAATAAATGTAATAAGGTGACAGGTGGGCTACGAGGGTCTGCCTTCTATTTAAGTGAGTGTAAGTTATTGCAACATTAAAATTGTGTTATCTTGGCTCACATCATACAGCTTAATTGAAAGCAGATACATGTATGGAGCAGAAAGACAGGTGAGAGAGCACTTCCTTGGCTTTGTTCCGATTGGCCGGCTGTTCTGCTTTTTGCAGGAGGGAAGCCTGTAGAATGTTTCTGCTGGACTTTTAGGGTGAAGATGGGACAGCATTTTCACTGGGACATGTTAAATTGTTTAAAAATCTGATTTTCGGTTACTCATCAGGCATTTACATCCCTTCAGCTGTTGTTAAACTGAAACAGCCAGCAACCAAATATGTATTTAGAAGTTGTAGTCCACACACCAGCTGGAAGGTTGGATATGATTTTCCATTAGAATTGGTCCCCCACATCTCTATCGCACATCCTTGTTCCTTAGCAGAGAGTTATTAATGCAGATGAAGTGGACTCTGACTGGTGTTGTTGGGTGGACAGCAATTTCCTGCAGATTTGACTCAACCACTGTTTCCTAATAAGCCTCTTTGGCCTGCAAAGCGCTCAGTCCATCTGCCTCGCTAATCACCCCTGATCTGGTTTGGCCGATCCAGCCCAGCTCAAAGCCCATGTAAACCGATTAAATGTTCCAAATGTGGAAGGTGTGAGCAGCGTCCGCCGGATATGCACAGGTCAGCACAGACTCTGCACCAAAAATATGTTTCACCGAATAAATCAATTGCATCAGAACTCAAAATAAAGCTGTAGGGTCTCTGTGTGCATGGGGGGGGGGGTGTAGCTGTGCTAAGAGCCTGGAATGTTGGCCGGTTTACATGTTTTCCACCTAAATCTCAAGATTTTGTTGCAAGAGTGCGAGGGATTCAGAGATTCAGACACTAGCTTTCAGCTGTAGTCTAAATATAGTGACCCCCCAAGGCCTCAAGGATAAGCTCTGAACCCAAAAGGTGGCAGGAATAAAGTCTGACCCCAGTCACCAAGACCTCAAGAATAAGGGAATAAGATCTCCCCCCCCCCCACAAGCTTTAGGATTAAGGTCTGACTACATCCAAAGCCTCAAGAATAAAATTTTTGACATATGTAGCTATTTTCTGCACTGTTGCTGCTGCGTTTTTTTTCTTTACGAAAAAGTACAAAATTTCTCCCAAAAGGCACCTATTCCTGGCCATGGTGAGCAAATCACAAATGCCAGACATGTATTCAAGGGGTAAGTTTTGGTGCATTCCCATGGATGCCCCTAATTCCTGCGTCATTCAGATTGAAAGCTATGGAGTGCCAACGGGTATAAGGTTTTGGGGAGTTCTGTACCTATAGCCTGCTTTTTGCAGGTTTTAAATACATGGCTCTATGGTTCCACCCAACCCACTCCCTAGCAACACCTTCACCCACTTGCCAAACGTTCTTGTCTGCTCCATCTCCATGTTGTGTATCAGACAGTTAGATAAGGAGGCATGAGCCAAGTCTCTAGCACTCTACCAGTTGCCTCTAGACCAGGGATCCCCAATGTTTTGAACTGGTGAGCAACATTCAGAAGTAAAAGGAGTTGGGGAGCAACGCTAGCGTGAAAAATGTTCTTGGGGTGCTATATAAGTGCTGTGATTGGTCATTTGGTAGCCCCTTTGTGGATTGTCAACCTACATTGAGGCTCTGTATGGTTTTTATACAACCAAAACTTGCCTCCAAGCCTGGAATTCAAAAATAATCTCCTGCTTTGAGGCCACTGGGAGCAACATCCAATATCCAAGGGGTTGGAGAGCAACTTGTTGCTCACGAGCTATTGGTTGGGGATCACTGCTCTAGACTTATCCCAATCACTAGCCCTGCCTAAGGGATGGTTTTCTCAAGATAAAATAAACTGTTTAGCATTTGGTAAAACCTGAGCTGTGAAGGTGCCATACCAGTGCTACTCCAATGTACACAATAACGCTCTGAACTTGGGTGTTGGGTACAAATTGAACAAATATAGGTAAAGGTAATAATATTTCAAAACAGTTATTCAGCATGTTCTCTATGTTAGGAGTAATCCATAAAGCTCATGTGGCGTAGGAGACTTCCTCAGCCCAACACTGTTTATCCCGAAACAAACAAAATGACTTAGCCTGTCTATCCGTGAAAGGCAGCATGAGCTAGCTGGAAACTTCAATAGCATATTGCTGCAGGGGGAAATGTTAGGCTGGGAACATTAAAGATGAAATATTTCAAAAAATGGGTGTTGTTCCACTATAACTGTCAGTTCCCCAGTGATATAATTGCTGATTTCAGTGAAGAAAGCAGATGACGGGTGAGTAGCACCGACCTGCCCTCCATTCCGATGAGTCAATGTCGGCTAAAACTTTGTATACGTGACAATGAAATCATTTCAGAAAATAAATGCTTATTTGGAAAAAGGTTTTGCGTAGATGGGATCCTCGCCCCGTACCTGAAAGCCTGTTTGAGTGAATAATGACTTGCTCGGGAGCAGCACTGAAGCCGCTGGTAATTATTTGTCAGATGTCTTGCTGCTTTCCTTGGGAATGTCCTTGTGTGAGAGGAAACTCAGTCTGCAAGACCAGCGGGTGCTATGAGAGCTGCTATCATTCTTTTGCATTTATCTTTAAACTCTATGATAAAGCAGTTAAAGAGAATTGTTTTTCGCTCACACTTACTACCTCCCCTGTAATTATCAGAGTTCAACTAGCGATAATGAGCTCTGTTTAAACAACCCTCTACTTCCCCCTGCTGTTGTGACAGTTTTGGCTAACTGCTAAGCAGAGGTCAGTTATCCATGGGGGGGGTTATCTGTGTACTGGGAGAGAGGCTCAGGACCGGATTTGCGGCAAGGCCACATAGGCCCGGGCCTAGGGCGGCAAAAAATAGGGGCGGCATGCCGCCCAGCCGCATTATGGGGACGTGTGCGTCCCCATTCAATTACACCAGCTGCGCCGGCGTTTTTTCGCTGGCGCGCTGGGAAGGGGATGTGTAGGCGGGCGCTAGGACCGCGCGGCCGCCTGTTTGGACTGCGTGGCCTAGGGGCGGCCCGCGAAGAAATCCTGCGCTGGAGGGGCTCATTTATTAACGATTGAATTTGGATTTTTTTCCACCAATCTCTAAAAACATTCCAGATTTATAATGTGTAAAAAACCAGGAAAACTTCTAATACAAAACTTCTCCAGGTGAAAGGTGTCAAGGTCATATAGAAGTCAATGGGAGCTGCACTCATCCTATTGGACCGTTTTAAATCAATTCAGGCTTTTTTCGGATTTTTTTTTCGCTAGATATTGTCGCAAAAACGAACATTTTTAGATTTTAGAGGTATACAGATTTTTAGAGCATCTTTCAGCATTATTTGCCGTTCGTTCATGTTTAATTCGGATCTTTTATTAAATTTCATGACATTTGTGGTTTTAGAGACAGTGATTTTAGTCGTGGTTTCAAAAACTTCTAAAACCACTGGAATCTGACCTTTGATAAATAGGCCTCTGATTATCCAACCAAAACAGAAAATGGCAGGCACTCACAGATCCTCCAGAAAGGCTTGTAAAAGAACTGAGAACTTTATTTCAGGCCACAAAGTCAATTAATACATAGCCTTACACATTTCATGCCTTTGGTCATTATCCATCTCACAAAGAACAGGAAGTTGGAAACATGGGGCAAATTTACTAAAGGGCAAAATGGGTTTTTTTAGCGAAAATTTGCCAAAATGGCAATTCACAGGGACATCGCTAATTTACTAAAAGACGGAGAGGACAAGTAGTGAAAAAGCTCAGTGCTAACG
The DNA here is from genome assembly GCA_038501925.1 of Xenopus petersii. Taxonomy (NCBI): domain Eukaryota; kingdom Metazoa; phylum Chordata; class Amphibia; order Anura; family Pipidae; genus Xenopus; species Xenopus petersii. The sequence goes on along the minus strand of CM076672.1, from coordinate 236,712,846 downwards.
AAGTTTCATGTCGTTTCGCCAGGCAAATTATCGCTCAGGCAAATGATCATTACTCCGCAAATGTATCAAAGTTTAAAGTTTCCAATACGTTACCCTTTTTGCCAGTCTGTTTCTCCAGGTCATTCCTGCCGAATTGATAAGCTCCTCAATCTTATGTCAGTGACATCATATCCTGTAAGTCATAGTTTAAAAGTTGTAACTGTTACATATATTTTTAAAAAATATATTTTTAACCATTTGAAGCTCATGCTGCATATGTTTAAGGGTGGGCTCATGTCTCTTTTGTCTTTATTTTGCTTCCTTGGACATTTTTAATACTAAGGGGACACTTCCAGCAATTTCACCAACACTCACTCATAGGCGCAAATTCACTAAGCGCCGAAGTGCCGAATGCTAGCGTTAATTCGCTAGCGTTTGGCATTTTCGCTACTGCGCAAATTCACTAACGAACGCTGGCGTAAATTCACTAGTGTTACTTCGCACACTTACGCCAGGCGAATTTTCACTATCGATGTAACTACGCGAATTCACTAACTTGCGCAGTGTACTGAACGCTACCTTTTACGCTAGACTTCCTTCGCCACCTCAGACCTGGCGAAGCGCAATAGAGTAGATAGGGATTGTTTAAAAAAAAGTCGAAATTTTTTCTAAGTCCCAAAAAACGCTGGCGTGTTTTCTACATGATGGGTGATAGGCTGAAAAAGATTGAAAAGTTTTTTTGGGGCTCCCCTCCTTCCCCCCTACATCTCCTGACTCATGGCAACTTACCTAGACAGTGGGCACATGTGTAGGGCAAAATAACATTTATATTTGCTGATTTGAAGGTTTTCTAGCCATTTGTAGTGCTGATACGTGTTCCTCCATTGAAATTTGAATTTGGCACCGTATGCAAATGAACCATCGCTAGCGAAACTTTGCTTCGCTAGGCGAATTAACGCTAGCGCAACTTTGAAAACTTACGCTACCCCTGTGCGCAACTTCGGATTTTAGTGAATTTGCGGAGCGCTGGCGAAAATACGCCTGGCGAAGTGTGGCGAAGTGTGGCTAAGTGCAGGGAATTTGCGCCTGGCGCAACTACGATTCTTAGTGAATTTGCCCAATAGAGTGATATACATAACCTGTATGTACCCGCCATATTTAAATTGACGTAAGCGTAAGAATGCTGACAACGTTTTGTTAGGAAGAAAGCAACAGTAGCGAAAATTTGCTTAGAAATGTTCCGCTGAGAAATTTACACTGGCGAAACCTCGGTGGAGCCTTCCGAGGCGAAAATTCTTCCTTTAGTAAATTTACCCCATGGAGTAGTTTGGATTTCCCATTGAACAATAACCACTGGTTTTGAACAAGGGCGGAATTAGGGATAAACAGCAGAGGTAGATGCTTTGGTGCGGGAGAATACAAATGGGACAAGTGCTACTGGCTTGAGAGCAAATACTACTTGGCCCAGCTCTGGAGTATCTCTGGAGTATCTCTGGAGTATCTCTGGAGTATCTCTGGAGTATACTGTCCCTGTAATTAGCCCAAGACTCGGCGGCTACAGTTATACAATTCCTTATTGACGGTGCATTTTACAGAAGCAAAGTGAAAGCAGAAACACACTTCGGAGCATATGCACAGACACAAGATACATTTCTATTTTTATTTTAAGCTGTACCTCATTTGAATCATCACACAGTTATGCGAGGATGAGTTTACAGTCCTGCCCCCAAAGCCCAATGTGACGGTTTCTACATCCCTTCTGCCTTGCTTTATAACCGGGGATTGTAGAAACTCTCAACTTCAGGGGGTCCCACACGGCACAGAACGGTAAGCTGCCCTTTATATCAATGGTTCATGAACATTTGCAGCACTGCTGCCGGGAGATGCCTTTGGCTGAATGACCAATGGGAGTGAGAGAGATGCTAGCTGAGTAAACAGAGCTATTCATCTTATATATTGAATACAGGTTATATGATCTGCCGGAAAACCCATTATCCAGAACACTCTGAATTACAGAAAGGCTGTCTCCCATAGACTCCATTTTATCCAATAATCCAGATTTTTAAAACTGATTTCCTTTTTCTGTGTAATAATAAAACAGTCGCTTGTACTTGATCCCAACTAAGATATAATTAATCCTTATTGGAAGCAAAACCAGCCTATTGGCTTTATTTAATGTTTACATGATTTTCTAGTAGACTTTAGGCACGAAGATCCAAATTATTCACAGATCCATTATCCGGAAAAGCCCAGGTCCCAAGCATTCTGGATAACAGGTCCCATACCAGCATATGAATTTTAATGTGACACTATTCAATGTGGTGTAAAAATGTAACAGTATAATTAGAAGGAATGACAATTATGGGCATTTGTTAATATTTACAGAGAACCACATTTGTCTGCGTATTTATATGTACAGTATAGATTCTGCCTTCATCAGCCACATGTTATATTACCATTAGTGCCCAATAGGGATGGGCGAAGTTTCGTTTCGCCAAAAATCCGCCGGCGGCGAAATGTCGCAGACGCCCATTAAAGTCTATGGGCGTCAAAAAAATGTTGTCTCGCAGTGAAATTGTTTTGACGCTCGTCTTTTTTTTTTTTGACGCACGCCGCCATACAAGTCTATGGGCGTCATTTTTTTGGCAAAACTAGGCGAAAAAATTTGCCCATCCCTAGTGCCCAATAGAAGGCGGCTGAAGTGCAGAGTTTATCATTAATAACAGATAAAACCCTAAGGGGGTTATTTATTAAAATCCGAATGCCAAATACTCCAAAAATTTGAGTTTTTTAAATTATAAAATCCGAATTCTTTGTGAAAAAAAAAAAACTCAACTTTTTTTTGTAATTTATTATACCTGGTGATGGAAAAAGTCAGAATCCGAAAATCGGGCATCTCAGACCTGCCGAGGTTGTATAGAAATCAATGGGAAAAGCCCAGAAATCTCCTGATCTGAGCTGGGTTTTGTGCAAAAATCTGAAGATTTTGGAGTTTTCGGGTGGAAAATCGGAAAAATTCATACGATTTGAATTTTCGTATGATTTTTTCGATTTTTCTCCTGCACTGGATTTTGTGGGGAAAATTTATTGATAAATAAGGAGAAATAACATGTGCGGATTTGGTCGGAGTATATTTCAGAAAATAAAGAGATAAATCCGCATTTTGATAAATAACCCCCCCCCCCCATGAGTATGGTCAGAATCCATTTCTGCCACTTTAAATGAAAAAGCGGCAGTCTGTACTTATTTTGTTCAGAAATGTGCCTTTCGGCTGTGAGTCCTGCTCATGGTTTTAGGCCGATTTTAGTCACTACTATAAAAAGCGCTTGTTACTGAAGCCTTTTAGAATCCCGGTATATTTACAAGACAGCAACACGCTATTAACGATGGTTAAAGAGACTCTGCCCAGGGAAAAGCCGGCAATTAAATCCCACATCTGAACCCCCTCTGTCTGGCAATAGGATGTCTGCTACACTCCCACTGCCGCTTAACCCTCTGTATTGTGATTAGGCATTCTGCAGGTTAATTAACCCCTAAAATGTGGGCAAAATTTGGGCAAAAGTCGCATAAATCCTAGAGCCAATGTTATTCTGCTTGTTCCAGCCACGTAGCTGAGATCTGTTAGAGCTGCAGAAAAAAACCCAGTAATTGTCTTGCAAGGAATATCATAAAATATAATTATATTGAGCAATTGGTACCTAAGGGCATCAGAGCGGCCGTAATCAAAAGTATCTGCGCGGAATTGGCACTTCAAAGGCAGTTGTGACATTTCAGAGCCTTCGCTGGAGCTCAACGGGCAAAGTGCGGTTAGCGTTTAAATAGCATTTGTTAGCTTTGGCTTTTTTATTGTACCAGTAATGTTAGAAAAAGGAAAAAAAAAGGAAAAAAGGTGGGTTCTTAGAATGTTTAGGGCTTTTGCTTTATGGGAGGAGTGAGCTTAGATCTGCTGGGTAACAAGATATTGTATAAGAACATATCAAGCACTGGGCTTATGTACCTGTATTTGCTTTTGTTCAAGAGGGAGAACATGGCAGCTCCCACCCATATTCACAACACACACACACAGAGGAGGAATGGGCTGGATATGCTGATATATATCGGGATTTCTGACATTCTTTGTGCTTCCCATTGTCTTCCTCTGCAATGGAATCTGTATCTAAAGAGCCCCGAGCAGATGTAGAAGGGCCGCCGTAGGACTAGATATAATGATACATCTCTTCCATGTAAATGGGTTGATAGACAACTGGGAGAAAGTTTTATAATGAGCCTCCGGACTCTTTGTGATTCTTCGCTGCTTTGGTGTCCCGGAACTTTTTGCAGCTTTGCATTTGAGCTCAAAATATCTCCTTAATCCAAAAGGGGGGAAACATCAGCTGGACTTTCATGTTCTCTGCGTATGAACTGACAGTCAGTTGAATGGTCTGCTCTTTGTTCTTGAGCTCATCATGTGGCCACACGGCACAGCGTTTCTCGGTAATGTTCCACCATAAAGGAAGAGCAATGTGCCCTTAACCCCCATTCCATGTTGCCAAGATCCAATAATATCTCTGTTCTGCCTTCATCTTGTCTTCTCTCACTTTTGCTTCTTCATTATTGCCTCCTGTTTGTCCTGTTGTCCAACTGATGTCTCCCTTCAAGGTTGAGAGGTTGCCCAGGGCTGGGATTTATGGTTACTTGATACAACGCCTGCTGCCATTTTATGCAAATAAACATGGTACCCACGATGCACTCCTCTGGCTATTAGAACATTTCAGTTCAATCTGGGCTTTGTTGTTCCAGAACAGCTGTAGGGCCGCGGGTAGATATCCCTGTACCAGATGCCTTTTGTCTTACATTCAAATGTGTGGCTCACTGTGTTCTGTCTGTTGTTGGCCTAGTGAGCAAAAAGAGCAAAGTGGCCCTTGAGCAGTGGAACAGCCTGTAGCGCACTATCTGTTGTGTATTGTGCTGTGCCTGGTTGTATCTGCTCTGTATTGTGTTGCACTTGACTGAATCTGTTCTGTATTGGGTGGTGCCTGGTTGTATCTGTTCTGAATTGTGTTTTATCTGATTGTATCTGCTCTTTGTTGTGTTGTGTCTGATTGTATCTGCTCTTTATTGTGTTGTGTCTGATTGTATCTGCTCTCTATTGTGTTGTGTCTGTTTGTATCGGCTCTGTATTGTGATGTGTCTGTATCTGCTCTTTATTGTGTTGTGTCTGATTGTATCGGCTCTGTATTGTGATGTGCTTGATTATATCTGCTTTTTGTTGTGTTGTGTCTGATTGTATCTGCTCTGTATTGTGTTGTGTCTGATTGTATCTGCTCTTTGTTGTGTTGTGTCTGATTGTATCGGCTCTGTATTGTGTTGTTCCTGATTGTATCGGCTCTGTATTGTGTTCTTCCTGATTGTATCTGCTCTGTATTCTGTTGTTTCTGATATTATTTGCCCTGTTTTGTGTTGTGCCTGTATGTGTTCTGTATTTTGTTTGATGCTATAGGCTCTGTATTGTGTTGTGCCAGATTGTATCTGCTGTGTATGGTATCGGAATTGTGTTGTTTTTTTATGGTATCTGTGTTTGTATCTGCTAGCCCTGTGTTCTATTGAGTGTTTGTGCCGTGCATTGTGTTCTCTCTGATTGTATCTGCTCAGTGAGTGGGTTTATCTGATTCTCCCTGCTCTGTATTCAGCAGCCGCGGTGCTTTATATCTGTATATAAATATACACATTTCAACCCCGGCAGACCCAGGCAATTTTCTGCCAGTAAATAAATTGATAGAGCAGCTGCTTTAAAAGTGTGTGTTGTGGGGAATGAAATCACAGCAGGGATGTGCACATCCGCACCAGCGAGAAAACAAACCATTTCTAGGGGGGATACCCGCAAGGTGAGAGTTTGGTCAGACTTCATTTAATAGGTAGAACTAACGCTGATATTCCATAACCTCACTAACTCGAGTGCTTCACACTCCTTCCCTGCTGCCCCACACAAACAACACACACACAAATACACACAAACACACATTAGCATGTGTGGCACCAGCTGCTCAGCACACCGGCTATACACACCACTCACACACCAACACACCGCTTCTCTTCTGTATCCCATCCACACTGAATAGACAAACTCCCTGTATCTTCAGCATTCATACACTATGGGCCAGATTTATTAAGGTTTGAATTTTTTTCAAATTTTATTTTTTAGTCAAAATTCGAATTTTACATCACTATTCGAATTCTAATTCGAACATTTGCCACCTAAAACCTGCCGAGTTTTACAAGTCAATGGCAGAGGCCCGTTCAACCATTGATGTTAATTGCCTTCCTGTTTTATCGGAGGAAAAATTTATTTGAATTTGGTTTAAATTCTATTGAAATTCAGGACTATTCGATGTTAGAATAGAATATTAGACTTTTGAGTTTTTTCATAAATAACCTCCCATTCGAGTTGTGAGTACATTCGAATTTATTAAAAAAAACTCACATAAATTCAAAATTCGACCTCCAAATAACCCCCATAACAATCCTACCTGGTTCTGTTAAGGGTGGAGTGGGCCGTAACCAAACAAAATGCGGAACCTATCAGTGACCGAGATTCTCTTGTGTGAAATAAAGAAGGGAGTTGCTGGACCACATAATTCTAGACAGAGCTGTGAAATGAGTTGTTGTTGTTGGTAACAAGGAATATTCCTGTGAATTGGTTCTGGTCTCACTGGTCCCAAATGGTATATCAGGCTCTTCCCACAGGCAGGGGATGGAGACGAGAACCAATTGCAGATTTGATTAAAGAACCAGTGTATTTCTGGGGCAAATTGGGCAAAATTGGTGCTTTATACAAATTGAATTAATTTGCATCACAAAGAATCTGAAACTGTGATTTAAAAGTGTTCTCTCGAGATTCGGATGGATTTACTAACATTTGAGGGCAGATTTATTAAGATTGGAGTAGTTTTTTTCCACGAAACTCAAATTTTCGGATTAAAAAAAGAGAGAGATCTATTATACCCTGACCCTGGAAATAACTTGAATCCAAAAATACACCACCTAAAACCTGTCAAGTTCATGTTGGCAGAGGTCCCTGGAAACATTTATAGATGTGATAGAGGCTTTTGCCTAAAACTCAGATGATTTGAGCAATTCCAGTTCTTTATCTCCAAAAATTCGATCAATTGAAGTATTCAGGTTGTGGGACTCGAACTCACAGAATCGACATTCAAAGTTTTTTTTTTTATAAGATACCATTTTAAGTTAATTCGAGTTCATTCAAAGTAAAAAAAAAAAAACTCTAACACTCGATCATTGATGAATAGCCCCTTGGACTTTTTCTTCACAATTTACTTTTTCACTAAAAATCTGATTTATTTTTATTCCTCTAAAACGCTAAAAATTAGAGATTTATAAAGTGTTAAAACCATGAAAAACTGTAATACAAAACTTCGGCAATTAAAAGCAGTCAAGGTCCCATAGTCAATGGTAGTTGCACTGATCCTATTGGACTTATTTTAGCAAGATTTTGGATTTTGGATTCGGGCGAACCCCTGAATCCTTTGCGAAAGATTCGGCCGAATACCGACCCAGGGGAAAACATTTTTTTACTTCCTTGTTTTGTGACAAAAAAATCACGCAATTTCCCAATTTTTTTGGACAATTACTGGCTAAAAAAAATCCAGAAAACCTCTAAAAGTCTGAATTGATTAAAAACAGTTTAATAGGACCCTGACGAGATTTCCCTGGCAAATTGTTGTATTAGAGTTTTCCGTGGTTATTATACTTAATAAACCTCCATTTTTTAAGAAATTTAAGAAAAAGCAGGAAAACCACAAAATTCTAGAGATTTGTGGGGAAAAAATTTGATTTAATTGGCCCCTTTTTCGGATTTTATTTTGCTACTTATTTTGATTTGAGGTTTTGTTTTTTTCCATTTGTACTTTTTATTTTCAGATCTTTGAATAAATTGCCTGTCACTTGAGGTTTTAGAGAAAATTTGTTTATTTGTGGTTTGAATAACCTCTAAAACCACTAAAATGAGACTATTGAAAATAAGCCTAAAAACTGTTGATAAATGGGCCTCCCCGTGTACAGCCAAACCAGATCTGAAGTCATGTGACCTCAACACTCAGGGCAACTGAACACAGATCATGAAAGTTTTAGGTTCCCCTCAGATTTGAATATGGAAATTTGGGTTCGGTATTGGACAATATTTTTTTGTGAAGGATTCAATATTCAGCCGGATCTAGAAATGAAGGATTCAGCACATCCCTGATGAAATAAAATTTCTATTGCACAGGCGTGAATCTATTCTACAGGAACTGGAGGAATGAAACTCTGAAGGGAGAAAGTGAGAAAGAAAATATAAGGGTTGGGGGGGACAGAGAGAGAGAAATGTGGGTTCACAGATGGTCTGCTGAGCCGTTGTACCTTGCCCTGGGGTGAACTTGACTATAAACACTCAGGTCTTGTTACCTGCAGCAGGGAAGGCAAAAAGGAACATTGGCAGGAGCTGCCAGAGAGGTTGCCAACACTTATACTATAAAGCAGTTCCCTATAGTGGTGAAGATAAAGGGAAAACTGTGCAAGAAAGATGATACTTTGGAATAATAACAGCCTCCTTCTGCTTTTCTTTCCATGGATGAGGATTCCCGGCCTTGGCATGGTGCTCGGGCTGTGTGTGACGCTGCCATACAGACCAGCAGACAGGGGATTATCAACACTGGAAGTAGGCCCGGATTTTGGGCTTCAGTGCCCCTAGGCTGCTGGGTCCTAGTGCCGGCAGCCTTGTGAGAGCACCACCCTCCCCGTGCATGCGCAGGAGCTCGAGATTGTACATTTACAGGAATGCTGGGGATTCCCCAGGTAGGGTTACCACCTTCTCTACATTTGGAATCTGGGCTGTGATGTCAGAGGGGAGGCTGATGATGCAAAGGGACGGGCCAGTGACATGAAGGGGCGGGCCAGTGACGTAGCAGCCGTGATTGGTCAAAATGCTCAGGAAGCAGGGAACAGGCTTGCCCGGTTTTCAGACTTCAGGTATTTTTGAACCAGACAACAGGTGTAAAAACCTGACTGTCCGTTTCAAAACCAGACAGGTGGCAACTCTATTATTAGGTTACAGTTGGCCCTAGGCCCGGGCCTTTGTCCCGACCTGACTGGAAGCCAACGTTTGGCTGAGTGAGACCCAGTACTTACCCTGAATGACTGTGTCATGTAAATGCTTCTCAAATGTGAAATCCATTAATATCCTGTCTAGCGTAACACAATGTGTGATTGTGGGGAGGGGTGAGGGATCATGGGTACCCAGAATGCACCCTTGCTCTGCAGGGGTAACAGTGGGACTATATGCAAAAATGTAATTATATCAGGCAGTGTTTAAAGGAGAAGGAAAGTTTAAAACTAAGAAAGCCCTATCAGATAGGTCTATATAAATACACCAGTAACCCCTCAAAGTAATTCTGCTCTGAGTCCTCTCTCAAAAGAAACATCACATTTCTTTCCTTCTATTGTGTACTCATGGGCTTCTGTATCACACTTCCTGTTTTCAGTTTAAACCTCCAGGGCTAGGGCTTGAGCATGCTCAGTTTGTTCCTCTCTCCCCCTCCAGGGAGAGACTCAGGCAGGAAGTGATGTCACACCAAGCTAATACTGCAGCTGCTATCCTAAACAAACAGAGAGTTTCTAGAGCTGTTTGGTAAACATTCTACAGAATAAATATAGCATTCTAGCTTTCACTATTGCAGCTAATCTATTGGCAATAAAATGCCTCCATAGCTTCCCTTCTCTTTTAATGTTGGATCAGGCCCTGCTACATCATACAAAAAGTTCATTAGAAAAAGAAAAACCCCTTTAATATCTCACTGGCTGTTAGATCAGGTACTTTCTGATTGATATTCAGGCTCTTGATCTATACAATTTCTCCAACTAATCCGCTGGTGAATAAACAGGATTTTCAGAATGTATTGCCGGCTGGGTGGAATATTCCTCTAAAACTCTAAAAATTAGAGCTTTATAAAGTGTAAAAACCACGAAAAACTCTAATTCAAAACTTTGGTAATTAAAAGCAGTCGAGGTCCCATAGAAGTCAATGGGAGCTCCAATAATCCTATTGGTCTTTTTTTAGTCTTATTTATCAACAGTCTAATATTAGTGGTTGTAGAGGTTTTTGAAAGTACGACTAAACTCACATTCTCTAAAACCAAAAATGTCATGAAATTTATTAAAAGGTCAGTTTTTAAAACGCACTGATGAAAAAAAGCACTGAATGATCAGAATAAAAATACGAATACCTCTTAAACTTCGAGTTTTTCAGACAATTACTAGCTAAAAAAATCCCAAAAAACCCTTAAAAGTCCGACTTGGTTAAATACGGTCAAATAGGATCAGTGCAGCTCCCAGTGTTTTATGTTGGAATTGAACCGGCTACATCATACTAAACGTTTATTATAAAAAGAAAAAACCCTTTAATATCTCACCGGCTGTAAGATCAGATGCTTTCTGATTGATATTCACTCTCTTAATCTATACAATTTCTTCAACTAATCTGCTGGTGAATAAACATTATTTTCAGAATGTATTGCCGGCTGGATGGAATATTACTCTATGGCGCAAATTCACTAAGCGCCGAAGCGCAAAACGCTAGCGTTAATTCGCTAGCATTTGGCATTTTTCGCTACTGCGCAAATTCACTAACGAACGCTGGCGTAGTTTCGCTAGTGTTACTTCGCACCCTTACGCCAGGCGAATTTTCGCTAGCGACGTAACTACGCAAATTCACTAACTTGCGCAGTGTACTGAACGCTACCTTTTACGCTAGACTTCCTTCGCCACCTCAGACCTGGCAAGGCGCAATAGAGTAGATAGGGATTGTTTCAAAAAAAGTCAAAATTTTTTATAAGTCCCAAAAAACGCTGGCGTGTTTTCTACATGATGGGTGATAGGCTGAAAAAGATCGAAAATATTTTTGGGGCTCCCCTCCTTCCCCCCTACATTTCCTGACTCATGGCAACTTACCTAGACAGTGGGCACATGTGTAGGGCAAAATAACATTTTTATTTGCTGATTTGAAGGTTTTCTAGGCATTTGAAGTGGTGATTCGTGTTCCTCCATTGAAATTTGAATTTCGCGCCGTATGCAAATGAACCATCGCTAGCGAAACTTCGCTTCGCTTGGCGAATTAACGCTAGCGCAACTTAGAAAACTTACGCTACCCCTGTGCGCAACTTCGGATTTTAGTGAATTTGCGGAGCGCTGGCGAAAATACGCCTGGCGAAGTGTGGCGAAGTGCGGCGAAGTTGCGCCTGGCGCAACTTCGCATCTTAGTGAATTTGCCCCTATAACTCTAAAAATTAGAGGTTTATAAAGTTTAAAAACCACAAAAAAAACTCTAATACAAAACTTTGGTAATTAAAAGCAGTCAAGGTCCCATAGAAGTCACTGGGAGCTTCAATGATCCTATTGGCCTTTTTCTCGTTTTAGAGGTTTTTGAAAGTACAACTAAACTTCTCTAAAAACCACAAATGTCATGAAATTTATTAAAAGATCCATATTTAAAAAAGGACTAATGAAAAAAGTACTGAACAATTGTAATAAAAATTATGAATACCTCTAAAAATGTGAGTTTTTCGGACAATTACTAGAAAAAACACCGAAAACCGAAGAAAGTCCGAATTGGTTAAAAACAGCTCAATAAGGGGCAGTGCAGACCCCAGTGTTTTATGTTGGAATAGGCCCGGCTACATCATACTAAAAGTTCATTATAAAAAGAAAAACCCCTTTAATATCTCCCCGGCTGTTAGATTCGTTGCTTTCTGATTGATATTCACGCACTTAATCTATACAATTTGTCTGACTAATCCGCTGGTGATTTTCAGAATGCATTGCCGGCTGGATGGAATAATGGCCGACGTAGGATATCTGCCTTTCTCTCATTCACACCATTCATATTACTGTGTCAGTTATTCCAACATAAAAATGACTTTGGATCCCTTAAGTGGCGCCTGGGATAACAGGTATTATCGGGTGACATTTCTACGTCCCGGCTTCAGAGATGTGACTTTTGAGTCCCGCGCTGAACACTTGAAAGCTAATCTCGCCGATAATAAGAGGCAATTTCCTGCGCTGGCTTCATCCCTACGGGACTTCATTTGCATCAGAATCGCAGCTTCTATCTCTTTGTAGAAACATCCATCAATTCATTTATATCAACACTTTCACCGAGGTGTCTCATTTATATCAATGCTTTCATTGCCCCCCCCCCAACACACTCTTCTTTTTCATTTATATCAGAAGTTCTCTCGCTCCTCTCCATCAACGCTCACTCGCCATGACGCTCTCAATGTCATCAATGTATTTAAACCAAGGCAACTAAAAGGAGGCTCTAGCAGGCTTTTGGCAAATATAAAAAAAGTTTGTAGTATTAGTATTGGCCTAGGGACTGATTTTAAGACAAGAGGAAAAGTAAATCTGTCTCTCTACATATTAGGTACCTATCTAGTGTTACCAATCCCTATTTGTGTAGGGAAATGAGAGAGAGCAGACAGTAACCCTTCCAACACTTTCCTCTTGTCTCTATATATTAGGTACCTATCTAGTGTTACCAATCCCTATTTCTGTAGGGAAATGAGAGAGAGCAGACAGTAACCCTTCCAACACTTTCCTCTTGTCTCTATATATTAGGTACCTTTCTAGTGCTACCAATCCCTATTTCTGTAGGGAAATGAGAGAGAGCAGACAGTAACCCTTCCAACACTTTCCTCTTGTCTCTATATATTAGGTACCTTTCTAGTGTTACCAATCCCTATTTCTGTAGGGAAATGAGAGAGAGCAGACAGTAACCCTTCCAACACTTTCCTCTTGTCTCTATATATTAGGTACCTATCTAGTGTTACCAATCCCTATTTGTGTAGGGAAATGAGAGAGAGCAGACAGTAACCCTTCCAACACTTTCCTCTTGTCTCTATATATTAGGTACCTATCTAGTGTTACCAATCCCTATTTCTGTAGGGAAATGAGAGAGAGCAGACAGTAACCCTTCCAACACTTTCCTCTTGTCTCTATATATTAGGTACCTATCTAGTGCTACCAATCCCTATTTCTGTAGGGAAATGAGAGAGAGCAGACAGTAACCTTCCAACACTTTCCTCTTGTCTCTATATATTAGGTACCTATCTAGTGCTACCAATCCCTATTTCTGTAGGGAAATGAGAGAGAGCAGACAGTAACCCTTCCAACACTTTCCTCTTGTCTCTATATATTAGGTACCTATCTAGTGTTACCAATCCCTATTTCTATGACAAAATGAGAGAGAGCAGACAGTAACCCTTCCAACACTTTCCTCTTGTCTCTATATATTAGGTACCTATCTAGTGCTACTAATCCCTATTTCTGTAGGGAAATGAGAGCAGAGCAGGCAGTAACCCTTCCAATACTTTCCTCTTGTCTCTATATATTAGGTACCTATCTAGTGTTACCAATCCCTATTTCTGTAGGGAAATGAGAGAGAGCAGACAGTAACCCTTCCAACACTTTCCTTTTGTCTCTATATATTAGGTACCTTTCTAGTGCTACCAATCCCTATTTCTGTAGGGAAATGAGAGAGAGCAGACAGTAACCCTTCCAACACTTTCCTCTTGTCTCTATATATTAGGTACCTTTCTAGTGTTACCAATCCCTATTTCTGTAGGGAAATGAGAGAGAGCAGACAGTAACCCTTCCAACACTTTCCTCTTGTCTCTATATATTAGGTACCTATCTAGTGCTACCAATCCCTATTTCTGTAGGGAAATGAGAGAGAGCAGACAGTAACCTTCCAACACTTTCCTCTTGTCTCTATATATTAGGTACCTATCTAGTGCTACCAATCCCTATTTCTGTAGGGAAATGAGAGAGAGCAGACAGTAACCCTTCCAACACTTTCCTCTTGTCTCTATATATTAGGTACCTATCTAGTGTTACCAATCCCTATTTCTATGACAAAATGAGAGAGAGCAGACAGTAACCCTTCCAACACTTTCCTCTTGTCTCTATATATTAGGTACCTATCTAGTGCTACCAATCCCTATTTCTGTAGGGAAATGAGAGAGAGCAGACAGTAACCTTCCAACACTTTCCTCTTGTCTCTATATATTAGGTACCTATCTAGTGCTACCAATCCCTATTTCTGTAGGGAAATGAGAGAGAGCAGACAGTAACCCTTCCAACACTTTCCTCTTGTCTCTATATATTAGGTACCTATCTAGTGCTACTAATCCCTATTTCTGTAGGGAAATGAGAGCAGAGCAGGCAGTAACCCTTCCAATACTTTCCTCTTGTCTCTATATATTAGGTACCTATCTAGTGTTACCAATCCCTATTTCTGTAGGGAAATGAGAGAGAGCAGACAGTAACCCTTCCAACACTTTCCTTTTGTCTCTATATATTAGGTACCTTTCTAGTGCTACCAATCCCTATTTCTGTAGGGAAATGAGAGAGAGCAGACAGTAACACTTCCAACACTTTCCTCTTGTCTCTATATATTAGGTACCTTTCTAGTGTTACCAATCCCTATTTCTGTAGGGAAATGAGAGAGAGCAGACAGTAACCTTCCAACACTTTCCTCTTGTCTCTATATATTAGGTACCTATCTAGTGCTACCAATCCCTATTTCTGTAGGGAAATGAGAGAGAGCAGACAGTAACCCTTCCAACACTTTCCTCTTGTCTCTATATATTAGGTACCTATCTAGTGTTACCAATCCCTATTTCTGTAGGGAAATGAGAGAGAGCAGACAGTAACCCTTCCAACACTTTCCTCTTGTCTCTATATATTAGGTACCTATCTAGTGCTACCAATCCCTATTTCTATAAGGGGAAAGGAAAGCAGAGCAGGCAGTAATACTTCCATCACATTCTTACATTCATGATCCCTTCCTTTTAAGGAATATAGTTCTGGCGCTGTTAGAGTGGTCTGCCTTTGGAGACACACATTTGTACCATATACTGGAAGCCCTTATGCACTTATATTTGGCCTCCGCCGTAGAGATGTATTATTCACACAATGTCAAAGCCAGTATTAGCATCCCATTAAAAACCAGAGAGAGAGGGAGAGAGAGAGAAAGGGATCCATTAATGAGGGCTGTTTGTGTTTAATGCAGCTTCTTAGAGACATGTTATCAGCAGCAGGCAGCATGGAGGTGGGGGGTTCTACTCCCGCCAACGTCTGCCAAAATAGTCTTTATTGTCTGGCTTCCTTACTGCTTGTAATCTTTTATTACACGGCAAAAATTAAACAATTACTTTGTAAGCAATGGCAGGCCAAAGTGATCTATCTGGTGCAGTACAGGGGTGAATGGCACACACTAGAATATCCCATATATCGTCCTCTATTAAAGCAATTTTTATGTCCTCTGGTGTCAGGCTAAAAAATGGAGGGACGGAAGTTAAGAAGGAAGAAGAAAGACATTAGGGAAAGGGATTTTAAGTAGCATAATATAAAAACATTCTGTCATTATGTGGCAATTACATTTTAAATGTTGGAATTATTAAATCACACACTAATTGGCCAGGTTTTGGCTCCTATAGCAAACGAGGTTGTCCTTATTAATATCTCAAATATACTTGGCCCTATTTTATACAATACAAACTATGGGTCTCCATCTCCAACTCCTTGTTGCACCTGCATACCCAATCACCACCACTGCACATCTACTGTCTTCTCTTTCTGCTTATGTGGCTGAGACCTTTTAAGAGGAATAGTGCATTGACTGCCTTTGTAGTTCAGCAAGTTGACTTCTCTGGGAGAAGACCTACTCCTTTCTGACTTTTGGACTCCCTGAGGTCCTTCTTTTTGCCATCTACATATTTCTGGTGATAGTTCCTGTGTCCAGTAAGGGAAGCTGAACAGACAGAAGTTTCTTCTGGGTCTTGGTCCTGCTGGTGGATTCCATGATGGTCCCGAATCATCTTGAAGATATCATGCCCTTAGTGGTTCCACTGCTTTGCCAAATTTTAAAACAATGCTTGGGGAGTCTAAAGGGCTGATTTCTGAAAGTGTGTAGAACGTTTGTTTCTCCAAAACCGTAATTTTTAGAACCAAAGAACACATTTTTTTGTACAGTTACTTAATCAACAATGTTTTCGTAATTTATCAAATGTAAAAACCATAAAATGTATAAATACAAAAGCACGGCAAGTAAAAGCTTTTGGTCATGGTCATGTAGAAGTCAACAGAAGTTCCCTTTCTTTTCTTGCAAAGATCAGCCTTTCAATCGTGATTTTAGAGGAATTTGAAGATCAAAATGTTAATTGTCGTAAAAATTTTCTGTTCGTTGGCCTTATAATTTGTGGTTTTCAGATTTTTCCATCGGCTATTTTCATTCGTACTTTTGTCTATTCCGATCTTTTCATAACCTTCATGGGATTTGAAAGTTCAAGAAATCCGATTTTTAAAACAGTTAGAATTGTTTGTATAAAGTAAATGATCAGCTCACTATTCCTTCTGCAAGATCTCCCCTATCTCCACTGCAGTTCTAGCTATGGCAGCCATCTTGGATTTCACTGGCTCCTCCTACCTATATCTTCCCAGCCAACTATAGCTCTGAAATCTCGCACATGCTCAGTTCAAATTCCTTGTTGCTTATCAACCCTTCTAAGCTATTTTCAAATCAGCCAAACCTGTGTGTTAGCTGCTGTTCAGTAGTGCTGCCCCCTGCTGGAAGTTAGCAGGTGGCAGCACTTCTAGTGGATACTTCTAGTGGAGGAGTTTACTAAAACAAGGCATTCTGGGTAGAATACTCAAAGCAGTGTTACAATCTGAGCATGCTCCTGAAATTTGCCTCAATATTTGTCTCAATATGGCCTCCCTCAGTGAAAGAATCCATTGGACAAAGTAAGGGATTTTTTTAAAACCTGCAGTTTTTTCAAAAAAATATATATGTAGTTTGATTAAACGTGTTTAGCTTGTACTGGTCAGATTGTTAATATATGTTTGAATTTGGCGCCCTTTAATCGGTACCAGTTCATCTTCTGGAGTGTTAAAGCTCTTTATGAACTGCTGATAATTGTATTCTTTGCCTGTTGGTTTTTGTGCTTAAAGGAAAACGATACCCCCCAAACAATGTAGGTCTCTATAAAAAGATATTGCATAAAACAGCTCACATGTAAAATCCTACTTCATGTAAATAAACCATTTTGATAATAATATACTTTTCTAGTAGTATGTGCCATTGGGTAATCATAAATAGAAAAATGCCATTTTAAAAAATAAGGGCCGCCCCCTGGGATTGTAGGATTCACTGTACTCACAAACAAACCAACAAACCATACATGTTAGGTCACATGAGCCAATTAACAGACAGAGTTGTGTCTTTTGCTTCCACACTTCTTCCTGTTACAGTTAGAGCTGCAGTATTTCTGGTCAGGTGATCTCTTCCTGTGACAGTTAGAGCTGCAGTATTTCTGGTCAGGTGATCTCTTCCTGTTACAGTTAGAGCTGCAGTATTTCTGGTCAGCTGATCTCTTTCTGTTACAGTTAGAGCTGCAGTATTTCTGGTCAGGTGATCTCTTCCTGTTACAGTTAGAGCTGCAGTATTTCTGGTCAGGTGATCTCTTCCTGTTACAGTTAAAGCTGCAGTATTTCTGGTCAGGTGATCTCTTCCTGTTACAGTTAGAGCTGCAGTATTTCTGGTCAGGTGATCTCTTCCTGTTACAGTTAGAGCTGCAGTATTTCTGGTCAGGTGATCTCTTCCTGTTACAGTTAGAGCTGTAGTATTTCTGGTCAGGTGATCTCTGAGGCAGCACACAGACCATCACGAAATGGTGGCTCAAGGCAAGAGATGTAAAAGGGCAATATTTACTTAAATATATATTCCAGTTTGGTAAGATTCTTTAATATGCCACTCAATATGATATGAACTATCTGTTGCTTAAGTGTTCATTTTGGGGGTATAGTTTTCCTTTAACCTACCACAGGCCAGAACCACTTTTGGGCCTCTGGATTTATAAAAAAGATTTTCCAGTTCCAAAATGTGATTAACGCAATGTCCATAATAGCCTTCCAGATGTGTATATTTGTAGATCAGACCCGTAGAGAGGCCTTTGGGCTGATGAGGCATTGATAGAGCGATAGAGAGCAGGAAACGGCCCTAATGGATTCTCTAATTACTCAGTGTAAATTATTAATCCCTTAAAATTGTTAGATAGAGAGGGCCACCACAGCGGGAGGGGATCATTAGGCTGGGCGCTTGCAATGATATTAAGTCTGCAGTCCTATCTGTGTCGCTGCTTGTCTCTGTCAAATTTGGACAATACAGTTTGATGGGGCTGCAGACTATCTTGCTGTCTTAGATAAGATAGGATCTTGTACTTATTCTAGTTTTTAATATAAATTGGATATTGGTTATAGTCCATATATAGTCCATATAGATGTGGGTGTGTGGGTATGATTTTTTAAAGTCTAGAAATTCTTTTCGGCAATATAATGGTTATGTTAAAAATAGAAACCGTTACAAGGAATATCGTTCCTTCTACTGCAAAATATTAGGATAATACGTGTCACAGGGGAGTTTCATGATCAAATTGTGTTCTAGTGGTCATGAAGCCCAGTGGAGACAAATGAGATCAGTTAGCAATTAATAATGCATTCATCAGTAAGTTCATGAAGATATTTTTCTAGGTTACTTGTAGAACTTTTGTATTGGTACTAGATGATGTCATGTTGATGTCATTAGTTGTAATTTGATTTTAGGGATTTACCTTATTTCTTGTACCTTTATATGGTGACAGAACCCCTCAGTGACTTCTAATATCCTTATTTACAGTAGTGATACCTTATAATACATGAGTGATACTCAGAGTTCCCTGTATAACTCAGCCTGCAGCCTTGTGCCTTTATATGGTCACAGAACAACCCCTCAGTGACTTCTAATATCCTTATCATTTACAGTAGGGGGTACATTATCCCTTATATTACATGAGTGATACTCAGAGTTCCCTGTATAACTCAGCCTGCAGCCTTGTGTCTTTATATGGTCACAGAACAACCCCTCAGTGACTTCTAATATCCTTATCATTTACAGTAGGGGGTACATTATCCCTTATATTACATGAGTGATACTCAGAGTTCCCTGTATAACTCAGCCTGCAGCCTTGTGTCTTTATATGGTCACAGAACAACCCCTCAGTGACTTCTAATATCCTTATCATTTACAGTAGGGGGTACATTATCCCTTATAATACATGAGTGATACTCAGAGTTCCCTGTATAACTCAGCCTGCAGCCTTGTGCCTTTATATGGTCACAGAACAACCCCTCAATGGCTTCTCATATCCTTATCATTTACAGTAGGGGGTACATTATCCCTTATAATACATGAGTGATACTCAGAGTTCCCTGTATAACTCACCCTGCAGCCTTGTGTCTTTATATGGTCACAGAACAACCCCTCAGTGACTTCTAATCTCCTTATCATTTACAGTAGGGGGTACATTATCCCTTATAATACATGAGTGATACTCAGAGTTCCCTGTATAACTCAGCCTGCAGCCTTGTGCCTTTATATGGTCACAGAACAACCCCTCAGTGACTTCTAATATCCTTATCATTTACAGTAGGGGGTACATTATCCCTTATAATACATGAGTGATACTCGGAGTTCCCTGTATAACTCAGCCTGCAGCCTTGTGCCTTTATATGGTCACAGAACAACCCCTCAGTGACTTCTAATATCCTTATCATTTACAGTAGGGGGTACTTTAAATGTCACAGTACTCCAATATCCTTATAACTGACAGTAGTGGGGTACATTATTATTTATATACATGAGTTATGTAATTGAGCTAATAAAATATGGAGTCTGTAATTTAATTTAAAAATTATGGAGTTTGCCTTGCTCAGGAGAGAAGAGCTGCAAGTGAAAAAGCTATAATTTAACACATCGGCCCCAGTAAGAAATATACAAGAGGGCAACTTCCCCTTTCGAGTTAACCCTGAGAATGATTCTAACATTACTAATCTGAAAAATGATAGCATAATCAAAGCTCTGAGAAAGCAAAACTGTATCTCAGATATTTGGCTGCTAGAGCTGCAGTTAAATTTGCTTTTTCAGCAGTTTGGCTGCCATACAGCTTAATGTTATACAATTACATTTACTGCCGGAGCTGAAGAATTCTGGAGCAATTGCAAGTCCATAATAACTTTTCTTTTTGGATGTTATGAGGGAATGATTTTGGAGGGTGCTGGGAGTTTATAGTTTAAGGGCTGGGGTGCAAAGGAGAGTCACCCCTGCTTTATGCTGTTCACTCAAAGAGGATCTTTGCTGTTTTCCCCTTGTAGTTCTATGAGAAAGACTATATAGGGCGCAGGATTTGACACCCAACTATGCATTGATATCATTAGTTACTCAGCACCCTGGTATCAGGGGTGCTGGTGTCAGGCATCTTGAGTATTATTATGCTGTTGCTGGGATGCTGATAGTTGCAGTTCAATAACAGATGGACAGCCAAGGGATGGAAGTCACTGATGTAAAGAGTATACAAAAAACAAAGACCGATTTCAAATATAAATAAATATGTGCTTCTTGCACGTTCGAATCAATCGATTTGAACAATTGTATCGTACGATCGAACGATTTTACTTCGACTTCAAAAAACGTAGAAAAATGCTGTAGAAGGTCCCCATAGGCTAACATAGCACTTCGGCAGATTTAATTTGGCGAAGTATTGAAGTCGAAGTCGTAGTATCCTATTCGATGGTCGAAGTATCCAAAAAATTTCTTTGAATTTCGAATTTTTTTACTTCGAAAATTCCCTCAAATTCACTTCGACCCTTGATAAATCTGCCCCTTAGTGTGTAATGAAATTAGGCGAAAATAGCACAGAGAGTTGTTATGTTTTTTTATTGAAAACTTTATATAAAACAGAATATGAATAGAATTTAGACTAATATTACAATGACTTTACACTCATACAGAACCACCTCCCAGTCCACTAGCCAAATATCCTGGTAGAGAGTAAAGCTAATGGTTACCCAGACAGGTAATATTACCCTTGCCAAAGGCTGGAATTGTTATATCAATTAATAGGAGGTGATAATATGGGGACAAGGAAGTCTTAGGCGAGGCTGAAACTGCAAGCTGATTTTATAATACTTTGTAGAAGACTTGGGGAGGCAGAGTAGAAGAGGAATGATTATACATTTACCTGTTAATATTTCCATAACTTTCTATAAGGATGAGACCTTTCCAAAAGCAGGGGTCCCCAACCTTTTTAACCTGTGAGCCACATATAAATGTAAAAAGAGTTGGGGAGAAACACAAGTATGAAAAAGTCCCTTGGGTGCCAAATAAGGGCTGTGATTGGCTATTTGGTAGCTCCTATGTGGACTGTCAGCTACAGGAGGCTCTACTTGGCACTATACTTAGTTTTTATGCAATTAAAACTTGCTTTCAAACTTGGAATTTAAAAATAAGCACCTGCTTTGAGGACCCTGAGAGCAACATCCAATGGGTTGGAGAGCGACGTTGCTCACGAGCCTCTGGTTGGAGATTCTGTATTTGTTTCATTCCATTCTGGTTCCTGTCAGTGCTCTCCAATTGGTCAGAGGTTCCCAAGCTTTGGGGCCAACTCTCTTTTCATCACTGAATGGAAGTCCATTTTCTAATACAGGTATGGGATTCTTTATCAATAAATCCGTTATCCAAAAAGCTCCGAATTACAGAATGGCCATCTCCTATAGACTCACTTTTATCCAATTAATCCAAATTTTAAAAAATGATTTCCTTTTTCTATTTGCATGATTTTCTAGTACACTTAGGGGTAGATTTATCAAAGAGTGAAGTTAGAGATATCCACAGTCCGCAGAAATACAGCCTCTCTCCATTCATTTCTATGGGATTTTTAAAGGCAAATTTAACAAATCGTGAACTTTCACTATCACCCTTTGATAAATACGCCTTTAAAAATCCCATAGCAATGAATGGAGAGAGGCGGTATCTCACTCTGCGGACTGTGGAGATCTCTAACTTCACTCTTTGATAAATCTACCCCGTATGGTATGAAGATCTAAATTACGGAAAGATCCATTATACTGAAAACCCCAGGTCCCGAGCATTCTGGATAACAGGTCCCATACCTGTATAGACCAATAACATAGTTTCAGTGGTTTTATAGTTATGTGTAAATATCTTTACTTTTGAAAACATTGTCAGTCTGTTCTTTTCTGTTCTCTGGTTCCGACTCCTGAAACAATGTTCTGAAACTAAGGGCACATTTATTAAAGGTCGAATTTTTCTGACCTGGCTTGGTCTCAAAAAATCCAAAAAAGACAGAAAAAACAATGACTTTTATTCGGGATTTATTATGCAACAAAACTAGGGATGCACCGAATCCAGGATTCGGTTCGGCCTTTTTCAGCAGGATTCGGATTCGGCCGAATCCTTCTGCCTGGCCGAACCGAATCCGAATTTGCATATGCAAATTTGGGGCGGGGAGGGAAATCGCGTGACTTTTTGTCAGAAAACAAGGAAGTAAAAAATGTTACCCCTTCCCACCCCTAATTTGCATATGCAAATTAGGGTTCGGATTCGATTCGGTATTCGGCCGAATCTTTTGCAAAGGATTCGGGGGTTCGGCCGAATCCAAAATAGTGGATTCGGTGCATCCCTAAACAAAACTACGGAGAAATCCAAAAATAATCTGAAAAACATCAATGGCTGATGTCCCTTTTACAGTTGGAAGGTGTTTCTTGCCTTCATGATCTTCGAGCGTTTCGGGCACTTGGACACTGGTTTTTGTACGACAATCCGAAAAAGTAGTGTTTTTTGATAAACAATTCAAAAAATTTGTATGATTCGAATGTCGCACAATTTTGTCTTTCTTTTCACGCATGTGCTTTAGGATTTGTTTTGTAAATTAAGGCCATTAGTGGTTGTGAGTTTGGGCAATTTTTTTTATTTCAATAAATACATATAAACTTAAAGGAAAACTATACCCCCAAACAATGTAGGTCTCTATTAAAAGATACTGAGTAAAACAGCTCATGTGTAAAACCCTGCTTCATGTAAATGAACCATTATCATAATAATATACTTTTTTAGTAGTATGTGCCATTGGGTAATCATAAATAGAAAATTGCCATTTTAAAAAATAAGGGCCGCCCCCTGAGATCGTAAGATTCACTGTGCACACATACAAACCACATGTAAGGTCACATGAGCCAATTAACAGACAGAGTTCTGCCTTTTGCTTCCTCACTTCTTCCTGTTACAGTTAGACTTGTAGTATTTCTGGTCAGGTGATCTCTGAGGCAGCACAGATAGAGTCACGAAATGGTGGTTCAAGGCAAGAGATGTAAAAGGGCAATATTTATGTAAATATATATTTCAGTTTGGTAAGATTCTTTAATATGTCATTCAATTTGATATAAACTATCTGTTGGTTAAGTATTCATTTTGGGGGTATAGTTTTCCTTTAACAAGACACATAACAAAACTATTCAACATTTTTACTGAATGTACACTGGAAAGTTTCTTCAAATAATTTACTTTCATTGTGCAAAAAGCTGATATTTTTCAGAAATAATTATTTGTTACTAATATGATTTTATTTAATTTTCTTTAATATATTTCACAATTATCGCAAGTGTTCTTGTGCTTTCTTCCGTAGCTCAGTAGATTATTACCTTGGGGCTGTTGCATTGCGGGACACACATTACAGATCCATTATGGAGTTGTGCGAGGCTTGAGTGTAGAATTTGGGGGATACAGAAAGTGTGTTTATATGGGAGACCTGCAATGCTGGATTAGGTAAATATCACTGCTGAAATGCTGGAGAACTGTGATATAAAAATGGCGTAGACCCCATGTTTCCGAATCTCGCAGACCATAAACCCTGCAAGACTTCGTATGACACAGACTTGGCCTGATTATGCAGAGAGGGGGCTTAATTCTAATCCAGCTAATTCCGAATTTCTGGAAAATGATATGGAATGTTCCGCATGATTATCAGCCCAGCCTCTAAATCCTCCCCCTGTGTGGGATACAGAGAGGCTTATTAGGCCCATTATCAAATTGTTTCTGGAGTTCTAGTTATCGCTCTGATATAGTCCAGTCGCATAGAAATGTCTCTGAGACTAATGGGGCCCTGGGGCACCCACTGAGAACTATAAATGTATTTTTAGCCTATATTGGTGCTTTTTCTTTGTGTGTCTCAGAGGAGTGATGTGAGGCAGCTGCTCTCTCCAGGGTCGGCCATAGACAGTCACTATTTATTGGGGCTGTTTGGGCCTCTGTGTACTTGAAATGCCAAGGCCTATTTTGAATTGTAGTTCAGACCTGGTTCTCTACATTCCATGGCCGAGGAGCCTCTAGGTGCGTCTGTACTACATCTCCCAGGATGAAGTGACATGCAGTTCAACAATATCTAAAGATATTACCCTTGAGCAACACCCAGCACCGGACTGGATGTCCATGGCCCACCTGCACCACAAGGTCCTCCCTGCAAAATCACATACCTATTGGTTTTCTGTTTCTCAGTTCCTAGCAGTGATGATATTCTGTCCATTGATTTTATTGATTTCTATAAACAAACATATAAATACATTCTTATTTATTATATATTTGTAACTAAACTGTATTTTGGGAAGGTGAAAGAGTTAATTTGTCTTCCCACACCCAACCCATGTGTATTGTGGGTATTTCCTGTTTCCTTAGTGAGTAGAAAAGGGAGGGAAAGCCTAGCTCTTCCTGTTTGGGCTCCAGCTGAGACAGGAAGTGGAAGTGCTGAAGGGCCTGAGGTAAAATGAGGCCTATGTAGTTCAGGAGAAGCTCAGAGCCATTAGGTGAAGTTGGGGTGCAGGGACCCTGTGAATGAGGGTTACATTGTGACTAGATCCTGTCATGGAACACTGTAGGAGGGTCAGGCAGTCAGGGTTAGTCAGCAAGAGCAGCTCTAGTCTCCTCCATGGAGAGGGGCGTGAGGTTAATATTCCCCAGCGAAACCCACCTAGTGAAAAGGCAGCCACTGAGGGTCATTGATACACTGAGGGGACTTACCTGTGCTGACTAAACCTCTGTTTTTACCTGACGAGCATATTTTGGTCACGTCCATCGTGTGGCCACACCCCTAATTACCAGGTCCATTTTACAAAATCTGGCAAGTTATGAAAGTTTGGTGAATTGCCCTTTAAGCTGCAAGTCGCGGTTGCCCAAAGAGACCTGCTTATCTTAAATAGTTACAGTTGTTTCTTTGCTTATCTTAAATTGTTACAAAATGATCTAAGGGCAACTGCCATGTGTTCTGGGCTCTCTGCCATAAGCCAATTCGGGAAAATCCGGGACTGCGGGTTGAACTGTCAAAATCGGGACTGTCCCTCAAAAACTGGGACATTTGGAAGTTACATTTGGGGGCAGATTCACTTAGGGTCGAATTTCGAAGTTAAAAATACTTCGAAATTCGACCCTCGAATTGAAATCCTTCGACTTCGAATATCGAAGTCGAAGGATTTAGCGCTAATCCTGCGGTCGATCGATCGAAGGATTTTTCGTTCGATCGAACGATTAAATCCTTCGAATCGAACGATTCGAAGGATTTTAATCAAACGATCGAAGGAAAATCCTTCGATCAAAAAAAGGTTAGCAAGCCTATGGGGACCTTCCCCATAGGCTAACATTGACTTCGGTAGGTTTTATCTGCCGAAGTAGGGGGTCGAAGTTTTTTTTAAAGGGCAAGTACTTCGACTATCGAATAGTCGAATAGTCGAACGATTTGTACTTCGAATCGTTCGAATCGAAGTCGAAGGTCGTAGTCGAAGGTCGAAGTAGCCCATTCGATGGTCGAAGTACCCAAAAAATACTTAGAAATTCGAAGTATTTTTCATTCGAACCCTTCACTCGAGCTGAGTGAATCGGCCCCTTGGTATCTTGTTAAAGGCAGTGACACCTTCCTGCTAAATATGGAAAGTCGAAATATTCCTTTACATTTATTATTATGAATTTTCTAAACACCAGATGCAGGTATTGGACCTGTTATCCAGAATGCTCGGGATATGGGGCTTTCTGGATAAGGAGCTGCTCCATAAAGTCGGATAAAAAACATTAAATAAACCCAATAAGATTGTGTTGTCACCGACATGGATTCATGCAACTTAATTAGGATCAAGTACAAGGAACGGTTTTATTATTAAAGAGAAAAGGGAAATTAATTTCAAAAGTAAATTATTTGATTAAAAGAAGTCTTCCGGTAATTCGGAGCTTTCTGGATAATGGGTTTCCTGATAATGGAAAAAAGTTAAAATTGTCTGCGTTTGCAAATTATACAACAAAAATATTGATTTTTGTTCTACAATTCCCAGACAATGTTACATTTTTTTGTTATTTCTATACCATTACTATATAGGTATGGGATCTGTTATCTGGAAACCCATTATCCAGAAAGGAAGTCTATGGGCCATCTCCCATAGACCATTGTAATTAACTAATTCAGCATTTTTATTCGTTTGCCCCTTTTTCTCTGTGATAATAAAACATTATCTTGTTCTTGATCCCAACTAAGATATAATTAAATCCTTATTGGAAGCAAAATCAGCCTATTGGGTTTAATTCATATCTAAATTATTTTTTAGTAATCTTAAGATTTAGAGAGCCAAATATGGAAAAGCCCAGGTCCCTAGCATTCTGGATAACAGTTCCATTATACTGTATAGTATTGCTGATATGTGTAAAATGTATGGGGCAAATTCACTAAGATGCGAAGTTGCGCCAGGTGCAACTTCGCCGCACTTCGCCAGGCGTATTGTCGCCAGCGCTCCGTATATTCACTAAAATCCGAAGTTGCGCACAGGGGTAGCGTAAGTTTTCGAAGTTGCGCTAGCGTTAATTCGCCAAGCGAAGTTTCGCTAGCGATGGTTCATTTACATACGGCGCGAAATTCAAATTTCAATGAAGGAACGCGTATCACCACTACAAATGCCTAGAAAACCTTCAAATCAGCAAATAAAAATGTTATTTTGCCCTACACATGTGCCCACTGTCTAGGTAAGTTGCCATGAGTCAGGAAATGTAGGGGGGAAGGAGGGGAGCCCCAAAAATATTTTCAATCTTTTTCAGCCTATCACCCATCATGTAGAAAACACGCCAGCGTTTTTTGGGACTTTGACTTTTTTGGAAACAATCCCTATCTACTCTATTGCGCTTCCCCAGGTCTGAGGTGGCGAAGGAAGTCTAGCGTAAAAGGTAGCGTTCAGTACACTGCGCAAGTTAGTGAATTTGCGTAGTTACATCGCTAGCGAAAATTCGCCTGGCGTAAGTGTGCGAAGTAACACTAGCGAATTTACGCCAGCGTTCGTTAGTGAATTTGCGCAGTAGCGAAAAATGCCAAACGCTAGCGAATTAACGCTAGTGTTCGGCACTTCGGCGCTTAGTGAATTTGCGCCTATAGGTGTTACTATAGAACAGTGATCCCCAACCAGTAGCTCGTGAGTAACAAGTTGCTCTCCAACCCCTTGGATGTTGCTCCCAGTGGCCTCAAAGCAGGAGCTTATTTTTGAATTTTTGGCTTGGAGGCAAGTTCTGGTTGTATAAAAACCAGGTGCACTTTCAAACAGAGCCTCAATGTAGGTTGACAATCCACATAGCCTACCAAATAGCCAATCACAGCACTTATTTGGCACCCTTAGAACATTTCTCATGCTTGTGTTGCTCCCCAACTCCTTTTGCTTCTGAATGTTGCTCACGGGTGAAAAAGGTTGGGGATCCCTGCTATAGAACGAGTAAAACAAGGGGCATAATCTCCGCCAGTGTTTTTCAGCTGCCAGAGAAACACTTAACAACCACATTTGGGCTCATCTCTGGCAGCTGAAAAACACTGTGTAATGGGTTTTATTGTTACCTCATCGCAACACTATACACAAAATGTGTGCCCTTAGCAGCCCTACCTGTGAATGTGAAAGAGGAGCAGTGAAAGAGTTAAGAACTCGTATCCTGTTACTGAGCCATTTTTAGGATTTTTACAAACAGGCTACATGGGTTTTCTGTTACCCGGTGTTTAAACTCGATGCCGTCTGTGCTCGGCAGGACCCAGTGCTGTGTCAAGATGTAAAACCACATGAATCTAGAGTTACCATGCGATTCCAGATGCGCCCTTAACCCTATATTGGGGAAAGACATTAACGGCCTGAATATGAGATCCTCCAAGGGCTGCAAGCAGTCCATACGCTAAAAGGAGATTTAAAGGCAAACACCTCCATTTTATTATGGTTGCACCAAATTCAAAATGTTTTGTATTTGGTCAAATATAATAATCCTAATTTGCATCTTCATTAAGGATTCAGATTTGATTCGTCTCGTAACAATAGTTCTGGGGGAATCTGAATTTTGCAAAAGATGTTGGGATCTGGACGTTTCTCAACCAAATTCTGGATTGCATCTCTAGTCTTACATAGAACAATTGCGATATTCACGTTTTTTATTCACCTTAAACGTTCAGTGAAAGTAGGCTCTCATCTAATGTTAAATACAAAATGATCACAGTAAACATGTAGCCTCACCCTTATTCACATAGCCAAAAATACCCAAGTACCTAATGTACTCTCTCTATCTGTCCTACTTTCTCCATCCTCCTCCAACATCTCACCATCTTGTTCTACTGTCTGCATCTTTTACTGTCTTTATCATCTCCATCATCATGTTGATCAACTGTCACCATCTTGCCTTAGTGTCCCCATCTACTGCCTTCCCCTCTTGTCGCTATTTTGTCCTACTATCTCTATCTTCTCTCTTACCCTGCTGTCACCTTCTTCCCTACTGTTACCATTATGTCCTACTTCTTCATCTTGTTGTCTAGATCTATCTTCTCTTTTTGTCTTTCCTTAGTGTCTCCATCTTCTACTGTCAACCTGATGTCCTGCTATATCTTGCTCTACAGTTGGCATCAAGTCCAGGTCCTACTGTTTCCATCTTCCTCCTGTCACTATCTTGCTGTTTTGTGTCCACCCATTGTCTTCATTCTTCTGTTACCATCTTTCCCTGCTGTGACGATCCTGACTTATTGACGCAATGTGTCCCTCCTATAACTATGTTCCATAAGGTCTCCATCTTGCCCTACTGTTATAATCTGACCCAGTTGTCATGCCATTATGTAAAGGTCAAAGTACCTTTAATCCCAGTTGGGTAAATTCAAACACATGTTTCTACCCCTACCCTGTTTACCTTTAACTGTTGTTCTTTGGGGCTCCTTCCTTGAAGCCTCCTAAAGACAGCTCCGAGAGGATCCCTGAACTCTGGTAATTCCTGTCCATGCTCACAAGGGAAGCTACCAGAGAACACTCATGAGATTTGCACAAGTTGGAACATGTGGGCTACATGTGGGATAGTTATACTTGCCCATGTGTTGCCTCTTGAATGCATTTTTTCAATTTTCTGCTCCGATGACAGCACCATTAAAGGTTTGAAACACATACGTTTTTTGATATTTCTTTTTTAGAATTTGCTTTTTTTTTATTGGTTTTATTTGACATAACACATGCCCTGGTAGGCAGAAATGGATGAAAGAGAGAAAATAGAGAAGAAGGGAAGGTTCCCAGTTTCTATTGTCTTTGTATTATGAGTTGCTAATTAGTCAGACTCTCATGTGGTCTTGATTCAACTTTGTTCCACCAATGGTCCCATGTAGAATCACATTTGGCAGGTCTTTGTCTTGCAAGGAGAAGCATCACATTTAACAACTTTGGATATGAATTTCAATGGCATCAAAACTTGTGTGTATGGAGGGCATTCTCTGGTGGATTTCTAATGACAATTTATCTATAGTGATCTATAGTGATGGGAGAATTTGTCTCGTTTCACTTTGCCGAAAATATTTGCGTATTTACCAATAAATTTACGAAACGGCAAAAAATTTGAAAAACACGTTTGACGCGTGTCAATTTTAACGCACATGACAATTTTTATACGCACACCTATTTTGTCCAAATGCATTCAATGGCCATCCGAATAATTTTGAGGTGCAACAATTTTTATGCGCGCTTATTCTGATGCACGCCCAATTTTTTTTGACGCAACAGATTTTTCACCACAGTTTTGAAAATGTATTCGCTGGCGGAGAAACACGGAAATTTGCAATGAATTTGCCCATCACTATTTATTAAAAGATTCTGTCATGGTTTTTATGGTGTAATCTTTATTTCTATATTATATTGTTTACACTGCAAATAATTTACTCTACCATGTAAAATTCCATACCTTACTTATTTTTTGTTGTTGTAGTAATATTGGTGTGCTGGCAGCCATTTCAGGTCATTTTTTCTGGTCATGTGCTTTCAGAAAGAGCCAGTACTTCAGGATGGAACTGCTTTCTGGCTGGCTATTGTTTCTCCTACTATGTAATTGAAGGAGTCACAGTGGGACATGGATTTTTAATATTGAGTGCTACTCTTATATCTACCAGGGAACTGCTATCTGGTTACCTTCCCATTGTTCTGCTGATGGGCTGCTGGGTGGGGGTGATAACCCTCCAACTTGCAGTGCAGCAGTAAAGAGTGACTAAAGTTTATCAGAGCACAATTCACATGACTGGGGGCACCTGGAAACTTACAATGTGCCTAGACTCTGATTTCAAAATGAAATATTAAAAAATCAGTTTACTCTTTTGAAAAACGGATTTCAGTGCAGAATTCTGCTGGAGCAGCCCTATTAACTGATACACTTTAAAAAAAAAGTTTTCCCATGATAGTATCCCTTTAAGCAGCCAATGGAATCGTTACATTGCACCTTCTGGCAGAAGGCAGTATAGCAGCAGTGCTTGTCGCTGTCTAACCAAACTGGGATTGTTTATGGCTGAGGGGATTCCATTCACTGAATTAACTGAATCTCCTCCCCTGTTTATGTGTCTTGGAGATAAAATAGTGCATCGGCCTTAGGTCTTCAGGTTTAATAACAAAAAGAGCCCACTAATGTCTGCGGTGTTTAGTGGAACAAATATATTCATTTTATGGGCATGAAAATACGTTAAGCCTTTTCCTGAGGGAAATATGAATCTTTTTACAGTAACCAATTACGCCGAGAAGGTGTTTCCATTTGTTCTATGCGACTGCCTCTTTAGCACTAATCACTGGATTTGCCACGACGCTCTCCCGGGCGAGTAAATATTAAATTGTACTTCAACTAAAGAGTATGGACACAAATATTCCAGTGCAATATAAAGGCTTTTCTTTTTTTAGGTAACAAAAACACATTTTGGTAAAGATTTGTGAGACAAGTTTTTGATGTTTATGGTATTCATCAACTGGGAGAGGAACATGTGTTGGAAATGTGTGGAAACTGTCTCTACGATGTGACCCAGCGGCGAAATCTGCCACATAAAGCAAATTCTCTCTCACCCAGGGCCGTCTTACTGGGCTGCAGGGCTTGAGGCAAAGGGATTTTGGTGCTGGAAATTTATATCAATTATTAATGTTACCATTTGGCCCATTGTTACAATCTCTCTGTATTATCTCTGTATATTAAGTGCCTTCCCTGATATCCCACAGTCACACTCCCTTCCCAGAGACTATTATCCACTGTTACTATAGACACCATCTCTCCCTACTATACCTGCTATCCCACAGTCACACTCCCTTCCCAGAGACTATTATCCACTGTTACTATAGACACCATCTCTCCCTACTATACCTGCTATCCCACAGTCACACTCCCTTCCCAGAGACTATTATCCACTGTTACTATAGACACCATCTCTCCCTACTATACCTGCTATCCCACAGTCACACTCCCTTCCCAGAGACTATTATCCACTGTTACTATAGGCACCATCTCTCCCTACTATACCTGCTATCCCACAGTCACACTCCCTTCCCAGAGACTATTATCCACTGTTTCTATAGGTACCATCTCTCCCTACTATACCTGCTATCCCACAGTCACACTCCCTTCCCAGAGACTATTATCCACTGTTACTATAGGCACCATCTCTCCCTACTATACCTGCTATCCCACAGTCACACTCCCTTCCCAGAGACTATTATCCACTGTTACTATAGGCACCATCTCTCCCTACTATACCTGCTATCCCACAGTCACACTCCCTTCCCAGAGACTATTATCCCACTGTTACTATAGGCACCATCTCTCTCTACTATACCTGCTATCCCATAGTCACACTCCCTTCCCAGAGACTATTATCCCACTGTTACTATAGGCACCATCTCTCTCTACTATACCTGCTATCCCACAGTCACACTCCCTTCCCAGAGACTATTATCCACTGTTACTATAAGCACCATCTCTCCCTACTATACCTGCTATACCACAGTCACACTCCCTTCCCAGAGACTATTATCCACTGTTACTATAGACACATCTCTCCCTACTATACCTGCTATCCCACAGTCACACTCCCTTCCCAGAGATTATTATCCCACTGTTACTATAGGCACCATCTCTCCCTACTATACCTGCTATCCCACAGTCACACTCCCTTCCCAGAGACTATTATCCACTGTTACTATAGGCACCATCTCTCCCTACTATACCTGCTATCCCACAGTCACACTCCCTTCCCAGAGACTATTATACACTGTTACTATAGGCACCATCTCTCCCTACTATACCTGCTATCCCACAGTCACACTCCCTTCCCAGAGACTATTATGCACTGTTACTTTAGGCACCATCTCTCCCTACTATACCTGCTATCCCACAGTCACACTCCCTTCCCAGAGACTATTATCCCACTGTTACTATAGGCACCATCTCTCCCTACTATACCTGCTATCCCACAGTCACACTCCCTTCCCAGAGACTATTATGCACTGTTACTTTAGGCACCATCTCTCCCTACTATACCCTTTAACAACATACATGCTGTCCCTGTACCGTATTAAATGCATAAAAATGCTGAAAGGGTCTTTTTCCTGATCTGAGTGAATAAACGCTAATCAGATCAACATCTGTTTCTGCTTCAGCTTCATGAGCCAATTTGCTAATTTACCAGCCATTACATGGGCTGCAGTTTTTGGATCTCAGTTTAATGTTCAATGTGTTTGAGGATGTGATCTTTCTGTTATAGGAAGCAATTGAAGCAGAAATAAATGTCAGTCAAAGTGTCAAGCTAAAACAGTTTCAATATTTTGGCAGTTGCAGTGCTAAGACTCACAGTCCTTGCTATCTATAAGCATCAGATAGTGTATGGCCACCTTTATACTTAAAGGCATACTGTCATGGGAATTTTTTTTTCAAAACGAATCAGTTAATAGTGCTGCTCCAGCAGAATTCTGCACTGAAATCCATTTCTCGAAAGAACAAACAGATTTTTTTATATTCAATTTTGAAATCTGACATGGGGCTAGACATTTTGTCAATTTCCCAGCTGCCCCTGGTCATGTGACTTGTGCCTGCACTTTAGGAGAGAAATGCTTTCTGGCAGGCTGCTGTTTTTCCTTCTCAATGTAACTGAATGTGTCTCAGTGGGACCTGGATTTTACTATTGAGTGTTGTTCTTAGATCTACCAGGCAGCTGTTATCTTGTGTTAGGGAGCTGCTATCTGGTTACCTTCCCATTGTTCTGTTGTTTGGCTGCTGGGGGAGGAAAGGGAGGGGGGATATCACTCCAACTTGCAGTACAGCAGTAAAGAGTGACTGAAGTTTATCAGAGCACAAGTCACATGACTGGGGGCAGCTGGGAAATTGACAATATGTCTAGCTCCATGTCAAACTTCAAAATTGAATATAAAATAAATCTGTTTGCTCTTTTGAGAAATGAATTTCAGTGCAGAATTCTGCTGGAGCAGCACTATTAACGGATTCATCTTGAAATGAATTTTTTCCCCCATGACAGTATCCCTTTAAGTGGATGCTGAGAATTGTAGTTTAGAAACAGAGCAGAGTTAGGCTTGCCTTGTTCCGCATGATGGTGGGAGTCGTAATCCAAGTGCAGTTAAAGAGAGAGCACATGTTGCCGAATTAGGTCATTACCAGATCACACCTGGGAAAGCTGTAACCCCTGAACCCTCTGTTGAACTTGTCTGCTTCAACGGCTCATTGCAACAAGGGGCAGGAGAGTAGTTAAAAAGTCCTGAAGTTCCTAATCAGGACCAGGCGGAGTATTTAAAGCCCAGTTGCCTTCCTGTAGTCGGATCAAACGCTGAGCTCATTTACAGCTGAAAGCTCCATTCTTTTTATAGCTCACCCTTTTGGGGATTCCTGTAACATAATGGGCTCTGTGTGGTGCTGGCACAGAACTGCCCCGGCTGAGGATTAGGGTTACACAGCCCCCCTAGTGCTCATGTTATCATTCTAGTTAACGCCTGCATATAGGTCAGTGCAATCCTATAGCTGAAAGGGACCAAAACTCCAAAAAAACATATTTTTAGTTTAACTTTTTTCTGTCCAGGATTAAAAAGTTTTTTTTCATATAAAAGAGGGGAGAAACTGGAAATTCAGAATTGTTGTTTACTGGAAGAATTGTTTATGGCAGAGAGTATTGAACCCCAAATTCACGATCATCACACGCCACTTTTTTTAAGCAGGGGCTACCCCTTTATTTTTTTAATGGAAAAAAGTTGCATATTTTCACAGTTTATCTCCTTCCCTTATACTGAATTAGAACTTAATCAAAATGTCAATTCTGCTGTTGTGAATCTTTTTCCATCTTTGTTTTTTGTTGTCTCTTATTCTTGTGTTACCATATTGTTAGGGTATCATACGTAGATCTGTTGTGTAACATATACAGTATGTTCTGCCTTTATTGCAATATACATTGTTCAAATTGTTTTCCATCAATTTATCGGCATGTGGCTCTGCGCTATTGGAAACACGGTCCTTTGGCTGAAACTGGTTAGAAGTGGTTCTGAAACGAATCAATTTCCAATCAATTTAAAGGGGTAGTTCACCTTTTTTAACTTTTAGGGCTCTTACTGACGAGCGGTTGTAGCTGCGCTCCCCTGCGTTCTGTTTTTCTGCATTCAGCCGCAGGGGAGCGCAGGAATAGATCTTACACATGTGCGTTCCCTGCGTTGCGCTTTCCTCCGTTCGGCCGCAGGGGAGCGCAGGAGTAGACGCACTCAATTATTGTGAAGGGGGCTGTACTCACACAGATACATGTATGCACCGAACGCAGGTAAAATGCAATCTGTGTGAGTACAGCCCCCTTCACAATAATTGAGTGCGTCTTCTCCTGCGCTCCCCTGCGGCTAAACAGAGGAAAGTGCAACGCAGGGGAGTAAACGCTAAGGGCTCTTACTGGCGAGCGGTTGTAGCTGCGCTCCCCTGCATTCCGTTTTTCTGCGTTCAGCCGCAGGGGAGCCCAGGAAAAAAAAAATGTTTTTTTCCAATGGGGCTGTACTCACACAGGTGTGTGTAGGCGCCGAACGCAGGTTGAGACGCAACATGCTGCATTTTTCCTGCGTTCGGCTCCTACACTCGCTTGTGTGAGTACAGCCCCATTGGAAAAAAACATAATGCGTCTATTCCTGCGCTCCCCTGCGGCTGAACGCAGAAAAACGGAACGCAGGGGAGCGCAGCTACAACCGCTCGCCAGTAAGAGCCCTTAGCGTTTACTCCCCTGCGTAGGGGAGTGCAGAAGTAGACGCACTCAATTATTGTGAAGG
Organism: Xenopus petersii; assembly: GCA_038501925.1. Lineage (NCBI taxonomy): Eukaryota > Metazoa > Chordata > Amphibia > Anura > Pipidae > Xenopus > Xenopus petersii. The sequence goes on along the minus strand of CM076672.1, from coordinate 236,677,326 downwards.
GGACTGTACTCACACAGATTTTACCTGCGTTCGGTGCATACATGTATCTGTGTGAGTACAGCCCCCTTCACAATAATTGAGTGCGTCTACTCCTGCGCTCCCCTGCGGCCGAACGGAGGAAATCGCAACGCAGGGAACGCACATGTGTAAGATCCCTTAGTATGTTATAGAATGGCTAATTCGAAGCAACTTTTTATAGTTTTTGAATTATTTGATTCCTTCGTCTGACTCATTCCAGCTTTTAAATGGGGGCCACTGACCTCATTTAAAAAAACAAATACAAATTCATTGTTATTGCTACCTTTTATTATCTTTCTATTCGGGTCCTCCCCAATTCCTATTTCAGTCTCTTATTCAAATCAGTGCATGGTTGCTAGTGTTATTTGGACCCCAAACTGAATAACTAAATAACTCATAAACCATAAATAATAAAAAAAATGAAAACCAATTGCAATTATCTCAGAATATCACTCTCTACATTGTAGTTAAAGTTCATTTAAATGCGAACAACTCCTTTAATATATAATATATCAATTTTCATTTCTTAACTGAAGTAAAGGGGAACTCCACCAACATACAGATTTTTTGCACAATGAAAGAAAATATTCTGAGCAACTTTGAATAAAACATTTTGGTGGCTTTTTAAAGAGATACTGACACCAGAAATTGCATCTATTATAATATTGGCTTTGCATGCTACTTATAATTTTGCTATAAAGTATTGGCCTGATGCTTTTCCATTACTTACCTATCCGACTTGATCTATGAGGGGGCTGCCATATTTATGCAGCAGGAGTCCGTTAGCATTAGAAACACAGGTAAAATGCAACAAGCTGCATCCCAACCTGCATTTGGTGCTTACATGCGTCTGTGTTAGTACAGCCACATTGAAAAGAATTAAGTGCGTCCACTCCTGCGCTCCCCTGCGGCTGAACGGAAGAAAGCGCAACGCAGGGGAGCGCACAAACAAACGCACGTGTGTAAGAGCCCTAATAGTAATTTACACCAATAAGGAATGAATTTATAGTGGGAAGCTGCTTAGAATTACAATTTCCTTAATTAGGCCAAAAAAAAACAGTTTTTGGGTGGAGTTGTCATTTAAGGAGATCTGCGACTCGTTACCCTGCTGCAGAACAGCCCGTGCAGTGTCATAGATCTTAAATTCTCTCAAGCTATGGAAATTCTGACTTTAATGTAACTTGCTCCGTCACGTAAAAAAAAAGCAGATTATAATTTTATTGTTCGCATTCCTTCGCCCGCACCTCCCCAGGCGCCAGTTACCAGCACTTTCTCTGCGCGCTTTATGCAATTAAGATGTGAAAGTCGGATGGCAAATTAAGTAATAGAGAGAAACAAGAGGCAGGAGGGAAGCAGCAGCAATATTGCGAGCGTCAGCACTAAAGGACATGCGAGGAGAGGCATCTCTTTTATATTAAGAGATCTGAGGATGCCTCTGTCTGTGGTTTCACTTCACATTCTCTCTTTAGTTCTGCTTCATTAATGACTGAGAAGAGCTAACGTGTAACAGCTACACCACGGCTGCTGCTGCCGTATAGTTCTAGGTCTTCTTCCCACTGTGGCTACTTTGATTTGCTCTGAACATTCTAGTATGGGAGGCTAGAGCTGTTAGACTTGGCTATGCAATAGTTAAATGGGATGTCTAATAAAAGGCCTTTCTAAGAAAAATCCCAAATCCAATATTTCCTTGTTCTCACTGGATTTATATTGTGTCGATTGATGTACGGATATATTATGTGTCCCTATGTGTTCAGTGCTGGTTCTGACTCCTGAAACAATGCAGCAGAAGCAGCTGATTAACAGACCTGAGAAAAAGCTTGACTTCTGCTACATTGTTTCAAGACAAGGGAATTATTCCTACACTGCCTGTTAGCAAAGTAAATCTGTAGTGAATTTAACAGTATTAGTCCCCCAGCAAACATTTTGCATGAGTAGTAACATCAAGTTGCTCCTACCCTTAAGATTACACGGGCGTTTTCTGTGCGTTCTGTCGCGCTGCACAAAATCAAGTCGGATGCGATGGAAGTAAGGTAAGATATACAAATGTTGCATGGTGTCGCAGCGTTGATCCAACGCAATACGACTGTCGGATGCAGACGCTTTGCGTTGTGGATCAACGCTGCAACACCAGCCGACATTTGTATATCTTACCTTACTTCTGTCGCATCCGACTTGACGCCTGCATTTTTGCGCAGCATGTGGAATCACACAGAAAACGCCCATGCAGGGCCGGAACTAGGGGTAGGCAGAAGAGGCACGTGCCTAGGGTGCAATGAAGTGGGGGCGCCAAGCATGTACCTCTTCCTTCAGCCTACCCCTGGTCCATACCCTTTCTCTTCCATCGGCACTGGTTCCCCCTCCACACATATTGACTGCAGATGTGCATTTCGGGAAGCGTGCGCATGCGCCCTCCGGGATGTGTATCCTCCATGATGCGCACACTCCTGGACGCGTGCACACTCTGTGACGCGCGCAATCCCTGACCCGTGCATGCATGCGCACTCTGGAGCTGTGCCAGCAAGGGGGCGAATCGGCCAGCCGGGTTGCCTTGGGCGCCCAGGTTGCTTGGCCCAGGCCTGACTCCACGGATGATTTTGGAGCGATCCGACGTGCTGCTCAAAAACGCAGGCATCAAATCGGATGCTACAGAAATAAAGTGAATGCATTGACGGATTGTGTCACAGCGTTGATCCGGCGCGTCTGCATCCGACAGTCATGTCGCTTCGGATCAATGCTGCGACTTCATCCGACATTTCCATTACTTACCTTATTTCTGTCGCATCAGACGTAACGCCTGCGTTTGCGAAATCGTCCGTGAAATCCTACCCTTACTCTAGTGAGAGAGCTTGTAAATCCCAAGTAATTAACATATACCTGTAAGTTGCTCCTTGTTCTATAGGCTGACTGGCAGCTAGAAGCAATAATTATGTACAATTTATACACAAAACACAAGAGAAATGCAGCAGAATGTAACCGCTTCTCTTTTCAATAGCAGTTACATTTACACCTAAATCTAAAAACATGAACTGATTTAATTCCATGCCATTCTAATCCACTTTGCTATTAACATATATGTGGGGGTGAGATTTGCTGGTTAACTTTTTCTTATATTTAATACCATACATTTATGGAGAATATATGGGCGCAAATTCACTAAGCGCCGAAGCGCCGAACGCTAGCGTTACCCTTTCCCATCTGATCAGTCTTTGACTTCCTGACATATTACTGCATTCTCTTACACCCTTACATCTCCCATCTTTAACCCTGCAGTTTTTTTATTTTTTGATGGAGGTACTAGTTCAACTATCCTAAACGCTCCCCTAAGGCCAACATAAATGCTGTTTTAAACAGTTTTTCTTCATAATCATCTTTCACTACTTTTTTAAGGTTGGAACATAACAGACTTAAATGCTGCTCTGTTATTGGTTCCCTTGTATCCTTTGGCGCAAATTCACTAAGCGCCGAAGCGCCGAACGCTAGCGTTAATTCGCTAGCGTTTGGCATTTACGTTACTGCGCAAATTCATTCACGAACGCTGGCGTAAATTCGCTAGTGTTACTTTGCACACTTACGCCAGGCGAATTTTCGCTAGCGATGTAACTACGCAAATTCACTAACTTGCGCAGTGTACTGAACGCTACCTTTTACGCTAGACTTCCTTCGCCACCTCAGACCTGACGAAGCGCAATAGAGTAGATAGGGATTGTTTCCAAAAAAGTCAAATTTTTTTCTAAGTCCCAAAAAACGCTGGCGTGTTTTCTACATGATGGGTGATAGGCTGAAAAAGATCGAAAAAAATTTTGGGGCTCCCCTCCTTCCCCCCTACATTTCCTGACTCATGGCAACTTACCTAGACAGTGGGCACATGTGTAGGGCAAAATAAAAATTTTATTTGCTGATTTGAAGGTTTTCTAGGCATTTGTAGTGCAGATACGTGTTCCTCCATTGAAATTTGAATTTCGCGCCGTATGCAAATTAGCCTTCGCTAGCGTAACTTCGCTTTACATAGTGAATCAACGCTAGCGCAACTTCGCAACCTTATGCTACCCCTGTGCGCAACTTCGGATTTTAGTGAATTTGCGGAGCGCTGGCGAAAATACGCCTGGCGAGGTGCGGCGAAGTTGCGCCTGACGCAACTTTGCATCTTAGTGAATTTGCCCCATAGTCTCTGTAGTCTCCATATTTGTATAGTGTTATTTAATTGTTGTGGTGAGACACTATGCAAGGTGACCTTGGAACACCAGTCGGTTATAAAAAAAAAAGTTACACACGGTTTATTGATTTTTGTATTTTGCATCTTTTTTTATATTTACTGTATTTCTCTGTTGCAGGAGGGCCCATAACTGAGGGAATCGGAGACTTTCTTTCTTATCCATGAAACTCCAGAGGAAACCCCATTAAAGGTACATTGTGTTTGTAAATTCCTTAAAAAATATCTCTCGTCAAAGAGTGGGGCATTGTAATTATCAGACGAGTCTTAAAACCTGACCAGAATCTGACACATTTGAGCAAATGCAACGCTATTACCTACAGGCCACCCTCAGTAATCACTGGGCCCTGTACTACTTAGTTACCCAAATTATTAGCCCATTAGTCACATTGCACAGTGGGTCCTGCCAACAAATAAATTGCAAAATCCAATGAAAAAATAATGAGCCATGCACTCATTGTCATAAGCCTGGCCTGCCCCAGGCACCCCCCATTATGCCAAAACTCAACCCATAATCCACCCATCCAGCAGGAAATTGTTCTACTTTATATGACAGTAACTAAGAACTTACTTAATATATTGGTAACCAGAAAGTAGACTGATTTATATGTTGTTAAGCAAGTAGTGGTTTATTTAATATATTATTAAGCAGGAAGCTATGGGGCAAATTCACTAAGATGCAGGTGCAACTTCGCCGCACTTCGCCAGGCGTATTTTCGCCAGCGCTCCGCAAATTCACTAAAATCTGAAGTTGCGCACAGGGGTAGCGTAAGTTTGCGAAGTTGCGCTAGCGTTAATTCGCCAAGCGAAGCGAAGTTTCACTAGCGATGGTTCATTTGCATACGGCGCCAAATTCAAATTTCAATGGAGGAACACGTATCTGCACTACAAATGCCTAGAAAACCTTCAAATCAGCAAATATAAATGTTATTTTGCCCTACACATGTGCCCACTGTCTAGGTAAGTTGCCATGAGTCAGGAAATGTAGGGGGGAAGGAGGGGAGCCCCAAAAATATTTTTCGATCTTTTTCAGCCTATCACCCATCATGTAGAAAACACGCCAGCGTTTTCTGGGACTTAGAAAAAAATGTGACTTTTTTGGAAACAATCCCTATCTACTCTATTGCGCTTCGCCAGGTCTGAGGTGGCGAAGGAAGTCTAGCGTAAAAGGTAGCGTTCAGTACACTGCGCAAGTTAGTGAATTTGCGTAGTTACGTCGCTAGCGAAAATTCGCCTGGCGTAAGGGTGCGAAGTAACACTAGCGAATTTACGCCAGCGTTCGTTAGTGAATTTGCGAAGTACCGAAAATGCCAAACGCTAGCGAATTGAAGCTAGCGTTCGGCGCTTCGGCGCTTAGTGAATTTGCGCCTATATGTTTGTAAGTAGAAAACGAAATATATTTTTAAAGAGATACCAACACCAGAAATTAAACTCGTTTTTACATCTATAATAATATTGCCTTTGAAAGCAACTTATAACTTTTCTATAGTATTTGCCCAATGCTTTTATATTACCTGTCTGATCCCCCATGTTCCTGTATGAGGGGGCTGCCATATTTGTGCAGCAGGAGTCCGTTAGCATTAGAAACTGTAACTAACAGGCTGAGATGGGACAGTCAAGTTGGCAAAACAGTCAGGTTTAGGAACTTCAACTAACAATTACTTACAAAAACAAACCTCTCAGCAAAAAACGATCAACATAAACTATAGGTGACTTTTAGGGGTAAATTTATCAAAGGTCGAGGTGAAAATCTGAATTTAAAAAAATTTAATTTCAAGCTAATTTTTGTGTACTTCGACTATGGAACAGTCCAAATTCAAATTTTGAAATTTATCATGTGCTATCTCTTTAAAAATTTAACTTTCACCATTGACCATCTAAAACCAGCTGTTTTAGCCTACGGGGGACCTTTTAGAAGCTATTTGGAGTCAATTGGTGGACTTTGAAAAATCGAAGTTTTTTTTGGAAAAACTTCTAATTGAATTTGATCGAATGCACCATTACTTAGATCCGTACGATTCGAATTCGATTGAAAACTGACCTATTAGATCTAAAAGGAACCTATTCAGCCAAAAAAAAACCTTTGATTTATTTCGGTTGGTTTTTTTGAATTAGAATTTTCCAACGTTTTCAAATTCGAAATTCGACCCTTGATAAATCTGCCCTTTAATGTACATTCACATTTTAAAAAGTAGTTTTTTAGTGTCAGTATCACTTTAAGCAGAACGTATACTGCTTTATATGTTGGTATGCAGGAAGTAAGCTACTTTATAGGATGGTAAGTTGGAAGTTGACTACTTAGTATATTGGAAAGCAGGATACAGTTTATATGATGGTATGAATGAGTATTTAAACAAAAAAAAAAAGTCCAACCAAACTAGAATGCATGATCGGACCTTATTTATTATTAAAACAGCATGATTGAATCGGATGGGGGACAAACTCGATGAAACCGAGTGAAAACCCGAATCATACAATTTATACCCAAATTGTTCAGGCTTCTTTCCCGAAAATAACAATCATTTCAACATTAAATATACCCAATAGGCTGGTTTTGCTTCCAATAAGGATTAATTATATCTTGGTTGGGATCAAGTACCAGCTACTGTTTTATTATTAAAGAGACATGGAAAATAATTTCTAAAAATGTGGATTATTTGGATAAAATGGAGACTATGAGAGACAGCCTTTACGTAATTCAGAGCTTTCTGGATAACGGGTTTCCAGATAATGGATCTAATGTATATAATGTTAAAATTCTAGCATCACAATGCAATAATATATTGGGTGCCATTGAAGCCTTGAAAAAGGCCAAAGAGTGTGTTAAAGGAGAAGGAAAGCTAGCAAAGCAGATTATTGCCAATATATTAGCCACAAGAGTACAACCTATAACACTATTTATTCTGTAGAATGCTTTACCATACCTAGAAGCTATCTCTGTTTGTTTAGGATAGCAGCTGCCATATTTTCTTGGTGTGACATCACTTCCTGCCTGAGTTTCCCTGCACACTAAACTCAGATTACAGCAGGGAGGAGGGAGGGAGAGAGGAGCAAACTGAGCATGCTCAAGCCCAAGCCCTGGAGGTTTAAAGGAATTGTTCAGTGTGAAAATAAAAACTGTGTAAATAGACAGGCTGTGCAAAATAAAAAATGTATCTAATATAGTTAGTTAGCCAAAAATGTAATGTATAAAGGCTGGAGTGACTAGATGTATAACTTGTCAGTCAGAACCCAACTTCCTGCTTTTCAGCTCTCTTGGTTTACACTGACTGGTTACCCTGGCTACCAGCCAGTAACCAATCAGAGACTTGAGGGTGGGCCACATGGGTCATTTCTGTTGCTTTTGAATCTGAGCTGAATGCTGAGGATCAATTACAAACTCACTGAACAGAAATGTACCATGTGGCCCCCCTTCAAGTCGCTGACTAACTCAGAGTTATAGAGCTGAAAAGCAGGAAGTTGTATTCTGGCTGTTTTATTAGACATCCAGTCACTCCAGCCTTTATATATTACATTTTTGGCTAACTAACTATATTAGAAACATTTTTTATTTTGCACAGCCTATGTATTTATGCAGTTTTTATTTTCACACTGAACTATTCCTTTAAGATGAAAACAGGAAGTCTGATACAGAAGCCCATGAGTACACAATAGAAGGAAAGAAATGTGCTGTTTCTATAAACAGAGGCCTTAGAGCAACATTATTTTGAGGGTTTACCAGTGTATTTATATAGACCTTTCTGATAAAACTTACTTCATTTTACCCTTTCCTTGTCCTTTAAATAATTCAAAAACAATAGAATTGAAAACCAATTGAAAAGTTGTTAATAACAGGGATAGCACATTATAGAATGTGTTATAAATAACTTATAAATAAAGTTAAAGGTGTACTACCCCTTTAAGTATTGACATGCACATGCAATCTCACCTGAAATCCTGGCTTTGCTTGATCTGCTTCAAAGCGAGCGATACCTTTGTAAGTCAATAACTAATTCAGCAATGGGGCAAATGGTGCAGATCAGAACATCCGATTAGTTCTAATGGCTTTTAATTATCGAAATGGGTCAGATCTTCCCAGGAAACATTGCGGAGCGTTCCTCTCTCTGGGATAAAATCAGTTTGCTCATTAACCAGGAGATCATTACAGCAGAAGAATTCACAGACAGAAATTCAGATATTAGCATTATTTTGTTGTTTTACTGGGAAAATAACTATGATAGAAATACTGTGTACTCATATTGGAACATATATATAAATATCATTATCACCGCGCAGCATGTGGGGAAGGATATTCTCCCAATTAGCACAACGAGGAGCCCTGATAAAACAATTAAAGTTGTTTCTGTTACTAAAATAATCTGTTTGTAAATTAAAGGGACATTATACTGAGCAAGTGTAAATGTAAGGGTGCAGTTTTGTGTGTCCAGAAAATGTCCTCTCTGTATATCTATTAGCTTATTGTGTGCCCAGAACATTCCTTCTCTGTATATTTGTATTTATACATATGGGAGGAGGGAGGTGCCATATTGATTCCCTTAGACAGTACAGTATGAGGGTATAGCTTATTGTGTGCCCAGAACATTCCTTCTCTGTATATTTGTATTTATACATATGGGAGGAGGGAGGTGCCATATTGATTCCCTTAGACAGTACAGTATGAGGGTATAGCTTATTGTGTGCCCAGAACATTCCTTCTCTGTATATTTGTATTTATACATATGGGAGGAGGTGCCATATTGATTCCCTTAGACAGTACAGTATGAGGGTATAGCTTATTGTGTGCCCAGAACATTCCTTCTCTGTATATTTGTATTTATACATATGGGAGGAGGTGCCATATTGATTCCCTTAGACAGTACAGTATGAGGGTATAGCTTATTGTGTGCCCAGAACATTCCTTCTCTGTATATTTGTATTTATACATACGGGAGGAGGTGCCTTACTAGACTATATTCGTAGTGATACATCTGGGTGACCATTCCTATCCATAGATTGAAACAAAGATATCGAGAAAGAAAAGAAGTATCTGAAATGAAATGCAAATCACAAAGGAATATGATTTACTTGTTTAAGGAACGGAATGAGCCAAAGATCTGCCATTGGTGTTTGCCAGTGAGCTCTGCTCAGGAAGATGTTACAGAGCCCTATAACAAACATTTGTGTTGGCCTCTTGCTCGGTGCATTAGATGACGCACACCATGAAATCTTCCAAGATCTAATAGTTATCAGAGGGATCTCACTATCTCCGACTCGCTGGGAAACAGACACCTCCTTGGGGAACCCAGGGAATGATGATACATAAATAATCTGTTTTATGTTACTTGATACATGATATCTCTCCACCCTCTCTCCTGGCGCTGTGGGCTTTCATACATTTGAGCAACGGTCAGAGCTCTGTTTAGGGGGATGATACATTGTGTTTGGTGGGGCAAAAACACTGCAAGGCACAACTCATGTAAATATGAGGAACGATTTGTACCATCGTGCTTTTTGTATGAGTCACGTGGATTTAGCAAAGGCAAAACCCACTTAGAACTCAGTAATCTATTATATCTCCTCTCCCCTAATACTACTGTGAGCATTTATCATGTCCCTGCGGATCTCTCTGCTTCCCATGGGCTCAGGCCAGGGGAGATCAATCAGTTGCACCCAGGAGACAGACACAAGTGATTTGTTTCATTGCTCGGAGAAGAGCGACATCGGACTGGGTTATTAATGGGATCCATTTAGCCTAATCTTCTGTGCTCTTGAGTAATGGGGTTTGTGTGTGAGCCTACAAGGATTATCTGTGCTGTGTCAGATAGAGAACAATACAGATGCCAGCGCTCCCTGCTATGGAAAATTCTCAAATGTACTGGTGCCAGGGCTCATTTACCATTTGTAAAAGTGCAGTTTGGCACTCGCTGCTGGGAGCAGGTATGAGTATAAGTAGCCAATAGTCACGTGCCATGGGCCTAAATGTAGAAGCATCGAAGCCGGTCGGAGCCAGAGGAGACAGAGACAGTAGTAATGTTCTGGAATTGGCTGGAGATCATGAGAGGCTTGTGGGCCTCTTTGTTGGATCCTGGATGGGTTCAGTCTCCAAAACACTTTATAAAACTGACTTTTATATATTCCTCCCTTTCTAATCACTTACCTTTCAGCGTTTATACAACATGCAATTAGGGATAAACCACAGACTGTAAGAGAGGTGTGAGTTGATGGTTATACATATCAGTACAAGTTCATTAAAGGGCAAGTAGCTATTTTGCTCTTTCTAGAACTGACTACTGATAAAATGAGGGGCATGCTATCACCAAGAGAAACTTTGTGCAAAATTTTTTTTTTTTTTTTTCATTTTCAAACATCATTTTTACATCTACAAGCGGTGGCGCTGTTCTGTTGCTGCCCGGGGAAGTGGTTTATACTGCCGTCAATAGGCAAAAAGTGTAAAACCTTTAGAGCAAAATGTTCCCCATGGCAGACCTCACATGTTAATTAGTTGCAAAAGCTCTACAAATACATGTTCTTTGTCTCCTAACAAGCTATACATCCTCTTTGAAATGGGGCTGATTAATTCTAGCAAGAGAAATAGGCTATGTTTTCTAGTCATTTTAGGGCAAATAAATGGTAAGCAGGCACTAATTATCAATAGGACATATTTCCCTTTAAACAAGCACAGATGTCCAGGTGCTTGTTATATAAGACAGAACCCCACATGGGACCTGAGCTCTGCGTCATATGATCTATCCGCTGCTGATGTATTTATGTCTTTAATCCACTTTATACTGAAGGTTAAAGAGCACTGTATGAATTTGTACAACCAGCAGATCCTTATCTCACGCAGTAAATGGACTGGGCTGACAGCTCTGATAAGAGAGGGAGGAATATTGATCTTTATCTCCCATATTGGTTTTCCGTATGAGGTTTTCGGTGTCATACAAGAGACACTGGAAAGTGATTACAAACTGCTATTTGGTATATACAGTAGCTGCTTGGCATATGTATGTAGGTAGATGAACAGAAATGTAAAGGAGAAAGTTCATGGCTTACAAGCAGCTGGGCTGTCTTTTGGGGTCCTAATAATGAAGACAATTCAGGGTTCTGATAAGCAGTTGGTATTGAGTCATTGCCCCCAATGAAAGCAAAGGCCGCTCAATCAAGGTACCTGTTCAAAACCTGCCTTGCTTATTATAGTGATAAGCACATTATTTCACCAAGTTTTGACACGAAAATGATGCCCATAGACTCCAATGGGAGAAAGAAATTGTTGCACATCAAAAAATAAATTTAAAACATTTTGTTGGCCATAGGCTTCAATGCATTTTCATAAAACTGGTCAAATTCCCCCATCGCTGCTTATTTATGGTGGCAGGGGTTGGTGCCTAATTATGTTTAGTGATGAAGAAGATGAAGGGGTATATTTATCAAAGAGTGAAGTTAACTTCTAGAGTGAAATTCCGCCACTCTCCATTCATTTCGGGATTTTGAAAGGCGTGATGAACTTTCACTTTCAACGATTGATAAATACTCTTTTAAAAATCTCATAGAAATGAATGGAGAGTGGCGGAATTTCACCCTAGAGGACTGGGTTGATCTCTAACTTCACTCTTGAAGGCCGGTATAATGAGCACAAGCATAATGCTTTATTGGTTCCCTTTTAAAGACAATGGGGTATATTTATCAAAGCGTGAAGATAGAGATCACCACAGTCCTCTAGAGTGAAATTCCGCCACTTTATATTCATTTCTACGGGATTTTGAAAGGCATATTTATCAAAAGATGAACTTTCACTTTCACCCATTGATAAATAGTCTTTTAAAAATCCCATAGAAATGAATGGAGAGTGGCGGAATTTCACTCTAGAGGACTGTGGGGATCTCTAACTTCACTCTCTGATAAATAAACCCCTATGTCTTAATCTAGAAAGCAGTGACCAGTTTTAGGAGGGTCTCATCAAGGTAAGAGCATCTCTGTACCCATAGGCAACAGAGAGTGAATAATTACACGGCTTCCAAATAAATCTCTTTATCTCTCCAAACTTTGGTGAAATAAGTAAGGATGCACCAAATCCACTTTTTTGGATTCGGCCGAACCCCCGAATCCTTCACGAAGGATTAGGCCGAATACCGAACCGAATCCGAACCCTAATTTGCATATGCAAATTAGGGGTGGGAAGGGGAAAACATTTTTTACTTCCTTGTTTTCTGACAAAAGTCACGCAATTCCCCTCCCTGCCCCTAATTTGCATTTGCAAATTAGGATTCGGATTCGGTTCGGCCGGGCAGAAGGATTCGGCCGAATCCGAATCCTGCTGAAAAAGGCCGAATCCTGGCCGAATTCCGAACCGAATCCTGGATTCGGTGCATCCCTAGAAATAAGTTTAGGAAAAGAATTTGCCCTTTGGTTTGTGGGAATAAGGAAAAGGCAAAGGTTATCTCTTCCTCATGTTCCATTTCTGTTTTACTTGGGGTCCATTCTCTTACTAGAACAGGCAAGACCAGCTAAGTAGGATCCATAATAGGGAACTGTGTAAGTCTGATTATAAAGGCAAAGGTATAGATTGCTGGTGAGGCCTCACTTCTATTGTAGTTTTGTGCACCAGTTGAGTGGAAATACTGTATATAACTAAACTAAACTGGAACAGGAGAGAGTGGAGCAATTGAATTATTAAGGGGAAAAGACTAGGTCTGTCCATTGGGTGGCACTTTTATAAATACCAGTTAAAACAAACAAGGAATATTTAAATTAACAAAACCAGATGAGAATGAAGAAGGTTTAATAATGAAGATTAGGCAGCAGTACAAGGTCAGTATTCCCTTGTACTAAGCACAATTCAGCAGGAAAGGGGTGGATATTTGGGGTGCATAGGTAAGAAGCTGGGTCAGCAAGAACCTCACATTTATTTCCCCTGCCAGGTACACAATAAAAAGGCTGAACCTGATTGACTGGTGGTTTCTTTTCCAACCCAAATAACTGTGTCAGTCTGACATCTCTCCCGTTAATTGTATCAGTGATTATTGATGTGGGGGCGGAGTGTAGGCTGGGGCTGAAATAGTTAACCGAACCCAAAATAGAAGAGACTGTCAGCGGGCTCCCATTACTGTGCTCTTATCTCATTAACATTAAAGCTGTGCCTGCTGTTCAGCTGAAATGCACCAGTCTAATTGCCATCATCTACCATCATGTCTATTAAGCGCCGGAGAACCCTATTTATAGTATAGCACTGAGAATCGCTGGTAACCATCACAGCATGGCCTATTGAATTCTCTACCTTCCAATTTTCCACCCAGATGGGCAGTTTGCATTGTCTGCCTACACTCGCTTACATTCTCCTGCTGAATTAGGATTCACACAGAGCTACTAATGTTATTTATCTAACAGTGTATATTTCACAATCTGTGATTTCCTCAACCTAACATCATTTTCTGTCTGCAACCAAGATCCTCATGCTGTCAGTCGACGACAGATTTCCCATGCTGTCATTGGCTAATCAAGTATAGTGGATATTTATACTATCAGAGGTTGCCCTTTGAACTTTACATTGTAAAATCCTATTCCTTCATTCATTCTCTTCCTGTAATTCCGACGTTTAAAGGGATTATGTTATGATTTTTATAGTTTTTATCTCTAAATTACAATGTTTACATTGCAGATAATTCACTCTACCATATACAATTTCATTCCTGAATTAATAAGTGTATTTTTTTTAGTTGCAATATTGGTGTGTAGTCACCATCTGAGGTCATTTTGCCTGGTCATGTGCTTTCAGAGAGAACCAGCACTTTAGGATGGAACTGCTTTCTGGCAGGCGGTTGTTTCTCCTACCCAATGTGGGACCTGGATTTTACTATTGAGTGTTGTTCTTAGATCTACCAGGCAGCTGTTAATCTTGTGTTAGGGAGCTGCTATCCGATTACCTTCCCATTGTTGTTAGGCGGCTGGGGGGAAAGTGATATCACTCCAACTTGCAGTACAGCAAGAGTGACTGAAGTTTATCAGAGCACACATCACATGACTGGGGGCACCTGGGAAATTGACAATATGTCTAGCCTCATGTCAGATTTCAAAATTAAATATAAAAAATTCAGTTTGCTCTTTTGAAAAACAGTTTTCAGGGCAAGATTCTGCTGGAGCAGCACTATTAACTGATGCGGTTTTAAAAAAAACGTTTTCCCATGATAGTATCCCTTTAAATGTGTCACCGTTATATAAATCAGGGACATTTACAGATCTGAAAATAATCGTATGAAGAGCACGTCGGAGAGGAAAATGTTATTATTGCAATTTATTTATCTAAAACCCTCTCATATGAAATGGATTTCACGCTGGTGTCGACTGAAGCGCCTGACACCGATTGTAACTCACCCCCTATCCCCCGGATTATACACTGATCACTTATTCATCTCGGGCTGCGACAAGTGAATTTTTCTCATCGTGATCATTTCCTGTTTTCCGCAGGTTTAAGAGCAGAGAGGCTGCCATATGGTATATCCATTGTGTAAGTCCTGGGAATCCTGCGGGACGCGCATCCGTGCGGAGACAGGGCTCACCCTTGCGATTTATTGCAGATTTAGGTCTGAGAATGTTCTTTTTCTGCAAACAGTTAAAATTGATTGTCAGCCAAAAATGTGACCCGTTCCTGGACCCCGAGGTTCTTAGCGCCTGCTGGAGCCGCATCACCTTTAATGGGCCCCATGATTAAACATCCGAAATTGAGATTTGGTTCTAATAAAAGGCAATATTTCCAGGCTTATCATGTCGTTAGAGGAGGGGCGTTGTCCCGGCTCATCCGGGTGGTCTGGGATTCACAACTGTTAACACTCAGCCTCTTCTGGACTATCTCACATCTTGTGGAACTCTCAACCTGGGTCACTTCCAGAAGGGACACTGTATAAATTATTGGCATAACTTTCCAATCATTTATCATTTTCCCCCTGTTTTACAACATCATGGGGCCGATTCACTAAATTCGAGTGAAGGATTCGAAGTAAAAAAACTTAGAATTTTGAAGTGTTTTTTGGGCTACTTCGACCATCGAATGGGCTACTTCGACCTTCGACTACGACTATCGAAGGATTCGAACTAAAAATCGTTCGACTATTCGACCATTCGATAGTCGAAGTACTGTCTCTTTAAAAAAAAACGTCGACCCCCTAGTTCGGCAGATAAAAGCTACCGAAGTCAATGTTAGCCTATGGGGAAGGTCCCCATAGGCTTGCCTAAGTTTTTTTGATCGAAGGATTTTCCTTCGATCGTTGGATTAAAATCCTTCAATCGATCGATCGAATTTTCTGCGCTAAATCCTTCGACTTCGATATTCGAAGTCGAAGGATTTCAATTCCTAGTCGAATATCGAGGGTTAATTAACCCTCGATATTCGACCCTTGGTAAATCTGCCCCCATGTGTTGCCACTATCCAGCCTCTAGGGGTGAGCAATGCTGTAACAAAGGGGCAACATTTGTACTTATATTACACAAGTTCTATTATGGGCTTCATATGGGAAGGGATATAAGTTCTATTACATACTCTGTAATTGCCCACCATTACGCTGATGTTAAAGGGCAACTTTACCCTAGATATTATGTGACTTTGATGCTCACTGTCTCTCATCTTGTTCATATTGCTCCATATACCTGGGATGTTGGCCTTTCACTTTTGGAGGTTCAACATTGTGGTAGGGCAACTCTTAGCTCATAACAGACTTACAGATATAAAAAAATGTAGTTTTGTTCAAGTCATATGCCTGGGGTCTGTGTGAGCTGCCCATTAGGGGGCTACAGGGGTTATTGCAGCCAAGGGCCATGCAGCAGATGGGTCCCCAAGACATGTAAATGTCCTATTGTAAAGGAGGCGGGGCTCTTGTAGGAGTGGCTTGGGTTTGGATAAATTGTGGGGTGTATGTAGGGTTTTTCCATAAGGAGGCATTGGTTGTGCATGAACAAGACCAGTGTTGGACTGAGATACCAGGGGCCCACCCAAAAACTTTAGACCAGGGGCCGACAATCAGTACTATTATTCTTCCTCTCCTCACTCTACCTCTATTCTCCTAGTCTCTTTTCTTTACATACTATAATTGATTATTCCATCCATTTAGCCTCTTTGTTCTCATAGAAATAGGGAATGGCCATGAAATAGTCCAAATGTTTAGCAGCATGAGGGGCCCCTGACACCTGGGCCCCCGGGACTTTTTCATGGTATGACCGATGGGCCAGTCCGACACTGAACAGGACTTCATTTTTATTGGGGACCTATTCTGCTTGTGGCAGGGCCCACAGTCCAAGGGCCCAGGTGGCCAGTGGTCTAATGACTGGTGCCCCCTGAAGGGAGGGCCCCTTTACCTTAATATGGGGTCCTGTGATTCCTGATAATGCCTGTGGAGCTGAGCATTTATCTGCCTCCAGTCTGACAGTTATAGGGGAGTCAGGGGACCCTGCAGGGCACTGTGGAGATTTCCATGCAATATGGCTCTTGTCAGATATTAGATTCTGAAATACAAATTAAAATGTGGCTAATAAAAGAAAACATAAATCTAAGTAACTTTCCAATATAAATTTATTAAAAATGTTCAGGTCCTTTTAAAGTTATTTTATGGAAACAATTGCTATTGAAAGCAGCATTTGCTCAACTCCCGGTTGTTACTTTTTAAACAATGGACGTCCGTTCCCCAGCAGCAAAGACAGGTCTGTTAATCGGCTGCCTTGTCTTACATTGTATCAACAGTCTGAACCACCAGTGCAGAGAATAGAAAGGGACAGACAAACACTGCTTTCTACAGCCATACACATAGAACAATTGTAAGGAATGTATATTGCAAAATTGTTTAGAATTATATTTTACTAGGTAAAAAATATTTTTTTTTTTGCGATGACATTTCCTTTAAATTAGCGTTCCACCCAAACACTGCTGTCCCCCCACCAGTAGTTATTGGTACACGTAATTGAATCAGCGTTTATGCCTTTCTGGTCTCTGATTCGGACTCTTGAAATCAAGTCAGAAAATGTTAATTTATCTATTATAAGGGATATTATACCTTTTATTATAAAGGGATATTATTTTCCATCCCTTTAGATTGTAAGCTCTTATGAGCAGGGTCTACCAGTTTCTTTATTCAGTAACAATTGTTTGTTAAATCATTGCAAGGGCACAGGTTAGAAATAATTCTGAAGCACCACATAACTGGCTGGTACTGTAGAAATAAATGGTGATGATGAATGGGAACAGAGGTTTCTGGGAGTTGTGGATGTGGGAGGCAGCCATTTTGACATGGCCGTGCAGCTATTAGCGTGTGTTTGGGCGCAGATTTCTCTTTAAAAACAAACGTGTGCCTTGGGGTAGGAGTGGAGATTTTCCAGGCTGGTGCTAATGCAGACAAGCCGTGAAAAATCTGTTTCAAATTGGTGTTTGTGGAACGGGGCCCTTGCTATGGTAGCGCAGGCCGTCTGTGTTTGTCTTCTTCTCAGACCTGTCATTGGTTATTAATGTCACTTTCAGCTGCGCTAACAGGACCCGTTACTGACACCCCTACCAATCCCTGCAATTAGCAGGCGGGCTGCCATGGGGAATGGGGAAACTGACACCAATTCCTAGGGAGTTCCTTGCTGAAGAGCTGACACCTCACCGCTTCCAAACTGGAAAGTTAAAACCCACATATGAAATGAGTCCCATTTCTGGTTGCAGAGAAAGCGGTGCAGTCTGCAGCATGCAGCTAGCCATACAAGATAAGGTGAAGATGGAGGACCCTAATGTAGCCATAAAGAGAATCAGCTGGAATAAAGAGAATCCGCAATAATAAAGAGAATCAGCTGGAATAAAGAGAATCCGCAATAATAAAGAGAATCAGCTGGAATAAAGAGAATCAGCAATAATAAAGAGAATCCGCTGGAATAAAGAGAATCAGCAATAATAAAGAGAATCAGCTGGAATAAAGAGAATCAGCAATAATAAAGAGAATCCGCTGGAATAAAGAGAATCCGCTGGAATAAAGAGAATCAGCAATAATAAAGAGAATCAGCAATAATAAAGAGAATCCGCTGGAATAAAGAGAATCAGCAATAATGAAGAGAATCAGCAATAATAAAGAGAATCAGCAATAATAAAGAGAATCAGCAATAATAAAGAGAATCCGCTGGAATAAAGAGAATCAGCAATAATAAAAAGAATCAGCAATAATAAAGAGAATCCGCTGGAATAAAGAGAATCAGCAATAATAAAGAGAATCCGCTGGAATAAAGAGAATCAGCAATAATAAAGAGAATCAGCAATAATAAAGAGAATCCGCTGGCCTAGGAACAGCCTCTGAAGGCCCCTCTTGTATCCAGTTGGTGCATGTGCTAATTGACTAGAGCTGGGGTCCCATCCTCCTCTTAGTTCTGCCGGCAAGTGGGGTGGGTTTCTACTACTTCTTCTATAACCATATAGAAAATGTAGCCCTGTGTACCCCCACAATGTTCCTGGGAGCAGTCTGAAACTGAATTAACTGCTGGAAGGCCGCAGTTCAAAGGCTGGATGTAAAGGGGTGAACTTTAAGGGAAAGATTTATCTAAGGGTTGAAGTGAGAATTCGAATTGAATTTCAAATTTGAATTTTTTAGGTTTTTTTATGACTAAAACTGTAAAATTTGACTAGGAAATTGTTAAAATTTGGTTCGAGTTCGATTCGAGTTGAAAAAATTTGAATTTGATTTTCGAGATTTATCATACACTAGACCTTTAAGAACTCGAATTTGACTATTTGCCACCTAAAACCTGCCGAATTGCTGCTTTAGTCAATGGAAGACGTCCTGGGATCAATATGGAGTTGTTTTTGTCTAATTGTGTTTTTTAAAAATTTGATTCGAGTTTTCGGGTCGATCCAATTCGCCCATGTTTTGAAAATGGGAATTTTTTTATAATAAATTTCCAATGGTCGAATTTTGAGTTCATGGGAGTTTATGGGAGTTTTTTTAAAAACTCACATTAACTCGAAATTTGACCTTTGATAAATGTGCCTCTAACAGTTACTCCTATAAAATTCACTTTGTACAGAACTTGTATCTATGCTTGGACTTTATTGATCGGAAATGATTGCTGTGAGTTACTCTTGCTTAGTAATATTACTGTATGTGTAATAACCACGGACTGCCACATTATTTCTATGAAGCAGAACCCAAATATACATGGTGCAAATTACTGTTGAAGCTGATGGAGTTGCATGCTGCAGACTGTACTGGATTATGTGCAGCCTAGCTGCCTTCATTGTTATTTGGTAAGAGTATTGATTTTATATGCGACTTTTACTCCCCCCCAACAAAACTTCAGTCCTTGATTCATTCAACATGTGGCGCAGAGGGAAACCCGAGTCCATCCCGGAAAGATAGGAACAGGGGGGAACCATATAGAGATCTGGATCTGGAGAAGGTTTCATCGGGAGCACAAATGAAAGATGGATCTGTGTTTCCACATGTGGGGAAGTAAATCCCACGGATGGGAAACAGGTGTGGGGGGACACGGCAGGAATTAACCCATGTGATACAAGACAGATGGAGAGATAAGTACCCGGGGATTAGCCACACTGGCGCATGCAGGAGTCACATTTGTCCCGTGCACTCAGGGACTTGCATTCACTTGAAGCAATCTAAAAATGAACTTTTATTAAGATGTAAAGCCAGGACTTCTTGATGATGTTGAACTGCCACTCCCAGCATCTGATCAGCAGTTGTAGCCCAACAACCTCTGGGGCCCTCTGACTTGATTATCACTGAGATAGAAAGAAAAATAGATTCACACAATGGCATATTAGGGCCGTTCAAAACTTTTAACATGAGAGATACAAATTATCAGCATAAGAAACTACAGGGGACGTTTCAAGGTTTTCTGGAAGATGCCTGAATGTCATTTTATGTAGCCTTTTCCTTTAAATGATCACTCATCAATTATTGCCTTATAATACAGAAAAGCCATGAATATCCTGTAAATGATATCCTTATAAACGGTGAGTTCTGATGTCATCAGTTCTAAACGGGGAATTCTGATGTCATTTCTGTCACATGACTCACTGAAACTTGTGTATTATAATAAATAAAGTGCCCCCTGTTGCAAAATATAAGGATATTAGAAGTTACCTCGGCCTTCGGCCTTGTGTTTTTTTTATGGTCATGAAACTCCTCGGTAACTTATAATATCCTTATAATTTACAAGAGGGGCAACTTTATTCACTATATATTCCGAGAGGCACATTTACAGTATTAGGGGTCGAATTTCGAATTCATGAGAGTTTTTTTAAAACTACCATAAATTCGAAATTCGACCAATTGAAATTTATTAATAAATAATAATAATAATCTTATTGTAATTAAACTCAGACGAATTGAAATGACCCAAGGACTCAAAACTAATTTCATTGGAATTATCGAATGTAAAAAACTTGATTGTCAGGAAGGCCGCAAACTAGAGATGCACCGTATCCACTATTTTTGATTTGGCTGAACCCCCGAACCCTTTGTGAAAGATTCGACTGAATACCGAAACAAATCCGAACCCTCATTTGCATATGCAAATTAGGACTGGGAAGGGGAAACGTGATTTCCCTCCCCACCCCTAATTTACATATGCAAATTAGGATTCCGATTCAGTACAGCCAGGCAGAAGGATTCGGACAAATCCGAATCCTGCTGAAAAAGGCAGAATCCTGGCCAAATCCAAACCGAATCCTGGATTCGGTGAATCCCTACCGCAAACATCACCAAATTGCTCCCTGGACCTCTCCCATTGACTTTTACAGTAATTCGGCAGGTTTTAGGTGGCGAATAGTCAAATTTGAGTTCTTAAAGGGCCAGAGTATAATTAATCTCGAAATTCGAATTAAAACTTGAAACGCGTTTGGATAATTCACAATTCGAATTTGAGAGTTTTGACCAAAAAAAATAAAAAATTAGAAAATAAAAATTAAAATTTTCACTTTGACTCGTAATAAATCTGCCCTTAATGTTTGAAATACGGTAATATGGAAAAGAAGTGGCAACCCTGTTTACAGCACAAGATTCTTAAGGTGGCTATATATGGGAAGATTTAAGCTGCTGATTTGGGGCCTTCAGAATAATTGGGCAGCTTATTTGTCGTGTATGGGACCCTTGAGTGGCCTACCTGACCTTTATCTGGTCGAAAATCATCTGAATTTCAATCGGGCAGCTTTGATTTTCCTGTTGAATTGAGGTTTGCATCTGCTGCCATAGCATAGCAATTATAATACGATATACGAGGGTGGGTATATTGGTGAAAGATCCGCTTGTTTGGTGACTTCGCTTATCTGACTGTGTATGGGGCCCTCCGACTGGCCCACCTGACTGATATATGGCCAAAAATCACCCAGATGTCGATTTGGATGGGTTTGATTTGTCCATTGGATTAAAGGAAAACTATACTCCCCAAACAATGTAGGTCTCTATAAAAAGATATTGCATAAAACTGTTCATATGTAAAACCCTGCTTCATGTAAATAAACCATTTTCATAATAATATACTTTTCTAGTAGTATGTGCCATTGGGTAATCATAAATAGAAAACTGCCATTTTAAATAATAAGGACAGCCCCCTGGGATCATATGATCCACGGTGCACACAAACATACCAACAAACCATACTTGTTAGGTCACATAAGCCAATAAGCAGACAGAGTTCTGTCTTTTGCTTCCACACTTCTTACTGTTACAGTTAGAGCTGCAGTATTTCTGGTCAGGTGATCTCTTCCTGTTACAGTTAGAGCTGCAGTATTTCTGGTCAGGTGATCTCTTCCTGTTACAGTTAGAGCTGCAGTATTTCTGGTCAGGTGATCTCTTCCTGTTACAGTTAGAGCTGCAGTATTTCTGGTCAGGTGATCTCTTCCTGTTACAGTTAGAGCTGCAGTATTTCTGGTCAGGTGATCTCTTCCTGTTACAGTTAGAGTTGTAGTATTTCTGGTCAGGTGATCTCTTCCTGTTACAGCTACAGTTGCAATATTTCTGGTCAGGTGATCTCTTCCTGTTACAGTTAGAGCTGCAGTATTACTGGTCAGGTGATCTCTTCCTGTTACAGTTAGAGCTGCAGTATTTTTGGTCAGGTGATCTCTTCCTGTTACAGCTACAGTTGCAATATTTCTGGTCAGGTGATCTCTTCCTGTTACAGTTAGAGCTGCAATATTTCTGGTCAAGTGATCTCTTCCTGTTACAGTTAGAGCTGCAGCATTTCTGGGCAGGTGATCTCTTCCTGTTACAGTTAGAGCTGCAGTATTTCTGGGCAGGTGATCTCTTCCTGTTACAGTTAGAGCTGCAGTATTTCTGGTCAGGTGATCTCTTCCTGTTACAGTTAGAGTTGCAGTATTTCTGGTCAGGTGATCTCTTCCTGTTACAGTTAGAGCTGCAGTATTTCTGGTCAGGTGATCTCTTCCTGTTACAGTTAGAGCTGCAGTATTTCTGGTCAGGTGATCTCTTCCTGTTACAGTTAGAGCTGCAGTATTACTGGTCAGGTGATCTCTTCCTGTAACAGTTAGAGCTGCAGTATTTCTAGTCAGGTGATCTCTTCCTGTTACAGTTAGAGCTGCAGTATTTTTGGTCAGGTGATCTCTTCCTGTTACAGCTAGAGTTGCAATATTTCTGGTCAGGTGATCTCTTCCTGTTACAGTTAGAGCTGCAATATTTCTGGTCAGGTGATCTCTTCCTGTTACAGTTAGAGCTGCAGCATTTCTGGTCAGGTGATCTCTTCCTGTTACAGTTAGAGCTGCAGTATTTCTGGGCAGGTGATCTCTTCCGGTTACAGTTAGAGCTGCAGTATTTCTGGTCAGATGATCTCTTCCTGTTACAGTTAGAGCTGCAGTATTACTGGTCAGGTGATCTCTTCCTGTAACAGTTAGAGCTGCAGTATTTCTAGTCAGGTGATCTCTTCCTGTTACAGTTAGAGCTGCAGTATTTTTGGTCAGGTGATCTCTTCCTGTTACAGCTAGAGTTGCAATATTTCTGGTCAGGTGATCTCTTCCTGTTACAGTTAGAGCTGCAATATTTCTGGTCAGGTGATCTCTTCCTGTTACAGTTAGAGCTGCAGCATTTCTGGTCAGGTGATTTCTTCCTGTTACAGTTAGAGCTGCAGTATTTCTGGGCAGGTGATCTCTTCCGGTTACAGTTAGAGCTGCAGTATTTCTGGTCAAGTGATCTCTTCCTGTTACAGTTAGAGTTGCAGTATTTCTGGTCAGGTGATCTCTTCCTGTTACAGTTAGAGCTGCAGTATTTCTGGTCAGGTGATCTCTTCCTGTTACAGTTAGAGCTGCAGTATTTCTGGTCAGGTGATCTCTTCCTGTTACAGTTAAAGAGCTGCAGTATTTCTGTATTAATCGACAGTAAAAGCATCAGGCAAATACTTTTATGGCAAAATTCTCAATAGCATTCAAAAACAATGTTATGACAAATACAAAAAATGGTTATTTTCTGGTGTCAGTATCTCTTTAACTGCCCACATCTGGTAATATTACAGAAAGGGAGTCTGACTAGCTTACCTTTGTATGATTCCAGGCCACACCTTCATCCAACTGACCACTCCCACATCTATGTATGCCTACAACATAAGCCATAACTTTTGGGGTCCAGGATTGGGTACTACTGCTTCTCCTGAATTGGGACAGGGTGGATGTGCCTTAGAATTGTGGGTATCTATATGAAGGGGTTAAATGTATGAAAAGTATGAAATCATAACAGCCTTCCCATACTTTTCCGATTAACACCCCATGTAACATGTTTTTGTCACCCAGAAACCTTTAGTCTTGTGCTTAAAGCCAATGTTATTTACGTTTTTTTTGGGCAAGTCTATCGTCAGATTGTTTGATGCCAAATATTTCTGTACAATGGAGCTTTCCCATATGTTGTTTTCATTTAAGAAGGGGATATTTTACAAAGGGCCCCTAATGGATCCAAATTCCAATGTCATGCAATAATCCTCTGAAAGTGATTAGAAGTTCATTAAACTCGGTATTAGGAGCTGGCTGCAAGGCATTGTGGGGAGTGGAGACTTGGCTAGAGGAGAACTGGCATCTGCTACGTTGTTCCTAGAAATGATAAGTGCCCGACAAGAGAATCACCCTGGGGAACCCCAGATCTGGCTTTTTGTACAGTTGAAGTTTAAAACCTGGGGTAACCCTGAGTTGGGAGTGTTATATTTGTCAGTGTTACTGATCTATCATTTACAGACATGCCACTTTAAAGCTGAACTTGCCTTAATATTGCTTTAATGTGGAGAGTTGTAGTTCAGCAGCAGTCAGAGTGTTAAACATTGTCTTTCCCACTCGGTTGGGGGGCATAGACTTCCTGTATTAGAAGCCGCCCCCCCCCCCCCATTACTCCATCCTCGCACGCAGGGCTGCTTTCTTTTGCCCGTACCCCTGCTGAATCTCAATAAACAGCTTTTATTTTCGGATATGTTTTCCTTCAAGGGCTCAATTACCTTCAGGTCCCCTCTCTACTTGGGATATCCCTGCCCCTGGTTCTGGGGAGGGGGGGTCGCTTCTTTTTTTACAAGCTTGGCCTGGGAGCACTTTTACTCTCCCCTGTGACTCTCGGGGGCCCGGTGCAGAGGTGTGAAATTGTAAAGAAAAAGGTATTTGTTTCCTTCCCTTTGATGGTGAGAGTGTCCAGAAATGCAACCCGGAAAGTGTCATGTGCCATTAGGCCCACATCTGAAAGCCATTAGCCCATGTATAAAGATGGCCGGGCACCCCCTTCTCCAGCTCCTGAGTCTCTCACTGCACACGTGTGTCCTTACTGACTTCCCAAAAATGTGTTCCCCTGTAATGGGATCGATCAACAGTAAGGGGCAGATTTATCAAAGGTCGAATTGAAAATTCGAATTTTCTAGTTTTTTTTATGGCCAAAACTGTCAAATTTGACTAGGAAATTGTTCAAATTTGATTAGAGTTTTTTTAAGAATTCGAATTCGATTCGATTTGAGTTTTTGGGTCGATCCTATTGACACGAGTTTAACAAATTAGATTTTTTTAATAAAATTTTGATCCAACACGACTGTCGGATGCAGACGCTGCACGCTGCATCTGCATCCGACAGTCACGTTGCATCGGATCAACGCTGCGACACCATCCGACAATGCACTCACTTGCCTTAATTCTGTTGCATCCGATTTGACGCCGGCGTTTTTGTGCAGCGCGTCGGATTGCTCCATAATTGTCCGTGTAGTCCTACCCTAAAGGTGGCCATAGACGTTACAATTGCGATCTTTCATGGAAAAGCTGTTTCCTGGAAAAATCGTTTGTTTCAATACACACGTGTAGAGCTGAATCGTCAGGTATGTAATTAGAAGCAATAGAATTCTACCTGTATCTGACAATGGCCGATGTTCTTTGAAGGCACCCAATCAAAATTTTCTGGCCTGCCAAATCGATGAGCCGACGGATATCCAAGTCTTCTGTCGATATCGGTCGGCTTGTCTCCCACCATACACGCACCGAATATCATACGAAAATTAGTTGTGTACGATATTATTGGTGCGTCTATGGCCACCTTACCTCCATGACAGCCAGATGGGATTTCAACTTCTAGCAAAATAGTCAATTGAAAGTGGAGCTACCAGATGTCAATAGGACAGGGCCAGAGACATAACCGAGGATGGCAAAGCAATCTGGGGTCAATGTCTGGAATGTCCAAACTATGACCCTGAAGCATCCTCTGCACTGGCCCTTTAACCATTAGGTACCTTGGGCTGCACCATCATGTCTCTTGGCAAAAACAGGTCCCTCATTATGAGCTGGATGTCTCAGGAACACTTCATTTCTGACTGGTTCTGCTTCACAGCCTATAACACTCTATAAGCCATGCACGCTGTGAGTGTCAGTTCCAACAGCCAGCTATTGGATGTCAAGGGGAAACACTTCTTAGGAAGTATAACCCATGTGTTATAATAGGAGATGCAAGCAGTGTTGTGATTGGCAGGAGAACAAGCAGAATGATTAATGGTGTCTAGTTTTCCTGGCAGGCAAAGGGTTAAAGCCCAGGCTGTAGCGCTTGAGCTGTAGCGCTTGGCGTGGAAATCTCCATCTCGCTGTTGCAGTTCATCAAGCCAATGAAATCTCCTTAATATAATAAATATGGGAAGAAACAAGGTAATTGGATTTCACTTATTACTCAGTTTGGGATTATACAGCAATTAAATCCAACCTGATGCTGTGCAGATTCCAGTTGGTGATTCATTCAGCTTTGGCCCCAGGCACTTTCCGTGCGCAGACTTCTGACTGTCAGATTCTTCACCGGCAAGAGAGTTTTTGCATCCTATCCTTTGGCAGGGAGTCTAGTTATCCCCTCAGGGTAAGACCAATTGCCTTGCAAGACATATATGGCAGGATAACTTATGCCTCTGGATATAACTAGGAGAAAACGTAGCTGAGACATTTAACTTTCAGGACAACTTCCCCTTTAATTTGCACAGTCGGACCATCTGCAAGATTTCAAGCTCCAGATTGCTCAGCTGCCATGACCCTGCTCAGTGAACCGTCTCAATTATTCCTCCTTGAATAAACATAGAGCCTGAAAAATGTGTAATGTATGTGGATTTGCATCCCACCTCCCATAATTCCCGGGTGCTGGTTAACGCTCTAAACGGAGTAACCATTAAGGTCATGATGATGGGATGAAAGGGGCCCCAAACCCTTTTTTTTTAATTAAATGAAATCCTTCAAAAAAGAAAAGGTATTAAGTCTGTCATAGTGCTGCCATATGTCTTCAATCATCAATGTATAATGTTTTGGGGGAAAAGAATTATAGAACATGGAGAGTAACTCAAGTACCTATTAAGCTTAGGGTGACAAAGTTTGCATTCACATATCATCTCCGTACAAAATAAATATTGTTAAAAATATCTAAAACAGTAGTATTGCCCATGAATCTAGTCTATATATATATATATATATATGAAATCATAAAAAAAACCTTAAAAAAGAATTCTTATGTGTGGGAGGAGACATGCTAATATGTCTTTATTTTACTGGATGTATTACCTAGAGTCACTAGTTCAATGCAGTCATGTTCTTATAGGGATTCTGTCATGATTTTTATGGTGTCGTTTTTATTTCCAAATTAAATGACACTGTTTACACTGCAAATAATTCACTGTACAATATAAAATGTCATTCCTGAACCAGCAAGTGTATTTAGTTGTAATATTGGTGTGTAGGTGCATCTCAGCTCATTTTGCCTGGTCATGTGATTTCAGAAAGAGCCAGGACTTTAGGATGGAACTGCTTTCTGGCAGGCTGTTGTTTCTCCTACTCAATTTAACTGAATGTGTCTCAGTGGGACCTGGATTTTACTATTGAGTGTTGTTCTTAGATCTACCAGGCAGCTGTTATCTTGTGTTAGGGAGTTGCTATCTGGTTACCTTCCCATTGTTCTTTTGTTTGGCTGCTGGGGGGAGGGGGTGATATAACTCCAACTTGCAGTACAGCTGTAAAGAGTGATTGAAGTTCATCAGAGCACAAGTCCCATGTCTCAGGCAGTTTGGAAACTGACAATATGTCAGATTTCAAAATTGAATATAAAAAAATCTGTTTGCTCTTTTGAGAAATGGATTTCTGTGCAGAATTCTGCTAGAGCAGCACTATTAACTGATGTGTTTTGAAAAAACCTGGATTTTACTATTGAGTGTTGTTCTTAGATCTACCAGGCAGCTGTTATCGTGTGTTAGGGAGCTGCTATCTGGTTACCTTCCCATTGTTCTTTTGTTAGGCTGCTGAGGAGGGGAGGGAGGGGGGTTATATCACTCAAATTTGCAGTGCTGCAAAAAAAAGAGTGACTGAAGTTTATCAGAGCACAAGTCACATGACTGGGGGCAGCTGGGAAACTGACAATATGTTTAGCCCAATGTCAGATTTCAAAATAAATATAAAAAAAACAGTTTGTTTTTTTAAAAAATGTTTCGGGCAAGCAAAAATACAGTTCTGGATGTGGGTCGAGAGTAGGTTGCAAATCTTCTTGTAGTTAATTAATTGCTGTGACGAACAATAAATGAATAAGATACCTGTGTTTAATTAAAATTCTACTGGTTGGCAAATGGCAGGTAATAGCATAGACTGGAACTGGATACAATCAGATTGGACAGGTCTGGTTTTTGCAAGGATGCAGAGTAGTGATGGGTAAATTTGTCCCGTTTTGCTTCACCAAAAAAATTGCGTATTTCCAGTTTGTCCCTATAGACTTATACATTGATGGGTGGGCCCCTAGGAAACGTAGGGCTCTTCTGCTGGATAGCTTTCTGCCTTGGAGATGATGTAGAGAGGAGGTAGTAAACTTCATTTCCCAACACCCCCTAATACCGCTGCTGGGTATCCATTGTCTGCTAATACCTTCACACACTCGTTTCTCGTTATTAACGCTCGTATCCGTAGGGCCCACAGCCTTAATTAACTTACAGAATGCAATTAAAATAAAAGCAGCATATTATCTGTATGAACTCTACAGGTGAAGTCAATTTGTGTGTTAATCTCCGTTGTCCTTGGCTACCAGGAAGGCCCTTCTAAGCATTTCTGTAGCATGTTCTGCCCTAGAGTGATTATCATTTTATTAAAAAAAAATAAATGTGTTTTTGTTTTTTCACAGTATATTGGATTAATGTGCAAGAACAACCAAGAAATATTGTACTTTTTTTCAAGGTAATTTTATAGCTGCCTATACCTGTTGTTGTTGGAGCATTTTATTCCTGCTCATCCCCTGTTAGTGTTTTAGTCCCACCCACTGTTTAAGTCACAGACTCCTTGCCACTCCCACTCCAAGCTGCCATCATTGAGGCCTAGTCACACCGGTGTAATGGTGGGCCAGCACTGCTCTTTCTTCTGTTAGCTACCTGCAGATTGTTCTAGCTCCACCCACTGCATAAGTCACAGACTCCCTGCAGCCACCCCATAATCTTGGGGGGGGGGTTTATTAAAACTCACATTTTTCCCAATTCTTTATTAGAACAAAGTTGACCAAACTCCCATCCATGAAATGAACTATTTTATCAAAAAATAGATTGAAGAAGTCAGTGCGGGAAAAAGTCGACATTTTTTCGACTTTACGCTTCAATTGTGTGACTTTTTCGATTTGATGCTCGTAAAATCTGACTTTTTCGGACTATCGAACGAAAACCAGCCTGAAACCCTCGAAGATCATGAAGGCAAGAAACATCTTCAAATTGTAAAATCTGCCATTGACTGACATGATGTCGACAGGTTTTGGCTGGAGTATTTTCAGATTTGTTGCAGTTTTGACGCATAATAATTCCCGCAAATGTCACACTTTTTTCCTGCGACTTTGTTGGATTTTTTGTGACCAGAAAGATTCGACCTTTAATAAATGTTCCCCTTAGAGGGTCAGACTGGGTCGGACTGGGCCAGCAGGACATTGGGAAAAAACTCAGTGGGCAGCCACCCCATAATCTTGGGGGGGGTGTTACTAAAACTCATATTTTTTCCAATTGTTTATTAGAACAAAGTTGATCTAACTCCCATCCATGAAATTAACTATTTTATCAAAAAATAGATTGAAGAAGTCAGTGCGGGAAAAAGTCGAACATTTTTCGACTTTACGCTTCAATTGTGCGACTTTTTCGATTTGATGCTCGTAAAATCTGACTTTTTCGGACTATCGAACGAAAACCAGCCTGAAACCCTTGAAGATCATGAACGCAAGAATCATCTTCAAATTGTAAAATCTGCCATTGACTGACATGATGTCGACAGGTTTTGGCTGGAGTATTTTCAGATTTGTTGCAGTTTTGACGCATAATAAATCCCGCAAATGTCACACTTTTTTCCTGCGACTTTTTTGGATTTTTTGTGACCAGAAAGATTCGACCTTTAATAAATGTGCCCCTTAGAGGGTCAGACTGGGTCGGACTGGGTCAGCAGGACACTGGGAAAAAACTCTCCCAGCTCTTGTGGGCCCTGCAGGACCAGATTTGCACCCAGATCCTTCTTCCTGCCCCAACCTCCCTTTATAGAAGTGCGTCGGGCCCCTCTGAAGATGTTTTTGCAGGGGGCCTGGTGCACTCTAGTTACGCCACTGAGTTACACCTTATATTCCTTTGGGAAAGGAAAGATTTTCTAGATTTAGAAAGACATTTGTTTGCTTTGAGGTCTAGGACAGCACCTGCCTGATCCATCACAGGAATAGGGGTCTCAGTCTGACAGACTAATGGTATCAGCGAGTGTTCGGATGACTGATAGTTCTGCTGGTTTCCTTAGGAGAAATGTTATTAGGGCTCAGAGTTGATGTTCTGACCTTTCCCATAACCAGGGATGGCCAGAGACGTCTTTCAATCATTCGCTGAAAAGGTCAGAACATTTCCTTCATCTGGGCTCGCTCGATCGGGGCGTATATCTGGGGCTATTGTGGTGCCATTTAGATAAGGATTTATACAAATGGACCCTGGGTCTGTGGCTCCTTTACCAGAGGGGATGGGTGTCAGCAGTAACGGGGGGTCATTAGTGATATTTCTCTTCTTGGCTAAAGAGCATGAGGGGGTGGCGGCAAGGTCTAACTGCCAGCTCTTGGTCACCAATCACCCTGTGAATATGCAAATGTAGTTAATGACATCATTAAGCCGGACGATGATTCGCTCCCAAAGTTCCATTTCACTCTGCAAAATATCATTCCATCAATATAAATACCTGCAGTACAATTACTTGCTCTTTCCTCTGTCTGTACAGGTTTCTGCATAGAGAAAATATCATTCTAAGATTTCCATTTAATATGCATTATTTTATCATCTAAAAGAAAAACGTGTAAGACACAGTATACAGTATATACAACATTCAGCTCATAGGTCAAATGACCAACAAAAAGGAATAACAATCCATGCGTAAGTGTCAAAATCATTTAGGAGGGGAAGTACTTCTAACTAGGGATGCACCGAATCCACTTATTCGGCCGAACCCCCGAATCCTTCCCGAAAGATTCGGCCGAATACCGAACCGAATCCTAATTTGCATATGCAAATTAGGGGTGGGAAGGGGAAAACATTTTTTACTTCCTTGTTTTGTGACAAAAAGTCACGCAATTTCCCTCCCGCCCTTAATTAGCATATGCAAATTAGGATTCGGTTTTGGTTCAGCCGGGCAGAAGGATTCGGCCGAATCTGAATCTTCCTGAAAAAGGCCGAATCCCGAACCGAATCCTGGATTCGGTGCATCCCTACTTCTAACAGGGTTCCTTAGGGCAAGCCCTTTGGATATGAGATTTACCTTTTTGCAGGTTTTGAGGAGGAAAATGTCACAATCCAGATGAGCTGAATGTTGTATATAAACCAGAGAACAGCACAGCTTCATTGTAATCAGCTTGAGAAGGAACGAAAAAACGAATAGGTGGCAGCTGCACTTAGATACATTTGCAACAATTTAAGATAAGCAAAGAAACAATTGTAACTATTTAAGATAAGCAGGTCTCTTGGGGAAAGTGTAACCTGCCGCTTAAAGGCCAATTCAGCTTAATTAGCAAAACTGTAATAACACATAAAACATGACCCTAAAACCCTCAGAAATGTGTTCAAACTTTTCATAACCTGCCAAATTTAGGGGGGTATGGCCATAAAATGGGCATGGTGAAAAAATGTCAACTCGCTACACATCTTTGGTCCTTCTTTCTATTTTAAAATGTTGGGCGTTATGATATTTATCAAAGTAGATATGAAAGTAAGAGTTCAACCTCATAAAAATAAGGACCCTAAATATGCACACATAAAGGCCATGTTTTTGTTTGTTTGTTTGTTTGTTTGTTTGTTTGCTGCAGGTGGTTTTATTGTAACCCTGATCCCTGAAAGGCATAAAATCTTTGGATTTACAGTTTATTTTCTTTTAGATTTTCACAGTCTCTCACCTTACAACCCTGGCACCTTGGTACTGGAGCAGCTAGTATGACAGGCTAGTGTATATATATATATATATATATATATATATATATATATATATAGAGAGAGAGAGAGAGAGAGAGAGAGAGAGAGAGAGAGAGAGAGAGAGAGAGAGAGAGAGAGAGAGAGAGAGAGAGAGAGAGAGAGAGAGAGAGAGAGAGAGAGAGAGAGAGAGAGAGAGAGATATATATATATGAAACAGGCAGGGTCGGACTGGGCCAGCGGGATACAAGGAAAAAACCCTGTGGGCCCCGGCTCTCGTGGGATGGGAGGGCCAGAGGGGGTAGTGGCTGGGGGCTGGAGGGGCCCAGGGGTAGTGATGGGCGAATTTGGGCTATTTTGCTTCGCCGAAAAATTCTTGAAAACTTTTTTTTGGCGAAAATGTGTATTATAATAAATACAAATACAAAAAATGGACGCCCATTTTTTTTTGATGCCGGCGAATTTTCGCCAACGAATCTTCGTGCCCATTTCGCGAATTTATTTGCCGGTGGCGAATCGCGCAAATTCACAGTAAATTCACGCCTGCCGAATAAATTCGCCCATCACTACCCAGGGGTGCTGTGGGGGCCCCCTGAGGCAGCAGGCCCCCCAGTCTGACGCTGGATATAGGACTGAGCACACTGGCCTAGTATAATATAGAACTGAGCATGGACATTGGACACATATAGAATGAAGCCAGGAATATTTTCATTTTCTTTTCCTGGGAAGTTATTATTAGATAAAACTCTCATGAGACTTGTATGTCTCCCAGTTGGACAATGTGTCCCTTTCAGATGTAGTTTTTCCCCCTGGCAAGTAACGGGCAGATGGTTGAGGAGACTCCCCAGTATGAAAATTGTAATTGGCATCACATGTCCAAGGCTCCTCTCATGCCCTGCTCTTGTATCTCTAACACTCCGTGCAAGTGTTGGATCTGTCAGGAGCCGGTGTTGGGAATCCCTGGGATGGGTACAGCTGATTTCTTTCCAGAAAGAACGATATGGATAATTAACTACAATGAAAACAATGTTGCAGCAACTTGAATGACAGCATTAGGGGACTGGCAGGGACCAACGATACTTGCGAGGGCTGGAATGTTCTATGGTTTGGTACATAAATAGGTTTCATTGGTTCTTGATGTTAATGGGAACTGGGAGCAGTTTATATTGGGCCAGGGGCATGTTTTAGACTATTGGGGACCATTGCTCATCTTCAGGGTGAGAACCACATGCAGACTTTTTAATATTCTCACTAACCCACTAACTAACAAAGCATTTAAGTGTATGTCATAATTAGGAATGCTCCGTATCCAGGATTTGGTTCGGGAATCAGCCAGGATTCAGCCTTTTTCAGCAGGATTTGGATAAGGCCGAATCCTTGAGCCTGGCCAAACTGATTCTGAATCCTAATTTGCATGTGTAAATTAGGGGCAGAAAGGTAAATCTTGTGACTTTTCATCACAAAACAAGGAAGTTAAAAAAAATTAACTTTTTCCTTTCCCACCCCTAGTTTGCATATTGCATATTCCGATTTGGTTCGGTATTCGGGGGTTAGGCCGAATCCCAAATAGTGGATTTGGTGCATCCCTAGTCATAATAACAAAGAATAGCAGAGGGTCCAGATCAATAAGAGCCATAAATAAATCTAGCAGTAGAATTTGTTGGATTTCTAGTTTCCAGGTTCCAAAGCCCTAGCAACAAAGTTTCAGCTTACTTCTTTACTTGAATATTATGGGGTTTTTTTTCTCTGGATCATAAACGTTCCTTGGCAGTGCCCTCAAATGCACTGGAGACATGCAGTCTGTCTGATGTGCCAGG
Organism: Xenopus petersii; assembly: GCA_038501925.1. Taxonomy (NCBI): domain Eukaryota; kingdom Metazoa; phylum Chordata; class Amphibia; order Anura; family Pipidae; genus Xenopus; species Xenopus petersii. The sequence goes on along the minus strand of CM076672.1, from coordinate 236,643,435 downwards.
GAATGGGTTATTGGCATATAAGTACGGTGGCCCATTAGCGAGTTGGCTGTATGGAATGATGGGCCAGACTGACTTTGTATAGAAAGCAATTGCAGTGTTCCCAGGACTTATAGACACAGTATTGTATTGTGTCTGCACCCCAATGTTGTCTCCCAAGTCAAGTGATACCTCTATGCACTGGCGTATCTGCAGTTCTAGGGTATAAGATGTAGCACATCAATAAATGTCATCAGTGCCATAAATAGGGGTTTCTTTATTGACCATATATTTGAAAGCACAACAGGTAAAATTGGTCACATGAGCCAATTAACAGATAGAGTTCTGTCTTTTGCTTCAATGCATCTTCCTGTTACAGTTAGAGCTGCAGTATTTCTGGTCAGCTGATCTCTTCCTGTTACAGTTAGAGCTGCAGTATTTCTGGTCAGGTGATCTCTTCCTGTTGCAGGTAGAGCTGCAGTATTTCTGGTCAGCTGATCTCTTCCTGTTACAGTTAGAGCTGCAGTATTTCTGGTCAGGTGATATCTTCCTGTTACAGTAAGAGCTGCAGTATTTCTGGTCAGGTGATCTCTTCCTGTTACAGTTAGAGCTGCAGTATTTCTCGTCAGGTGATCTCTTCCTGTTACAGTTAGAGCTGCAGTATTTCTGGTCAGGTGATCTCTGAGGCAGCACACAGACCATCACTAAATGGTGGCTCAAGGCAAGAGATGTAAAAGGGCAATATTTACTTAAATATATATTCCAGTTTGGTAAGATTCTTTAATATGCCACTCAATTTGATGTAAACGATCTGTTGCTAAAGTATTCATTTTGGGGGTATAGTTTTCCTTTAAACTGTCTGGGACGCTCAACGTTTACTCCTAGTGGTTCAGGTGCAATTCACCTCAAACCCTGCATTTAAGATTTAAAGCAGTCCCCTTCCTTCAGTACAAATTCATGAAGGTGACATTTTACACACGAATAAACTATTTAAAAATCATTGCATTAACCCAACTGAATATCGAAAAAAACAATTCATGAAGCTCTAAGCTTATATATATATTAAATTATATATAATTACACTTATCAACAACTTTGTAAACCAATTCATTGCAGTGATTCCCTTACAAGTTTATACCCTCTTATATTATATAAGGTGCCTCTAGAACTCCTTCTGGAATACTGATGCGCCCTGTAGTGACCAGTGTAGATGACTGATATATAGTGAATAAAGTATCCCCTCTTGTAAAATATAAGGATATTATAAGTTACCGAGGAGTTTCATGATCATATAAAAGTACGAGGCCGAAGGCCAAGTGTTTTTATACAGGTCATGAAACTCCGAGGTAACTTCAAATATCCTTATATTTTGCAACTGGGGGTACTTTATTTATTATAATACACAAGTTTCAGTGAGTCATGTGACAGAAATGACATCAGAACTCACCGTTTATAACTGATGACATCAGAATTCACTGTTTATAACTGATGACATCAGAACTCACCGTTTATAAGGATATAATTTAAAGATATTCATGGCTTTTGTGTATTATATAGTGGATAATGTACCCCCTACTGTAATTTATAAAGATATTATAAGTCACGAGGAGTTATGGGACCATATAAATGCACAAGGCCTACATTTTGTCGGGGGGGGGGGGGGTTGGGAGGGGGGGTTGGATTGGTCGGCGTTGACATTTTGGTCGCCAGCATCAAATTTTGGTCGCCAGCATCAAATTTGGGTGCGCCGGCATCCGTTTCGGATGCGCAATGTCAAGTTCAGTGGCCTGGGGGCCCCAGAATGCGCCGTTTATAAGGATATAATTTACAGTCTGGTCCCATAGGGAAATGACCAGACTGTAGATTATATATATATATATATATATATATATATATATATATATATATATATATATATATATATATAATACACAAAAGCCTTGAATATCCTGTAAATTATATCCTTGTAAACGGTGAGTTGTGATGTCATCAGTTATAAACGGTGAGTTCTGATGTCATTGCTGTCACATGACTCACTGAAACGTGTGTATTATAATAAATAAAGTACCCCCAGTTGCAAAATATGAGGATATTAGAAGTTAACTCGGAGTTCCATGACCTGTATAAAAACACTCGGCCTTTCGGCCTCGTACTTTTACTGTATATGGTCATGAAACTCCTCGGTACTTTATTCACTATATATATATATATATATATATATATATATATATATATATATATATATATACACACAAAGTATATCAGTCTGTTATTGGCATCACTAATCAGACGGACACAAAGGGAGCCACATATAAACCAAGTGAACTCTGCTCTTTTGTCATTGTTCCCATATCTCTCCCCTCCTGCTCACTCTCCCCTCCGCTCTCTAATGTCTCTTTTGTATATGTTCAAACTGAAATGTTCTGAAGACCTTTTGAGCCACTAAACCGGCAGTAAAATTGTTACATTGGCTGTAAAGAGGCCCGTCCTCGTGTGCTGCATTGTGAGTGCGGTTAAAATAAGGTGAAATAGAACCAGCAGGTCTCCTGACTGCAACAAGAGGCTTTAAAGTCGGGTCAATAAAGAGCATATTCATTGCTGATAGGCACGTGCTTGTGATTTGCTCTCATCATAGGGGAGGACAAGAACGAATGGGATCCAACCGAGCAAGCTGAGCTTTTAACCCTGTGTGAGAGCCTCGTCTCCAGCACATTGACCTTGTATTATGGTCTGTCCAGTCTCCATCTCTGTCATTAGACTCGGCCCGGGTATAAATGGGTCTTGCGCAATCTCCGTCAAGATATACTGGCAACATTACACGTAAAGGGTTTCTTCACCTTTAAAATAACTGTAGGGGGCAGATTTATCAAGGGTCGAATTTCAAAGTTAAAAATACTTCGACGTTCGACCATCGAATTAAAATACTTCGAATTCGAATATCGAATTCAAACTTTTTTTCATCGAATTTGGCTATTCTACGGTCGAAGTAAAATCGAACGATTAAATCCTCCGAATCTAACGATTTGAACGATTTTATTGTACGATCGAACGATTTTTACTTCGAGAAAAATGGTCTAGGAGGTCCCCATAGGCTAACATAGCACTTCGGCAGGTTTAATTTGGCTAAGTGATGAAGTTGAAGTTTTTTTAAAGAGACAGTACTTCGATTATCGAATGGTTGAATATTCAAACGATTTTAGGAGTAAATTCTAAGTTGTAGTATCCTATCCGATGGTCGAAGTATCCAAAAAATTACTTTGAATTTAGATTTTTTTTGCTTTGAAAATTCCCTCGAATTCACTTCGACCCTTGATAAATCTGCCCCTAATAATTTTGCAGAAAGAGATATTGTGAGTCAATCTGCAATTTAGTTTATTTTTTATTTTATTATTATTTATTATTATTTAGCTTTTTATTCAGCTGCTCTCCAGTTTGTAATTTCAGACATCTGGTTGGTAGGATCCAAATTCCCCTAACAACCATGCATTGATTTAAATAAGAGACTGTGATATGAATAGGAGAGGCCTGAATAGAAAGAAGAGTAATAAAATGTAGCAATAACAATACATTTGTAGCCTTACAGAGCATTTGTTTTTAGATGGGGTCAGTGACCCCCATTTGAAGGCTGGAAAGAATTTAAACACTATAAATGATTAAAAAGGAGGGCCAAAAAAAAGAAAAGTTGCTTAGAAATAACCATTCTATAACATACTAAGAGTTAACTTAAAGGGGTGGGTCAACTTTAAAGTAACTTTTATTATGTTATAGAACGACCAATTCTAAGCAACTTTTCAATTAATTTTCATTATTTATTTTTTATAGTTATTTGTCTTTTTCTTCTGATTTTTTTGCAGCTTTCAAATGGGCCTTTCTAAAAAAGCAAACGCTCTGCAAGGCTACAATTGTATTGTAATTGCTACTTTTTGTTACTGATCCTTCCATTCAGACTCTCTCCTATTCATATTCCAGTCTCTCATTCAAATCAATGCATGGTTGCTAGGGTAATCCGGGCCCTAGTTACCAGATTGCATAAAATGCAAATTGAGAAGCTGCTGAATAAAAATCGAAATAACTCAAAAACCTTCAATAATAAAAAATTAAAACAATTTGCAAATTGTCTCAGAATATCCCTCTCTACATCCTACTGACAGTTATCTCATAGTTCAACAACCCCTTTAAAGGTCAACCACCCCTGTTTTTGAGAGTCTGATCAATACGGTGATATGATTTGCTTGGTCATTACTGGGCCTCCATTGTATATTTCTTCTTTGTATTTGTTATTTGAGGGTCTCTTATGTTGGAGACCCTGGTTTGAGTATGAGTGGCAGCTCCTAGTGACCCCGGGAAAGAATCTTGACCTACCATAGCTGCTTTGATTGTTGTAAACCCTGCTATGAGTCCCACGGGAGGAAAGGCATATATAAATCATTCTCCATTCCTTTTAATGGGAGTATTATGAGGCAAATGTATAATTATTAAACTGTTAATTAGTTTCACTTTGACTCAGCTTCTGCTAAACTGCCATTGTCTGAGTTATTATACCCTTCCTGAAAGGGAGGTTTCCCCTTTAAGTTAACTTTTAGTATGTTGTGGTATAGTTTATTCTAAGCAACTTTTCAATTTGCCTTTTTTATTATAGTTTTTGAAATTATTGGCTTTCTTCTTCTGGTGCTTTTCAGCTTTCAAATAGGGGTCACTGACAAAAACAAATGGTCTGTAAGACTAGACTTTAAGGGGCCGATTCACCAAGGGTCGATATCAAGGGTTAATTAACCCTCGATATTCGACTGGGAATTAAAATCCTTCGAATATTGAAGTCGAAGGATTTTAGCGCAAATAGTTCGATCAAATGATCGAAGGAATAATCCTTCGATCGAACGATTAAATCCTTCGACTTGAACGATTCGAAGGATTTTAATCCAATGATCGAAGGATTATCCTTCGACCAAAAAAAATTAGGAAAGCCTATGGGGACCTTCCCCATAGGCTAACATTGACTTTGGTAACTTTTAGATGGCGAACTAGGGGGTCAAAGTTTTTTCTTAAAGAGACAGTACTTCGACTATTGAATGGTCGAATAGTTGAACGATTTTTGGTTCTAATCCTTCGATTCGAAGTCGTAGTCGAAGGTCGAAGTAGCCCATTCGATGGTCGAAGTAGCCAAAAAACACTTAGAAATTCAACGTTTTTTTACTTCGAATCCTTCACTCGAAGTTAGTGAATCGGCCCCTAATTGTCATTGCTACTTTTTATTCCTCATCTTTCTATGCTGACCTCGCCACATTGCTCAAACTGGAGAATGCTAAACGCTAAAAACAGAAATGATAAAAAAATAAAAATCTGCAAATTATGTCAGTGGGTGGGGTTTTCTCAAATGTGTGTTTTATGCTCAGCTGATTGTCACCGCTTTCAATGCCTGTGAAGTCAAGAGGTGAATTTGTGGCACTTTTGGGAGCCATGTTCTTCTTACAGATATTGTATCCAGGGCTCTGGGCTTTGTGCCTATTTTGCCCCCTCCGGTCTTTATTTTAAGACATTTCTGACTTTATTTTGGAGAGGGGATTGTCATAAAGTAGACTGAAAGGGTTCCCAGGTGGCTCCTCCAGTGTGCGTGTGAAAGTGAAGCCGTAGGGATATTTATAGTTTGATGCAGTAGTAGTTGTGTGTAATGATATTCCTGGCCGTGTAAAGCAATACTTCCTGCCCAGCTCCTTATTCTGACATCTCACAGCTTCAAAGCCTGACCCCTTGGCCCTCACTCATTACACCCAACCAGCTGACTTCCTGCTCTTCCAGAGACAATGGGAAGCTAAGGAGTGCGCTAGCCATCTGTATATGTGGCACTATGCAACCGTGTATGCCTGACAACTCCCAGCAACCCTCACTGGCACTAGCTGTAGCTTTCTAGCTCTGCTAGGTGACCCATTTATTCCATGTTGCTGTCAATTTTGAAATGCAACAACAACAGTAGGAAGACGTAGTTCAGGCTGAAGAGCTCACATTCACTGACTGTATCCTAAATGGAATATGTAGACATTTTTATCTGGCAGTGGGTGATTGGACCCCCCCCCCCAGTTGCTCCACCAGAGAGTCCTATTGTACAGAATGAGCCCATGTCCTCGGCCCCATTAATCAGGTTACATACAAATGTGCTCACCAGCAGGGATTGAGCAGAACTAAAAGCAAGTTAAATATTTATCACTGAGATGCTATTAAGGATTGGTTTGGCTCTCCAGTCACTCTGTTTGTCTCTCAGTGTCCCCGCTCCTCAGCACTCTCGCTTTGTCTGTTTCTGGAGGGAGAGAAGGAAGGCAACAGAGGAGACAGATGGGGAGTTTCTTAGTGTCTCAGCTCCTCAGCACTCTCTTTATGTCAGTCTCTGGAGGCAGAGAAGGAAGGCTACATTGGGGGAGTCTCTCAGTGTCTCAGCTCCTCAGCACTCTCTATATATCAGTCTCTGGAGGCAGAGAAGGAAGGCTACATTGGGAAGTCTCTCAGTGTCTCAGCTCCTCACACTCTCTATATATCAGTCTCTTGAGGCAGAGAAGGAAGGCTACATTGGGGGAGTCTCTCAGTGTCTCAGCTCCTCACACTCTCTATATGTCAGTCTCTGGAGGCAGAGAAGGAAGGCTACATTGGGGAAGTCTCTCAGTGTCTCTGCTCCTCACACTCTCTATATATCAGTCTCTTGAGGCAGAGAAGGAAGGCTACATTGGGAAGTCTCTCAGTGTCTCTGCTCCTCACACTCTCTATATGTCAGTCTCTGGAGGCAGAGAAGGAAGGCTACATTGGAGGAGTCTCTCAGTGTCTCAGCTCCTCACACTCTCTTTATGTCAGTCTCTGGAGGCAGAGAAGGAAGGCTACATTGGGAAGTCTCTCAGTGTCTCTGCTCCTCACACTCTCTATATGTCAGTCTCTGGAGGCAGAGAAGGAAGGCTACATTGGGGGAGTCTCTCAGTGTCTCTGCTCCTCAGCACTCTCTATATATCAGTCTCTGGAGGCAGAGAAGGAAGGCTACATTGGGAAGTCTCTCAGTGTCTCTGCTCCTCACACTCTCTATATGTCAGTCTCTGGAGGCAGAGAAGGAAGGCTACATTGGGAAGTCTCTCAGTGTCTCTGCTCCTCACACTCTCTTTATGTCAGTCTCTGGAGGCAGAGAAGGAAGGCTACATTGGGAAGTCTCTCAGTGTCTCAGCTCCTCACACTCTCTATATGTCAGTCTCTTGAGGCAGAGAAGGAAGGCTACATTGGGGGAGTCTCTCAGTGTCTCAGCTCCTCACACTCTCTTTATGTCAGTCTCTGGAGGCAGAGAAGGAAGGCTACATTGGGAAGTCTCTCAGTGTCTCTGCTCCTCACACTCTCTATATGTCAGTCTCTGGAGGCAGAGAAGGAAGGCTACATTGGGGAAGTCTCTCAGTGTCTCTGCTCCTCACACTCTCTATATGTCAGTCTCTTGAGGCAGAGAAGGAAGGCTACATTGGGGGAGTCTCTCAGTGTCTCAGCTCCTCACACTCTCTTTATGTCAGTCTCTGGAGGCAGAGAAGGAAGGCTACATTGGGAAGTCTCTCAGTGTCTCTGCTCCTCACACTCTCTATATGTCAGTCTCTGGAGGCAGAGAAGGAAGGCTACATTGGGGGAGTCTCTCAGTGTCTCAGCTCCTCACACTCTCTTTATGTCAGTCTCTGGAGGCAGAGAAGGAAGGCTACATTGGGAAGTCTCTCAGTGTCTCTGCTCCTCACACTCTCTATATGTCAGTCTCTGGAGGCAGAGAAGGAAGGCTACATTGGGGGAGTCTCTCAGTGTCTCTGCTCCTCAGCACTCTCTATATATCAGTCTCTGGAGGCAGAGAAGGAAGGCTACATTGGGAAGTCTCTCAGTGTCTCAGCTCCTCACACTCTCTATATGTCAGTCTCTTGAGGCAGAGAAGGAAGGCTACATTGGGGGAGTCTCTCAGTGTCTCAGCTCCTCACACTCTCTTTATGTCAGTCTCTGGAGGCAGAGAAGGAAGGCTACATTGGGAAGTCTCTCAGTGTCTCTGCTTCTCACACTCTCTATATGTCAGTCTCTGGAGGCAGAGAAGGAAGGCTACATTGGGGGAGTCTCTCAGTGTCTCAGCTCCTCAGCACTCTCTATATATCAGTCTCTGGAGGCAGAGAAGGAAGGCTACATTGGGAAGTCTCTCAGTGTCTCTGCTCCTCACACTCTCTATATGTCAGTCTCTGGAGGCAGAGAAGGAAGGCTACATTGGGGGAGTCTCTCAGTGTCTCAGCTCCTCAGCACTCTCTATATATCAGTCTCTGGAGGCAGAGAAGGAAGGCTACATTGGGAAGTCTCTCAGTGTCTCAGCTCCTCACACTCTCTATATGTCAGTCTCTGGAGGCAGAGAAGGAAGGCTACATTGGGAAGTCTCTCAGTGTCTCTGCTCCTCACACTCTCTATATATCAGTCTCTGGAGGCAGAGAAGGAAGGCTACATTGGGAAGTCTCTCAGTGTCTCAGCTCCTCACACTCTCTATATGTCAGTCTCTGGAGGCAGAGAAGGAAGGCTACATTGGGAAGTCTCTCAGTGTCTCTGCTCCTCACACTCTCTATATATCAGTCTCTGGAGGCAGAGAAGGAAGGCTACATTGGGAAGTCTCTCAGTGTCTCAGCTCCTCACACTCTCTATATGTCAGTCTCTGGAGGCAGAGAAGGAAGGCTACATTGGGAAGTCTCTCAGTGTCTCTGCTCCTCACACTCTCTATATGTCAGTCTCTGGAGGCAGAGAAGGAAGGCTACATTGGGAAGTCTCTCAGTGTCTCAGCTCCTCACACTCTCTATATGTCAGTCTCTGGAAGCAGAGAAGGAAGGCTACATTGGGAAGTCTCTCAGTGTCTCTGCTCCTCACACTCTCTATATGTCAGTCTCTGGAGGCAGAGAAGGAAGGCTACATTGGGAAGTCTCTCAGTGTCTCAGCTCCTCACACTCTCTACAGTATATGTCAGTCTCTGGAGACAGAAGGAAGGCTGCAGGGGAGACAGAGAGGGGGAACATGCTATTGCTGAATGCTTTGTACAGATGAGACATACAATTTCTGTCATTCTCTGGCTTTGATTACTGACATGGATCTTGGAGCAGTGTCACTGATCCACAGAGACTCTCACTAACCGTCCAAAATAAAATAACATTTTAGAAATCTCAGCTCTTGGTGAGTTATCAGTGGAAACATCCCATTGCTCAGCTAATGTTTGATAACCGGGGGTCTGAAGAGTATGGAGTAGGGCCCAAAAATGGGTAAAAAACATGCAAATCTGGGGTGTCCAATCTACACATTTTCATCCCCAGTTGTTATAGTCTTATGCCAATACTAGCAGAGTTGGGGTTTCATAATCTCCTATATATATTGGTATCTGTGAGTATAAAGATAGGCAGAGACATCAATATGAAGGCAGACGGGATTAGGAAGGCCAGTATATGTATTATAGGGTTATATTATCCCCTATGTGTGTGTATGTATGAGTGTGTATGAGGCAGACAGGATTAGGAAGGCCAGTATATGTATAATAGGGGTATATTATTCCCTATGTGTGTGTATGTATGAGTGTGGATGAGGCAGACAGGATTAGGAAGGCCAGTATATGTATAATAGGGGTATATTATTCCCTATGTGTGTGTATGTATGAGTGTGTATGAGGCAGACAGGATTAGGAAGGCCACTGGGCTCCCTGCAGACAAATCTCAGTGTAGGAATGCAGTGTTGATCTATTCATCCTGAGCAGCTCTGACACCCGCTGCATTCCTCAGCCCCTCTATGAGGGTCACATGCCTCTAATCTCTTTTGAATTCAGATGGGCTATGAAAGAATTCATCAATCATTCTCAGGCAGCGGGGATTAAAGGGAAGCAGCTTGTGTCAGCTCTTCAGTGCACTGTACTCACTTCATGGGAATCTGATGCTGGGATAGAGTCTGGGACAGAGTCGTGGCCATTCAGTCTGTAGGGGTCAGGAGAAGCCGTTCCTTCTTCAGCACCCACCCAGAGGAGATACAGTGTGAGGAGGGAGAACCGAATACTCAGTAAGTACATGATGTTACATGAGCTTAGAGCAATAACTTACTACTGGGGTATCGTCAATGTAAGAGTTCTGATTCACTAGTACAACCGATACATTTGTTACTTGTGTGCAACACACATCCTTCCCAGCAGCCAATTGCTATATATAATGCAATTCCTTACATGCATGGAACCTTTCAGTAACAATCTAGGACTATAATAAAGTAGACTATAGAGAAGTCTGAAACTCCAGCAAGCTGTTTAACAGACCCCCGGGAGAAATGGCTGCTGCTATAAAGTGCCAAGAGTCCGAACCAGAGAACAGAAAGGGGCAGACAAATCCTGTATCCAGTTGCCATTACATTTACAAACAACCTTCAAAGAACTGGAAATGTCGAATTGATGATTTATGGGGATAAAAATTCCCTTTAAAGAGAAAGGCACTATAAATGGTGAAAATATACCCTGTATTATTATTCTGAACACAAATGAATAAAATGCCAACATATTGTGTAACTCTGTACATTTTATACCATGCCTTATATATAAATAAGCATTTTTCAGCACTCCAGCTGTTTTTTTTTTAAACTACAATTCCTGGCACCCCACCAGCTGTCAGAGGATACTGGGAGTTGTATTTTAATATCTAAAGCGTTTTTCTATGCCTGATCTATCTGGCTTTATTAGGCTGTTTATCTTTTTTTATATCGTTATCATTATTTATTTATAAGGCCCATGCTTGGTATGAGAGGAGAAGTGCAGCAGATGTGGGTATAAGGGGGCACCAGGGAAAGACTGCAGTAGTGTTTATGGGTTTGCCATCTGTATGGTGGGCATTGAAGGGGCAACATGTATAAATCAGGGCCGTCTTCAATCCTTTTGCCATATTTTGAACATTGGAATGAGAACTAAACATTTGTATTGACGTATCATGATTAAATTGTGCAGTTTCTAGGACCTCTATCAGTGGTGTAACTAGATGTTACTGGGTCCCTCAGCAAATTCATTTTAGGGGCCCCACCATATCCAGAGGTTGTCCAGTTTTACCAGTTTATGTTTAAATTACTCACTAATTAGGGACACATGGGGCCTCCTGCAGCCGCAGGGTCTGCTTCCTCTGTAGTTACACCTCTGTCTTCTATCAGGAGTTATTATATATATATAACAGTGTAACAAACTGTAACCTGCAGCACCTTAATACTCCTCTGAATTGTGTCTGTATGTTACCCTCGCATTTAGACTGTAAGCTCTTCGGGGTAGGGTCCTCTAGCCTTTTGTTTCCTTGACACTGAGCACTTAATCTGTATTGTAATTGTATTTTATATTTATGTGATTTGTATTTTTAATAATGCACTTATTGTTACTTTTTAATCCAATGACCCCTTGTTTGTTACTACTAATTTATTGTTTTGCCGTACAGTGCTTTGCCCTCAAGGAGCGCTATACAAATAAAAATATACATACATACATATTCCATTGGAAGAGCCCAAACTTGTATACAGCATAAATCAGATATCAGATTCAGCTATTGGCCTATGAGAAATAAGGCCACATTTACTTAGGGTCATATATCGAGGGTTAATTAACCCTCGATATTCGACCGTCGAAGTAAAATCCTTCGACTTCGGATATGGAAGTTGAAGGATTTACCGCTATTCCTACAATCGAACGGTCGAAGGAATAATCCTTCGATCGAACGATTGAATCCTTCGATTTTAATCCATCGATCGAAGGATATTCCTTCGATCAGAAAATTGTTAGGAAGCCTTTGGGGACCTACCCATAGGCTAACATTGGCCTCGGTAGGTTTTGGGTGGCGAACTAGGGGGTCGAATAATTTTTTAAAGAGACAGTACTTCGACTATCGAATAGTCAAACGATTTTTAGTTTGAATCATTCAATTCGAAGGTCGTAGTCGAAGGTCGAAGTAGCCAAAAAAAAAAGTTAGAAATTTAAACTATTTTTTCCTCTATTCCTTCACTCGAGCTTAGTAAATGGGCCCCCTTAGTGTTGGGGGTTCAGAGCTTCACCTGCTTAACGACACACAATTCAAACCAATGCAACTATGGAATTTCAGCCCTCCTATGATAATTTGTTTTTTTGTAGGCTCCATGCAGGGCTCATGGGACAGAGAATGCATTTGCTTAGACACTGCAGCATCAAAGGGGCCCCATAGGGGATTGTAGATAAAAGAAATATATGAGGTCATATTATTATTCCTTGTACCCATATTGTTTGCCTTGTTATTCACCTATAAGCTTATAACCTCACATATAAAACCATGTAACACACTGGATATTTGATGTGATGATGTGATGCCCTTCTCTCTGGTACAATATGCACCCGGGACCTTTCACTTTCCATGTTATTATTGTACAAGTTCAGCCTTTATTATGTACAGTTGTTCTGGCCGTTCCCCCTGTCTCTCTCCTTGATTGGATGGAATTCCCCAGCCACATTCCTTCCCTATTGTTGGCAGTAAATGATTAATTAATAGTATATTCAGCATCTGGAGTTTTGCACCCTGAATGCATTCTTGTGCTCTGCTTAATAATATGCTTCAGCTCCGCACTCTTTTGTTCCAAGGGATCTCAGCAGAATTCCCAGCCAAAGCTCAACCAGTTTTGGAGAGAAACATCCATTCATTTAGGGAGGGGGGGTGTGTGACATGCACGCACAAGTCAAACCTATGGAAGAAATGTAAATGTATTTGGTGCAGGGATGTTCCATAGGAACCCAGAGTTCTATTCCCCAGGTTCCCTCTTACACAGAAATCCTTTCATGGTAACAGAAGATCCCACTTACAGAATTCAGCCCAGAGTCCATTCCCCAGGTTCCCACTGAGTTCCCTAGCGATCCATAGAGGGGGCAGCACTAAATGTGATGGTTGAGGGACATTTAGAGCTCTTACGAGCGGTTGTAGCTGTGCTCCCCTGCGTTCCGTTTTTCTGCGTTCAGCCGCAGGGGAGCGCAGGAATAGACGCATTACATTTTTTCCAATGGGGCTGTACTCACACAGGCACGTATAGGCGATGAACGCAGGAAAAATGCAGCATGTTGCGTCTCAACCTGCGTTCGGCGCCTACACGCGCCTGTGTGAGTACAGCCCCATTGGAAAAAATGTAATGCGTCTATTCCTGCGCTCCCCTGCAGGTGAACGCAGAAAAACGGAACGCAGGGGAGCGCAGCTACAACCGCTCGTGAGTAAGAGCCCTTAAGGGGTTGTTCATCTTTGAGTTAACTCAATTTAACTCAGTATGCTGTGGAGAGTGATATTCTGAGACAATTTGCAATTGGTTTTTATTTTATGGTTTTATTTAGATTTTATTCAGCTGCTCTTTAGTTTGCATTTTCACCAATCTGGTTGCTAGCGTCCAAATCAACCTAGCAACCAAACATTCATTTGAATAAGAGATGATAGGAGAGAGGCCTGAATAGAAAGATGAGGAATAAAAAGTAGCAATAATAATACATTTGTAGCCTTACAGAGTATTTGTTTTTAGATGGGGTCAGGGACCCCCGACTTAAAGCTGGAAAGAGTCAGGAGAAGAAGGCAACTCATTAAAACACTATAAAAAATAAAGACTTAACTTAAAGGTGAACCGCCCCTTTAATGGTTACCCCAGGGTTTAGTTCAGTAATTATATAAATAGGTAACTTGCGACACATTGAACTGATGTAAGGATTTGCTTGGCTTGAATAAATACCACCACTTACAGTCGGATGTTGGTAATTCTAACTAATAATATACTTTTTACTGTAGGGTTGAGTGAAGAAAAACCTCTATTTTAATACCAATTCCGTCCTAAAAAGCACTTGTCAGTTCCCTCCACCTTCATTAGCCAATAGCACATAGTTAGGGCCAAACAATGCCAATAGGAGCTTTAAGGGCTTTTACTGACGAGCGTTTGAACCTGCGCTCCCCTGCGTTACGTTTTTCAGCATTCAGCCGCAGGGGTGCGCAGGAGTAGACGCATTACATTTTTTCCAATGGGGCTGTACTCACACAGGCGTGTGTAGGCGCCGAAAGCAGGAAAAATGCAGCATGTTGCGTCTCAACCTGCGTTTGGCGCCTACACGGGCCTGTGTGAGTACAGCCCCATTGGAAAAAATGTAATGCGTCTATCCCTGCGCTCCCCTGTGGCTGAACGCAGAAAAACGGAACGCAGGGGAGCGCAGGTAAAAACGCTCGTCAGTAAGAGCCCCAAGAGCAGAAACAGGGGATATTTCTGCACAGAGCCCCCTGTTATACAGACGCTGAGAGACCTGTGACGCAAATACCATTTAGTATCAGTTTAACATGAAAAACATGACTTTCCACCATGATACATAATCCCACAAGAATTCATTAACAAGCTGCAATCAATACATCTTCTGGGAGAGGGGGGTTGCTGAACAAGCGCAGTGGGTGTTGGATTCAGTAATCTGATTCGCCCCACTGGGTGACAGGACATTTCTCTGTCATACGATAGAATCATAGCGGAGACATCTGCCCCGGATACTTATTGATTATGTTAATTATTAATAATGAGAATCTTGTCCGGGGGGGGGGATAACAGTTAACCTCCTCACTTCTTACAGCAGCCCATTAGGATTTGGGAGCCATTTTTTTCCCATCAGTTCCTCAAATAGGAAATCAGAGACGACTTGGTAATGTTTCAACTGCTGTAAAACTACAACTCCCACCATTATCAGTGGATGATCGGAGATGGGAGAGCTATAGAGCAGGAATCAAGAACAATTCAAGTTGCTGGGCACGACAGTATTTTATGGAATTCTGGGTAAAACAGCTGGATTTCTTCGTCCGTCACCCCCATCCTGTGTCCCCATGAATGAGCACCCTTAATTCCTGCGTCCGGAGCACAAGGGGACAGGGCACGCATATATTTAAATTATGGACAAAATGCCCCTAGTGTAGGTGAGGCTGGGCGCCCCTAGGCCCGGGTAGGTTTGCTACCTCAGCCCTTTAAAACTGAACACTTAGGTTAGAACTCCACAATGAGGCTCAAGCCGATACGTCGCAATGCAGCGTTTTCATCCGACAGTCGGATAAATGTAGTTCTTACCTGCGATTTTCTCCTTCACTTCCTGTATCTTCAGAACATCCGATTTGTCGCATGTCGACGTGTCGGCTCGACCCATATGGAATCCACAGCCTGCTTAGCTAATTAGCAATTCATTTAGATGCATGCTGCAGGCTGAACAGATTTATGTGCAGGCAATGCATCATGCATCTAAGGGCTCTTACACATGGCTGTTTTTGCCTGCGCTCCCCAGCGTTCAGCCGCAGGGGAGCGCAGGAGTAGATGCAGTGAATTATTTTGAAGGGGGCTGTACTCACACAGATGCATGAAATGCAATATGCTGCGTCCCAACCTGCGCTTGGTGCTTACATCTGTACAGCCCCCTTCAAACTAATTGACTGCGTCTACTCCTGCGCTCCCCTGCGGCTGAATGGAAGAAAAGGGAGCGCAGGTAAAACCGGCCATGTGTAAGAGCCCTTATGTGCAGCGTGCATCTAAATGAATTGTTAATTAGCCATGCAGGCTGTGAATTCCATATGTGTTCAGTTTTAAAGGGATAATGTGGCAAACCTACCCGGGCCTTTGTGGCCTTGTCACAAATCTGGGCCTGTGTGGGGATTGCAGTTCACACTAGCTAGGGGGCGGCAGAATTGCAGGGCTGTAGGAGAGGGTACACATTCATCGTAAGTAAGGTTGCAACGAAAGGGTGAAATTATGGAAATTGGAAGTGTCCAAAATGCAGCTCAATGAATTCTGGGAGATGTAGTTCAGCACCAGCTGGAGGACCAGATGCTGGACTGAAAATTGTTACATGTTATATGCATTAACCCCTTTAACCTCTTGTTTTCACTATAAGGGCTCTTACTGACGAGCGGTTGTAGCTGCGCTCCCCTGAGTTCCGTTTTTCTGCGTTCAGCCGCAGGGGAGCGCAGGAATAGACGCATTACGTTTTTTCCAATGGGGCTGTACTCACACAGGCGCATGTAGGCGCCAAACGCAGGTTGAGACGCAACATGCTGCATTTTTCCTGCGTTCATCGCCTACACGCGCCTGTGTGAGTACAGCCCCATTGGAAACAAAGTAATGCGTCTATTCCTGCGGCTGAATGCAGAAAAACGGAACGCAGGGGAGCGCAGCTACAAGCGCTCGTCAGTAAGAGCCCTAAAACTGGCCATAAACGTTAACAAATAATTAAAGTGGGGTACAGCTGGGTGAGGGGCGGGGCTAGTTATAACAGGGTGAGGGTGTGGTCTGGTGGAATAGAGAACACAGGTTATTTATAATGTCCCAGGGCACAGGGAATGCCTCATTATAGGTGCACCCTTGGTGCTGCTAAACCCACTCATTGATGTATTCATGGGGGAACTCGTGTCCCATTCAGTAGTACAAGAACCTGTGGCCAGAGGCTATTATGGAGGGGCAGGGTGGTGGCTCGCTCCAGTTTTTTGCACTTTGTTCTCTGCTATTCCATTAGTCAATAATCCCTTGTGGCTATAAATCTCCATTTCTTTTGGTGCAGGTGTATAGTTAGGTATGCTATGAGTGTATATCTTAGGCTATCCTATTCATATAGCATATGCTGCTCAACTTTGAGTCAACATTTTGGTATTAAAGGGAAAACGGTCCCTTTTTATTAAAATACATACGTGTCAGAGTTGCCTGGCTGTGCTTTGGTTATCACTGTCACTTGCTGTACCAATTATCACCTGTTTGCTGCAACAAATCCTTCATTGATGGCAACAGAACATTGCCCTAGCCATGCATATTGTATTAACATGAATAAGGCAACTCCAGAATTACCAGTAGAAAGATCTGCCTCCAGAAAATAAAAGCTGAAGCTTCCCCTTTAATGCGCAGAGGAAAAACAGCCGGTAGACAAGATTAAGCTTAAAAACCATCATTTTATATAAAAAAAAAAAGGCAAACGATGGCATCATTTCAGAACTGTTTTTTCTTCTTTTAAATATGCTGTTTTTGAGAAGGATGCTAAATTAATTGAAATCTTTAAAAATTCATTTAGAATGATCAGCGTTGCTCTCTGCGGGCGTGCCTCCTGCTGAGCAGATTCATTAGTGATTTCATGCATGGAATTAATATAGGAATTTCCTGGAGGAACAGACTGTGACTTGTTTGTAATCAGGGCGGCCGCCTCCTCCTCAGCCAAAAACCAACACTGGTGACACTGTCCTACTGCGGCCCTCCTGCTTTGGCTGCAACACAACTCCCACAATCAGCTTGCAGCCCTCCAGCTGTTGTCTTCAGTTGTTTGGGGGGGGGATTCTGTGAGTTGTAGATCAACAACAGCTGGAGGGTTGTAGGTTGGAGATCCCTGAATTAAATATTAGATTACGGCCCCAGTGTTCTGCATTTCCCAGGGTCGCACCCTTCCTTTCTCTTTCCAACATACTTCTTGTTCTTCTCCTGATTGTTCTATTCCTATTCCCCTTGCCTGGTTGTTAGGATCAGAACCAGATAGCATTTAAATCCCACACTGAGCAAAAAAAAAAAAAACCTAAAATAAAAAAAAAAAATATGGTTTTATAGTCATCACACAGAAATCAAGTGTGAATGCTATTTGCCAAGTCAATGTACAAGCTGGTGAGTGGGTCATAAGTATTTTATTATATGATATGTATTGGGTCATAAACCCTTCCAGAAATGCATGCACCCCACTTCCAACTAATGCTCCCACTAATACTAAACCTTCAAATGTATATTCATTATAGCAGGGTGCCTTGCAGGACATAGAAAAAAATTAACTTTCCCTTTAAATAAACAACTGAATGGAAGCTAGAAGTGCCCAATGTTAAATCTCTCAATACCAGCAGATCTCTGTCTGATTTTGCCACCACCCATCCATTGTGCATACAGCAGGTCCAATGGGGACCAGGACAAGATCAACACACCAATATGATTATCTTTCCTGCAGATATTGGTCTGGCAGGCTGATTGTTATGCCCTATACAAGGCCAATAAGCTGAAGGGACTGAGTTGGCAGATTTTAGTTAGACTGTGTATGGCCAGCTTTATACCGCTACATACAGGCCAATGTGTCCATCCATCCTGATGGTTGATTGGCTGATTTGGCCACAAACTGGTCAACACTGACCCTGAACGAGACATTTAGTGACTTGATAGCTTATTAATTTGGTTGATAAACAAATACTAATGACCAGGGCTGCTATCAGAAATCACAGGGCACCGTACTATATTTTCTGGGCACACTGGTCCCAGCTCACCCCAGATCCCGCCCACCTAACACCACAGTAAAAAGGCCACACAGACAGCGCTAAAAACGGTAACCCCCCGACACACACACACAAATTATAAAAAGTCATTGGTGGTCAGGACCCCATTATAACTTAAAAAAAACATTGGTGGCCAGAGTTCCACATAAAAGCTTTTAAAAAAAACATTGGTGCCAGGGTCCCCCTTAAAAGTTTGGTGGTCTGGACTTCTTTGCTTCTGGTCTTCGGCACTATAGGTTTGGCTCTGTCAAGGGGGGCCTGGCTAATTTGAAAAGTGCAGCACAGCCGGGCCCCTCCTTAGACTCGGGCCTGGTACAGCAGTACCCCCTGTGCCCACCTGATGGCGGCTCTGCTAATGACTAAGGGTTCTTACACAAGGGTGGTTTTTCCTGCGCTCTCCTGTGTTGCACTTTGTTCCGTTCAGCCGCAGGGGAGCGCAGGAGTAGACACACTCAATTATTGTCACGGGGGCTGTACTCACACAGACGCATGTAAGCGCCAAATGCAGGTGGGACGCAGCATGTTGCATTTTACCTGCGTTTGGCGCTTACATGCGTCTGTGTGAGTACAGCCCCCGTGACAATAATTGAGTGTGTCTACTCCTGCACTCCCCTGCGGCTGAACGGAACAAAGTGCAACACAGGAGAGCGCAGCAAAAAACGCCCTTGTGTAAGAGCCCTTATATAATCCATTATTCTCCCCCAGAAAAAAAAAAAGTTAAGGGTGGGGAAAAAATGTAGTCATCAAGAGATAATAAATAAATCAGTAAATAAATACGCCTCCCCCAGCTCTCCCACCCTATTACACCATATTACATCCATATTAGCAGTAGCCAAGCGGACTGGGCTCTTCTGTAAATAAAGTGCGTAGTCCTATTGGTTTCTGAATTACAATTTCTAATATAGAATGTGCAGTGAAGGCCGGACGGGAGACCTGGATGTCGGAGAAATACTTTTTTAGAATTGCCTGGGGAGAACACTGCAATCATTGACCGGCTAAGGACCCTTACACACTGCGTTTTGGGCTGCGCTCCCCTGTGTTCCGGGTTTCATGCATTCAGCAGGAGTAAACTCTCGCCATTACTGTCAAGGGGGCTGTACTCACACAGACGCATGTAAGCGACAAACGCAGGTATAATGCAACATGCTGCGTCTCCACCTGCATTGGGCGCTAACATGCGTCTGTGTGAGTACAGCCCCCTTGACAGTAATGGCGTGAGTTTACTCCTGCTGAACGCATGAAACCCGGAACACAGGGGAGCGCAGCCCAAAACGCAGTTTGTAAGGGTCCTTAATTGGCTTTTGGCAGAGAGCCCAGAATATGTGCCGGGTACACTTAGATACACTTGTAACAATTTAGTATAAGCAAAGAAACAATTGTAACAATTTAAGATAAACAGGTATTTTGGCAAAACTGAGACTGGCAGCTTAAAGGGCAATTCACCTTCATTAGCAAAACTGTAACAACACATAAAAACCACAGAAATGTGTTCAAACTTTCATAACCTGCCAGACTTTCACAACCTGTGGTATGGCCACAAAATGGGCGTGGCCAAAAATTACGCCATTCTCCGCGCAGCAAATCTTTTTTTTTGTCCTTATTTCTGTTTCCGAAATGTTGGGAGGTACGACACAGCCACTTAAAGGAAAACAATGTAGGTCTCTATAAAAAGATATTGCATAAAACAGCTCATGTGTAAAACCCTGCTTCATGTAAATAAACCATTTTCATAATAATATACTTTTTTAGTGGTATGTGCCATTGGGATATCATAAATAGAAAATTGCCATTTTAAAAAATAAGGGCCGCCCCCTGGGATCGTAGGATTCACTGTACTCAAATATACCAACAAACCGTACATGTAAGGTCACATGAGCCAATTAACAGACAGAGTTGTGTCTTTTGCTTCCACACTTCTTCCTGTTACAGTTAGAGCTGCAGTATTTCTGGTCAGGTGATCGCTTCCTGTTACAGTTAGAGCTGCAGTATTTCTGGTCAGGTGATCTCTTCCTGTTACAGTTAGAGTTGTAATATTTCTGGTCAGGTGATCTCTTCCTGTTACAGTTAGAACTGCAGTATTTCTGGTCAGGTGATCTCTTCCTGTTACAGTTAGAGTTGTAATATTTCTGGTCAGGTGATCTCTTCCTGTTACAGTTAGAACTGCAGTATTTCTGGTCAGGTGATCTCTTCCTGTTACAGTTAGAGTTGTAGTATTTCTGGTCAGGTGATCTCTTCCTGTTACAGTTAGAGTTGTAGTATTTCTGGTCAGGTGATCTCTTCCTGTTACAGTTAGAGTTGTAGTATTTCTGGTCAGGTGATCTCTTCCTGTTACAGTTAGAACTGCAGTATTTCTGGTCAGGTGATCTCTTCCTGTTACAGTTAGAGTTGTAGTATTTCTGGTCAGGTGATCTCTTCCTGTTACAGTTAGAGCTGCAGTATTTCTGGTCAGGTGATCTCTTCCTGTTACAGTTAGAGCTGCAGTATTTCTGGTCAGGTGATCTCTTCCTGTTACAGTTAGAGTTGTAGTATTTCTGGTCAGGTGATCTCTTCCTGTTACAGTTAGAGCTGCAGTATTTCTGGTCAGGTGATCTCTTCCTGTTACAGTTAGAGCTGCAGTATTTCTGGTCAGGTGATCTCTGAGGCAGCACAGATAGTCACGAAATGGTGGCTCAAGGCAAGAGATGTAGAAGGGCAATATTTACTTAAATATATATTCCAGTTTGGTAAGATTCTTTAATATGCCACTTAATATTATATGAACTATCTGTTGCTTAAGTGTTCATTTTGGGGGTATAGTTTTCCTTTAATAAAATCTGCCCCCTATACCCAGCTTTACCTTACTCTGGTGTTATGGTCCCCTGCTGCTCTCTGCCAGGGAATATGTTGGCACTAGCGATGTTAAGAGCCTGCAGCACTCGGGGCTGATTTATTTCCCTTGGCCGCAATCCCCATTTCTCTGTTTCATCCGGAACATTTGGGCCGTGCGTTGGCTTTTCTGGGCACCGAGGGTTCCAAATACTATTTTAGTTATAAAAAGAAAATCTATTCTGCTTTTGTTTGTTTTCAATTAACCTCCTTCTGTGCCAGATTATTTTTGATGCACTTTATGGGCAGGCAATAGGAAAAGAACGATTTGCATATGAGTGGAGTGCATTCTGGGAAATGCTCTGTACCATTTCACACTCACCAGGTTATATGTGACTCCTGCTATAAAAGTGTGTGCTCCATGCGTGTACTCCATCCTCATAGTTATCACTGGAGACTGTTTTAACTTCCCATACTGTAGGATGATGTAGGCAGCGATATCTGCATTTGGTTCCTTTTTCTGTTTTGTTTGTGGATTTAGTTTAACTTGCTTTGCTTTCAACCTAACTCACTCTATAATTCATGTGGTTGCTAGGGTCAGTGACATCTGGCAACCACAAACTGCATTCCATCTAAGGTTATTCTTAGCATTATGAAAATGAAGATATGAAGTTAAATTCCAAAACCAGAGATCTGCAGTAGAAAAAGTGAAATCATCCACCTCCCACCTAAGAAAAAAAATGTAAATGTTTGATTTAAAGGGTAACTGCACAATATATGTTAGTGACACATTTAATTGGTTTAATGTAATACTTGAGAAGTGCAGTGAATTTACTTTGCAAATGTATTTTCTTTTGTAAGTGACACAGTCACAGGCTGCAAAGGAGAATGAGCCTCTTTGCTTATTTCATTTGTATAGTTAATTAATGATATAGAGTGGGTGGGATTGAGCCTTATGTTCCCCCTGTATTTTTTAAATAAGTGTCTGTTACATGTGGCCCATGTTTAGTATCACCTAATGTTTATGTGTCTTACCCAGTGGGCTTAGGAAGCAAATACACGTATGGGACACGGCATCCAGAATAACCGGGACCTGGGGTATTCTGAATAAAAGATCTTTCTGGAATTTGGGTCTTCATGACTTAAAGGGTTGTTCACCTTTGAGTTCATTTTTAGTATGATGTAGAGAGTGATATTCTGAGACAATTTGCAATTGGTTTTCATTTTTTATAATTTGTGTTTTTTGAGTTATTTAGCTTTTTGTTCAGCAGCTCTTTAGCAGTCTGGTTGCTAGGGTCCAAATTACCCTAGCAACTATGCATTGATGTGAATAAGAAAATATGAATCAGAGAGACCTGAATAGTGGAGTAATAAAAATAAGCAATAACAATAAATGTGTAGCCGCACAGAGCATTTTTTTTAATATGGGCTCAGTGACCTCCCCATTTGGAAACTTGAAAGAGTCAGAAAAAAAGGCAAATAATTAAAAAAAACCTATAAATAATGAAGACCAATTGAAAAGTTGCTTAAATGTAGCCATTCTATAGCATACTAAAAGTTTACATTTAATAGGTGAACCACCCCTTTATGTCTACTAGAAAATCATATAAACATGAAATAAAGCCAATAGGCTGGTTTTGCTTCCAATAAGGATTAATTATATCTTAGTTGGGATCAAGTACAAGCTTGATTAATTATTATTACACAGAAAAAGGAAAAGGAAATCATTTTTACAAAATAAAATGTAGTCTATGGGATATGGCCTTTCTGTAATATGGAGCTTTTTGTATAACGGGTTTCTGGATAACGGATCCCATACCTGTACTGAAAGTGGGATTACTATTGTGCCTCAATACTATGTCCCCTTCACCCCAATCCTTTGACATTGTGGATGTAATTGAAGAGTAAAAACTCCTTCTCCAGTGATTGGATCAGTATTTATTGGACTATGTATTGAACTAGGGACTCATTGGGTACTGCTGTGAGTTCATGTACAGCCGCCCTGTGATTGGCTGGTGTTTAATGTTTAAAGGCCTCTTGCAGATTGAAGGGTGCAGGTGTGATGGGGCTGCCTGTATTGTAGCCTGGTAATGCTGCTGCTGCTGCTGCTGCTGCGGTGCATTTGGCTTCTCCTGTGCTGCTGTTGACTTGTATCAGCCGTTGTGCCTGATTTCTGCCTGGGATTTGGGGGTTTGGAGGCATCTATTGTGCACCCTGTCTGGATTGTGCGCCGCTGCTGGGAGTGTGACGTGGGGATGTTTGTGTAGATTTGTGTAGAGTTCATGTAGATTTGTGTAGAGTTCATGTAGATTTGTGTAGAGTTCATGTAGATTTGTGTAGAGTTCACACTGACCCGCAGGATGTTTCTGGCTTTTGGCTGCTGCCTGAGTGGTACAAAAGTGATTATGTGGAACATTGTTCTCTGCAAATGCCTTTCCCAAACTAATGACTCCCTCAATGTGAGGCTGTATGAGTCACATCATGTGCTCTGACGAGTTTGGGATTTGTATAATTCTTCACTCTATCTGTCCCCCCCCCCCCTCCTGTTGGGATGTGCCATTATCCTCCTCTGAGTAAGATTAGTGCAAACGTATCAGTATCTTGTCTACATGTAAGTGATGGGCTGTCCCTCCCAAATGCCCCTACGGTGTCTGATAGCAGAGTACCCTTAAATCTATTTATCTGTTATCTCTCTCTTTCTCTATCTATCTATCTCTATCTATCTATCTATCTATCTATCTATCTATCTATCATCTATCTATCTATCTATCTATCTATCTATCTATCTATCTATCTATCTATCTACAGTATCTATCTATATATCTCTATATCTATTTATCTCTATATCTATCTAATCAATCACTCTCTCTATCATCTTTCTCTCTCTCTCTCTCTCTCTCTCTCTCTCTCTCTATCTATCTATCTATCTATCTATTATCGATCTATCTATCTATCATCTATCATCTATCTATCTATCTATCTATCTATCTATCTATTATCTATCTATCTATCTATCTATCTATCTATCTATCTATCTATCTATTATCGATCTATCTATCTATCTATCTATCTATATATCTATCTATCTATCTATCTATCTATCTATCATTCATCTATCTATCTGTTATCTATCTTTCTATCTCTCTTTCTCTATCTATCTATTTAATCTAATCTAATTATCTATCTATCTATAATTCGATCTAGATGTGTTCCCAATGTGCTCTGCAAATTGGTTAACACTTTCATTGCCTGCTGATGTTCTGATGATACCCAGACAGCTCATAATGAGATATCGGGGGAACTTGCCTTCACTCGGCACCAGGTTAAAGATTTTAAATCAAGTTCTCACTCCTGTGAATTTTCTAATATTTAAATGATTTCAGACCAGCTTCTCGGAAGTCCTATTAAAGCAAAGTCGTATTTCCTTTACTGGAATACATTAGCATATATTAGAATAGCCATGGCTTGCAGCCCAGTTAATAAAGCTAGTTTACATATTAAACCTGTAGCAAATGTGCATAATGTGATTAGCACACGGGGAATCAGTATGTGACATCTATTAGCTGATAAGTAG
Source organism: Xenopus petersii (assembly GCA_038501925.1). NCBI lineage: Eukaryota > Metazoa > Chordata > Amphibia > Anura > Pipidae > Xenopus > Xenopus petersii. The sequence goes on along the minus strand of CM076672.1, from coordinate 236,618,778 downwards.
GTCTGGCAGCGTGTGTCCAACTCTAGGGCTATGCTAAGGGCTGGTTATTCAGAAAGTCTAGTGACTTTATCTGTGGGGCCCCACTGAGACTCGTCACCTTCTTGTCTCCTTTACACTTTTGCCTTTTCCAGCTATTCTTACCTGTCTTCTGCCTACTCTCATACAGGACCTAGAAATGGACATAATACAGTCTTGTTGGTGCCAGCATTATACCTCAGAGTAGGTCATTATACCTCACAGTAGGTCATTATACCTCATAGTAGGTCATTATACCTCAGAGTAGGTAATTACACCTCATAGTAGGTCATTATACCTCATAGTAGGTCATTATACCTCAGATAGGTCATTATACCTCATAGTAGGTCATTATACCTCATAGTAGGTCATTATACCTCATAGTAGGTCATAATACCTCATAGTAGGTCATTATACCTCATAGTATGTCATAATACCTCACAGTAGATCATAATACCTCAAAGTAGGTCATTATACCTCACAGTAGATCATAATACCTCATAGTAGGTCATTATACCTCAGAGTAGGTCATTATACCTCATAGTAGGTCATTATACCTCATAGTAGTTCATTATACCTCATAGTAGGTCATAATACCTCATAGTAGGTCATTATACCTCACAGTAGATCATAATACCTCATAGTAGGTCATTATACCTCATAGTAGGTCATTATACCTCATAGTAGGTCATAATACCTCATAGTAGGTCATAATACCTCATAGTAGGTCATTATACCTCACAGTAGATCATAATACCTCATAGTAGGTCATTATACCTCATAGTAGGTCATTATACCTCATAGTAGGTCATAATACCTCATAGTAGGTCATTATACCTCACAGTATCTCATAATACCTCACAGTAGATCATAATACCTCATAGTAGGGCATTATACCTCACAGTAGGTCATAACACCTCATAGTAGGTCATTATACATCACAGTAGGTCATTATACCTCACAGTAGGTCATAATACCTCATAGTAGGTCATTATTCCTCATAGTAGGTCATTATACCTCACAGTAGGTCATAATACCTCATAGTAGGTCATTATACCTCATAGTAGGTCATTATACTTCACAGTAGGTCAATATAACTCATAGCAGGTCATTATACCTCATAGTAGGTCATTATACTTCACAGTAGGTTATTATACCTCATAGTAGGTTATTATACCTCATAACAGGTCATTATACCTCATAGTAGGTCATTATACCGCACAGTAGATCATTATATCTCATAGTAGGTCATTATACCTCATAGTAGGTCAATTTACCTCATAGAAGGTCATTATATCTCCCAGTAGGTCATTATACCTCATAGTAGGTCAAGGACCCTCTGATGACAGGCACATTATAGAGGGCTCTACTGACAGGTACATGGCATTAGGTACAGGTTGCAATTTAAAAAGTAAAAAAGTAATATTTTAAAGGAGTGGCTCACATTCAAGTTAACTTTTAGTATGTTACAGAATGGCCATCTCAAAGAAACTTTTCAATTTGTCTTCATTATTTATTTTTTATAGTTTTTAAAGGGATCCTGTCATTGGAAAACATGTTTTTTTCAAAACACATTAGTTAATAGTGCTGTTCCAGCAGAATTCTGCACTGAAATCCACTTCTCAAAAGAGCAAACATATTTTGTTATATTCAATTTTGAAATCTGACATGGGGCTAGACATTTTGTCAATTTCCCAGCTGTCCCCAGTCATGTGACTTGTGCCTGCTCTTTAGGATAGAAATGCTTTCTGGCAGGCTGCTGTTTTTCCTTCTCAATGTAACTGAATGTGTCTCAGTGGGACCTGGATTTTACTATTGAGTGTTGTTCTTAGATCTACCAGGCAGTTGTTATCTTGTGTTAGGGAGCTGCTATCTGGTTACCTTCCCATTGTTCTTTGGTTTGGGGAAAAAGGGAGGGTGATATCACTCCAACTTGCAGTACAGCAGTAAAGAGTGATTGAAGTTTATCAGAGCACAAGTCACATGACTTGGGGCAGCTGGGAAATTGACAATATGTCTAGCCCCATGTCAGATTTCAAAATTGAATATAAAAAAATCTGTTTGCTCTTTTGAGAAATGGATTTCAGTGCAGAATTCTGCTGGAGCAGCACTATTAACTCATTCATTTTGATTTTTTTTTTCCATGACAGTATCCCTTTAAATTATTTGCTTTTTTTCTTCTGACTCTTTCCAGCTTTCAAATGGGGGGTCACTGACCCCATCTAAAAAAAACAAATGCTCTGTAAGGCGACAATACAACTGTATTTAGCCCTGTAAGATGAATTCAGTGCATGAAGATTTTACATGGGACTTTACTTACCCTTTAAAGCAGTGCTATCTGCCCATGTGAATGTGTAACCTATACATTACTGGACTGGGATTGTCAGTGTAATGAAGAGCCACTGAGCTGACTTTGCAGATCAATAACAAGATGGAGCCAGTCCCAAACCAATGCACTTCCAGGGATTTCAACCAACCCGGTGTTATTTGGGGAAGAATTCCAGTCTGGAAATTTCATAAAACCTTATTATTCCTTATTTTACATGGGAAAATAAAAAAGGGTCTTAAAAATTCCCGGCGTGGATCATTATTACCCTAATGCACCCTTTTAGTTATTGCTGTATTTCCTGAAACGGGAACTCCACCCAAAACATATATATATATATACATTCATTCCATGTTTTCCTTGTTGTCAATATAATTGTTGTTGGAATCAATGTCGACAACCCCCAAGCTTAGCTTCTCAAAAGCCAATCAGAGCCCACTGAGCATGTGAGTGTCACAGACACTTTCCAAGATGGTGACCCCCTGTGACAAGTTTGAAGTCCTGGATCATTGCTGCTATTGACAAGCTCAAACTTTAGCCTCGTGCAATAAGTTCATTATATAAAATAGGACATTTTTAGCCACATTCATTTTTATTGTTTACTTCTCCTTTAAGACATTAGAATCAGCATCACAACATCACCCGGCAGTGCATTCCCCAACCTCACTGTCCTCACTGTGATGAACCCCCTACTCTGTTCCTTTAAATGAAACTTCTTTTCCTCTAGTCTGAAGGGGAGGCCTCTGGTACGTGATTCTCTTTATGGGTAAAAAGGTCCCCTGCTATTTGTCTATAATGTCCTCTAATGTAGTTGTAGGGGCAGATTTATCAAAGGTCGAGATTCATTTTTGAATGAAAAAAAATCTAATTTCGAGCTATGTTTTGTGTACTTTTCAATTTGAATTTGAAAAAAATTAAAAAATTTGAATATTGAAATTTATCATGTACTGTCTCTTTAAAAATGTGACTTTGACCATTCGCCATCTAAAACCTGCCAAATTGCTGTTTTAGCCTGTGGGGGACCTCCTAGAATTTGGAGTCAATTGGTGGACTTTGAAAAATCTATGTTTTTTTGGGGGGAAACTTTGAATGGAATTCGATCAATTGCACTATTAATTCAATTCGAACTATTACAATTCGGCCGAATACGGACCTATTCGATTGAAAACTCACCTATTCGACCCAAAAAAAACCTTTGACTTAATTTCTTTTTGAATTAGAATTTTGAAGTTTTTCCAATTAGAAATTTGACCCTTGATAAATATGCCCCGTAAAGTGTAATCGTGTCCCATTTCATGTGTCTTTTTTCAAATCTTAACAATTCCCAAGTTGAATTTGACAGTTTTTGCCCTAAAATTTTGAATTCGAAATTTTAATTTTAAATTCAACCCTTGTTAAATCTGCCACTTAGGGGCATATTTATCAAGGGTCGAATTTCGAATTAAAAAAAACAACCGAAATTAAGTCAACGTTTTTTTTTTGGTCGAATAGGTCAGTTTTCGATCTAATAGGTCTGTATTGGCCGAAATTGAATCATAGGAAACGAAGTAATACCGCATTCGATTGAATTCGATTCAACGTTTTTCCTAGAAATCTTTGATTTATCAAAGTCCACCAATTGACTCCAAATGGGTTCTAGGAGGTCCCCCATAGGCTAAAACAGCAATTTGACAGGATTTAGATTGCGAATGGTCGAAGTCGAATTTTTAAAGAGACAGTACATGATAAATTTCGATATTCTTATTTTTGATTTTTTTCAAATTCAAATTGAATTTGGACTATTCCCTAGTCGAAGTACACAAAAAAATAGCTCAAAATTTGATTGCTGCCCTGTTGTTGCCGGTTCTCCTGGTGACTTGTGAATCAGCCGGCTTCTGCTACATTGTATTGGGAGTCAAAAGCAGCAGTGCAGATATTATTGAGAATTAGCTAGATAGCGTTTTCATTAGCAAATACATTGACAAATACGTTTTTTCCTGTGTTTGTGGGAAGACTAGAGAAGAGCGGCCATATGCTCTTACTTAGTGTCTAATAAGCAAGTCCTCTGTGTGACCTTGAGGGGCAGCGAGTGAGGGCAAAGCCCCTCTGAACTTCACATATGATTGCGTTTTCCTTCTATTTGGCAGCTCCTTCAGTTCCGTTCTTATGTTACCTACCGGCTTGTTCAGTGAATATGTGAATTATGATCGATGACTTGACTTGACTGGATGCCCCGGGGGGGGTTCTCCACTTAATGGTACAGGGTCTATGTAATATACTTTATAGCAAAAACCACATTCATCATTGACTCCAAGAGTCATTCTCAACTTTCACTGGCTTTTATGCTAAACACATGCGGCCCATTCATTGGCAGGACAGGGACAGAGCCTGGAATGGGGAGGGGCCACTCACATTTATATACATTGCTCTGAATGTAAAGGCACTAATTATGTATAGAATATAGAATATATCAGACAAGCTATTAGCATTTACATAAAGGAAACCCTATTTATCTTCTATATCCTTTATTTAAATAGATTAGACACATTATTTGTCCTTTAAATTCTGTAAAAATTACACTTTAAGGAGCTCCCCAGATAGATATTAAGTCCAGGACTACAAGAAGCCTTACATTAGCTGGTGTTCCTTCCTTGTGTATCATTTATACAAGGGATGCCCAGATCATGCCTATGTGCCACCCCTCTTATATACAAGGCTGCCATTTACACTCCTTACATGATTGACAGGGAATGCCCCTGACTATTTGTCACTTTATATATACAGTGCTAGCCCTGCCTCTCCCCATCTTCTGCCCCTCTGTATGCTTGGTTGCCCCAGTTATAACCTGTGGGGTTTGGTATTGCATTGATAATTCCCCTTTAATTAGTATAATGCCCCTTTACTAAAATGTTCACTTACTTCCTAGCAATAAGTGCAGCAGTTCTCTCTCTTCTTTCTTTCTTTCTTTCTTTCTTTCTTTCTTTCTTTCTTTCTTTCTTTCTTTCTTTCTTTCTCTCTCTCTCTCTCTCTCTCTCTCTCTCTCTCTACTATTCCCTATCTCTGCTCTTACTATATATGTATATATATTCTGTCTCTCTCTCTTTCTCTACTGTGCTCTATCTCTGCTTTTACTATAGCTATCTCTGTCTCTCTCTCTCTCTCTCTCTCTCTCTCTCTCTCTCTACTATTCTCTATATCTGCTCTTACTATTTCTATCTCTCTCTCTTTCTCTCTACTATTCTCTATCTCTGCTCTTACTATATCTATCGCTCTCTCTCTCTACTAGTCTCTGTCTCTGCTCTTACTATTTTTATCTCTGTCTCTCTCTCTACTAGTCTCTGTCTCTGCTTCTACTATTTCTATCTCTGTCTCTCTCTACTATTCCCTATCTCTGCTCTTACTATATATATATATATATATATATATATATATATCTGTCTCTCTTTCTCGACTGTGCTCTATCTCTGCTTTTACTATAGCTATCTCTGTCTCTCTCTCTCTCTCTCTACTATTCTCTATATCTGCTCTTACTATTTCTATCTCTCTCTCTTTCTCTCTACTATTCTCTATCTCTGCTCTTACTATATCTATCGCTCTCTCTCTCTCTCTACTAGTCTCTATCACTGCTCTTACTATTTTTATCTCTGTCTCTCTCTCTACTAGTCTCTGTCTCTGCTCCTACTATTTCTATCTGTCTCTCTCTCTACTAGTCTCTATCTCTGCTCTTACTATTTCTATCTCTGTCTCTCTCTCTACTAGTCTCTGTCTCTGCTCTTACTATTTCTATCTCTGTCTCTCTTTCTCTCTCTCTCTACTTTTCTCTATCTCTGCTCTTACTATCTCTCTCTCTCTCTCTCTCTCTCTCTCTCTCTCTCTCTCCTATTCTCTATCTCTGCTTTTTACTATATCTATCTCTGTCTCTCTCTCTTTCTCTCTATTCTATATTTCTGTGCTTACTACAGGTATGGGATCCATTATCCAGAAACCCGTTATCCAGAAAGCTCTGAATTATGGAAAGGTCATCTCCCATAAACTCCATTTTATCTAAATAATCCAAAATGTTAAAAAATGATTTCCTTTTTCTGTGTTATAATAAAACAGTTGCTTGTACTTAATCCCAACGAAGATATAATTAATTGGAAGCAAAACCAGACTATTGTTTTTTTTTTTATGTTTACATGATTTTCTAGTAGACTTAAGGTATGAAGATCCAAATTACAGAAAGGTCCATTATCCAGAAAACCCCAGGTCCTAAGCATTCTGGATAACAGGTCCTGTATATCTATCTTTGTGAATATCTCTCTCTATACAAATATTCCATTCTTTCTCTGTATCGCTCTCATTCTCTCTCTCTCTTCTAATCTCTCTATCTTTCTCATTCACTCTGCTCTCTCCGGTGAGACGGAACGTAGCTGTGCGATTAGATTTGCCTGCAACTTGTATGGATTATAGAGCTTCATTAGAAAGAGAGCCCAGGAAAAACTTTGATAAATGTTAATTGGATGTCAGAACTGCAAAGAGAGCTATTTATCTGGGCCGGCTAATGGCTCTTTAGAGAGTCAATCTCCATGTTTGTCTGCGTGTCAGTAGAGTTTGCTTCTCATATAGTGGTGACCAGCTGCAATGCAAAGTGCAGGTACTTTAATGAGATTAATCACATCATGGACAGATGTGGCAGGAGGAATCACAGGCAGGACTCACAGCATTAATCACAAGATTTGATTCCTGGGGTAGATACAGTAGAAATGGAAAAGCAAGGAAAAGTCTCTGTTCCAGCAGCTTCCATTGGATTTAGTAAAGCGCTTGCAACATCTTTCTGTAGAATATGTCACCCATAGAGTACCTTCCTCACTTGCACTCAGTATCTACCACTCAACTTCCCCTCTGTCTGGGCAGGGTCCATCTGTGGTTCCTCATTCTGTATGTGCCCCTCACCTTCCCCTCTGTCTGGGCAGGGTCCATCTGTGGTTCCTTATTCTGTATGTGCCTCTCACATTCCCCTCTGTCTGGGCAGGGTCCATCTGTGGTTCCTTATTCTGTATGTACCCCTCACCTTCCCCTCTGTCTGGGCAGGGTCCATCTGTGGTTCCTTATTCTGTATGTACCCCTCACCTTCCTCTCTGTCTGGGCAGGGTCCATCTGTGGTTCCTTATTCTGTATGTGCCCCTCACCTTCCCTTGTTTGGGCAGGGTCCATCTGTGGTTCCTCATTCTATATGTGCCCCTCACCTCCCCTCTGTCTGGGCAGGGTCCATCTGTGGTTCCTTATTCTGTATGGGTCACTCACATTCCCCTCTGTCTGGGCAGGGTCCATCTGTGGTTCCTCATTCTGTATGTGCCACTCAACTTCCTCTCTGTCTGGGCAGGGTCCATCTGTGGTTCCTTATTCTGTATGTGCCCCTCACCTTCCCCTTTGTTTGGGCAGGATCCACCTGTGGTTCCTTATTCTGTATGTGCCCCTCACCTTCCCTCTGTCTGGGCAGGGTCCATCTGTGGTTCCTCATTCCCATAAAACAGTAGTTGAATACATCTACTAAAATGCCAGGCTATAGTTGTTTGTGGCCACCTTTGGGTTAGGGTGCATACGTTTGTGCCTTTGGACACCGAAAATAGACTTGTATTTCTGTAATTTGTGAAACAGGACAAGTCACAAGGTTTGAGAAACCTTGAAACTGACTTGTGATATGTGACGTTCCCATTGAGATGTCCAGGAGAGGCATGAGACAGCCCATTAGGTTTCTGAGCTTCTGTGTGGCCTTATTAAGTTAGTGAAGCAGAGAGAGTACAAAACATACTGCAAAGTCGGCATATAATTAGCGTCGCTGTAGTTAATGAAGCGCAGAGTCACCTGCCGTGAGACAAGAGGAAGCTCTATGGCATAGACAGTTTTTATGTGTCTGTGTTATATCTGCAAGAAAGAAGATACTTTAGAGTTAGCAAAGAAAAAAAAACCTTTTTTTTATATCCTTTTGTTAAAGGAAAAATACATTTCAATGTGACGGTTTTCTTTTGTGCACAAAAATTATCTGAGAGATGGATTGTGCAGCCTTAATGTGATGGAACAAATAGAAGGTACAGCTTGTTCAGGATGTCTTGGAAGTATCAGTGGATTCATTTTATTGTACACGCACTTTTTTTTACCTCTCCATTGATTCCATGATCTCTGCAGTATCGCATGTGAGGAGACAAAGCATGTTACCTTCATCCAGACATGATCCAAATGAAATCCTACCAAAAATAACAGTATGGCATTAAACATGTCTCTGAGTACAGGTATGGGATGAGTTATCCAGAAACCCATTATCCAGAAAGCTCTGAATTATCTGATGGCATAGACTCCATTTTATTCAAATAATTAAAATTTTAAAAATGATTTCCTTTTTCTGTGTAATAATAAAACAGTACATTGTACTTGATCCCAGCTGATTTTTATTGTAGGCAATATAATCCCTACAATAGTATATTATATAATATACAATATAATTCGTTTTTAGTAGACTTATCTGCAGATTTAGAAACCAGCTTATTTTCAGATGTTTTTTTTTGACACTGAAGATCCCAAAAAGTTGCACAAAAAAAAAAGTGCAACTTTTTTGAGATTTAATATACAACAAAACTGCAACAAATCCCACTACAAAAATACTTCAGTTAAAACCTGTTGAAAACATGTAGACGTCAATGGCAGATGTCCCTTTTACAACTGGAAGATCTTTCTTTGATTCGTGGTTTTAGAGGTTTTCGGATGTTTTTGACACTGACTTTTGTTTGACAACTTTGAAAGAATTGCGGTTTTCGTGACTTTTTCGGAGACTTTTCCCATTCATATTTTTTTCATTTGGATTTTTTAAAAAATGCCATGACTTTCGTGGTTTTAGAGAAAGTGAGTTTAGTCATAGTTTCAAGGACCTCTAAAACCACTAAATTGGAACCTTGATAACTAGGCGATGTTTCTTCTAAATGCCCTTTTATTTCCCCTTTTCATTTCTGCTATTTGTCCTTTTGTTTTTCTTTTGTGTCCTTTTCCCCTACTCTTCCTCCTTATGACTTTCTTTCCCACTTTCTTTTACAAAGCAAATGAAAATATAAAATATTCAAAGCATTAGAACCTTCTACAAGACTAGACCTGTCCATATCCAATCAGAGAATTCAAGTTTTCTAAGGCTAGTTTAACTAAATGCAGTTAAAGTATATTATATTCATAGTGTTCTACATGACTGTAGCCAATCAGAGCATTAGAAGTGTTACTAGAGTGGTTCCTTTCTCTTTCTCTCTTTAACTGAACAGTCAATATATTTAACAAGCAAGTACAGGTATGGGACTTGTTATCCAGAATGCTTGGGTTTCTGGATAAGGGTTCTTTCCATAATCTGGATCTCCATACCTTAAAGGGCAGGTCAACCCTGAAATAAAAAAAATCCCTAATAAAAGAAAACATAATTCTAAGCAACTTTCCAATATACATGTATTAAACATTTTCAGCACTTTTAAAGTTATTTGTAAATACAATTTCTATTGAAAGCAGCAATAACTCATGGTTGTTACTTTTTAAACAACGTTGCAAAAGTCTTTGCTCCCGGCAAAGAGAAGTCTGTTAATCAGCTGTGTTGTCTTACATTGTATCAACAGTCTGAGCCAGCAGTGCAGAGAATAGACAGGGACAGACAAACACTGCTTTCTATAGCAATACATATACAAATAACTGAAAAAACATAGAATAAATGTAAACATAGAATTATGTTTTCTTTTATTAGGCAAATTTTTGTTTTGGGGTTGGCTTGCCCAAGAAAACAATACCCCGTGAACAATGTCTATAAAACAGCTCATATGTAAAACCCTGCTTCATGTAAATAAACCATTTTCATAATAATATACTTTTTAGTAGTATGTGCCATTGGGTAATCATAAATAGAAAACTGCCATTTTAAAAAATAAGGGCCACTCCCTGGGATTCACGGTGCACACAAACAAAGCAAACAAACTATACATTAGGTCACATGAGCCAATTAAAGGAAAACTATACCCCCCAAACAATGTAGGTCTCTATTAAAAGATACTGAGTAAAACAGCTCATATGTAAAACCCTGCTTCATGTAAATAAACTATTTTCATAATAATATACTTTTTAGTAGTATGTGCCATTGGGTAATCATAAATAGAAAATTGCCATTTTAAAAAAGAAGGGCCGCCCCCTGGGATCGTATGATTCACTGTGCACACATACAAACCACATGTAAGGTCACATGAGCCAATTAACAGACAGAGTTCTGCCTTTTGCTTCCTCACTTCTTCCTGTTACAGTTAGTGTTGTAGTATTTCTGGTCAGGTGATCTCTGAGGCAGCACAGATAGAGTCACGAAATGGTGGTTCAAGGCAAGAGATGTAAAAGGGCAATATTTATGTAAATATATATTCCAGTTTGGTAAGATTCTTTAATATGTCATTCAATTTGATATAAACTATCTGTTGCTAAAGTATTCATTTTGGGGGTATAGTTTTCCTTTAACAGACAGAGTTCTGCCTTTTGCTTCCACATGTCTTCCTGTTACAGTATTTCTGGTCAGGTGATCTCTTCCTGTTACAGTTAGAGCTGCAGTATTTCTGGTCAGGTGACCTCTTCCTGTTACAGTTAGAGCTGCAGTATTTCTGGTCAGGTGATCTCTTCCTGTTACAGTTAGAGCTGCCGTATTTCTGGTCAGGTGATCTCTTCCTGTTACAGTTAGAGCTGCAGTATTTCTGGTCAGGTGACCTCTTCCTGTTACAGTTAGAGCTGCAGTATTTCTGGTCAGGTGATCTCTTCCTGTTACAGTTAGAGCTGCAGTATTTCTGGTCAGGTGATCTCTTCCTGGTACAGTCAGAGCTGCAGTATTTTTGCTCAGATCATCTCTTCCTGTTACAAATAGAGCTGCAGTATTTCTGGTCAGGTGATCTCTTCCTGTTACAGTTAGAGCTGCCGTATTTCTGGTCAGGTGATCTCTTCCTGTTACAGTTAGAGCTGCAGTATTTCTGGTCAGGTGATCTCTTCCTGTTACAGTTAGAGCTGCAGTATTTCTGGTCAGGTGATCTCTTCCTGTTACAGTTAGAGCTGCAGTATTTCTGGTCAGGTGATCTCTTCCTGTTACAGTTAGAGCTGCAGTATTTCTGGTCAGGTGATCTCTTCCTGGTACAGTTAGAGCTGCAGTATTTCTGGTCAGGTGATCTCTTCCTTTTACAGTTAGAGCTGCAGTATTTCTGGTCAGGTGATCTCTTCCTGGTACAGTTATTGCTGCAGTATTTCTGGTCAGGTGATCTCTTCCTTTTACAGTTAGAGCTGCAGTATTTCTGGTCAGGTGATCTCTTCCTGTTACAGTTAGAGGTGCAATATTTCTGGTCAGGTGATCTCTTCCTGTTACAGTTAGAGCTGCAGTATTTCTGGTCAGGTGATCTCTTCCTGTTACAGTTAGAGCTGCAGTATTTCTGGTCAGGTGATCTCTTCCTGTGTTACTATTAGAGCTGCAGTATTTCTGGTCAGGTGATCTCTGAGGCGGCACAGAGACCATCACTAAATGGTGGATCAAGGCAAGAGATGTAAAAGGGCAATATTTACTAAAATATTTATACCAGTTTGGTAAGATTATTTAATATGCCACTTAATATGATATAAACTATCTGTTGTGTGAGCATTCATTTTTGGGGTATAGTTTTCCTTTAAAAAAGGAAAAGAGGCTTAGGGCAGCAGTGTAAAGGAAAGAAGAAGAGAGTCTGGGGACTGTAGAAAATAAATGAGGAAAGAGAGGGGTCAGAGACAGAAGAGGAGCACAGGGAAGAAAAGAGGATGTGGAATGGAAGTGAAAGGGGCATAAAGGGAAATGGGGGGATGAATAGGAGAAAGGGATAGGAGGGACAGAGAATCAGAGATTGAATGCTTAGTGTAAACAAAGAAAAAAGGAATCGATATATACGAAGAACAAAAGCATGGAGATGAACATGAAAAGTCCACAAAAGAAATGATAAAGAACTGGTGAGAAAAAGAATGATATGAGCAAAGGAAACAGAATAAAGTAGTGTGTGGCCCTCAGTATCTATGATTGGTGCAATTATTTTAAAGGAGAAGGAAAGGTTAAAACTAAGTAAGCCCTATCAGAAAGGTCCATCTAAATATAACAGTAAACCCCCAAAGTAATGTTGCTCTGAGTCCCCTGTCAAAAGAAACACAGCATTTCTTTCCTTCTATTGTGTACTCATGGGCTTCTGTATCAGACTAACTGTTTTCAGCTTAAACCTCATTGCCCTGGGCGTGAGCATGCTCAGTTTGCTCCTCTTCCCCACCCCTCCCTTCTCTACTGTAATCTGAGCCCAGAGCAGGGAGAGACTCAGGCAGGAAGTGATGTCACACCACATTAATACTGCAGCTCCTATCCTAAACAAACAGAGAGTTTCTAGAGCTTTTTACTCAGGTATGGTAAAACATTCTACAGAATAAATATAGCATTCTAGCTTGCACTATTGCAGCTAATCTATTGGCAATAAAATGCCTCCGTAGCTTTCCTTCTCCTTTAATGCTTTGGCTGCTTACTGGTTGTCTTTAATTCTGTGGCTATACAAGTGATCTTATTGGCTGTAAATATCTTAATGCACTGATTGGCTACAGGTTATTCTAAAGTTTTCATGTTTTCATGGTCTTTTTGGCCACTTTTAACCCTTTTAATATTCACATTTCATTCAGGTAAATTTGGTCCCTGCTCACTTAACATGTGTCTTGTCATGAACCAGAAAGAAACAGAAAGAACCAGAAATCCATCCAGCTGTATTGTGTATAATATAGTCCCGTGGTGTGTAGCAGCAATCAGGCCTCACATTCATTACATTTCACAGGGCTGTACTTTGGACACTAAACACAGAACATTCCCAATTTACACTGCCCCGGGTACTGTACAGCCAATCTTTGTATCGGCACCGCATTCAGAACAGTGGCCCTCAGATAAATTGTCAGCTCTTTACTCTACTGTAATGCACCTTAATGCAGGACTGCGACTTGTGAGGTTTTCATCCTGTTTAATAACCCCAAAACAACATTATTCCTTTCAGTCCTAGCAATTCTGAAGCTAACAACATTTCAGCTTTTTTATGTTCTGCGCTTGGAACCATGGATCTTCTCTCTGGAATGGCAGGCAGCTTCTTTAAGTGAAAGGGATCCTGTTCTTAGATCTACCAGGCAGCTGTTATCTTGTGTTAGGGAGCTGCTATCTGGTTACCTTCCCATTGTTCTGTTGTTTGGCTGCTGGGGGGAAAAGGGAGGGGGTGACATCACTCCAACTTGCAGAGTTTAAAAGTTTATCAGAGCACAAGTCACATGACTGGGGGCAGCTGGGAAATTGACAATATGTCTAGCCCCATGTCAGATTTCAAAATTGAATATAAAAAAATCTGTTTGCTCTTTTGAGAAATGGATTTCAGTGCAGAATTCTGCTGGAGCAGCACTATTAACTGATTCATTTTGAAAAAAAAAAAAAATTTTTTCCATGACAGTATCCCTTTAACTTCTGGGGGCATATTTATCATGGGTCGAATTTCGAATTGAAAAAACATTGAAATTCAAAAAGACCAACCGAAATGAAGTCTAAGTTTTTGTTTTTTGGTCGAATAGGTCCGTTTTTGATTGAGTAGGTCCGTATTCAGCCGAATTTGAATCCCAAAAAAAGTCCACCAATTAACTCCAAATAGGTCATAGGAGGTTCCCCATAGGCTAAAACAGCAATTCGGACAGTTTTAGATGGCGAATGGTCGAAGTTGTATTTTTAAAGAGACAGCACATGATAAATTTTTGGTCTATTCCCTAGTCGAAGTACACAAAAAATAGCTTGAAATCAAACTTTTTTCATTCGAAAATTCACCTTGACCTTTGATAAATCTGCCCCTTAGTATATTATAAAATGGCTATTTCTAAGCAACTTTTCAGTTGGTCTTTATTATTTATTTATTTTTTATAGTTTTTAAATGATTTACCTTTGTCTACTGACTATTTTAGTTTTCAAACGGGGGTCACTGACCCCATCTAACATATAAAACAAATGCTCTGTAAGACTACAATGTATTGTTATTGCTACTCTTTATTGCTTGTCTTTCTAGGCACGCCTCTCCTATTTATATTTCAGTCTCTTCAATACATAGTTGCTAGGGTTTTTTGGACCCTAGCAACCAGAAGGTTGAAATTGCAAACTGAATAGTTGCTGAATAAAAAGCTAAATAAGTCAATAACAACAAATAATAAAGAATGAAAACCAATTACAAATTGTCTCAGAATATCCCTCTCTACATCATACTAACAGTTAATTTAAAGGTGAACAACCACTTCTTTAGGGATGCACTGAATCCAGTAGTGATGGGTGAATTTGGACCGTTTCATTTCGCCGAAAAATTCTCAGTTTCGCGAAACTGCGTTTTTTTGACACCAGTGTCTGTTTTATTGGCGAAAATGCGTCCAAAAAACGGACATCCATTTTTTTTGGACGCCAGCAAATTTTTGCTGCCGCTTCACGAATAAATTCGCCCATCACTAGAATCCAGGATTCGGTTCAGGATTGGGCCTTTTTCAGCAGGTTTCGGATTCGGCCGAATCCTTGTGCCTGGCCGAACCAAATCCTAATTTGCATATGCAAATTGTGGGCAGGGTGGGACTTCTCGTGACTTTTCGTCACAAAACAAGGAAGTAAACCAATTTTTTTTCCCACTTTTTCCTTTCTGGTCCTAATTTGCATGTGCAAATTAGGATTCGAAATCAGTTTGGTATTCGGCTGAATCTGCCACAAAGAATTCGGGGATACGGCCAAATCCAAAATAGTGGATTCTGTGCATCAGTACTTCTCATGCTGATTGGTTCTTTATCTGATTTGGGTACCCAAAAGCTACCGATATGGAAAAGCCAGTCTTTGTAGGATCCAATGCAGAGGTGCCAATCTCACCTGTTGGCAACTACAACTCCCTTCAGTCTAAACCAGTCACTGGCATTGAGTCTGTTGTCCATGACCTAAGCCACATTCTGGCATCTAGAAGCCTTAATAGAGTGTTAAGGAGTTTGGATTTTCCAATTTGGCTTTTATGAGACAATTACATACCCGTTTGTGCTGGTTTCACCCGACTGCTGGTTTGTTAGGTTTATAAAACATAGCAGGGGCGAGCGTATCCCCTCATTGTGTGTACGAGGGGGTGTTACAGGAAAATTACAGAGCAGAAGTCTGGAAAAGCAGCGCTCATTACACGCTCTGATAATATTAATGATACAGTTAGAAATGTGCATTTCAGATCAGCAGGATTGTAATAGAGATTTAATCCAGTTCCTCTCGGATGCACTCACACGCTTCCAAATATTAACGGGGGTCTTCTCCATTCTCTCACTGTAGGGACCAGGCTATAGAAATAGGAATCTTCTTTCCTTTGCTTACGATGACTGAGATTGTCATTCTGACGCCAGGAAAACATTTAGAGAGATCGGTGATATCATGAACTCTTTAAATGCTGGGGTTGTGCCCAAAGTGTAAACCAGAAATGTAATATCCACGTCACTGGCATGATGGAATAATGAAAGCAGGGATATATCATTATATAATAAACAAGAGCCGTGAATATCCTGTAAATTATATCCTTATAAAGGTGCTTAATGATGTCATTGGTTATAATTGGAGCTTAGTGATGTCATTTATGTCACATGACTGCCTGAAATTTGTGTATTATAATAAATAAAGTACCCCCTGTAGCAAAATATAAGGATATTAGAAGTAACCTCGGAGTTCCATGACCTTTGGCATTGTGTTTATATATGGTCATAGAACTCGGTAACATATAATATCCTTATATTTTACAAGAGGAGGTACTTTATTCATATACCTTTATTTCCCCTGGAGTTATATTAAGTACAATGTGTGTGTATTGTTACAAGCAGTTGTATTTATATGATGTTCTAGTCACAGAAACTGCCATAATGTGTATGACTTTTAGCTGCAATCCCCTATGTGAACCAATAGATGGAGCTCTTCTGTGCTAAAGTATGCTCAGTACTGACTTTTGCTAATGACTAAGCCAACCAACCACTGATGGTACCACCCAACTCATTAGAGCTGAACTTGGTTCTAGCCAAACGCAGAGGTTCTTTGAGCAGAAGTAAAGCTCCACATACATGGGTCTATATAAGCTGCTGAAGTTGGCAGCTTATTGGGCAGTGTATGGGGCCCACCAACAGACTTCCCCTGATTGATATTTGGCCAAAAATTGGGCAGATGACAATCGGGCAGGTTTAAAAATCCTGTCCTGAATTTGTTGATACAGTCTTCGATCTGACTGCCTGTATTCTCTTTGTTCTGATCCGATCGTTGAGACCCATGATCCAATCAGCTGGCTATCCCCCTCCTCAAGGTGGGCATATCGGGGAGAGAACCGATCTTGCAGGAGCCAAACAAGCAGATCTCTGCATGTATGGCCAACTTAAGCCAATACCTGATTGCCCCAACTCCTTCAGGAGAGCCGATATGGTTCTTTAACCATAAGCCAGCCAATCACTGACTGTCCCGCCCCTTAAGCAGAGCTGATATAGGAGCTAAGTATTGGCAAAGGTTTTGAAATCAACCCTTGACTGTGTCACCTCCTTGAGAACTGAGATTGGTAAAGCAGAGTCACAGGGTAGAATGGGAGTCAGGGCTGGTCATTACCAAGGTTAATGATTTCTCAATGGCCCTAGTTCCTTTGTGGAAAGAACTTTATCAGTAACCCTAACATAGAGAGGGGTGCTGCAATTTCACCTGACATTGAGAGCTGCAGTTTCACATGACATTGAGAGCTGCAGTTTCACCTGACATTGAGAGCTGTAGTTTCACCTGACATTGAGAGCTGCAGTTTCACATGATATTGAGAGCTGCAGTTTCACCTGACATTGAGAGCTGCAGTTTCACTTGATATTGAGAGCTGCAGTTTCACCTGACATTGAGAGCTGCAGTTTCACGTGACATTGAGAGCTGTAGTTTCACCTGACATTGAGAGCTGCAGTTTCACATGATATTGAGAGCTGCAGTTTCACGTGACATCGAGAGCTGCAGTTTCACTTGATATTGAGAGCTGCAGTTTCACCTGACATTGAGAGCTGCAGTTTCACGTGACATTGAGAGCTGCAGTTTCACCTGACATTGAGAGCTGCAGTTTCACCTGACATTGAGAGCTGTAGTTTCACCTGACATTGAGAGCTGCAGTTTCACCTGACATTGAGAGCTGCAGTTTCACATGATATTGAGAGCTGCAGTTTCACGTGACATTGAGAGCTGCAGTTTCACGTGACATTGAGAGCTGCAGTTTCACGTGACATTGAGAGCTGCAGTTTCACATGACATTGAGAGCTGCAGTTTCACATGACATTGAGAGCTGCAGTTTCACGTGACATTGAGAGCTGCAGTTTCACATGACATTGAGAGCTGCAGTTTCACATGACATTGAGAGCTGCAGTTTCACATGACATTGAGAGCTGCAGTTTCACCTGACATTGAGAGCTGTAGTTTCACCTGACATTGAGAGCTGCAGTTTCACCTGACATTGAGAGCTGTAGTTTCACCTGACATTGAGAGCTGCAGTTTCACATGATATTGAGAGCTGCAGTTTCACGTGACATTGAGAGCTGCAGTTTCACGTGACATTGAGAGCTGCAGTTTCACGTGACATTGAGAGCTGCAGTTTCACATGACATTGAGAGCTGCAGTTTCACATGACATTGAGAGCTGCAGTTTCACGTGACATTGAGAGCTGCAGTTTCACATGACATTGAGAGCTGCAGTTTCACATGACATTGAGAGCTGCAGTTTCACATGACATTGAGAGCTGCAGTTTCACGTGACATTGAGAGCTGCAGTTTCACCTGACATTGAGAGCTGTAGTTTCACCTGACATTGAGAGCTGCAGTTTCACATGATATTGAGAGCTGCAGTTTCACATGATATTGAGAGCTGCAGTTTCACGTGACATCGAGAGCTGCAGTTTCACTTGATATTGAGAGCTGCAGTTTCACCTGACATTGAGAGCTGCAGTTTCACGTGACATTGAGAGCTGCAGTTTCACCTGACATTGAGAGCTGTAGTTTCACCTGACATTGAGAGCTGCAGTTTCACCTGACATTGAGAGCTGTAGTTTCACCTGACATTGAGAGCTGCAGTTTCACATGATATTGAGAGCTGCAGTTTCACGTGACATTGAGAGCTGCAGTTTCACGTGACATTGAGAGCTGCAGTTTCACGTGACATTGAGAGCTGCAGTTTCACATGACATTGAGAGCTGCAGTTTCACATGACATTGAGAGCTGCAGTTTCACCTGACATTGAGAGCTGCAGTTTCACGTGACATTGAGAGCTGCAGTTTCACATGACATTGAGAGCTGCAGTTTCACGTGACATTGAGAGCTGCAGTTTCACCTGACATTGAGAGCTGCAGTTTCACCTGACATTGAGAGCTGCAGTTTCACATGACATTGAGAGCTGCAGTTTCACGTGACATCGAGAGCTGCAGTTTCACGTGACATCGAGAGCTGCAGTTTCACGTGACATCGAGAGCTGCAGTTTCACGTGATATTGAGAGCTGCAGTTTCACCTGACATTGAGAGCTGCAGTTTCACGTGACATTGAGAGCTGCAGTTTCATCCTGACATTGAGAGCTGTAGTTTCATGTGACATCGAGAGCTGCAGTTTCACGTGATATTGAGAGCTGCAGTTTCACCTGACATTGAGAGCTGCAGTTTCACGTGACATTGAGAGCTGCAGTTTCACCTGACATTGAGAGCTGTAGTTTCATGTGACATCGAGAGCTGCAGTTTCACGTGACATTGAGAGCTGTAGTTTCACCTGACATTGAGAGCTGTAGTTTCACATGACATTGAGAGCTGCAGTTTCACGTGACATCGAGAGCTGCAGTTTCACGTGATATTGAGAGCTGCAGTTTCACGTGACATTGAGAGCTGCAGTTTCACCTGACATTGAGAGCTGTAGTTTCATGTGACATCGAGAGCTGCAGTTTCACGTGATATTGAGAGCTGCAGTTTCACGTGACATTGAGAGCTGCAGTTTCACGTGACATTGAGAGCTGCAGTTTCACCTGACATTGAGAGCTGTAGTTTCATGTGACATCGAGAGCTGCAGTTTCACGTGATATTGAGAGCTGCAGTCAGACCCTTGTGCAGAACTAAGTGTATAGGAAGTTGTTATGGGGGAGTCCAGGCCTATTATTTCCTATCGCTGTTATTAGGTTTATGAGCAGCAGCAGCAGCACATAATTAGGGCCATCTGCCTAATGCTGTCATTACCCAAGAGCCTTTGTGTCTGTTGTCTAATGGACGGGGTCTGTGGCTAATAAGGGGATAGGATGGAGCTGAAATCCTGAAGCTTTAATTAAAGTGTTTATATGTATGAAATATAATTACAGCAGCAGCAGCTGGCGGATACCGAGTTCAGCCACTGATACTGACTGGACCTTCTCTGTATTTAATCAGTATCTCTTCTATTATGTAGTTCATTCCATCATGTTCATTATGCTCATTCATCTATAATAATAACGTCTCTGTACAGAGAGAAAAAATATATATATATATGGGGATGTATTTATATCATGTGCACCTCTACTGGCAGAGGAGAAGAATGTTTCCCTTCATCCACTGCCTCTGCTCTCCCCTCCCTCCCAGCAGTTACTGTTTGAAAGAGGATGCTGGGAATTGTAGTTGAGCCACATCCAGAGTGATTAGTAGCCTGTCCTTCCTACAGTGTCCCCGTGTGAGGCCACACAGATGTGCAGTCCCAGGCAGACGTGTCTGATTTTGGCCAATGAATTCTGGGCTGTTGGAGTTTACGAGCCGCAGGACTGATTGATGCTGAACCCTCTGTTGATTGTTTGTGAGATGCCAGCGGCCCCTGGGAGCCCAGACGATGTGATAAACAAGAGCGCGTGCCAGGAATCCCTCAGCCCATTAATAACCATGATGGCTGCTGTCATTATCTGGGAGTCAGATATTTGGGGGAGAGAGAGAGATGCACCTGCAGGATGATGTATCCGCTGCACAGAGACACCTCCTTCCCTTGTAACGTCTCTGCTGTAGTCTCTGTATAGAGGGAGTCTCTTCTTGCGGCTGCAGCTGTAGAGACAAGTGGGCTGGTTTGAGAGGAGGCGAGTTCTGTTGTTTGGGTTTCATGTGTCAGAACTTAGCCCATGACAAGCACAGAGCTCAGCTGGAACTTACAGTTGTACAAGTGCAAGTGCTGCGGTACGAGAGGGGCTCCCCTGCAACCTCAGGGTCTGCTGTATAGGGGTGGTTCACCTTTAAGTTAACTTTGAGTATTTTATAAAATACTCCATTCTACGCAACTTTTTAATTGGTCTTCATTATTTTTTTATAGTTTTTTTTTTTTTTTTTTTATAGTTTTAGTTTTTAGTTGAATTAATTGCCCTTTTCTTCTGACTCTCTCCAGCTTTCAAATGGGGTCACTGACCCCATTTAAACAACAAATGCCCTGAAAGGCTTTCTATTCATATCATAGTCTGTCGTTTAAATTAGTGCATGGTTGTTAGGATTATCACCAACCAGACGGCTGAAACTGCAAACTGGAGAGCTGCTGAATAAAAAGCTAAATAACGCAAAAGCCACAAATAATAAAAAATGAAAACCAATTGCAAATTGTCTCAGAATATCCCTCTCTACATCATACTAACAGTTAATTTAAAGGTGCCTTTGGTTTTGTTGAAACGCATCTGTCAATTTCCAAAAACAGCCCAAACTAAATGTGGAACAAACTGAACTTTAGTGTTCATATATTAGTTCAGATACTACAGAAAGAGACGCTCTAAAACTATGGCAGCATAGGTATTCCCTGTACTAAGCACAATTCAGCAGGAACAGTCCCCTAAGTTTGCTCATAGTCTGTACAGAGAGATCCCATAAAACTATGGCAGCATAGGTATTCCCCTGTACTAAGCACAATTCAGCAGGAACAGCCCCCTAAGTTTGCTCATAGTCTGTACAGAGAGATCCCATAAAACTATGGCAGCATAGATATTCCCTGTACTAAGCACAATTCAGCAGGAACAGCCCCCTAAGTTTGCTCATAGTCTGTACAGTGAGATCCCATAAAACTATGGCAGCATAGGTATTCCCTGTACTAAGCACAATTCAGCAGGAACAGTCCCTAAGTTTGCTCATAGTCTGTACAGAGAGATCCCATAAAACTATGGCAGCATAGGTATTCCTCTGTACTAAGCACAATTCAGCAGGAACAGTCTGTTAAGTTTATAGCTCGTACACAGGGATATCAGGAGGGGCCTTGTTTTGAGAACATGTGGACAGACATATGGAATGTGTGATTGCATTAGGCGCCCCATGTCTTTTGGAAATTCACTTAACAAAATTCCCCACCTCTGGTGGATTTACCTTTCCTATTAAATGTGTAGGCCTGTCAGCTTTAGTGTGTGTATGAAATAGTGAGTGGTGCTGGGAATGTGCTCCCCTGTCCTGCTCACTGGGATTAAGTAGTTTGAACATTGGGAAAGAGGAACATTGGGAAAGAGGAACATTGGGAAAGCATTTTGTCAGCAGAATATCAGAAGGCCTCCCCGACCGGTAGGGGAATTGGACAGAATGATCCAACACCAGGTGCAAATCTTTCTCTCTTTTTTCCCTCTTTCTCTAGATACTCACAGCTGTGCTGCTCAGTAAAGCGTCTCCCCGCACTCTCGTCAAAGGCTGCGCTCCGGTCTATGAACTGACCCAGGGACACGAGGTATTTCTTCTATTCATCCCTATCAGTATTGTATGTTCAGATACACCGTCCGTCTGTCTGTCCTGCGTCCGTTGTGTTTCCCAGAGTGTGTCGTCTCATCATTAGCAGAGAGGGATCCTCATGGTGTCTCACTTATTAACACAACACGGGATCTAATGTTTCCTCTGGGACAGTGAAATCATTGTTACATGTTACATGTTTTACTTTGTGTAACACATTGATACATTGTTACACAGTCATGGAGGGTGGGAAAAGCTCAAGAGGAACCATAGCAAAACTCATTCCCCCTCTCTTGGTAGGGAATCCCATAACCTGACTGCCCTTACAGTAAAGAACCCCTTCCTATGCTGATGGTGAAATCTCCTTTCCTCCCCACCAATGAATCACTCATTCCCCTCTCTTGGTAGGGAATCCCATAACCTGACTGCCCTTACAGTAAAGTACCCCTTCCTATGCTGATGGTGAGATCTCCTTTCCTCCCCACCAATGAATCACTCAATCCCCCTCTCTTGGTAGGGAATCCCATAACCTGACTGTCCTTACAGTAAAGAACCCCTTCCTATGCTGATGGTGAGATCTCCTTTCCTCCCCACCAATGAACCACTCATTCCCCCTCTCTTGGTAGGGAATCCCATAACCTGACTGCCCTTACAAAAAAGAAACCCTTAAACTATGCTGATTGTGTAGTCTCCTTTTTTCTTTAACCAAATAAATCACCAATTCATTCTGTATTAGTCATAATCCTGACTACTTTAAAAGCAAAGAAACTAATCCTATGCTGACTGTGACATCTCCAATGAATCACCCATCCCCCCCTGTTTTGGTAGGGAATCCTATGACTGCCCTTACACTATGCTGATTGTGAAATCTCTTTTTTTTATTCAATATGTTTTGTATTGTTTTATCAATAATAGTTTACAGAATCATATAGTATATGCATACCTATACACATATGCACCGTATAATGAGAAGCTTCTTCTCTTAAAACATAACAGGCTGTAGGTGGGAGATGGAAGGGGTTTGGTTATACAGAGGTTTCTCAATGGACAGCTGGTTCTTCTGACTTTGCTATTTGGCATCAGAAAGCAGAATGTGGCCATAGTTTCATTTTTTAATGTTGCCCTGTTTAAAGCAAGAAAGATCATAAAAATCATAGATTTTTCCTTAAAAGAATAAAGAACAAGTATGTTCAGCACAAGCCCTGTTTATTACACCAATGCTGGAAAAAGGGCAATATTTTCATCATGAGCACAATGAATAGGGCTTGTACAGTGGAAATACAGGTTCCTGCATGGGGCAAAGCACCCTAAGAAAGACTGTATTTGTTTATACAGAGCTCATTATCTCACAATTTTCATTAGCTCTTTATTCAAAAAAATTTTAATTAAAAGAATAGACATAATACATTTCCAACACAGCATGCACATATGCTGACACCTCCGTTTTACACAGCCTGATTTAGTTTTCATTCACCATTTTTTTGTGCTCCCACTAACATATAGTGCATTTCCTTGATTTTACATTTTCCTGCAAAACATAAAATGGGGATTCTACTATAGGTCTACACTGCCCCTTTAAATAGTGTAAGTTGAATTGAACTCAGCAGATTCGGCCTGCTTCTGCTTCATTGTTTCAGTAGTAATGAAAAACAGGGCATAACTATAAAGCCATTGAAGTGGCCACCCATTAAATAGGGATGTACTGTATCCCCAATTTGGTTCAGGATTAGGCCAATATTTGGATTTTATCAGCAGGATTCAGATCAAAAGTGAAAAGAAGAAGCAGTGAAAGCAGACCCTGCGGCTGCAGGGGGCCCAGGAGGTATAGGGGCCCCATAAGGGTCATAATTCATATACAGCTTCAATAAATATTGGTAAAACAAGTCAACCTCTCAACATTTAGGGGGCCTGAAAAAAATTTGCTGCGGGGCCCCGTAATATCTAGTTATGCCTCTGTGCCTGGTCAAACCAAATCTGAATCCAAAAAACCATGTGACTTTTCTTTAAAAAAATTTTCTCTCTTACAAAATGCAAATTAGGGTTCAGATAAAGTCAGTATTTGGCTGAATGTTTCACAAAAGATTTGGGATTCTGCACATCCTAAAACAGTGGATTTGGTGCACCCCTACCACCAGTAATAGTTGCTTCTGTAGCTTATGGATACCAAGAATTATTTGTGCAAGGTGCTCTCTGACTGTTGGTGGAATGCTGGGATTTGTAGTTCACCCCTCGGACTAGGCCATCATGATGTAGGTGCAGCAGTGATAAATGTCCCCCGGATAATAACATAAGGCAGGTCCATGAGCGGTCTCTATCCCAGCCAAGGACACTTGAGTCCCCCCAAGTAATGAGCCGAGCCTAAAATCTAATTAAGGAGTGTTTGTTTAGCTGATGCTCCGCACAGCAGAGTTGGGATTTATGGAAAGACCGGTAGTAGGCCGAGGAGGGCTGTAGAAGTTTAACTACATTTTCTCAGCTTCACACCAGCGCAATAAAAATAGTTCATATGTGCTGCCCTAATTCTCACTTCCAATATAAAAGTGTTTTATGAGACTCGGCTCTCATTGGTTCTGCAGAGGAGCGAATATTGGCGGATCCCCCCTCGTGACGGGCCGTCCTCTCTTCCATACGGGGACCTTCTCTAAGAAGAGCAATGGCCAATTAAATGAATGTATGTAAATATTTTAACCTCTTCGTTACCAGATGTGTCAGTGACTCAGAAAAATGCTGACATCTCCTTCCCTTTTATTATTCCTGTTAAAGATACAGTGATGTCCTTTATATAGGGGCGCAGGGCTGTGCTGAATCCTCTGCAGCCCACATTACCCCTGTATATCTCCCAGCATTCCCTTTATTTACAAAACCTCATTTCTGTTTTCCCTGCAATAACAAAGGGTGATAACAGATAATAACATTTTAGTTGCTAATATTTCACAGATCATTATTTTCATGGAGTTACTACTACTGTGTGTATATGATATGGGGGTGTCTATATATTATACAGTTACTGTCTGTGTGTATATGATATGGGGGTGTCTATATATTATACAGTTACTGTCTGTGTGTATATGATATGGGGGTGTCTATATATTATACACTTACTGTCTGTGTGTATATGATATGGGGGTGTCTATATATTATACAGTTACTGTCTGTGTGTATATGATATGGGGGTGTCTATATATTATACAGTTACTGTCTGTGTGTATATGATATGGGGGTGTCTATATATTATACACTTACTGTCTGTGTGTATATGATATGGGGGTGTCTATATATTATACAGTTACTGTCTGTGTGTATATGATATGGGGGTGACACTGTGTCTATATATTATACAGTTACTGTCTGTGTGTATATGATATGGGGGTGTCTATATATTATACAGTTACTGTCTGTGTGTATATGATATGGGGGTGTCTATATATTATAAAGTTACTGTCTGTGTGTATATGATATGGGGGTGTCTATATATTATTCAGTTACTGTCTGTGTGTATATGATATGGGGGTGTCTATATATTATACAGTTACTGTCTGTGTGTATATGATATGGGGGTGTCTATATATTATACACTTACTGTCTGTGTGTATATGATATGGGGGTGTCTATATATTATACAGTTACTGTCTGTGTGTATATGATATGGGGGTGTCTATATATTATAAAGTTACTGTCTGTGTGTATATGATATGGGGGTGTCTATATATTATACAGTTACTGTCTGTGTGTATATGATATGGGGGTGTCTATATATTATAAAGTTACTGTCTGTGTGTATATGATATGGGGGTGTCTATATATTATACACTTACTGTCTGTGTGTATATGATATGGGGGTGTCTATATATTATAAAGTTACTGTCTGTGTGTATATGATATGGGGGTGTCTATATATTATACACTTACTGTCTGTGTGTATATGATATAGGGGTGTTACTGTGTCTATATATTATACAGTTACTGTCTGTGTGTATATGATATGGGGGTGTCTATATATTATACAGTTACTGTCTGTGTGTATATGATATGGGGGTGTCTATATATTATACAGTTACTGTCTGTGTGTATATGATATGGGGGTGTCTATATATTATAAAGTTACTGTCTGTGTGTATATGATATGGGGGTGTCTATATATTATACACTTACTGTCTGTGTGTATATGATATGGGGGTGTCTATATATTATACAGTTACTGTCTGTGTGTATATGATATGGGGGTGTCTATATATTATAAAGTTACTGTCTGTGTGTATATGATATGGGGGTGTCTATATATTATACACTTACTGTCTGTGTGTATATGATATGGGGGTGTCTATATATTATACAGTTACTGTCTGTGTGTATATGATATGGGGGTGTCTATATATTATACAGTTACTATCTGTGTGTATATGATATAGGGGTGTTACTGTGTCTATATATTATACAGTTACTGTCTGTGTGTATATGATATGGGGGTGTCTATATATTATAAAGTTACTGTCTGTGTGTATATGATATGGGGGTGTCTATATATTATACAGTTACTGTCTGTGTGTATATGATATGGGAGTGTCTATATATTATACAGTTACTGTCTGTGTGTATATGATATGGGGGTTATATATGTGTGAATATATATATCATATTTAAGTTGAATTGATAACAGAATTATTGTAACCCCCCACCCCAATAAAATGTATTCAGTATTTGGAATTGTTAAAAATGGTTTCTGTGATTTCGCAGCCCTACTTTGGCATGAAAGGCCCATCTTGAAAGGAACCTGCTGGCTGAGGAGCTTGCACTCTACAGACGGAGCAAATTAGTTTCTGTCAGATCAATGGCTGAGCACAGGATGCTGGCCGGGGCAAATGTTTGCATTGCATTAGTACATTCAGACACACGTATGTTTCTCGTATTCGCGCATGGAAAGAATGTGACCTGGAGCGCTGTGACTAAGCGTTACCTTCACTCCCCACACTCTGATCTTCACAGAAACAGCCTCACATAGGGGAATTCTCACCGCCCCCATTTATTGCACATTCCTCAGAGTCCCAGGCTGGGAGAACCCCAATTAAGTACGTAACCCCCAGGCAGCCCCCTGTCAGTTACTTAAAGAAAGGGGGTTGTACAACTGTAACCTACTAACTAATAAATCAGAGGACCCAAATAATGTGGCCTCTTAGTGCTGTCTGTCTGTCTATCTATAAATCTATCAATCTATCTGTCTGTCTGTATTTCTATCTATCTATCTATCTATCTATCTATCTATCTATCTATCTCTCTGTTATCCATCTATCTATCTATCTATCTATCTATCTATCATCTATTAATCTATCATCTATCTATTTATCATCTATCTGTCTGTCTGTCTGTCTATCTATCTATTATCTATCATCTATCTATCATCTATCTATCATGTATAAATCTATCATCTATCTATCTATTAATCTATCTATCTATAAATCTATCAATCTATCATCTTTCTATTTATTAATCTATCATCTATCTATCTATTAATTTATCATCTATCTATAAATCTATCTATCATCAAGCTATCATCTATAAATCTATCTATTATCTATCTATCTATTAATCTATTATCTATCTATCTATTAATCTATCATCTATCTATCTATCATCTATCTGTCTCTGTCTATCTATCATCTATCTATCATCTATCTATCGTCTATAAATCTATCATCTATCTATCTATTAATCTATCTATCTATCTATCCATCTATCTACGTATCATCTATAAATCTATCAATCTATCATCTTTCTATCTATTAATCTATCATCTATCTATCTATCATCTATCTATAAATCTATCATCTATCTATCTATCTATCATCTATAAATCTATCTATCATCTATCTATCTATTAATCTATTATCTATCTATCTATCTATGATCTATCTATCTATCTATCTATCTATCTATCGATCTATCAATCTATCGATCTATCAATCTATCAATCTATCTATCTATCTATCTATCTATCTATCTATCTATCTATCTATCTATCTATCTATCATCTATACATCTATCTATCATCTATCTATTAATCTATTATCTATCTATCTATCTATCTATCTATCTATCTATGATCTATCTATCTATCTATCTATCTATCTATCTATCTATCTATCTATCGATCTATCAATCTATCTATCTATCAATCTTTCTATCTATCTATCAATCTATCTTTCAATCTATCTATCTATCATCGGTCTATCTATCTATTATCTATCTATCAACATATCATCTATCTATCAATCAATGCATTTTCATTTTACAGTATGACATCACCCACTGGATCTCAAGTAGTTGTAGTTCAGCAATAGCTGGAGGGTCACATTTGTCACGTCACAATTTAGTTGTGTCCAGTCCGAGACTGTTCATATTACACACTGTGATTTATTGTATGTTCTTCCTAATAAGCTGCATTGGTTGTGAGTAACTGTGTGTTGGTCAGATATTAATCCCCATGCGCAGGAAGTTTCAGGGAGTTCTTGTGCCATTCACTGGAAGGGTATTATCTGAACAATGTGCCCGTGTTTAATGGATTGTTTGGCTAATCCACTCTGAAAGGCCTGTCCCCTGGGGAGATGGGCTTCTAATGGTCTTGTCAAAGAGAACACAAGCCACACTTAACCTCCCCGCCTAATATCAGGGGATAGAGAGGGAGGGGGCGGAGTTTCAGCCTGTGGCCCTCCAACTGCACCTGATCCATCAGATACTGAATTCTACTCTTACGTCTGCAGGCACTCGTCCCTTCATGTTCTGCACATCTTATATTTAGGTCATTTAGATACACAAGCCATGGCTTTCTCTAAACCAGTGCAGTCTGCTTCTTACATTACTTTATTTTTAATCAGAATAAGATAGATTTCAGGGGATCCTGTCTTCAGCTTACCTTTATGGACCAGCAGCATTAAATGTAACCCCATTTCCCAGACAAGTTTCAATCTGTAGCCCCTCCCCTGGCGCAGAGAACTAAAGCTAATTAAGGAGCAGCTCTGTCCCTTAGCTGAGGAATTAGCCTGCAGTTTTGTTCTTGGTCACAAGCCATTACACTTGCCATGAAATGCATGAATGTAAGTCACACAATCCTAACCTGTTCCCTCCGCTAATTCCCAATTAAAAGGGCCACATTACAAGTGCCCCCAAGCTGTCAGGTCTTCCCTGAGGAATTGTTGTTTACACATTGACTGCACAGTTTCTCACCCCTATAATACTACGTCCAACTAAATACTTATTTAACTGAATCAATTGATTCCCCAGAGGCACAACTAGGGGACTATAGACCCTGGTGCATTTTTGGCATTCCAGTCTCTCCCCTGTACTGATAGAAATGATATTTATACCAACCTCCATTATTAACTGACACATCTCTGACCCTCTGTTCATTCCCTTAAAGGTCAAGTCAACCCCAAAAGTTGCCTAATAAAAGAAAACATCATTCTAAGCAACTTTCTAATATACATTCATTACAAATTGGCAGTGCTTTTAAAGTTATTTGAAAAAACAATGGATATTGAAAGCAGCATTGCTTGATTCCCAGTTGTTACTTTTTAAACAATGTTGCAACAGTCTTGGTTCCCCAGCAAAGACAGGTTTGTTAATCAGATGTCTTGTTTTACATTGTATCAACAGTCTTAGACATCAGAGCAGAGAATAGAAATGTACAGACAAACACTGCTTTCAGTAGCAAAACATATACAAATGACTTAAAAACCATAGAAAATGTGCAATGAATGTACATTGCAAAGTTGCTTAGAATAATGTTTTCTTTTATTAGGCAAATTTTTAACTTGGAGTTGACTTGCCCTTTAATTTACTTTGGCTACTTCAATTATAGTCTAATTAAATTTCTAATGGGGAGGGATGGATGTATTATGATCATGAGCTTAATATTAAACTAAGGTATCTCATACCAGGATCCTCTGGTCACTTATGCTAGCCATAGGGTTGCCACCTCATCCCTTCAAAACCAAACACATATGGAATACAAAGTCTGCGTGGTTAATTAGCAATTCGTTTAGATGCATGCTGCAGACTAAACTGATCCCATCGATCGGATGGGACTAAAAATCCTGTTGGATCGCGGCCGCATCTGTTCATTGATGCGGTCCCGCGATCCGACTGCCCGTTCGCTAGGATCCGATCGTTGGGCCCTAGGGCCCACGATCGGATCAGCCCGATATTGCCCACCTCAAGGTGGGCATATCGGAGGGAGATCCGCTCGTTTGGCGACATCACCAAACGAGCGGATCTCTCCATGTATGGCCACCTTTAATCTGTCAGCAGCTGATATCTGCCCATGTATGAGGGCCTTTAAAGTTACCTAGTTACTCTACTCAGGAACAGTAATGTGGTGAGAATATTCCTTTTGGGTAAAGCCTTGAGATGCCCTTCCATTGGTTAATCTCTAAGCGACAAATCACTTGGTTGAGTTGGTTTTTTGAACCGACTGAATCATTTGTCAGATTGTTGAGAAGATCCACCAATCAGAGAGGGAACCTTAGCTGGCTTCTTATGCCTTGCAACTTTGGCAAAGTTTCAAGTAATTTGGCAACGTTCTTTTCAGCCAATAGCCAATATTCTAACAGAAAATAAACCCTATGGCTGTGCTTTTTGAACTTGGTTCAGGCTCAGTTTTGAGGTCCATCATTTGGCCGGGGCCCACCTTAATAGTGTTGCAAACATTGCTGCATTAGTCATTTAGTCTGTAAATGTACCTGAGAGATAATAGTCGTTCTTCCCAGTATTCTCTATGTTTTCTCAGATAACATAACCTCCAGCATCTTCCAAAACAGAGTGATGGCCATGGGCTTTTCCTGCAACACATGTTTTCCCTCAAGGTACATTCATTTCTCTGGCTTGAATTAGAAGCTGCAAGTTTTCCTTTGCCAGCAGATCTATTTCAGCTCTTTTCAAGGTGATCCAACGGGATTTTTAAACCTGCACGACTTTCGGCCAGATATTGATCGGGGAAGCCCATCGGATGGCCCCACACACGGGCCAATAAGCTGCCGACTCGATCTGTCTGCAGCTTTTATCTGCCCGTGTATGGGGGCCTTAAGAGACCCTCTATCTAAGGAATCTCACGTTGTTATTATTGAGGGACAATGTGAGTGCTCAAAACTGAACCCTTTCTAAAACCCACCCCTTTCATTTAGCAAAGTGCTCCAGGTCTCTGGTGGCCTTTGGCTAGTGGGATGCTGAAAGTCGACCTTTGCCAAGAGCAACTGCCATTTATATCTATATATTAGTTTATGTTCTGATATAACATGTGCCAATATTCCAGTATTTCCCTCCTGCCATGACTTTCCCAGTGTTGTACAGACTGAAGGCCCCTGTCTTTCCTCTATTATTACCTCTCTAGCTAATAAGCCCAGGCTCACAAGCCATGGAATACGGCAGGTACAGCTAGAAGATTTCATTTCACAACTAATTGTCAAGTTGATATTTTTAGCCAAGACATAGACGTGTCACCCACTGCAAATCTCCCTGACAAATGGAGCTGTCAGGCTTTAGCGGGCAAATTGAATTACATGGAACTGAGAAATGACATTAGGGGGCTGATTGGCTATTTCTGGACAAGCAAGATCCCCCATTCGCTCTGGTGGATTCAGGAGGGGAGGGGGGGATTGTAAAGGTATCAAATTCAGAGAGGAGATAAGATGTACGTAGGCGTCTTTATATTGCAGCCAAGTATAACAGGTTTAAAGGAATATTATCCTTCTGTAAGTTCTTTGTACATTGTATTTTATCTATTAAATTCATCCTGTAGTTACTATAATTTGCTATTCTCTTCTTTCTTTACTTTTCTTATCTTAACTGAGTAAATAAGGCTCTCCAGGCTGCACTGTTCAAGAACATGATATGTGCCTAATGTGACAGAATTGATATACAAATCTCAGCTGCCATAAAGCAGGACAGGACTTCTGCTTACAATGGGGATCAGATAGGATCTGTGCAGCCACTGGGACAGAATGTTCTGTTATACAGATAGCTAGAATCTCAGTCATAAAGCAGGACAGGACTGCTGCTTACAATGGGGATCAGATAGGATCTGTGCAGCCACTGGGACAGAATGTTCTGTTATACAGATAGCTAGAATCTCAGCTGCCATAAAGCAGGACAGGACTGCTGCTTACAATGGGGATCAGATAGGGATTTTTATTTAAAATTAAAAACAATACAAATGATAACAAAATCAAAGCATATCAAAATGACACTATATTACAATATGTACATTATTTACAAAGAATTTGACCAAGAGAAATCAAAGTTCATCCAATTTTTTTCATTCATGCTTTTTTTCTGAATCTCATTCACCTTAATAAACACAATTTCCCTTAAGATTTTTTTTATTGTTTGGTCTGTTGATTCATTTTCTTTCCCAAAAGTTTTCATACATCGGATATTCCATAAATGATATCGAATGACTGACATTATAATAAAAACAGTTTCATGGTTAAAGCGGTGCTTCCTATGAATGATCCCGTAGGCTCTTTCTGCATAGTCATTAGCACATATATTATAAATACCCAACACCTTCAGCACACCCTCATATAAATGATTTGACACAAAACAATCCACCAAAAAGTGCTCTTGACTTTCCTCCACCCCACACCCCCATGGACACTCTTTTCTTACATGACTTAGATATTTCATGTTGCCCCGTACATACAGCTTGCCCTGTAGTGTCAGCCAGGAATTATCAAATAGCTTTGGGGGGAGTCTCATACTGTTTAGATATTTTAGTATCTCCTCCAGGGTTTTGCTGGTACAATCTCTTATAGCCAGTGGGACAGTAAAGAAGGATGATAGTACACGGGCATAGATTTGTTTCCTTGGGGTTGATGTGATCTCTGCCACCCCAATGTCCCACCTCTTTATCAGCTTAAGGGAATGGGCAATGTGTGGTGGGAAATAGCTCTGTCTTACACGGACCTCTTTCGCTCTACCGCCCTGCAGCCAGTCCATGATAAAAGACGATGCCCAAGACCTGATACAACTTTCCCACAGGGAGCTTGTTCTTTGAGTCAGACCCCCAAAGTTAAACTTTAGGAACATGACACCAAAGAAGGTCACAGGACAGACCATCCCCAAACCTCCCTCTTTCCTCTGCAGGAACGTTACCCCTCTTTTGACTGGGTTTAGCCTATTCCCCCAGATCATCTGGAAGAATAAGCTATAGACTCGAGCATAGAAAGATTCTGGCAAAGGGAACACACAGGACACATACAAGAACAACGGGATCAGAAAAGTCTTGATAAGGTTAACTCTTTCCCTATAGGTCAGCTTCCACCCTTTCCAACGCTGAACTTTTGCCAAACCGGTATCCAACTTCTCTTCCCAATTTAGCCTTGCATTATCTTCCCTCCCAAATTTAACCCCAAGTATTTTAACCTGAGAGGAGGCAACGGGGAAAGTTCTTAACTCAAAACTGGGCTCTTCCTCCAGACTCCACAAAGCTTCCGACTTTTCACTATTGACCAGAGACCCTGAGGCCTCTGAGTAGCTTCTGATGCAACAGGAGACTCTCTCCACCTCTTCAGGCTTTGAGATAACCACTGTCACATCATCCGCGTAGGCTATGAACCTCAGGCGCTGACCACTGGGTGCACAGATACCCTCCAAGTTACTTCCCTGCAGCGACCTAAGAAATGGATCTAACGCAAACGCATACAGCAAAGGACTCAGAGGGCACCCCTGTCTTACTCCTGCCCCAACCTGGAAATCTTCACCCTGCCAACCGTTAATCAGTGGGAAGCTTCTCGCCCCTTTGTACAAAACTTTTATCCAACTAATGAATTGACCCGGGATACCGTATTTAGACAAAACAGCCCATAGGTACTGGTGATTCACCCTATCAAAGGCTTTTGACTGATCCAGACACAGAAAATATTTCCCCCACCTGTGAGCTTTGCATAATTCCAGAGCCTCTCTAATGGTAAAGACAGCTCCAAAAATGCTCCGCCCCTTCACCGTGCAGAACTGACAGTCAGACAATAAAGTGCTTGAAAATAAACTTAAACGAAAGAAAATAATCTTTGCGAGAATCTTTCTATCTGTATTGAGCAGGGCAATCGGCCTCCAGTTCTCAATATGCTTCTCGTCCTTACCTTTTGACAACAAAATCAAAGAGGAAAACTGCATAGATGGCGGGAGGTCTCCTTCCTCTAAACAACAGTTAAACACCTCAACAAGTGCCGGGGCCAACAGATCTTTAAAGGTCTTATAGAATTCTGATGTTAAGCCATCCGGACCTGGAGCTTTCTTATTCTGCAGACTCTCTATCGCCAACTTTACCTCCTCCTCCGTGATTTTAGCCGTCAATGGGGAAAAATCCAAATTATGTGTGTCAGGCCCTGGGGTCGTCTCTAAGAAAGCTGTCATGCTTTCCCTCTCCAAAGTTCTCTCCCCAAACAAAGCAGCATAGTAGGATCTCACGACTTCCAGTATTCCCTCCCTTGTCTTTTGCTCTTTACCCTGGAAGTCAATGAGACCCCTCACCAGTTTCCTTTTAACTGACTCTTTACAGTTCCTAAAAGGATCTGGGGAGATTTTTGTCCCAGAATCCCTCTCAAGAACCAGAGACCTCTGGCGGCTGTACTGATACTGCTTCATTTGGTTCTTTAACTGGGTAATTTGTTCCCCCACCACCCCATCCGAAATATAGGATTCCAGCTTCTTTCTCAAGGACTGGTACTGCCATTGCCTATTTCCCTCCCTTTTAACAGATAGGGACTTGAAGAAAGCCCGAAATGACCTCTTGGCCTCTTCCCACCACTGTGTTGGTGAATCATAAAAAATTATTTTTGACAAAATGTTTTGTATAATGAACTCACAAAAGGGTTTTTGTTCCTCATCCTTTAGTATTTCTGAGCCCATTCTCCACAGACCTTTACCAACCCTCAGACTATCCGATAGCCCATATTCAAAAAAAAGAACTAAGTGGTCAGAAAACCCCACTTCAATCTCTTTAACCCTTGAAAAAGGGACACCAGCCTTAATATAAATCTGGTCAATTCTGCTACTGCGGGAGCCACAGAAATAGGTGTGCTTGGATTTCCTACCCCCTTCAGTAGCCACATCCACCAACCCTGCTGTTTGGACCACTTCATTGAGAAATGCACCCTCATATCTTCTATACATACCAGATCTATCCCCTGGCCCTGTCACTTGGTTGAAGTCCCCAGCTAGGATGACTGGCTTTGAGGTGTGCAAATACTGTCTCATTTCCCTTAGGAGTTCCTTCCTCCCCCCCACTGATTGGGGCCCATAGATATTAATTAGTCTTAGATCTTCCCCTTCTATCTTAATATCAAGTAATAGGCACCTGCTCATTTTAACCTCCACCAACCTCTTAACTTCAATGTGTCTGTCACCATTAAACAAAATCCCCACTCCTCCCGCCTGTTCCTCTGCTATGGACCAAAACGAGGGCCCTTTCTGCCAGTCTCTCTTTGCATTATATACATCATATACATTAGTTAGGTGAGTTTCTTGGATAAAGATGATATCTACGGCCAAGGAAAATAGAAATGCAAAAGCTTCCAATCGTGCCTGGGGAGACCTAATGCTTCTCACATTAAGGGTACAAAAAGAAATTGGGGAACTCTTCATGTTTTAGGTAGTTTTGCTGAGGACTCTTTTCCTCCTTCCCCACATCTCTTAACTTGCATCCCATGCGATTCATTCCCTTCTACAAAAACCAGAAACTCCCCCTCAAAGGAACCTCCCTCGCCAGAGTCTCTCTCCTTCCTCTTTTTCCCATGCTCTTCCCCAGTAACTTGTAGAACTTCTGGGATTGGAGTCTGCCCTGTCTCGGGTTGTGGGGATATTCCTTCTTTTGTTTTTCGCCTTTCCTTTTTCTTCTCTTCTCTGTCCCTTTCTTCCATCTGCCTTACTTCTTCTTCTATTTTCTCCTCCTCCTCTGCCATCTCCCCCCAACTCTTCCCACCTGGGAGGGTAAATCGGTTTGATGTGCTCACACCTGTCTTAACAACCATCTTTCCCTGCTGTTTATTCCCCTTTGCTCCTACCACCGTCCAGCCCTCCTTCTCTGTCCCTTTCTCCTTCCTTTCCTTCCCGCTAGTTTCCTGAGGGACTGCAGGCTCCATTACTCCTTCCACCCTGGCCTCCTGCTCCATGTCTTCCTCATGCCCCCTCCCCTCCTCCCGCTCCTCCTCCTCCTGAATTTCCTGCTCCAAATTAGGGCAATCCCTGACAATGTTATGCCAAGCATTGGGGCAGTCCCTGTGTGTATGACCCAGAGCATTACATAGGTTGCACCTCACCACATTACATTCCTTGCTAATATGGCCTTTAGCACCACACAGAGCACACACCTTGGTTTCACAGTTAATGGCCAAATGCCTGTTTGACCCACATTTAAAGCATTGGCGAGGTTGGCCTGGGTAAAAACAAACCCCCCTTTCTCTTCCTATGAAAAATGAGTTAGGGAGGTGCCTGGGGACATTGTGATGGACCTCTAGTTTCACTTGGGCTTTCCATCCTCCTGCCCAAAAACCTTCCTCATTATAGACCTTGATGAGAGGGGTAAGTACAGTGCACTGTCTCTTTAACCAAACAAGGATATCCTCAGGGGGGACTGACTCATGTTTGAATATGATTGTTACATTTTTGGTTTCAGGACGTGAGATTGGGATTGCCTTAAAGTTTTCCCACTCCTTTGTGTTTTTCTTTTGGTCATATAGAGCCCAAAACCTCTCCAACCCCTGGGACAATTTAAAGCTGAGATCGTATTCAGTAACAGAAATGTCAAGAAAAGCATTGACATCATTTGTAGTGAAACCCATAGACTCTTTCACCAGGTTACGTGCCACATACTTCCAACCAGGGAATTTGTCTCGCTCCCCCTCCCATTTAATCTTCACAGCATTGCGTCTCTTAAACACCGGCCCATCAAAGGATCTATTTACCCCAGATGAGTTAGCAAACAGCCTCCTCCTTTCCCACACATTCACAGGTGCTTGACTCTTCTGCACAACCTCTGGAGCAGCCTCACTGCCCCCCACAGCCCCCTCTCCCATCCCCCCCACACCAACACTCTCACCCCCCTGTACCCCCTTACTCACAGCCTCTCTCTCACCACTTGCCCCACTCACACTCACACTCACACTCACTGGTTGCACAACAACATTTGCAGGGATATTAGATGAAACATTTGAAAAATAACTTTTCCCTTTTTCCATCTGCTTAAACCTCTCCCGGTTCTTATAAATCTCTTCCCATGGTTTTATTATGAGAAAAGTCTTTTTAATTTCTTCCTCCAGTTCCTCCAACTCTTTATTATATATGGCAGTCTTTTTTATTCTCTGCCCTCTTAACTCTCCAGTCACATTAGCAGCCAAACTAAGTTCTTTTGCAATGACATTATTTAGTTCTTTTTTCCTTTGCTGCAAACGCTCCATAGCTTTTAGTGCTCTGACAATTTCCTCCTGATTAACACAGTCTTTAGAGCTAGAAGCCCCAGAAAAATCTTTAGAGACACAGTCTGTAGCAGCAGCAATAACAGTCTCGTTAGTGGAAACCCCCTCCCCCACACAGGCAATTAAGGAAAAGTCAGTTTGTTTATTACCTGCAGGTTTCTCCTCCAGCACCTGTAAAGCCACAGTCTCTGCCAGGTAGTCCCAGTCCATGCTTGCCTCCATTCCTCCCTCTGGTGAAGCAGCATCAGTTGGTGCCATTTGTGGGGGGGTTCCCTGGATCTTTGCTGGAATCTTTCCTTCCTCTCTTTCTTTGCTGGACTCTCTGTAAGTCTCACTGGGTGGGCGGAGCTTCCCCTTTGCTGTGCAGCTTGTCTCTGCTTCCAAGATGGCGTCCTCCTTCCCAAGCACATGGCCGGCCTCCATTACAGCAGTGCAGCTGGTACCTGCTTCCTCCCTCAGCTGGGGGTTACTGTCCATAGCAGCAGCTGCTTGTGTGTTATTACAGCCGCTTGTACTTTCCATTTCCCCCAGCATAGCACCGCTCCCCTTTGCTCCCTGACTGACGCACATACCAGACCAGGGGCTCCAGTCTGCGCTGGCCACAGGACTTTCTCCCTCCATAGCTATGGTGGACTCGCCTGTTCCTTGGGGGGTGCTCACTGGGACACAGGTAACTTGGGATTCACCAACCTTTGCTCCAGATGCAGAGAGTTGTAGTTCCGCAACACATTGCACAGGGGGCTCAGATGCCGCAAACCCAGACAAACTAGACTCAGGGACCTCATCCAGCTTTTCTTCCTCCTCCTCGCTTTCTACAGACACCTCTTCCACTTCCTCCTCCTTTGGCAAAACTTTTGCTTTCTTTTTTGCTTTCTTTACAGTGGCAGCCATTTTCTTTTCTGCACCAGCCACAGCTTTCTGGCTCACTGCACGCCTGCTGGATCCCAGCCTTCCTCGGGTATTCATTGCCCCTGCTTCCTCAGTTGGAGGCAATTTCTTACCCATTTTCAAAAAAAAAAAAAAAATAAAGTCAAAAATAAAAATAAAGAAAAGTAAGGCTATAAGCCACAAAACTGCTGAAAAATCAACCTCCCCAGACCCAGAAGGGCCTGGGTAAGTCAAAATCACAAGCCTTGTCAAAAATCACGAGCTCTCTCCAAACACGTCTGCTCTCTTTGGGGATCAGATAGGATCTGTGCAGTCACTGGGACAGAATGTTCTGTTATACAGATAGCTAGAATCTCAGCCATAAAGCAGGACAGGACTGCTGCTTACAGTGGGGATCAGATAGGATCTGTGCAGTCACTAGGACACAATGTTCTGTTATACAGATAGCTAGAATCTCAGCTGCCATAAAGCAGGACAGGACTGCTGCTTACAATGGGGATCAGATAGGATCTGTGCAGCCACTGGGACAGAATGTTCTGTTATACAGATAGCTAGAATCTCAGCTGCCATAAAGCAGGACAGGACTGCTGCTTACAATGGGGATCAGATAGGATCTGTGCAGTCACTGGGACAGAATGTTCTGTTATACAGATAGCTAGAATCTCAGCCATAAAGCAGGACAGGACTGCTGCTTACAATGGGGATCAGATAGGATCTGTGCAGTCACTGGGACACAATGTTCTGTTATACAGATAGCTAGAATCTCAGCTGCCATAAAGCAGGACAGGACTGCTGCTTACAATGGGGATCAGATAGGATCTGGGCAGCCACTGGCACAGAATGTTCTGTTATACAGATAGCTAGAATCTCAGCTGCCATAAAGCAGGACAGGACTGCTGCTTACAATGGGGGGGATCAGATAGGATCTGTGCAGCCACTGGGACAGAATGTTCTGTTATACAGATAGCTAGAATCTCAGCTGCCATAAAGCAGGACAGGACTGCTGCTTACAATGGGGATCAGATAGGATCTGTGCAGCCACTGGGATAGAATGTTCTGTTATACAGATAGCTAGAATCTCAGCTGCCATAAAGCAGGACAGGACTGCTGCTTATAGTTTATTTCCGACCTGTGCCACTGTGGTCTGAATCCTTATGCAAGTTGTTTCCATAGCCAGGGATCCTTCCTACTGTGCATCAGTGTAACTGGAAACTTTCAAGCCTCTAGTAAAATATTTGTAGGACTCCTTACCCCACTCTTAGGGGTTTCATTGATTGATCGTCCCCCATGTGGTTCACTGTGCTAAACCTGTAGCATTTTTAGTGGCTGATTCTGTGTTGATAGAGTGGCGGTGCTGTGTGTCCTGCTGAGTGAGAATAAGCTTCTTATAACATAAATACCTTTGAAGCAAACATTTTCCATGAAGTCCGTTATGTAAAATAGATTGGAAGGAACAGAGTGTCTCAAAGCCTTGGGAACACGATTTCCAGTGAATTCCCAATTTTATCAGTACTATATAAATAAAGGGTAATATTTCCTTCAAAACATAAAAATGAAAAAACATAATTTCAGTTGGACCTTTGGTCACTCGTCCCAAATTCTTCTTCTCTGTGCCCTGTACTAACAGATGGAGAGAGTAATGAACTACAGAGGGTTGGCTAGGGATTCTGGGAGTTGCACTTGGAAACAGCTGGATGACCACAGGCCTGATTGGACTTGTCTCATCCTTTTCATCAACCAAGTTTGTCTCCTGGGAGGGAACCCCGACAGTTTGTTGTTGGAAGTCTTTACGTCATTATTCATCAGGGAAAGCATTAAGTTGATCAGAATGTTCTGTGTTGTATAAGGTTGTCTGTGGCACATTCCAACGTTCCTCACGGCCCCAACATCTGTCTGTGCTCTAATCACTCGCCTTCCATCTGCTGGCCTGGAACACACCGAGAATATCCCATTAATATCATACTATACCTGCTATCCCACAGTCACACTCCCTTCCCAGAGACTATTATCCACTGTTACTATAGACACCATCTCTCCCTACTATACCTGCTATCCCACAGTCACACTCCCTTCCCAGAGACTATTATCCACTGTTACTATAGGCACCATCTCTCCCTACTATACCTGCTATCCCACAGTCACACTCCCTTCCCAGAGACTATTATCCACTGTTACTATAGGCACCATCTCTCCCTACTATACCTGCTTGCTATCCCACAGTCACACTCCCTTCCCAGAGACTATTATCCACTGTTACTATAGGCACCATTTCTCCCTACTATACCTGCTATCCCACAGTCACACTCCCTTCCCAGAGACTATTATCCACTGTTACTATAGACACCATCTCTCCCTACTATACCTGCTATCCCACAGTCACACTCCCTTCCCAGAGACTATTATCCACTGTTACTATAGGCACCATCTCTCACTACTATACCTGCTATCCCACAGTCACACTCCCTTCCCAGAGACTATTATCCCACTGTTACTATAGGCACCATCTCTCCCTACTATACCTGCTATCCCACAGTCACACTCCCTTCCCAGAGACTATTATCCCACTGTTACTATAGGCACCATCTCTCCCTACTATACCTGCTATCCCACAGTCACACTCCCTTCCCTGAGACTATTATCCACTGTTACTATAGGCACCATCTCTCCCTACTATACCTGCTATCCCACAGTCACACTCCCTTCCCACAGACTATTATCTACTGTTACTATAGACACCATCTCTCCCTACTATACCTGCTATCCCACAGTCACACTCCCTTCCCAGAGACTATTATCCACTGTTACTATAGGCACCATTTCTCCCTACTATACCTGCTATCCCACAGTCACACTCCCTTCCCAGAGACTATTATCCACTGTTACTATAGACACCATCTCTCCCTACTATACCTGCTATCCCACAGTCACACTCCCTTCCCAGAGACTATTATCCACTGTTACTATAGGCACCATCTCTCACTACTATACCTGCTATCCCACAGTCACACTCCCTTCCCAGAGACTATTATCCCACTGTTACTATAGGCACCATCTCTCCCTACTATACCTGCTATCCCACAGTCACACTCCCTTCCCAGAGACTATTATCCCACTGTTACTATAGGCACCATCTCTCCCTACTATACCTGCTATCCCACAGTCACACTCCCTTCCCTGAGACTATTATCCACTGTTACTATAGGCACCATCTCTCCCTACTATACCTGCTATCCCACAGTCACACTCCCTTCCCTGAGACTATTATCCACTGTTACTATAGGCACCATCTCTCCCTACTATACCTGCTATCCCACAGTCACATTCCCTTCCCAGAGACTATTATCCCACTGTTACTATAGGCACCATGTCAGTGGGTTCCTAATTTAATGAGAGATGCAGAACAGCTGCCTATTTATGAAACACCATTGCAATCAGGTAAATAGTTAATTCTGTACATCCTGATGTATCTGTGCTTGTGTCTGTGCTACAGTATTTAGGAGAGTTTAGAAAGAGTTTCTAGCAATCTCCCAGGGGACCCTTACAGTGTTCTTTCCATAATCCTCACATTACTGCAGTTATGGCAATGTGAATGTGCAGGAATCGTATAACTGTACAGGCTGCTGGGTTATAACTGTGTAATCTTCCCAGGCAGAGCCAGGAGAACAATACGTGAGACAAGTGTTGCACATGTTAATGGACCACAGAGGGTTTCCCACCTGCGTCACTGCAATATGTGGCTATTATCAAATTAGTCTCTGGAATGAAGGTGCGGAGGTCACAGAGGGACACAGAAATCTCTTGTTAATGTCATCACTTATCTGTTTTATCCATGAAGTGCTCTAACTATAGAGTAATGAGCTGCCGATGTTTCTTCTCTGCTACAGTCATAGATACAGATCACATGATCACATACAGTCATAGAGGAAAAAATGCTTCCTGTAAAGGAGAAATTATCCTGTTTGTAATGAAGAAGCTTATAATAGTGAGAAGTGGGTGGATTTGGGATGTGTGAGGGGGAACAATGGTATTAATTACCTCAGACCTTCCAATTTTGGAAATAGAAAGAGGGACAAAAAGATTTGCTGCAAGGAGAGCGGCAAAATTTCTTTTACCATGCCCATTTTTGTGGCCACACCCCCTAATTACCATGTTCATTTTACAAAATTTGGCAAGTTATGAAAGTTTGAGCACATTTCTGTGGTTTTTATGTAGGGATGCACCGAATCTAGGATTCAATCAGGATTCTGTCTTTTTCAGCAGGATTTGGCCGAATCCTTCTGCATATGCAAATTAGGGGCAGGAGGGAAATCGCGTGACTTTTTGTCTCAAAATAAAGAAGTAAAAAATGTTTTCCCCTTCCCA
The DNA here is from genome assembly GCA_038501925.1 of Xenopus petersii. NCBI lineage: Eukaryota > Metazoa > Chordata > Amphibia > Anura > Pipidae > Xenopus > Xenopus petersii. The sequence goes on along the minus strand of CM076672.1, from coordinate 236,575,986 downwards.
CCCCTAATTTGCATATGCAAATTAGGATTTGGATTCGGTTCAGTATTCGGCCGACTCTTTCGCAAAGAATGTGGGGGTTCAGCCGAATCCAAAATTGTTGGATAGTTGTCATTTATAAAACACACACATAGCTGTCTATGAATAGCCTGGTCAGGCTGCGGGCAGTGCCACACAGAGAAAGACGCATTGTAGAAACTCCATTCATGTTCACTTGAGAGTCTGCGGCAATTGTCTGGACAGTGGAAGGGTTAATCCCTCTTTTCCATCCAATGTTCCAAGTCCCTTGGCTTGGCTGTGCTTTGGCACCAAACCTGGCGGCTCATGAATCACTTGTGATGGCTCAAGGTCAGTAAATTGTCATGAGATTGGGCTTTGAGGAAGACAGAAGGGCAAGATGGAGACAGTAGGAAAATATAATAAAAAGTTGGGCTTTGAGGAAGACAGTAGAGCAAGATGGAGACCGTAGGAAAATATAGTAAAAGTTGGGCTTTGAGTAAGACAGAAGGGCAAGATGGAGACAGTAGGAAAATATAATAAAAAGTTGGGCTTTGAGGAAGACAGAAGGGCAAGATGGAGACAGTAGGAAAATAAAATAAAAAGTTGGTCTTTAAGGAAGACAGTAGGGCAAGATGGAGACAGTAGGAAAATATAATAAAAATTTGGGCTTTGAGGAACACAGAAGGGTAAGATGGAGACAGTAGGAATATATAATAAAAAGTTGGTCTTTAAGGAAGACAGTAGGGCAAGATGGAGACAGTAGGAAAATATAATAAAAAGTTGGGCTTTGAGGAAGACAGTAGAGCAAGATGGATACAGTAGGAAAATATAATAAAAAGTTGGGCTTTGAGGAAGACAGTAGGGCAAGATGGAGACAGTAGGAAAATATAATAAAACGTTGGGCTTTGAGGAAGACAGTAGGGCAAGATGGAGACAGCAGGAAAATATAATAAAAAGTTGGGCTTTGAGGAAGACAGTAGAGCAAGATGGAGACAGTAGGAAAATATAGTAAAAAGTTGGGCTTTGAGGAAGACAGTAGAGCAAGATGGAGACAGTAGGAAAATATAATAAAACGTTGGGCTTTGAGGAAGACAGTAGAGCAAGATGGAGACAGTAGGAAAATATAATACAAAGTTGGGCTTTGAGGAAGACAGAAGGGCAAGATGGAGACAGTAGGAAAATATAATAAAAAGTTGGGCTTTGAGGAAGACAGTAGAGCAAGATGGAGACAGTAGGAAAATATAATACAAAGTTGGGCTTTGAGGAAGACAGAAGGTCAAGATGGAGACATAGGAAAATATAATAAAAAGTTGGGCTTTGAGGAACACAGAAGGGCAAGATGGAGACAGTAGGAAAATATAATAAAAAGTTGGGCTTTGAGGAAGACAGTAGAGTAAGATGGAGACCGTAGGAAAATATAGTAAAAAGTTGGGCTTTGAGTAAGACAGAAGGGCAAGATGGAGACAGTAGGAAAATATAATAAAAAGTTGGTCTTTAAGGAAGACAGTAGGGCAAGATGGAGACAGTAGGAAAATATAATAAAAAGTTGGGCTTTGAGGAAGACAGTAGAGCAAGATGGATACAATAGGAAAATATAATAAAAAGTTGGGCTTTGAGGAAGACAGAAGGGCAAGATGGAGACAGTGGGAAAATATAATAACAAGTTGGGCTTTGAGGAAGACAGAAGGGCAAGATGGAGACAGTAGGAAAATATAATAAAAAGTTGGTCTTTAAGGAAGACAGTAGGGCAAGATGGAGACAGTAGGAAAATATAATAAAAAGTTGGGCTTTGAGGAAGACAGAAGGGCAAGATGGAGACAGTAGGAAAATATAGTAAAAAGTTGGGCTTTGAGGAAGACAGAAGGGCAAGATGGAGACAGTAGGAAAATATAATAAAAAGTTGGGCTTTGAGGAAGACAGAAGGGCAAGATGGAGACAGTAGGAAAATATAATAAAAAGTTGGGCTTTGAGGAAGACAGAAGGGCAAGATGGAGACAGTAGGAAAATATAATAAAAAGTTGGTCTTTAAGGAAGACAGTAGGGCAAGATGGAGACAGTAGGAAAATATAATAAAAAGTTGGGCTTTGAGGAAGACAGAAGGGCAAGATGGAGACAGTAGGAAAATATAGTAAAAAGTTGGGCTTTGAGGAAGACAGAAGGGCAAGATGGAGACAGTAGGAAAATATAATAAAAAGTTGGGCTTTGAGGAAGACAGAAGGGCAAGATGGAGACAGTAGGAAAATATAATAAAAAGTTGGTCTTTAAGGAAGACAGTAGGGCAAGATGGAGACAGTAGGAAAATATAATAAAAAGTTGGGCTTTGAGGAAGACAGAAGGGCAAGATGGAGACAGTAGGAAAATATAGTAAAAAGTTGCGCTTTGAGGAAGACAGAAGGGCAAGATGGAGACAGTAGGAAAATATAATAAAAAGTTGGGCTTTGAGGAAGACAGAAGGGCAAGATGGAGACAGTAGGAAAATATAATAAAAAGTTGGGCTTTGAGGAAGACAGTAGAGCAAGATGGAGACAGTAGGAAAATATAATAAAAAGTTGGTCTTTAAGGAAGACAGTAGGGGAAGATGGAGACAGTAGGAAAATATAATAAAAAGTTGGGCTTTGAGGAAGACAGAAGGGCAAGATGGAGACAGTAGGAAAATATAATAAAAAGTTGGGCTTTGAGGAAGACAGAAGGGCAAGATGGAGACAGTAGGAAAATATAATAAAAAGTTGGTCTTTAAGGAAGACAGTAGGGCAACATGGAGACAGTAGGAAAATATAATAAAAAGTTGGGCTTTGATGAACACAGAAGGGCAAGATGGAGACAGTAGGAATATGTAGTAAAAAGTTTTGCTTTGAGGAAGATAGAAGGGCAAGATGGAGACAGTAGGAATATATAATAAATGTTGGGCTTTGAGGAAAACAGAAGGGCAAGATGGAGACAGTAGGAATATATAATAAATGTTGGGCTTTGAGGAAGACAGAAGGGCAAGATGGAGACAGTAGGAATATATAATAAATGTTGGGCTTTGAGGAAGACAGAAGGGCAAGATGGAGACAGTGGAATATGATAGAAGCAAAATGGCAAGAAGGTGACATTAGTTCTATATGGCATCAGTAGGGTCAAATCAAGTGAGAATTGCAAGATGGGGAGAGTATTGACAATGACTATAGGGCACGATGGATAAGATAGTAAAACATTAGGGTAAGAAAGCGACATTAACAATTTCAATTTCAATTGTTGCCCAACATGTTGTACTTCAGTTGCTCTTGAAGATCAACTCAACTTTGTATAGCCAAAGGCTGCTGTAGGGTGGTTGATGTTCACAAATGATGAGTGCACCATATATCAAGATTAGATTTTAGCCCCAGGCCCTTGCCATCATCAAAGATGGCTGTTCTTTTGCTCTAGTTCCTGGGTCTCCTAGCTGTGCTGGGCCCCCTACATTTGATGGTACCCTAAGAAAAAAATCATTGGTGGGTCTTGCAAAACCAGGCTGAGGTGTATCTTCTAACAGCCAGCAATGTCACATTAGAAGTTGCACCTTATGGGAAAAACCTCCACTTTATGCCTTTGCACCATTGGTATGGCCTCTGTGGTTATGGGACCACACTTGCTATGTGAGTTCAGCTCTCACAGTGTATGTAGTGGAGCAGACTCAAACTAATAGCACTGAGCATGTGACACGCTCTGGGCTCAATTCCATTTCCCAACTCTCTGTAAATTCTCCCAATGAAATAAAAAACCCAGGTTTGTCCCTAGATGCCCCAGCAGCCTCCCCCCATTCACTTTAACTAACAATGTCCTGATCCATTTTATTTATGTGCACCCTGGATCCCTTCCAGACTTATTGTGAAGGTTCAGACGGCTTCCCTAAAATTGTGCTGGGCTCAGCATGTTCTGCAGGAATGATTGGGAGGGATAATATTGCACAGAGACATTCCTTTATTTCTCCTTCTGATATGAAGGCATTTCCTGCAGATACAGAGAAGATCTATATCTATTTATCTATCACTTCATTTATCATCTATCTCTTATCAGCCTGTGGCAGTGCCGGGGTTAAAGAGATAGAGCTAGTTCTGCACACATGATAACATTCCTGAATAATTTGGGAGTTTGATCTTGAGTCCTGGCTGCCCAAGGCTGAGCTCCAGTCCCCTCTCATTAGATTGATATTCCATGAGAAAGCCCAGACCTCTCTGCTTCAGCTAAACCCCTATTCTCCACCCTTGCCCCTGCACTTATTGGCCAACACGATCAGCATTTCTGAGTTGCACCCCCCATTCACATTATAGAGGCTCGTTTAGGAAAACAATAGGGGTCGTCTCTGTCTTGTGGGTTTTTTTTTTGCTGTTTAAGCTCCCCCCTTGGAATCTAAAAGCTCACTCTAAATCTCACCATAACTGGCTTTCAGGTTGCCCTCCCTTAGCTCATAACAAGGTTACAGATATATAGAAACATTGGGGTAACAGTCACCCTGCTATAGTTCCAGGGGTACCCAGGGCACAAATAAACACTCACCCCAAATCTCCCCCTAACTGACCTTCAGACTGGGCCCCCTTAGCTCATAACTAGGTTACAGATATATAGAAACATTGGGGTAACAGTCACCCTGCTATAGTTCCAGGGGTACCCAGGGCACAAATAAACACTCACCCCAAATCTCCCCCTAACTGACCTTCAGACTGGGCCCCCTTAGCTCATAACAAGGTTACAGATATATAGAAACATTGGGGTAACAGTCACCCTGCTATAGTTCCAGGGGTACCCAGGGCACAAATAAACACTCACCCCAAATCTCCCCCTAACTGACCTTCAGACTGGGCCCCCTTAGCTCATAACTAGGTTACAGATATATAGAAACATTGGGGTAACAGTCACCCTGCTATAGTTCCAGGGGTACCCAGGGTACAAATAAACACTCACCCCAAATCTCCCCCTAACTGTCCTTCAGACTGGGCCCCCTTAGCTCATAACAAGGTTACAGATATATAGAAACATTGGGGTAACAGTCACCCTGCTATAGTTCCAGGGGTACCCAGGGTACAAATAAACACTCACCCCAAATCTCCCCCTAACTGTCCTTCAGACTGGGCCCCCTTAGCTCATAACAAGGTTACAGATATATAGAAACATTGGGGTAACAGTCACCCTGCTATAGTTCCAGGGGTACCCAGGGTACAAATAAGCACTCACCCCAAATCTCCCCCTAACTGGCCTTCAGACTGGGCCCCCTTAGCTCATAACAAGGTTACAGATATATAGAAACATTGGGGTGTCACCCTGATATAGTTCCAGGGGTACCAGGGCACAGATGGGGTTCTGTGGTGCTGTAGAAGAACAGGAATGAATTCAAAATCATAAATAGAGGCTGATTCTGTGATCCCAGGAGAGGTGAATACATTTTGCTATTAGAGGGGAAAGCCATGCCCGTTGTCACCCTGCTGTTGGCAAGTGGGGGCTGAGATAATTTAGCACAGGGATCATAATGGCAGGTCAGTCTCTTAAACGAGCTTTCTGCCGGTCAGTGTCGGACTGGGGTGTCTGAGGTCCACCAGGAAGGGTCAACATCCCCCCAACAGTAGAAAAGAGCCCCCAAAAATAAATATCAAAATTAACAGTTGTATTTGAAAAAATTAAATTACCCTAGCAACCAGGCAGTGGTTTGAGTCAACAGGCATATAATTTGAAAACTATAAGAAATAAAAAAAAAATGAAGACCAATTGAAAAGCTCTGGCCATTCTATAACATAATAAAAGTTAACTTAAAGTTATAGTACCCCTTAAGAGGGACAAACAATGTTGGGCAACTTTTTGTCTGCTTACCCCAACTCTAATAACAGTGACACAATGGGCTGGGCAGCCATTGACTGGTACAACTTTTTATTATTGACAGATGGTGGCAAATTAATAAGAGCTAGCATACCTCCCAACATTTGTAAAATAGAAAGAGGAACAAAAAGATTTGCTGTGCAGAAGTAGGGGGCAGATTTACTAAGCTTGAGTGAATAGTTTGAATCAAAAAATATTCAAAGTAATTTTTTGGGTACTTCGACCATCAAATTGGTCAAATACGTTCAAATACGATCAAATTCGGTCGAATTGAATGATTCAAACCATTTGAAGTAAAAATCGCTCGACGATTCGATAGTCGAAGTACTGTCTCTTTAACAAAAAACTTCGACTTCATACTTCGCCAACTTAAAGCTACCGAAGTCCAATGTTAGCCTATGGGGACCTTCCCCAGCACTTTTTTTGGTCGAATAAAAATCCTTCGATCGACCGCTAAAAATTGTTCGAAGCTTTTGCGATAAAATCATTCGAATTCTAAGGATTTTACTTAGAGGGTCGAATTCGAGGTTTTTTTAACCCACGAAATTCAACCCTTGATAAATCTGCCCCTAGGTGAATTTTTTTTTACCTTGCCCATTTAATGGCCACACCCTTAAAAACACATTTCTGGGCATTTTAGATTTAGGTTTTATGTGTTATTACAGTTTTGCTTATGAAGGTGAATTGCCCTTTAAGCTGCAAGGTACAGTTTCCCCAAAAGACCTGCTTATCTTAAATTGTTACAATTGTTTCTTTGCTTATCTTAAATTGTTACAAATGTATCTAAGTGCAGCTGCTCTTAATTAAGTTGCAAACTTTGTATCTTTTTCTGGCTGTTCAGTGCTGGAGATCAGAGAGAAAGTCGGGACATTTCAGTAACAATTTAGGACTGTGGGTTGAGCAGGGACTGTCCTGCGAAAAACAGGACAATTGAGAGGAATGGCGTAGGTCTAAGGGCCCACAAAGTTTGGGGCCCACCATATTTTATCCCTGGGGGCCCGGCAGGCCCCTGACCCTGTTGCCGAGTCACAAAAGTGAAGGTCGTAGTTGGAAAAAATGGGGCACATCAGCTTCACAGACTCATTAACATTAAAGCTGTTTTTGGGAAATAAAGGAACTTTCCCAGCTGATGATAGACTACAATTCCCAAAATGCCTTGGGAGCCAATAGTGGTTTCTGCCACATTTAGATTATAAACTCACTGGGTCAGTATTGTGCTTAAATAACTATGGGGCAGATTTATTAAGGGTTGAATTGAAAATTTAAATTTTCAAGTTGTTTTTATGGTCAAAACTGTCCAAACTCAATTCAAAGTTTTTTTTTTTTTTAACAAAATTAGAATTTGCTTTTTGATATTTATCAGACCCTGGCCTTTTAAGAATTTGAATTCGACTATTCGCCACCTAAAACCTTCTGAATTCATATATAAGCCAATGGGAGAGACCCAGTGACCAACTTGGAGTTGTTTGTAGCCTTCCTGACATTTGAGTTTTTTTCGAGTTTGGTCGCTTTCGATTTGAGTTTTCGGGTAGGTAAAATTAGTCTGAGTTTTAGATATTCGTTTTTTATTTCTTAAATAACCCCCCTTAAAAACTTAAAAATGGGGGGTTCTACTATATATTTGAATTTAAGGGAGTTTAAAAAAACTCACATGAATTTAAAATTTGACCTTTGATAAATGTGCCTCCCCGTGTTGTATATTTAGTCTCTCCATTACTTGCATTAAATCCCTTTTCTGTGCTGAGGGGATGGGTGAGTATAAAGTGATTAAATCAATGTGGTGCTGATCCGAGTGGATTTAGAGGAATGAAAATGATATATATATATATATATATATATATAAACACACACACTCTCTACACCAGCAGGAACCTCCTTAATATGCAGCAAATTTGGGGAGTAAATCTCCTCTCGGACGCGGCAAGAGACGACTTAATCGTGTCGCTGAAAGTCGCCATTCAAATAAGATTAAAAAGAGCTTTTCAAGTCCAAATGTCTGGGAGCCGACAGGTAAAGTTTGCTGGAAAAGGTTTATTAAAGCCGTAATCGCCTGAGCTTTCTCTCTCTCTCTCTCTCTCTCTCTGCTTTTGGCCTGGGGGGGACAAACAAATACTAATACACAGCGTTTAAGTTGATGAAGATGTTGATGACCGAGTAATGAGGGAAATACCTGAGACGGGGTGAGTGATTGGGTTAGAGCTAAGGGCAAGATTTTCATGCAGGGATTAGACTTCTACATCTTCCAAACTGTCAGATTTTACTTAAAATACTTAAATATCATATACACACAGACAGTAACTGTATAATATATGGACACCCCCATATCATATACACACAGACAGTAACTGTATAATATATAGTCACCCCCATATCATATACACACAGACAGTAACTGTATAATATATAGACACCCCCATATCATATACACACAGACAGTAACTGTATAATATATAGACACCCCCATATCATATACACACAGACAGTAACTGTATAATATATAGACACCCCCATATCATATACACACAGACAGTAACTGTATAATATATAGACACCCCCATATCATATACACACAGACAGTAACTGTATAATATATAGTCACCCCCATATCATATACACACAGACAGTAATTGTATAATATATAGTCACCCCCATATCATATACACACAGACAGTAACTGTATAATATATAGACACCCCCATATCATATACACACAGACAGTAACTGTATAATATATAGACACCCCCATATCATATACACACAGACAGTAAATGAATGTATATTAAAAAGATACTATTTCTTCAGAATTTCATTAGGTAAACACTTTTAGGTTTATATCCCCTTTAATATGACTGGTTTAGCAAAGCCTCAATAGAAAATGGTCTATTTTTGAAGGGTTTGTTCTCCTTTGAGTTTTTTTCAGTATGATCTAGACAGTGATATTCTGAGACAGATTAATTTTTTTATTATTTGTGGTTTTTGCGTTATTTAGCTTTTTATTCAGCAGCTCTCCAGTTTGTAATTTCAGCCATCTGGTTGCTAGGGTCCAAATTCCCCTAGTAACCATGCATTTATTTGAATAAGAGGCTGGAATATGAATAGGAGAGGCCTGAATAGAAAGATGAGTAATAAAAAGTAACTAACTATAAATTTTTAGACTTACAGAGCATTTGTTTTTTTAGATGGGGTCAGTGACCCCCACTTGAAAGCAGGAAAGAGTCAGAAGAAGGCAAATAATTCAAAAACTATGAAAAAATAAATAATGAAGAGAAAATAAACGTTTCCTTGGAATTAGCCATTCTATAACATACTAACGTAAAGGTGGACCACCCCTTTAAACGACTATATATTGACCAATGTGGATGTCTAACAGTCTGTTTATTTCCCCTTTTAATGATGATGATGATGGATAATGTTGCACAGCAATGGGGGGGTCGTCTTGTTAAACCTGCCAGTCTCAGGATGTGTTTGTGTGAGTGAGTCAGACATTTGGGCCCCGCCGTGTAGGTGAGAGCTGTAAGGCACGTTTCATTGTTTCATTGGAGTGACGGGAGTCTGACAGGTGCTGCCACACTGGAATGTGAATATCACTGCGCCTGTTACAAATCATCCCCCCCCCCCTCCGGGCGACCTGCTTTGGTATGTGCTGTGATCACTGATGTGTGATTGGACGTCACGGTGATGGAGGCTTCAGGTGCTTAGGGCCCCATTTCTTATATTGTTTCATTTCTAAATGTTCATTTTAGCAATACTGTCAAATGATGTCATTTCCTGATTCCAAAGTCCTGCAAGTAACAAGTAAATATTGGGGTACATATTGCACACAAACCATTGCAGCCTGCAGCATGCACTTATAGAACAAGTGCAATGTATGTGACCTTGGGATTCTATATCAGTATATTTTGGTGGTATTTTGATGCTGGGAGTTGTATATCAGTATATGGTGCTGGTACAGGGATGCTGGGAGTTGTATATTAGCATACGGTGCTGGTACAGGGATGCTGGGAGTTGTGTATCAGTATTTGGTGCTGGTACGGGGATGCTGGGAGTTGTATATCAGTATTTGGTGCTGGTATGGGGCTGCTGGGAGTTGTATATCAGTATTTGGTGCTGGCACAGGGATGCTGGGAGTTGTATATCAGTATATGGTGCTGGCACAGGGATGCTGGGAGTTGTATATCAGTATATGGTGCTGGTACAGGGATGCTGGGAGTTGTATATCAGTATTTGGTGCTGGTACAGGGATGCTGGGAGTTGTATATCAGTATTTGGTGCTGGTACAGGGATGCTGGGAGTTGTATATCAGTATATACCGGGATGCTGGGAGTTGTATATCAGTATATGGTGCTGGTACAGGGATGCTGGGAGTTGTATATCAGTATTTGGTGCTGGTACAGGGATGCTGGGAGTTGTATATCAGTATTTGGTGCTGGTACAGGGATGCTGGGAGTTGTATATCAGTATATACCGGGATGCTGGGAGTTGTATATCAGTATTTGGTGCTGTTATGGGGATGCTGGGAGTTGTATACCAGTATATGGTGCTGGTACAGTGATGCTGGGAGTTGTATTGAAAGAAGAGGTGAGACTAACAGCTTTGCCATCCCTGCTGAACATTATGTTGCTACAGAATAACCTGTGGTTTCCTTCTGATAAACAGGGCACCAATCAAATCCACATGCCAGATGGCTAATTAGCAATGTTTTCAGATGCACGCCGCAGACTGCAGTGGATTTCAGTACATAGAGCATATCATTTAACTGCTAATTAGCCATGCGGGTTTTTCAGATTAATGGCACACGGGGCAAATTCCAGCCAAGGTTTTTCATCTGGAGCAAAACATCTGAAAATTGCTCTGAGTTTGCTCCCTGTGAGTGCGGGCACTCCTGAAACGGTCAGCCCTGGCACCATTGATCCTAGGGTTGCCACCTCACCCCTTTAAATCTGGGCACAAACGGAATCCACAACCTGCATGGGCTAATTAGCATTCCATTTAGATGCATGGCTGCACATAAATCAGTTCAGTCTGCAGCATGCTAATTAGCCATGCAGGCTGTGGGTTCCATATGTGTCCGGTGTTAAAGGGGTGAGGTGGTTACCCTATAGGCAGCTGAGCAGACATGCCAACTAACCCCATGCCATTAGGCTGATAATGATCCACTCCAGGGTATGTTTGGGGCCTTATTGCATGTGGAACCCAGAGCTCATGTCCCCTCTCCTTATTTCTGCCCTGTCTGTTCAATAAACGGCCGACCCCTCCCCAGACTATAGACAGCAACTGCCATCTCTGCTGCCAGCCTTTATACCCTGTGTCACACAGCCGGGCACAGACACTATGTGCCAATTACCTGAATGTCTCATGTGAGTCAATGGAGAGGCTCAGACACGTTGCTGGAAATCCCTGCACAACGGGGGGATTATACTTGTCTGCTAGTGCGTTCCTTAATAATACCACATACAGACACATACAAGAGTCCTCTGCACTCAACCCATTATCAATATATTTAAGACAGAGACATTTTGTGCTACTGCTACTGAAAAATGCCTTACCCTTTAAACAAAACAGGGATTGTTTGTCCATATATTGCAATATATTTAAGATGAACAACTACGTCACACTCATCCCATATCTGGCCAGTCTGGCTGGTTTATGACAGCAACCAGGGCACTTATTTTGATGTATTCAGATTAAGTCAGTCTATATCTAAAAATAAAATACAGTTAAGGATTAAATTGCTGTGTCCCTCAAATAACGGTAAGTTAATTGAGGGGGAAACAAAAACAGAAAAATAAGATAATATAGTGCAGTATTTTCAGCTGCTTAATTGACACACCCTTGGTGTTAATTTAACAATTATTTTTCAGTGATGAAAGTGACCTTAAGGGCTCTTACTCATGAGCGTTTTTACTTGCGCTCCCCTGCGTTCCGTTTTTCGGCGTTCAGCCGCAGGGGAGCGCAGGAATAGACGCATTTCATTTTTTCAAATGGGGCTGTACTCACACAGGCACATGTAGCCGCCAAACGCAGGTTGAGACGCAACATGCTGCATTTTTCCTGCGTTCGGCACCTACATGCGCCTGTGTGAGTACAGCCCCATTGAAATGCGTCTATTCCTGCGCAGGTAAAAACGCTCATGAGTAAGAGCCCTAAATGAAATACGTGTTGCTGTGAACCAATTTAAATCGCTTATAGCCAGTGACAAAAAATGAATTCAAATATTTTACAAAGTGAAAAAGTGTGTGCAAAGTAAAATAAAAATAAAAAATTAAAAATAAAAAATAAAAATAGAAACAAGACAAAAAAACTAAAAAAACAAAAAAATACTAATATTAAAATAATAAAAAATAATAATAAAACTAAAAAAGACTAAAAAAACTAAAAAATAAATAAATTAAAAAAAATAATAAAAAAAAATAAAAAATAACAAAATAAGAAGTGAAGGATAACAGCTAAAGTAAAAATAAAAAGGTCAAAAACGGGTTATTAGTTTTATTGCTCATCATTCTCTATCTGGTCCCTCTTATATTATTCCTTCATTTTGCCCGGTTGCTACAGTCAAGGAGCCTAGGGGCAAATTCACCAACGCCGGCTTCGCTCACAGCGCAACACTTTGCTAGGCGTGGCCAAGCAAAGCAAAATTGCGCTAGCGTTGGCTAATTTGCATACAGTGGGAAGTTAAAGTACAATGGACGTATATGTTGCAGCAAATACATTACACTACACAAGCCCAGGGAAAATAAAGTCGTTATATTGTCCTACACATGAGCCCAGTGTATAGTTTATGTGCCATATGTTAGGAAATGTAGGAGGGAAGCCGGTTACCCCAAAAAAATGTACGCTCTTTTGGAGCCTATCACCCTGAAAAAAGGAAAAGACACTAGCGTTTTTTGGGACTTAGAAAAATTTCTGCTATTTTTTGAGGAACTCCTATCTACTCTATTGCACTTCATCTGGTCTGAGGTGGAAAAGGCCTAGGGATTTTAGGGGGCGGCATGCTGCCCAACCACACCCACATTGGTTCAGAAATGGGGGATGAGCAGGACATAAGATCGTTTTTTAAACCTCCCATGCACCAATCCCCATTGCTCTGCTCCCGGTGATGAAAATTTGAGTTAATTAAAGGGAGGGGATGGGGGTGATGAACGACAGCGGCCTAGGGGCGCCATCTATGTAATTCCGGCCCTGAAGGCAAGTCTGGCGCAAGAGGTAATGTTCAGTCAAATCTGCAAAATCTTAGTGAATTTCGTCCATTCACCAGAGCAAAAATTCGCCAGGTGTCAGGGAGCGAAGCACCGCTAGAGTCTTATCTCCTTCGCTAGTGAAGTTATGCCAATCTTTGCCCGCGTTAGTCACTTCACCCTTTAGTTAATTTGCCCCCTAGAAACAAGACAATGCAGCTAAATCAATGTGAATAAACGATATACTATCAGCTAATTGTATGGTGAGCTTCTGAATAAATCCCCCTTATTAATTGTGTTGTGTGACACTGTCCCTTTACAAGCCTGTACATTAAATAACCAGTATCCCCAGCTGTGCTTGGCCCCTTCTCAGGGATTGGGCCCCTGTAGTGCCAGCACATGGGATTGTCTCTTTATTAAAGGGATTAGCAATTACACTCCAATCAGATAAATGGATTTAGCAATAATAATTGCACATGAACGTTGGCAGCAGAAGATCCGGCATTGTGAGGAGAAGTGCAAGGAAGCTGCGGGCCAGAGTCCCACTAATAGGACAAGGGATTATATCAGGGGCGAAAAATCCGAATGAATTCTATTGGTGATGCTGCGCTTGGGAGGTCGGCAGTGGGGCTAATCCCTGGATTTTCTCTCGCCCGCTCGTTGTTATGAAAATGACATTTCTCTGTGCAGACTGGGAACGTCCTACAGAAGAAGCTACTTGGCTGCTCACACTACATGTTTGGTTTAGTATTCATGGAAATTAGACGTATTATAATTAAAACACCTGGTACAAAGGCTTTCTGGCCCCACTACACTAATACTAATATAGGCCACGTATGTGGGGCCCTGCAATGTGGAGCCCTCCAGCTGTTAAAGGTTTTGTTCAACGTCCAACACTTTTTCAGTTTACTTGATTTCAAACAGATCACCAGAAATAACGACTTTTTTCCCCAATTATTTTCTATGTGTGACCGGTTTTCTAATATTGAAGTACAAAGTGTCATTTTTCACCTTCTAAAGCAGCTCTGGTATGGGGGGGTCGTCGACCCTGTAAACTGTTCTAAATTGATACATTTAGTTGATCCATTTCTTATCTGTCCCTGCTGAGCAGAATCCCTGAGTTACATTACAGGCAGCTGTTAGACTTGATACAATAGTTACTGATACTCCGGAGATGCTGCTGAGAAATGGATCAACTCAATGTTGTAAAATTGTAACAGAATCTGCACCTGAATTACTGAGCGTCAGACTCAAACACCAGAGACACCAACATTCAACTTTACACTTGGATTTTGAAAAAAACATTAAAAGACAAAAAATGGAAAGTAATTGAAAAAAGTCTTTATTTCTGGGGAATAATCTGAAAACAACTGAACTGAAAAAAGTGTTGGGAAGGTGAACAACTTTAAACTGGATTATGTAGCAGCCCATTGGCCCCTTGACTTGTTCCCTTGTTCCCATCTTGCCTTACTCTACACATTATCCCACAGTTACACCCCTTCCCTCGACTCCATCCCACCTTATTACACATACACAATATTGCCTACACCTCCCTGTGACATACTATGTATATGTTGTATCCAGAATACTGGGAACCTGGGGTTTTCCGGAAAACAGATCTTTCTGTAATTTGGATCTTCTTACCTTAAGTCTACTAGAAAATCATATAAACATTAAATAAAGCCAATAGGCTGGTTTTGCTTCCAATAAGAATTAATTATATCTTAGTTGTGATCAAGTACAAGTTGCTGTTTTATTATTACACAGAAAAAGGAAATTATTTTTAAAAATGTGGCTTATGTGGATAAAATGGAGTCTTTCTGGCTAAAGGTTTCCGGGTAATGGATTCCATACCTTTATTAGTTTGCAGGACCCTCCGATATAATGCCTTTGTACCCCCTGATGGCTGCCCTGCTTATGATCTCAGGCTCAAGGTCACTGGTGTGGGGATGGATAAGGCTAAAAGAAGATGGATGAGGCTATAAGGGGATAAGGCTATAAAGGGATGAGACTAGAAAGTGATGGATGAGGCTATAAGGGAATGGGTGAGCCTATAAGGGAATGGTTGAGGCTATAAGGGAATGGATGAGCCTATAAGGGGATAAGGCTATTAGGGGATGAGACTTTAAGGTGATGGATAAGGCTATAAGGGGATGGATGAGGCTTTAAGGGAATGAACAAGGCTATAAGGGGATGGATGAGGCTTTAAGGGAATGAACAAGGCTATAAGGGGGTGGATGAGGCTATAAGGGGATGGATGAGGCTATAAGGGGGTAAGAGATTATTCTCCCTGTCCCTGCTGATTGCTGAGCCCATGCACAGATGCCCCAGTAGCAGCAGAGAGAGTGAGTGCCTGTAGGAGAGCATTGTGGTGTCTGTCAGTCTGTCTAACTGGCGCTCCTCCTGCAGAAGAATCTCAGTGTGAGACGTCAGCGTCCAGCCCAGATCATTAACTCCCCAGCTCTCCCCTTGTGTGTAATATCATGCAGATTCCTCACTGGTGATGCACAGAGGTCCCCAGTATTAGGGGACAATGCTGCTCCTTCTCTGCCCCCTAACTCCTAACTGACACCCCTAACTCCTCCCTATTTTGTGTCCCTCAAACAGATGGCAAATCCTGTGACCTCAGCCTGTTGTGTTATTGTGGCAGCGATGATGATGATGATGGTATCGGCTCAGCGACGTGGCCAGGGTAAGTGCAATGTCTTGTCATGTGACCGGGCTGTGGGGGGGGATCAGTCTTCATCATCACTGTTTAACCTCATCACAGGGGGCTCCAGAGGCTGCTAACCCGTTTCTTCCATCTAAATGGAAACATGTAGCACATCCGTGGGGGGTGGGACCCGGCTATGAGACTGTAAAACTGTTTGTTGTGTATGGGGGGCTCACAAGTCTTCTTATTGGCTTCAATAGCTTCACTTTTCTAGCCCTTCAACTTGAACCACACTCTCTAGTTCCGTCACTATTTAACCTGCAGCTCCGTAGCTTTCCACCGACTACAACTCCCAGCAGCCCTGTGGCTCCCCCACTGAAGTGCTGTAACCTCTGTATCATATAGACTGTGCCTGTAATGTTTCTTATATAATTGTGCAGAACCAGTTCCATCAGTCCTGGCCTAGGAGCTTACCATCTAAACCAGAGTACTGGGGGACAGACATACAAACTGCATTCTCTTATAGCAGATATTACCCATCATGGGGTTGTGTGAATGTGATATTGCCTGTAGGGATAATAATAAAGAGCCCTGAAAATTCCCTGCTGGGCCAGACGCTTAAAATGCCAAAATGATGTAATGAAAGTGCTGGGAATCCCAAGGGAGGGGCCATATACTCAATTTTGTCTCGTCTGCAGTCTGTCTGTGCTGCTCCTGGGAGCCCTGTGTGTGGCTCTAGGCAGTTGTCTCGCTGTTTGTGATACAACGTAACAATCATTTCTAATGAGCTCTGCAGTGTGTCTATGCCCATAACTCCCTGTACCCCAATGTAGTCACCTATAGGGGTAGAACTGGTGACTTTGCTTTTTAAAGGGATTCTGTCATTATTTTTATGATGTCGTTTTTATTTCTAAATGACACCGTTTACACTGCAAATAATTCACTCTACAATATAAAATGTCATTCCTGAACCAGCAAGTGTATTTAGTTGTAATATTGGTGTGTAGGTGCATCTCAGGTCATTTTGCCTGGTCATGTGCTTTCAAAAAGAACCAGCACTTTAGGATGGAACTGCTTTCTGGCAGGCTGTTGTTTCTCCTACTCAATGTAACTGAATGTGTCTCAGTGGGACCTGGATTTTACTATTGAGTGCTGTTCTTAGATCTACCAGGCAGCTGTTATCTTGTGTTAGGGAGCTGCTATCTGGTTACCTTCCCATTGTTCTGTTGTTTGGCTGCTGGGGGGGGTGATATCACTCCAACTTGCAGTACAGCAGTAAAGAGTGACGGAAGTTTATCAGAGCACAAGTCACATGACTGGGGGCAGCTGAGAAACTGACAATATGTTTAGCCCCATGTCAGATTTCAAAATTGAATATTAAAAAAATATTTTTTGAGAAATGGATTTCAGTGCAGAATTCTGCTGGAGCAGCACTATTAACTGAATTTTTTATTCCCATGATAGTATCCCTTTAAGTTGCTTTGGAACCTTATGAACTCCCACTGGAGGTTTTTTTTTCTCTTTTTCCCTTGGGGTGTGACAATACCAGGGTGGGTGGGTTCATGCCGGGTCAGTGAAATATATTCAGGTTACAGGGTCGTGCAGCAAAATCTTTATAGAGTCCCCCCATGTTATTCTATGTACCCATTCACACTGCAGTCATTGGTCACTTTCCCTGCTGGAATCTCTGGGGGGTGAGAGAGTTGGGGTACATGTTCTTACTTATTCTTTCCCTCTGTGATGTCACAGTCTGATGGATATGGAGTCTGGACGGCTTGCTAGATAAACCTGCTATATTCACTATACAGCACTTGTATGGGGAAGAGAACACTTGCAGCTTCATTAGCCCAAGTGACTTTAATTTATCGTTTTTAACAACCATCCAAATTATGATTCTGTCAGCTTATGGGACAACTTTGTAGTAAAATAAGCTAAAGGTATCTTCCTATGTTAAACCATCTCTGTAACCAGTCACTGAATATTCCGACTCCAACTCTCTCTGCCATAGTGTCTGTGCACATGTGAGTGCTATACAGGTTTAAATGTTTCGCTTGTCAGCAGTGAGATAGTTAATAGCCCTGTATATATCACAGGTCTCCTTATACAACAGGCAAGTGGATAAATGCTGCCAGAGGTACTGGGACAGGCTTGTGCCCACTCCATGCCGTCATTAGCCACAAACGCACGGAAGATAAATGACACGTGGAGAGAGGTTTCCTGATTATGCCCATTATCCCGATCAATAAATAGGAAGGAAATATCTCCGACAGTTTCCTCACAGGGCCCAATAATGAGCAGATAAAATGGAAAAAAATGTAGAAGGGCAAAGAAAACATCTTCTGCCAACCAATCAGTAATGTTCCCTGTGTCCTTTACTGTCCTTTCCAGCACCCCTGGAACTATAGCAGGGTGACACCCCAATGTTTCTATATATCTGTAACCTTGTTATGAGCTAAGGGGGCCCAGTCTGAAGGTCAGTTAGGGGGAGATTTGGGGTGAGTGTTTATTTGTACCCTGGGTACCCCTGGAACTATAGCAGGGTGACACCCCAATGTTTCTATATATCTGTAACCTTGTTATGAGCTAAGGGGGCCCAGTCTGAAGGTCAGTTAGGGGGGAGATTTGGGGTGAGTGCTTATTTGTACCCTGGGTACCCCTGGAACTATAGCAGGGTGACACCCCAATGTTTCTATATATCTGTAACCTTGTTATGAGCTAAGGGGGCCCAGTCTGAAGGTCAGTTAGGGGGAGATTTGGGGTGAGTGCTTATTTGTACCCTGGGTACCCCTGGAACTATAGCAGGGTGACACCCCAATGTTTCTATATATCTGTAACCTTGTTATGAGCTAAGGGGGCCCAGTCTGAAGGTCAGTTAGGGGGAGATTTGGGGTGAGTGTTTATTTGTACCCTGGGTACCCCTGGAACTATAGCAGGGTGACACCTCAATGTTTCTATATATCTGTAACCTTGTTATGAGCTAAGGGGGTCCAGTCTGAAGGTCAGTTAGGGGGAGATTTGGGGTGAGTGTTTATTTGTACCCTGGGTACCCCTGGAACTATAGCAGGGTGACACCCCAATGTTTCTATATATCTGTGACCTTGTTATGAGCTAAGGGGCCCAGTCTGAAGGTCAGTTAGGGGGAGATTTGGGGTGAGTGCTTATTTGTACCCTGGGTACCCCTGGAACTTTAGCAGGGTGACACCCCAATGTTTCTATATATCTGTGACCTTGTTATGAGCTAAGGGGGTCCAGTCTGAAGGTCAGTTAGGGGGAGATTTGGGGTGAGTGCTTATTTGTACCCTGGGTACCCCTGGAACTATAACAGGGTGACACCCCAATGTTTCTATATATCTGTAACCTTGTTATGAGCTAAGGGGGCCCAGTCTGAAGGTCAGTTAGAGGGAGATTTGCGGTGAGTGTTTATTTGTACCCTGGGTACCCATGGAACTATAGCAGGGTGACACCCCAATGTTTCTATATATCTGTAACCTTGTTATGAGCTAAGGGGGCCCAGTCTGAAGGTCAGTTAGGTGGAGATTTGGGGTGAGTGCTTGTTTGTACCCTGGGTACCCCTGGAACTATAACAGGGTGACACCCCAATGTTTCTATATATCTGTAACCTTGTTATGAGCTAAGGGGGCCCAGCCTGAAGGCCAGTTAGGGGGAGATTTGGGGTGAGTGTTTATTTGTACTCTGGGTACCCCTGGAACTATAGAAGGGTGACTGTTACCCCAATGTTTCTATATATCTGTAACCTTATTATGAGCTAAGGGGGCCCAGTCTGAAGGCCAGTTAGGGGGAGATTTGGGGTGAGTGCTTATTTGTACCCTGGGTACCCCTGGAACTATAGCAGGGTGACTGTTACCCCAATGTTTCTATATATCTGTAACCTTGTTATGAGCTAAGCGGGCCCAGTCTGAAGGCCAGTTAGGGGGAGATTTGGGGTGATTGTTTATTTGTACTCTGGGTACCCCTGGAACTATAGCAGGGTGACTGTTACCCCAATGTTTCTATATATCTGTAACCTTGTTATGAGCTAAGGGGGCCCAGTCTGAAGGCCAGTTAGGGGAGAATTAGGGAGTTATTTATCAAAGGTTGAGTTTTTTCTGAAAAATTTTAGTTTTCAAGGGTAGTGTCAGTAAAAACTTGAATATTTCGGGATAAAACAACTACAATTTTTAAGATTTATTATGCCCTGAAGCTGCAAAAATCTCGAATCCAAAAATACTCCAGCTAAAACCTGTCAAGCTCATGTTGAAGTCAATGGCAGAGGTCCTTTGAACCATTTGAAGATGTTTTTAGCCTTCATGATTTTCAGGGGTTTTTTTTTGTTTTGATAATTTGTGGTCGAATTTGTACTCCAAAACTCGATAAATTAGAGCTATTCGAGTTTTATTATACTGATAACTCGATCATTTCGAGTATTCGAGTTTTTCACCCTGATTGCATTGAATTTAGGTTTTAAACATTTGAGTTTATTTGAGGTAAAAAAAAAACTCACAAACTCGACCTTTGATAGATAACTCCCTTAAGCTGGCCATAGATGCTGAGATTTTTAAAAGATCAGATCCTGATCGTGAGACCACGATCTTCTCAGAACGATCGTACGAATTTACCATCAACTAAAAAGACAGATTTGGCAGGAAAACAAAGGGGAGCTGCTTGGCCCTGCAAACCTAAATACATTGCACTGGGACTGACAAAGATTTTTTGACCTGGCCGATCAATTTCCTGACGATGTCGGCCTAAAAATCGTAAGATGATCGTTCGAATCCCACTAACCGCACGATAATTTCGAAGGATTGGTCGGACTTCCCTAAAATCGATCGTTCGGCGAGAAGAAACGTCGCGCCTATGGGGAGCTTTAGCGTGGGGTGA
This sequence comes from Xenopus petersii, assembly GCA_038501925.1. Classification (NCBI taxonomy): domain Eukaryota; kingdom Metazoa; phylum Chordata; class Amphibia; order Anura; family Pipidae; genus Xenopus; species Xenopus petersii. Next base: position 236,555,454 of record CM076672.1, on the reverse strand, counting down.
GAGTTTATATGCTGCTGTGGGTCCCTAGCACAAGACTCAAGGTACCTTCCCTTGGCCCAGCTCTACAGACAAAGTATATAAGTCTGCCATTGGGTGCTGCATGTTCCTTTGGGTGCTGTGGAGTTTCGCTGGGTTGGATGGAGGAGAGAAGTTCCTAACTGTCAGGCAATGGGCAGAACAAAGCGTCAGTCTCAGGCAACAGTCACAATTACCAGCCTCCGGGGAATAGCTGCCTCCAAGCATTTAAATAAAGGAAGCGCAATCCCTAATTTCAGCAACAAGTTGTTTATTTGATTTCTGCAGGAATCCGTTCAGCCAGAGGACAGTGGGAATATGCAGGGAATATGCAGGGAAGAGTCGTTGGCCGGATTCCATGCACACACACAGCGTTGCCCAGCCGCACATTGTGGCCTCATCACTAACCTCCCCTCCCCCTGCTAGCCAGCAAGACCACTACTCATATATTCACACTCACTACATTTACCCCATTGCACTTACCCATAACAACAATCAGCTACGAGCACCTTCAGTTTTTCTGGCATTAGAATAAAGCATCTCTTCCTGGTTGCTATGGGTTACTGCACTGGGTCACATTTAATTGCAATTAGTTAATGAGCCTCCCTGTGCCTAATGTTGGCCACAGTCAGATAAAGTGGTATGGTGCATTTTTATTAGTGGGGCAGTTTAATGCTATTGTAACACAGAGAAATGCCTGAACCCACTGAATAATATCAATACTGTTTAATTTATTTTAATGGTACCACCTTTTCCCTGCATGCACAGTGAAGCTCTCAGCATAGGGTGGCCACCAGCTGACATGTGCTGGGGGTGTGGTCAGTGATGTAAGAGGCAAGTCTGATGATGGAAGGGGCACAACCAGTGATGTCATTTGGAAATGTAGTGGGGGGATTCTGGATAGATCAGAACAGAAAAGGGGTAACATAGAGTTGTGGTGGATCAGGGCTGAAAGGAACAGTAACATTAAAAAATGTAATTCTTTTAAAGTAATGGATGAATGCATATAATGTAGTGCCGTGCTGTACTGGAAAAACTGATGGGTTTGCTTCAGAAACACTACTATAGTTTATATAAACAAGCTGCTGTGTAGCCATGGGGGCAGCCATTCAAGCACAGGATACACAGTAGATAACAGATAAGTACTACTATAGTTTATATAAACAAGCTACTGTGTAGCCACGGGGGCAGCCATGAAGCACAGGATACACAGTAGATAACAGATAAGTACTACTATAGTTTATATAAACAAGCTACTGTGTAGCCACGGGGGCAGCCATGAAGCATAGGATACACAGTAGATAACAGATAAGTACTACTATAGTTTATATAAACACTCTGCTGTGTAGCCACGGGGGCAGCCATTCAAGCACAGGATACACAGTAGATAACAGATAAGTACTACTATAGTTTATATAAACAAGCTGCTGTGTAGCCATGGGGGCAGCCATTCAAGCACAGGATACACAGTAGATAACAGATAAGTACTACTATAGTTTATATAAACAAGCTGCTGTGTAGCCATGGGGGCAGCCATTCAAGCACAGGATACACAGTAGATAACAGATAAGTACTACTATAGTTTATATAAACACTCTGCTGTGTAGCCACGGGGGCAGCCATTCAAGCACAGGATACACAGTAGATAACAGATAAGTACTACTATAGTTTATATAAACACTCTGCTGTGTAGCCACGGGGGCAGCCATTCAAGCACAGGATACATATGGAAGCAGCACAGGTACATGCCTATAGGGTCCTAGCAGCCCACCTCTGTACCTTTACCATGTGACAGTTGTGCCTAGTTCCTACCCTGGTTGCCATTAAAGTAAATGTCAAACAAGGAGCACAGTATTGGGTGTGTGGGATCCAGTCAGTGAGATATATATTATATACTGTATTGTACTGATTGGGGCTGTGCCTGGATGTATAACACTGAGTGGGGAGATGTGCTGAGTGTTGGCAGGAGGAGCAGGAGGAGCAGGAGGAGCGCATGTAGATGAATGGATCAGAGGTTGTGTGTGATGTTGGCACAATTTATGAGCTGTCAGTGAGTGCTGGGAATGTTTATTGGTGGGATGAATGATGTACAGATGGGAAGGACAGATGTACATGCAGTATATACAGAGTACAAAGCAGAGCTAATAGACAGAATGTTTGTATACACTATAGAGAATGCATATATACTGATCTACACACTGTTTATATGTCACTTGGAAAAGGTTGGGAGAGAATGTACGGATAGGATTACATGGCTTTTCTACCAATAAATATTCCTGTAGTTCAACACATCTTAGTGACACAGGGGATATATATGGTACATCTGTATACAGGAAAAAATCTAATGCTGCTAAATTGTGCTTAGTACAGGGAATACCTATGCTGCCATAGTTTTATGGGATCTCTCTGTACAGACTATGAGCAAACTTAGGGGGCTGTTCCTGCTGAATTGTGCTTAGTACAGGGGAATACCTATGCTGACATAGTTTTATGGGATCACTCTGTATCCTATGCTGTTGAAGGTAGGCAGCAAAAGAAGAGAAATTGTGCCTCAAATATCAGTTTTGTGCAGTGATTATTTGTATTTATATAAAGTAAAGGTGAGAATGCCAGAGAACTTTACAACAGAATATTAACATAAATGAACCACCCCAGTGTCCATGTTTCTAATCTTTCTCCTTGGATTTCTCTTTAGACTTCTGATAAAAAGGTTACTATGCTAGAGAGCATGGCAACGCCATCCTTCCTGCAGTCCCAGACACCCCTTGTAGAGCGCGGGCCCAACCGGTACTATTCACCTTGGGGAAAAATTGGAGAATGACTACAGGGTTCTATTCTGCAGCACCCCTGATTTAACCTCCCCTACATTGTGGCCCCTGATTTAACCTCCCCCTACATTGTGTCCCCTGATTTAACCTCTCCCTACATTGTGTCCCCTGATTTAACCTCTCCCTACATTGCGTCCCCTGATTTAACCTCTCCCTATATTGTGCCCCCTGATTTAACCTCTCCCTATATTGTGCCCCCTGATTTAACCTCTCCCTATATTGTGCCCCCTGATTTAACCTCTCCCTATATTGTGTCCCCTGATTTAACCACTCCCTATATTGAGGCCCCTGATTTAACCTCTCCCTGTATTGTGGCCCCTGATTTAACCTCTCCCTATATTGTGTCCCCTGATTTAACTTCTCCCTATATTGTGTCCCCTGATTTAACCTCTCCCTATATTGTGGCCCCTGATTTAACCTCCCCCTATATTGTGTCCCCTGATTTAACCTCCCCCTATATTGTGTCCCCTGATTTAACCTCCCCTTATATTGTGTCCCCTGATTTAACCTCTCCCTATATTGTGGCCCCTGATTTAACCTCTCCCTATATTGTGGCCCCTGATTTAACCTCTCCCTATATTGTGTCCCCTGATTTAACTTCTCCCTATATTGTGGCCCCTGATTTAACCTCCCCTATATTGTGTCCCCTGATTTAACCTCTCCCTATATTGAGGCCCCTGATTTAACCTCCACCTATATTGTGTCCCCTGATTTAACCTCCCCCTACATTGTGTCCCCTGATTTAACCTCTCCCTATATTGTGGCCCCTGATTGAACCTCTCCCTATATTGTGTCCCCTGATTGAACCTCTCCCTATATTGTGTCCCATGATTTAACCTCTCCCTACATTGTGGCCCCTGATTTAACCTCCCCCTATATTGTGGCCCCTGATTGAACCTCTCCCTATATTGTGGCCCCTGATTTAACCACTCCCTATATTGTGTCCCCTGATTTAACTTCTCCCTATATTGTGGCCCCTGATTTAACCTCCCCTATATTGTGTCCCCTGATTTAACCTCTCCCTATATTGTGGCCCCTGATTTAACCTCCCCTATATTGTGTCCCCTGATTTAACCTCCCCTATATTGTGTCCCCTGATTTAACCTCTCCCTATATTGTGTCCCCTGATTTAACCACTCCCTATTTTGTGTCCCCTGATTTAACCTCTCCCTATATTGTGGCCCCTGATTTAACCTCCCCTATATTGTGTCCCCTGATTTAACCTCCCCTATATTGTGTCCCCTGATTTAACCTCCCCCTATATTGTGTCCCCTGATTTAACCTCCCCCTACATTGTGGCCCCTGATTTAACCTCCCCCTATATTGTGTCCCCTGATTTAACCTCCCCCTACATTGTGGCCCCTGATTTAACCTCTCCCTATATTGTGTCCCCTGATTTAACCTCTCCCTATATTGTGGCCCCTGATTTAACCTCTTCCTATATTGTGTCCCCTGATTTAACCTCTCCCTAAATTGTGGCCCCTGATTTAACCTCTCCCTATATTGTGTCCCCTGATTTAACCTCCCCCTATATTGTGGCCCCTGATTTAACCTCCCCCTATATTGTGGCCCCTGATTGAACCTCTCCCTATATTGTGTCCCATGATTTAACCTCTCCCTATATTGTGGCCCCTGATTTAACCTCTCCCTACATTGTGGCCCCTGATTTAACCTCCCCCTATATTGTGGCCCCTGATTGAACCTCTCCCTATATTGTGGCCCCTGATTTAACCTCTCCCTATATTGTGGCCCCTGATTTAACCTCTCCCTGTATTGTGGCCCCTGATTTAACCTCTCCCTATATTGTGGCCCCTGATTTGCTGCATAGCTTGGGGGTCAATTCATATATAATACCTGCCTTGTTAGGAACAGCAGGTGTAACCCCCAATCAGGTAGAGTAGCCCCTAAATCAGTTGGATGATTCCCCTGATATTTGCCCATAGAATAGAGGAAACATTTGCCCATAGCCATGTATATATTTGTTATACATCCTCCTTATACAGAACATAGAGATGGCAGATAAAGCAGTTCATGGCACTAGCGACTCAAACTGACAGTTATTGCTCACACACTGACAGACTGGCGGCAGATAAGATTGGCAGGAGGTTAGTAAATAGAGTAGACAGCAGTTCTGGAGATAAAGCTGGAGCCGTGTGATGATGCTAGTAAATGTCAGTGGGAAAGAAAGCAATTATAGGGAGGGCTTCTGAACTACAAGTCCCAGCATTCCTAGCAGCTTTGACTTTAAAGAGATGCTTCTGGGAATTTATAGTTCATTAAAAGCAGAAAAACAAATATCTCACATAATAATCAGGTGGATTATGGGGGTTTTTTGCCTACAGTCTAGGCTATACCTAAATCACACCTCCCAACTGTCCCTTTTTCGGAGGGACAGTCCCTCTTTTGACAGCTCAACCTGCAGTCCCTTATTTGTACTGGAAAGTCCCTCTTTTCTCTGCTCTGAACAGCCAGAAAAAGAAACAAAGTTTCTCACTTAAAATATTTTCAAACTTTCATAACCTGCCAAATTTTGTAAAACAACCATGGTAATTAGGGGGTGTGGCAACAGAAAGGGGTGTGGTCCAAAATTGCTGCGCTACATGCGGAAAAAAAATTTTTGTCCCTCTTTTTACTTCCAAAATGTTGGGAGGTATGCCTAAATCTTATCCCCAGATGTCACCCCCAGTCTATCCAAACCTGGGTATAAATGCAGGATGGGGAACAATGGACGGATCTTGCAATGAACCATTGTTTAATATAATGTATGTGTATTACACACTACTTGTTGCCCTTTCCTTATTTCCTATGAAATTATTGGTACAGGTTATTGTCTGCTGACCTGTGATTATCTCCATCATATTAAAGGGGTTGTTCAACTTTAAATTAACTGTTAGTGTGATGTAGAGAGGGATATTTTGAGACAATTTGCAATTGGTAATTTTTTATTATTTGTGGTGTTTGAGTTATTTAGCCTTTTATTCAGCAGCTCTCTAGTTTGCAGTCCAGCCATCTGGTTGCTAAGGCCCAAATGACCCTAGCAACTACACACTTATTGAGTAGATGAGTAATAAAAAGTAGCAATAACAAAAATGTACATTTTTAGCTTCACAGAACATTTGTTTTTTAGATGGAGTCATTGACCCCCATTTGAAAGCTGGAAAGAGTCAGAAGAAGAAGGCAAAATAATTCAAAAACTATAAAAAAATAAATAATGAAGGCCAACTGAAAAGCTGCTTAGAATTAGCCATTGTATAACATAGTAAAAGTTACCTTAAAGGGATTCTGTCATGATTTTCATGGTTTGCTTTTTATTTCTAAATGACACAGTTTACACTGCAAATAATTCACTCTCCAATATAAAATGTTATGCCTGAAACAACAAGTTAATGCATTGTGTCTGATTCTGAGCTTTGAGAAGGAGCCAGACTTCAGGATGGAACTGCTTTGAGACAGCTATTGTCTCCCCTTCCCATTGTATTTAACTACAACCAAAGTCAGGCTCCCAAGCTACACCTAGTGGTAAACATGAGAATAGCACCCAGCAGAGGTGTCAGGGAGTTGCTATCTGGTTAGCAGCAAATTGTTTTCTTGTTAGGCTTCTGGGTGGGGTAAGGGAGGTACAGCAGTAAAGAGTGACTGTATATAATTGTATACAGTGAATAAAGTACCCCCTATTGTAAAATATAAGGATATTATAAGTTAAGTTATAAGTTAAGAGGAGTTTCATGACCATATATGAGGCTTTTATACAGGTCATGGAACTCCAAGGTGACTTCTTCCAATATCCTTATATTTTCCAACAAGGGGGACTTTATTTATTATAATACACAAGTTTTAGTGAGTCATGTGACAAAAATAACCGCACTACTCACTGTTTATAACCAATGCCATCACTAGTCACCCTTTATAAGGACATCATTTACAGGATATTTATGGCTTTTGTGTATTATAAGTTTATCAGAGCACAAGTCACGCGACTTGAGGGCTCCTGGGAAACTGACAATATGTCTAGCCCCCCAGCCAAATTTCAAAATAAAATATTAAAACAGCTGTTTGCTCTTCTAAAAAAAACGGATTTCAGTGCAGAACTATTAACTGGTGCGTTTTGAAATAAACTTGTTTTCCCGCGACAGTATCTCTTTATAGGTGAACCACTCCTTTAATCTGATCCTCATTATGTAACAGTGGCCTCTAGTGGCCAAATTGTGACGAAAACATGGCTGAATGCTGGTTTGGGTTTCACATTGAATAATTCCTGAATGGAACATCTCTCACATACCGGGGTTACCTTGTCTTGCTCAGCAACATGAGCCATACAAACAGGTGCAAATATTTTGGTGACTTTAATGTCCCTTAAATTTGCCATAAACATAAGTCACGCCCCCACTGCAGTTTCCATGGTGCCATCATGTTTGACTGTGGTATGTAGTCTCCCCAGTACCAGATCCAGTAGAGCTGTCAGTCAGTTCCATTGTAGAAAGAAGCAGTGTCGGCCCGGCCCACCAGGAGACCAGGAAACTCCCGGTGGGCCCAGGAATCAGCGGGCCCTTCTGCTCACCCAATTGTTTGACTTGTATGTAAGAGAGAAGAGAGGGAATGGAGGGAAGAATGGATGATAATATGTAAGGAGAAGTGATTAAAATAATAAAGGAAGAAGAAAAAGAACAAAGAAGAAAAGTGAATGAAGAAAAAAAGGAAAACTAATTTGCAGAGTGAGCTTGCACTCAAAGGTTTCCTGGTGGGCCCCGGGCATCCCAGTCCGACACAGGAAAGGAGAGAAAACGTAAATATCACCCCACCCCCTCTCTCTCGCCTGTGTCACATGACTCCGAGTGAATGGCAAGATGCTGCCGTCCGTCTCGGTTTGACTGGCTACGACTTGTGCTCTGGCTCCCACGAGTCCAAAGCCATTATTGTTGGGGTGCAAAGCCCTCGCTCTCTCAATGGCCGGTACACTTGAAAGACGCCAGTTTGAATGGCGGCCAATAAAAGGGATTATGGCTTTTATATTGGAGGGCAGGGAGTGATGCGTGTGCCCCTTTTGAGCGGTGGGATCTCCCAGCCAAGGCCTCGTTGTTTATGCATGGGGAGTCTGCCTGTGAATGGCTGTGGGTGCCCTAATCTCTAAATAGCCCCCCCACCCATGCACTTGGCTGTGGGACTGTTTGTTACATGAAGATTCCGACATTCCACTTTGCTTTGAAGCTGCTTCTCTTTTTATCTGCCCTTTGATACAGGATTTTGTCCCAGGCTTTATTATTCCTACCTCTTTAATTCTAACAGCCTCTCTTTAACCCTTGGGAAGCCGAGGCCATACACTCTAATGTATACCCATGTAACATGTATATATATTTGTGTGTGGGGTAACAGGGGGGCACAGCGGGTGTCATTACTGACTCGTAATTATGGGGTGCGATGTTTCATTCCAGGAATATTCTCTGTGGGATGTGTCCCTAGAAATAAAGGATAAAAATATGTATATATATATATTCCTACTTGTATAGGTAGCGCTATACATTAATCCTACAGACTAGGGGAGGGGACAGGAGCAGTAATATTGCCTTGGGAGGATTTCATACTTAATGTGTTGCGCCTATGGATTGGGCACGGTTCCTACTAATTAGCAAATAGCAGGTTTTTATAGCCGACATGCTCTGCTCAGCTCTTACATCCTTCTGCCAATAAACTGAAATTCTCCTGTGTAGTCAGGTAAAGTCTGTGCATATTACTTTAAATCTTAAAGGGGCAGTTTACACCTAAGGACAATGATTAATATTTATATATATACTTTCTGCCAGTGAAAAAATGTTTCCTTGGTTATATTTTCAATCATAAAGCAGTAATGGAGAATTCAAGAAATGGTTGGATAGTTTTTAGCATTTGAAAATACCCAGCGACTGGTACGAAGCCTCAGGTACTGATACCTTCTTTCTATCCTTATGCTTTCAGTAGGGCTGAGAGCTTGAGTACAACAACAACAACTCAAGGTTGGGCAGTACAGAATGTCATATTGTCCTACAGTTGCCTCCATGTTCTGTTATTATCATTTTTACTTCTGCCACATTGTTCTACTCTATGACTTTCCCTATTTTCTCAATCTTATCCTACTGTCTTCATCTTGCCCTACTGTCTCCATCTTATCCTACTGTCTCCATCTTGTCCTACTGTCTCCATCTTGTCCTATTGTCTGCATCTTTTCCCAATGTCTCTATCTTACCCTACTGTCTCCATCTTGTCCTACTGTCTCCATCTTGTCTTACTGTCTCCATCTTGCCCTACTGTCTCCATCTTGTCCTACTGTCTCCATCTTGTCCTACTGTCTCCATCTTGTCCTACTGTCTACATGTAAATCTTGTCCTACTGTCTCCATCTTGTCCTACTCTCTCCATCTTGTCCTGTCTTCATCTTGCCCTACTGTCTCCATCTTGTCCTACTGTCTCCATCTTGTCCTACTGTCTCCATCTTGCCCTACTTTCTCCATCTTGTCCTACTGTCTCCATCTTGTCCTACTGTCTAAATCTTGTCCTACTGTCTCCATCTTGTCCTACTCTCTCCATCTTGTCCTGTCTTCATCTTGCCCTACTGTCTCCATCTTGTCCTACTGTCTCCATCTTGCCCTACTGTCTCCATCTTGTCCTACTGTCTCCATCTTGCCCTAAGTGATGCATATTGTGCAGAGTTGTAACCAGTGTGTAGTTGTATAGTCGCACTAATAAGTGGGTGTCTATCTCAGACTGATCACAGAGCAAGTGTTTTTGCTGTAGAAGAAAAGCTCCTTTTGATTTGAGATTTGGGTGGGTGTCTCTGCTCCTCATGTGCGCTGTGGTAATAAGGGTAAATAAGTTGTGGAATGTGTTGGTACATTGGCTTGTTTCATTCGCCCCTCACCCTGCAGGATTGGGTTACTCAGGAGAACACACAGCAGCTCCTTGTCCCTGGCTGTGGTGTAAAGAACATTAATGAACAGGGCTAGGACCTACCACTAATCACCTTACCCCTCCACCCCCGCTTCTCTTAGATTCTCCCATTAAGAGTGAGTAGAGGTTGTGTGTGGCCTTTCAACCACAGATCCCTATGGGCAAACGTCAGGTATTCACTGTGCTCCAGGCTGCTCCCTCCCCCTACAGCTGCTCACCAATAGCATCTTCCACTTACTCATGTTCCTCTGTGGAAAAATTATTTTATTTTAGGGGCCAGAGCTTGGCCTTGAAAATCAGTGACTCCAGGAGGGAAGGGGACCTTTAATGGGGACCAATGTCCAACTAATGCTTCTCAGACTCATTTTCAGCTGAGTTTGGGTATTATTCCATGTATTTGGCCAGAGAGTGCTGCAAAGTGAAAGTGAAAGTACTTTGAATGAACTATGGCTGACTCCCTGTACATGCTGGATCATTATGTTATTGGCTCATTAAGATGCCACACCCCTTTAATACAGGTCACTTAATAAACCCACATCAAATATGGCTGAATTGCATGTTGATGCAGGCTGCAGTGGTTTCTGTGAATCCGAGCAAAAGTGCCACTAAATAAATTGCTGATTTAACAGCCGGAATTGGGAAGTGTCTGATTTAAAGGGTGGCTTAATGATCAGCCCTAAAACCTACCTTTTTATGTGTTCTTCTTTGCACAGAAGTCAAGCCAAAATCTCGCCCCCTGTTGACAGATTATTTGTTTCAAGAGCGGCTTCAGTCCCAGCGAGCAGGCAGGAGTTCCCAGAGAGGTAAGGCTTCCATGGCTAGGGACATAATCTTGCATTCTGCATGGCTGCACGGAAATCAGTGTTGTCTGCAGCATGCATCTGAAATAACTGAGGAGTAGCTGTGCATGCATTATATGTGTGGGGATTTAAAGGGGGCGTGGTTACTCAGTAATACCCCAATAATTGGTACCAGGTCAGTTTTTCGGGGGGCAGGCAGTAGCATGCAGTGGGATAATAAAGAAAAAATGCTTGCACAGCCTTCTCCCACAGATGTATTTCTTCACTGGGATTTTAACTTTCTGGAGAGTGTGTATAGTAAGGATTGTGTGTATAGTAAGGATTTGTGTATAGTAAGGATTGTGTGTATAGTAAGGATTGTGTGTATAGTAAGGATTGTGTGTATAGTAAGGATTGTATGTATAGTAAGGATTGTGTGTTTAGTGTGTTTAAGCAAGAGTTTGTCAGGTTTGTAGGATATGGAGCATAGTAAAGCAGGATTGTGTGTATAGTAAGGATTGTGTAGATGGGATGAGACTGTAGTTGTATAGTAAGGTAAGATGGTGCCGGGGGTTGTAGTTATGGGATAGTGGGTAAAGTAAAGCAACTTATGTCACAAGTGTTAAACCTGCAGGATGAAGTTAAGTGGATTCTGGGAGTTGTAGTTGTACAAGAGGGAAGGGTTGCAGAAGCTCGACTTGGGGCCCCAGCAAAGTCTACAGCCTCTGGTTATTTCCTTTCCAAGGCTTAGTGGCCTATTGAATCCCTTGATCCTATAACTGTGTTCCCCGCCCGAGGGGTTAATGAGGAATTGTGGGAGAAGCCTGGCACGGGGCCCAATGCATTGGCGAATTCATCCAGACTGAGCCAAAACAAACACTGACTCTCAGCTAATTCATAAAGTAAGTGTGAGACCCCCTTCCCTGTCAGGCTTGCACCCCCCCATATAGGGGCATTGTGGGTACTGGGGGGCAGGAAGGAAGCTCATACAGTAGCAGATTGTGCAGTAAATTCAGTCAGCGAGTTCTGGAAGCAGTGGCTTCATTAGTCCATAAAAGTCTCTTGTATTTCTCTGGAATTGCCCCGAGGGAAGGGTAGATCTGCATTAATATGTGTGGGGCGAGGAAACTCTGGGAGTTGTAGTTTAACATCCACAGACTAGTGTTGCTTGGACCAGTCAGGAAAGAAGCTTTGTATATTATTTGTATATTATTCACCACAAAACACAGGCCTTGAGGTCATGGAGCTAAGCCTGGTCTGATAAGTGTTGAACTGGGGCCCCCCACCCCAGCCACAAGATCCCCTGCATGGCAAACCTCATGCCACCCCCTCAGCACCCACAGGGACTGTCACCTCAGGGCTCCCCAACCACAAGATCCTCCGCCAGCTCTGCTGTGTGGCACAATGGCACGTTAGACAGGAAGTTGTCACTGCATTTATACCGCTGTGTGTCCTGGGGGAATAATTAGGAATGTGCCACTGCATTTATACCGCTGTGTGTCCTGGGGGAATAATTAGGAATGTGCCACTGCATTTATACCGCTGTGTGTCCTGGGGGAATAATTAGGAATATGCCACTGCATTTATACCGCTGTGTGTCCTGGGGGAATAATTAGGAATGTGCCACTGCATTTATACCACTGTGTGTCCTGGGGGAATAATTAGGAATGTGCCACTGCATTTATACCGCTGTGTGTCCTGGGGGAATAATTAGGAATGTGCCACTGCATTTATACCTCTGTGTGTCCTGGGGGAATAATTAGGAATATGCCACTGCATTTATACCGCTGTGTGTCCTGGGGGAATAATTAGGAATGTGCCACTGCATTTATACCTCTGTGTGTCCTGGGGGAATAATTAGGAATGTGCCACTGCATTTATACCGCTGTGTGTCCTGGGGGAATAATTAGGAATGTGCCACTGCATTTATACCGCTGTGTGTCCTGGGGGAATAATTAGGAATGTGCCACTGCATTTATACCGCTGTGTGTCCTGGGGGAATAATTAGGAATGTGCCACTGCATTTATACCACTGTATGACCTGGGGGCATTAAACAGGAAGGTGGCACTGCAACTTTATGTCCTGGGGGCATTAAACAGGAAGTTGTCACTGCATTTATACTGCTGTATGTCTTAGAGGGATTAAACAGGTAGTTGACACTGCATTTATACTGCTGTGTGTCCTGGGAGAATAATTCGGAAGTTGCCAGTGCATTTATACCACTGTGTGTCCTGTCCGCCATAGCAAGAGGCTGAGACTGTTCACTACAATCCAATGTTAATTCTGCAGAATTGGACAATATCAGCCCGACTCCATTTGAGTGTAAAGATTTAGCCGCATTGTTTTCATTCTGGTGTTACTCTTAGGCAGGTGGTATAGACGCACGCAATAAACGCTGCTCTTCTTTCCCTGCGAGTAAAGGTCAGTGTGATGCGACCCTGTGTCTGATGGATTAACTGAGTGACAGCGCAGGCCGGGATTTATAGCCCACAGGCCATTTCATTAGCCCTCTGCTGCTGCCACTCTCTCTGTGATTATTGGCTTAGGTCTGTTCCTGTATAAGACACAAAACAATATTTTCTTCCATGTTTTTGCTGAAACCCTAAAATCACATTTGTTTTCTTCAAAAATAAGAATTATTTTTCATGATTTCCAATAACAATTTTAAAAAATAAATAATAAACCGTCCGTGTTTGGGAAACTCTGTTGTTGATGCAAAATGTTAAATACGTGCTGACACGGAGAAATGCGCCATAGGCTGTTTGAAATGGCAAAGAGGTGGGGGGGCCATGATGCGGACGCGGGCGAAATAACAACATCAAATCATTAGGTGAAAGGCTCTGGGAAATTGATTGGAAAGGTCAAACCCAAAAGCAGATCCATCACTTAAAATTAGGGAGACCATAAACCAATGTCTCATTTGCATAGGGGAGTCCAGTGGGTGGAGAGCGGCCTATGGAAAGCATATACAGCTATGAGACCTGTTATCCAGAATGCTTGGGATGTGGGGTTTTCTGGATAACAGATCTCTCCATAATTTGGATCTTCATGCCTTAAAAATGAATGTTAGCATTAAATAAGCCCAATAGCATACCTCCCAACATTTTGGAAACAGAAAGAGGGACAGAAAGAGTTGCTGCGCGGAGCATGGTGAAATGTTTTGACCACACCTATTTTTATGGCCACACCCCCTAATTACTAAAATGTCCATCTTACAAAATTTGGCAGGTTATGAAAGTTTGAACACATTTCTATAGTTTTTATATGTTATTACAGTTCTGCTAATGGTTTTTATATGTTTTATACAGTTTTGCTAACTGTATAAATAAGAAATAATCAAGTTTATCTTCACTATTCCTCTCTCAGCATCTGTTTCTCTTCATTCTGTCTTCATGCAGCAGTTGGGTGTCAGATATTCACTGACAGTTACATCCAATATATCTTATAGGGGGGCTCCTTTTGCCTAGAAGATGTATTAGAACTCACTCAAAATAGCTGCCTTTTGCACAAATCCTGCATGTAGAGAGACATGGTGGGACATTCACTAAGATTCGTTATTGCGCCAGCGTCCGATTCGCCGCACTTCGCCAGGCGTATTTTTGCCAGCGCTACACAAATTCACTAAAATCCAAAGTTGCACTCAGGGGAAGCGTAAGGTTGCAAAGTTGCGCTAGCGTTAATTCGCCAAGCAAAGCAAAGTTACGCTAGCGATGGTTAATTTGCATACGGCGCCAAAATTGGAAGTATTCGTAGCAGCACTACACAAGCCTGGGAAACCTTCAAAACGGCAAATAAAATTTTTATTTTGCCCTACACATGTTTCAACTGTATAGTTAATGTGCCATGAGTTAGGAAATGTAGGGGGGAAGGAGGGGAGCCCCAAAATATTTTACGAACTTTTTCAGTCTATCACCCATTAAAAATTAAAAAATGCCAGCGTTTTTTGGGACTTAGAAAAAATTTTAACTTTTTTTTTAAGCAATCCCTATCTTCTCTATCAAACTTCGCCTGGTCTGAGGTGGCGAAGGAAGTCTGGCGTAAAAGGTAGCGTTCAGAAAAATGCGCACTTTTGTGAATTTGCGTAGTTATGTCCGTTGCGCAAATTCGCCAGGCGTAAGGGTGCAAAGTAACACTTTTTCCTCCTATTAAAGAATAAGTATACATAATAAATGTAATATTGATGAGGGGACTATTCTAAGCACCTTTGCAATGTACATTCATCATTTATTTTGTTTTAATTCCAAGATATTAAGGGATACATGTGCTGTTAATATGAATGAATTGTGTTACAACAGCGCCACCTGCTGGTCATTTTCCCACCAGTCTGACCAGCAAGTAGTCAAGGAAGTTGTCAGGAGAAAGAAAGAGGCTGATGTTCTTCTGCTTAGGAATAAAATTAGAAACCTTTCTCACATCTTTCCTAAGCAGAAGAACATCAGAGTTCTGCAAATAGTCTCAGAATATCACTATGTACACCATACTAACAGTTAATTTAAAGGTGAACAAAGGTACATAATCACCAAGTGAGATCCTATCATCTATCTATGGGCCATATTGGGCTGATCCAATCAATGGCCAGTGCACATCTCTCATTAGAAATGGACATCTATGAGCTTTAAGCAGGCATCGCCCAATGGGTAATTAATATGTAGATGAGCGCAGGGCAATGGGATACATAGTCCAGTAACCTGCCAGCTAATCCAAGAGCAGCCAAGTCAGCAGGTTGTATCAACCCAAGTTATCATGTAAAGTAGCTCATTACCCAGAATTCTGTCTTCCAATAGAAGCCCTACGTGTTGTACAGCTATAGAGCTAATTACCCAGCATCCTTTGTGGTGGAAGGAACGCCATACACTGCCCTCCATGATCCTGGTGAGTCAGGTGATCACTCGGAATCCCTAATAGAATTCTGTGTGCCGTACACTGACTCCTGAACCCGACGAGCTGTGAATTTGTTCATGAGTGAGTCATTACTAGATTCTGGCAGTACCAATACAGACAGCGAGTTTGTGGCTGTCGGAGAGATCAGAGCGTTGCTAAATATTTACACAACAAAGCTGAGGTCTGGCTCTTATTCACTCAGCCGCACAATCAAACGCTTCCCTTACACATTCCCATATTCCGCTTCCCGGCCTGGATTCCGACTGCAGATGCTTCTACTTCCAACATAATGAGCTTTTGTATAGAGGGTGACAAAAGGGACAAAGGGGTTTCATGGTTTTTATTGAAAACTTTACAAGGAAAAATTATAGCGAAAGAGAGATAGATGGATAGAAGATTGATTGATAGATGAGAGCGAGATAGATAAATAGATATGTCGATATATTTTATAGATAGATAGATAGATAGATAGATAGATAGATAGATAGACATATAGATAGATGATATAGAGATAGATAGACAGACAGACAGATAGATAGATATACACACTGATAGATAGACAATAGATATAGAGAGAGATACAGAGAGAGAGAGAGAGAGAGATAGATAGATAGATGATAGATAGATAGATAGATAGATAGATAGATAGATAGAGAAAGCGATTGGCTTCTTTTAACTCTGTTTCTGATATATTGTTTAGGGGAGATAAAGTCCCTCCAAAATTTTATCTGCCCTCTATAGCCAATAACGACCTTACAAATAAGTGAATATTCGGTTGGAACAGTCATTCTGATATAGATATATAATGATATTTCATCTGCCCTCTCCTCTGAATCTGATTGGATTCTGAATGCTTTTTTTAAAAAAGAAAATATCATTCTAAACAACTTCCCAATAGCCATTAATTACTCATATCTATTGATTTTCATGCTATGTGTACATTTATTTGTTACTAAAAGCAGAGTCTTTGCCCCTTTCTGTTCTCTGGATGTCTGTTGTCCGAGTCTGCAACTGGCTTCTGCTACATTGTTTCAGGAGTCAGAACTAGCAGTGCAGAGAATATAAACAGCCAGACACTGCTTTTCAATTACATTTACACCACTGAAACAATGTAATGAGTGTATATGGGAAAATTGCTGGAATAGACAATGTTATACCTGTGTCTCCCCCTCCCAAGCTGACACTCTCCCGTCCCTGCTGTTCCCTCTGACAGTTTTGTGTTTAACAACCTGGTTTTATTTCTACCTTAAACAGCCTGAGTAATGTTCCCCCATTGAAAACCAAAGCAGCTGTGAAGAATTCTCGGCACATAAAATTCTGCTGCAGTTGCTGCCTGTCTGTATCCCCAGCCTTTATGCACCCCATCTAACTTATTGCACTCCATCTACTGTACGTCTCTGCACTCCATCTACTTTAATTACCTCTCTGCACTTTATCTAAGTCTCTACACTCCATCTTCCTTAATTACTTCTCTGCACTCTATGTCTCTGCACTTCATTTACATCTCTGCTCTCCATTTTTCTCTCTGCACTCCATCTACCTTAATTACCTCTCTGCACTCCATCTATGTCTCTGCACTCCCTCTACTTCTCTGCTCTCCATCTATCTCTCTGCACACCATCTATGTCTTCACTCCATCTATGTCTCTGCACTCCATCTACATCTCTGCTCTCCATTTGCCTCTCTGCACTCTATCTACCTTAATTACCTCTCTGCACTCCATCTAAGTCTCTGCACTCCGTCTACATCTCTGCTCTCCGTTTGCCTCTCTGCACTCCATCTACCTTAATTACCTCTCTGCACTCCATCTATGTCTCTGCACTCCCTCTACTTCTCTGCTCTCCATCTATCTCTCTGCACACCATCTGTCTTCACTCCATCTATGTCTCTGCACTCCGTCTACATCTCTGCTCTCCATTTGCCTCTCTGCACTCCATCTACCTTGATTACCTCTCTGATCGCCATCTATGTCTCTGCACTCCATCTAGCTTAATTACCTCTATGCACTCCATCCACCTCTCTGTACTCCATCTATGTCTCTGCAATCCATTGATGTAATTGCAATATGTCTATATCTCTGCTCTCCATTTGCCTCTCTGCATTCCATCTACATCTCTGCACTCCATCTACCTTAATTGCACTTTGTCTGCGTCTCTGCACTCCATCTACATCTCTGCAGGCCCAGATTTGCGGCAAGGCCCCAATGGCCCAGGCCTAGGGCAGCAAAAATAAAGGGGAGGTATGCCACCCAGCCAGGTTGTAATCTGCTTGATTCTGGAGCACTAAGGGGTGCGCTGGAGGACATTGGTCTCAGGGTGCACTAGGGGGGAAATCTGGCCCTGCCTTTCTGCACTTTATCTTATGTCTCTGCACCCCATCTCTCTGTCTGCACCCCATACTGTATACAGCTCTGCACTCCATCTATACATTACAGTTGTTATTTCAGTTAATCCCCTTTAACCCTTTTGCAGAGAGGAAAGGTGGAGCGAGAGGCTCGTGTCCAGCAAAGGTCACAATGTTTCCATTTATTTCTCTCTGTGTCGGAGAAGCAATTTGGGGAAAGGAATTGAAACATTGTGTGCCAGTGACATTTTTATGTTATTGCAAAATGTCTTTTTCCATAAAGATAATTCTCCCAATCACCGGCTGAAATACAATGGGACATAAATGCTGCACCCGCCGCGCTGCTTTAGGGCATTGACTGCGTCTGTTCCTTGTTCCCAGCGTCTAATAACAATGTTTTATACCTCCCAGTACGTGGGGTTGGAGGAATATTTCAGGAAGGAACGGATCTGACTTTACTCATGACATGGTGATCAGAGCAAAACTGATTAGCAGCCAATGAGTTAACTGAAAACAATTCCATGTATTGCACTACATTTCAATCCCATTTAGTCTCCCATGGATTAGAAAGAAAAACTGTTGTTTGTAGGTGAGTCAGTTGTTTGATCCAGTACACTAGGTTTAATGGATTCATAGTGACATAAAAATGTTAAAACAAGATTCCAATTCTTCTTCTCCAGTCAGTCCCACCATAGCAGCATTGATTGATAAGTGGGAAGGGTTAATGTGGATGAGATGGGCACCCATGCACAATCACTATGATTATAGCAAAGTGCTAATTAGTATTTTGGGTTAGTAAATGTGGTATGACAGGTTCATACAGAGGGCACCCATTGTGTTCTGCTGCAGATCTATGGGAGATACAGTGGGTCCTTATTCCTTATGTGGCCCTTTTGTGTTCATTGGTATCCAGAGCAGAGATGAATATATAAGTAATGGGGGGCTAGGCATGATACTGATAAGGGGCACCATTATTCCTTTGCCACTGACTCTCCCAGAAACTCATAAACAGTGATATTTGGGGGTCCAATGAATACAACTGCACCACTGCAGGTAGGAAAAGGTATTGCAAAACTAAACTGTGACAGCAGAGCAACATAGTGACTGTATTGCAAGATGGAGACAGTAGGGCAAGATGGAGACAGTAGGACAAGATGGAGACAGTAGGGCAAGATGGAGACAGTAGGGCAAGATGGACACAGTAGGGCAAGATGGAGACAGTAGAACAAGAAGGAGACAGTAGGGCAAAATTAAGACAGTAGGGCAAGATGGAGACAGTAGGGCAAGATGGAGACAGTAGGACAAGATGGAGACAGTAGGGCAAGATGGAGACAGTAGGACAAGATGGAGACAGTAGGACAAGATGGAGACAGTAGGGCAAGATGGAGACAGTAGGACAAGATGGAGACAGTAGGGCAAGATGGAGACAGTAGGACAAGATGGAGACAGTAGGACAAGATGGAGACAGTAGAACAAGAAGGAGACAGTAGGGCAAAATTAAGACAGTAGGGCAAGATGGAGACAGTAGGGCAAGATGGAGACATTAGGGCAAGATGGAGACAGTAGGGCAAAATTAAGACAGTAGGGCAAGATGGAGACAGTAGGGCAAAATTAAGATAGTAGGGCAAGATGGAGACAGTAGGGCAAGATGGAGACATTAGGGCAAGACGGAGACAGTAGGGCAAGATGGAGACAGTAGGGCAAGATGGAGACAGTAGAGCAAGATGAAGACAGTAGGACAAGATGGAGACAGTAGGGCAAAATGAAGACAGTAGGACAAGATGGAGACAGTAGGACAAGATGGAGACAGTAGGGCAAAATGAAGACAGTAGGACAAGATGGAGACAGTAGGACAAGATGGAGACAGTAGGATTAGAGGGAGACAGTTGGGAAAGATGAAGCTAGCAGGGCAAGATGCAAACAGTAGGACAAGATGGATATAGTAAGGCAAGATGGAGACAGCAGGGCAAGATGGAGACAGTAGGGCAAGATGGAGACCGTAAGGCAAAATGAAGACAGCAGGACAAGATGGAGACAGTAGGGAAAGATGAAGACAGTAGGGAAAGCTGAAGATAGTAGGGCAAGATGGAGACAGTAGGACAAGATGGAGACAGTAGGGCAAGATGGAGACAGTAGGACAAGATGGAGACAGTAGGGAAAGATGAAGACAGTAGGGAAAGCTGAAGATAGGGCAAGATGGAGACAGTAGGACAAGATGGAGACAGTAGGGCAAGATGAAGACAGTTGTTTAATTAGAACCACCAACATCTACAAGGCTGTTGGAATGGTCTAAGGGTTGTAGTTACTAGGTCTCCTATACCTGGTGGGGTTCTCTAGAAGTGCTGGGGCCCTTGGAGCCTTGTACACCATCTAGGTTTGATTGTGAGCTCCTGACCCACAGAGCTTAAATCAGTTATTATTAGAACCTTCTACCCACAATGGCTGTTACAATGTTATCTCTGAGCTGATTTCTAGATGGAGGCTAAATATACTAATGATTCTACCAACTTTTCTAGGCTGCAGTGCCTGACCCAAATCTTAGGGGTGGGGGAATAAAGATTATGTATGTGATTATGTCCTCTGTCTGTCTGTCTGTCTGTCACAACTGACCTCCATGTCCAACTCATGCTTTTATAGGGGAACTGTAATATGTTACAGATGGAATTAGCAGACTTGACAGGGAAATATGTTATGACCCCCATGCCTCAAAGAAAACATAAATTGTAGAGTGAACTTGCCCTTTAACCCATGGATTACTGGACAGGTAGTGAGAATTGTGATTCTCAGCTGCAACTGTGATATAAAGTGAGCTCACATCTGTTGATTTGCTGGTGCAGGAGATAGATGGGGGGGTGGAGTGGAACTGACTGGTGACCCCCAAACTAATTACTTTCTAGCCAGTGTTACTGCTATGCACCCTGAGCTTACAGGGCCCGTTCCTTATACCCCATGTGACATGTACTGTATATGAGTACTGTATATATATATATATAGATATATGTGTGTGCATTCTAATGAATGGAATCACCACTTCTCCAGCCTATACAGAAATCATACGACCAGCCCATTACGTATTTATATTGAATATGTTACTTTGTATCTGCTGACTGGACTCATTAAGTTCCAGGAGATGCCAAGGTCTTTGGTGTGTGATGCATCTGAAATGATAGTAAATGATTAATCAGGACCATTAGTATTAATAAAGGGAGTGTTCTACAGCTGGCTATTTCTTATTAGTGCTAATTAGGATATGGATCACTTTCATTAAATATGTATTCACCTGTTTCCATAATTCATTACCCCCAATTAAGGATGGATGTAACTTACCTGCTTTAAATCACGCAGAACTTTTTTATATAGCCCCATCAAGCTGTTTGTAGAGTTAAACAGAACCACTATCATTTCCTTACTTACTTGTATTGTATGTTTAAACTGGTTTTAGCAGCATCTCGGCTCCTATTCATGTGCGTTTTTCTGTTGATTCTGCTATAGTTCCAGGGGTACCCAGGGCACAAATAAGCACTCACCCCAAATCTACCCCTAACTGACCTTCAGACTGGGCCCCCTTAGCTCATAACAAGGTTACAGATATATAGAAGCATTGGGGTGTCACCCTGCTATAGTTCCAGGGGTACCCAGGGCACAAATAAACACTCACCCCAAATCTCCCCCTAACTGACCTTCAAACTGGGCCCCCTTAGCTCATAACAAGGTTACAGATATATAGAAGCATTGGGGTAACAGTCACCCTGCTATAGTTCCAGGGGTACCCAGGGTACAAATAAGCACTCACCCCAAATCTCCCCCTAACTGACCTTCAGACTGGGCCCCCTTAGCTCATAACAAGGTTACAGATATATAGAAACATTGGGGTAACAGTCACCCTGCTATAGTTCCAGGGGTACCCAGGGCACAAATAAGCACTCACCCCAAATCTCCCCCTAACTGACCTTCAGACTGGGCCCCCTTAGCTCATAACAAGGTTACAGATATATAGAAACATTGGGGTGTCACCCTGCTATAGTTCCAGGGGTACCCAGGGTACAAATAAACACTCACCCCAAATCTCCCCCTAACTGACCTTCAGACTGGGCCCCCTTAGCTCATAACAAGGTTACAGATATATAGAAATATTGGGGTGTCACCCTGCTATAGTTCCAGGGGTACCCAGGGTACAAATAAACACTCACCCCAAATCTCTCCCTAACTGACCTTCAGACTGGGCCCCCTTAGCTCATAACAAGGTTACAGATATATAGAAATATTGGGGTGTCACCCTGCTATAGTTCCAGGGGTACCCAGGGTACAAATAAGCACTCACCCCAAATCTCCCCCTAACTGACCTTCAGACTGGACCCCCTTAGCTCATAACAAGGTTACAGATATATAGAAACATTGGGGTGTCACCCTACTATAGTTCCAGGGGTACCCAGGGCACAAATAAGCACTCACCCCAAATCTCCCCCTAACTGACCTTCAGACTGGGCCCCCTTAGCTCATAACAAGGTTACAGATATATAGAAACATTGGGGTGTCACCCTGCTGTAGTTCCAGGGGTACCCAGGGTACAAATAAACACTCACCCCAAATTCTCTTTTCATATTTTACAGTAGTGACTTCATGAGGTGAAAAGACAAGTCATTGTGTTGAGGGGTCAGAAGGCAAAGAAACATTGTGCCACAAAGCTGTGACTGTGAAACCACAATAGAAGTTGTGTAATAATTTAAGATAAACACAAGGAGTTGCCGGCATTACCCATTTGCACAGGAGGAAGACCCCGAGGGCTGAGGTTTATGTGGTTTAGGGAGTGGGACTGGTCAGGGGAGAGACCTCCAGAGCTCAGCAGCACTGACCCCCCACTAAGGGAGATTTATCACTAACAAGATCTGTGTTTTTGTTCAGATCTGAGAGCTTTCCCTCTAGTCCTATAGGGGCGACAATGTTTCTCTAGTGTTGCCCTACGTGGGGCCCTCCAGCAGCAAAGACCTGAAGTAAAATTCACAGAAATGCAGTTTTTTCATCAAAGTGTTGAGAACACTGGAATGTTTCCCTAGTTTGTGTTTATAGCCCTGGGGGGCAACAGAATTAAGTAGAAGCCAGTGTAAAGGCCGTAACAGAGATAAATGGAAAACATTTCATACCTCCCAACCGTTTTTCATGGAACAACCCCAATTTGCTCCACTCGCAATCCCAGATTGTTGAACGGTCCCGAGTTTATGTTTGATCTCCTGCACTGACACCAGAAAAATATACAAAATCTCTAAAATGTAATTAAACAAGAGGCTTTTTGACAGAAAGCCCAGAATACTTGGCACCTGCGCTTAGATACATTTGTAACTATTTATTATGAGCAAAGTTACAATTGTAACTACTTAAGATAAGCAGGTCTCTTGGATGAACTGAGACTCACAGCTTAAAGGACAATTCACCTTCATTGTAACTGTGAGAACACATCAAACCTGACCCTAAAATCCCCAGAAATGTTTTCAGAGGGCGTGGCCACAAAATGGGCGTGATCAAAACCTCCTCCTATTTTCAAATGTTGGAAGGTATGACAAAGGGATAGAAGCAAGGTTAGATGAAGCAGAGCGATCTAGAGCAAAGCATTTATTTAGCTTTTTGGGCTGTGAAATTGGGACATTGTATGATGGTATCACCCCTATCATTCTATCGGTATCATTCTATTATGGTTCTACCCCATTATGGAACTGTATTATGGTACCTCCCCTTTATGGAACTGTATTATGGTACCTCCCCTTTATGGAACTGTATTATGGTACCTCCCTTTATTGAACTATATTATGGTTCTGCCCCATTATGGAACTGTATTATGGTACCTCCCCTTTATGGAACTGTATTATGGTACCTCCCTTTATTGAACTATATTATGGTTCTGCCCCATTATGGAACTGTATTATGGTACCTCCCTTTATTGAACTATATTATGGTTCTGCCCCATTATGGAACTGTATTATGGTACCTCCCCTTTATGGAACTGTATTATGGCACTTCCCCTTTATGGAACTGTGTTATGGTACCTCCCCTTTATGGAACTATATTATGGTACCTCCCCATTATGGAACGGTATTATGGTACCTCCCCATTATGGAACTGTATTATGGTACCTCCCCATTATGGAACTGTATTATGGTACCTCCCCATTATGGAACTATAGCTAGTGTCTCCACTTAAAGGAACTGACTGTAGGATGGTACCATTGCAGTGTTCCTTGCAGAACTGTAGGATGGTACCACCAAGTAATAATTGTAATAACTGATCTGTTTTTAGCAGCTAAATAGTTTGATACATGTGCAATTCCTGCTTGTGCCCATTGATAACTACCCCATCATTGTTTCCCCAGAACCCCATATCCAGTACGAGCAGACGGGCTCTGACGCCATTCTACGCTGTGGGACGGTGGATCAGGACGCTGCAGTTACGTGGACTGTAAATGGGACTGATATTGAGAACCCACATCTGAACGGCTCCTCTTTGCTTCTGCATAATGTCAACTTGTCTCACAGCGGCTACTACTCGTGCTTTGAGGGCTCCTCCTGGAAGCTGTGGCATCAGACCAATCTCCGGGTGGGCAGTAAGTACCCACAATGCACCATTACATATGTCACTTAGTATTCTGCTTCCTATAAGTGTAACTAATAGCAGAGCTGGGGGGCCCTGGTGGGGCTCAGGAGTCACATTCCCCGGTTCATAGCCCACAGCTTTCATTTGCCTAATTCCATTCTGTGCCGCTAACAAACACAATTTATTTCCTGCTCAGCACTTTCATGGGGACATAAATATTATATTAACTTTTTATGGGCTGCAGTGAAATTAGCCTGAAGGTGTGATATTTATTGTGCCGGGTGCTGCTTAATTAACTCACAGGCCATGGAATGTGCCCAATTGTGTCCCGTTGTGTTGGGGCAACGTCTACAAATTGTTCCCCATCACACTCAAGCCAACTGCACCCCTGCCCACATGTATGTACAGGTATATGGGAATCAATCTCCATTCCCCAAGCGTCTTATATCTTTATATCACCAATTGCTGCTGTTTTGTATGCTTCATGTACTACTGTATATTCAGTATATGACTCAAACTGAGGGCCCCTCCGATAAAGGCATTGTCTACATTTTTATGGGTGGGGATAAATAATGAATTTCAACTTTATGGTGGTTATTTACTAAACTCCAAATGGCAAAACCCCAAAAAATACTTGTTTTCTTCTCAAATCCAAATTTTTAGTGGAAAAAAAACCACAAATTTTTGGGGATTTATTATACCCCAAGTAGAGTCCTGAACGGAACCAGTTTGTTAAACCCAAACCCGACCCACAACCTGCATACTTATCCGCTTCGACCCACTACCCGACTTGCAAGTATCTTATCCGCAACCCAATCCGCTGACCATCAAGAAACAGGAAGTGCAGTCATTGTAAACCGGAAGTGACATCATTAGAAGTGGTCGTGATCAGAAAAAAAGGAGTAAAACAGGAAGTGCTGTCATTGTAAACCGGAAGTGACATCATCAGAAGTAGGTATGATCAGAAAAAAAGGAGTAAAACAGGAAGTGCCGTAATTGTAAACCGGAAGTGACATAATCAGAAGTAGGCGTGATCCGAAAAAAAGGAGTGAAACTCGCTATTGAGGAGACCCGCAACCCGACCCGCAAACCCAGAGAACCAGCGACCCGCTTTTATGCCCAATCTCCCGAAACTTCTACCTGCACCCCACAGGGTACCGCAGGTTTTCGCGGTTACTGACCCACTGCAGGACTCTAACCCCAAGGATGGAAATAGCCCGAATCTGAAAATCCGGCATCTCAGGTTGCATATAAGTCAATGGGAGAAGTCCCAAAGATATTTTGATCTGCTCTGGTTTTATACAATCTGAAGGTGTAGTGGTTTTCAGGCTAAATCAGAAAAAAATCTTTTTGGGTGGAAAATCCAAAAAATTCATACAATTCGTTTTTTTTTTCATGAATGTTTCAGGTTTCTTTCACGCAAAAAAAATTTGTGGAAAAATGTATTGAAAAATACAGAGAGAAAACCTGTACTGAGTTTTTTTCAGAAAATATTGAGAAAAATTCAGACTTTGATAAATGGGCCTCCCCATGTCTCTGTTTGCTTTATTGCCACCAAGGGTTAAGTCCTTAATTTGTGTTGGTTTATATGTTGTAGACTGATTATTACCCATTACATATACACATTAGTAATACATTCTATATGATGCCACTAGGTGGCGCCTTCTAAAAAAGTGTCAGATCTCAGCTAAAATCTGTGGAATATGGCAGTGCTGCAAAGGGCCCTGTTATAATTAAAGTGATCACAGCCGATGGTGTTCCTGTGCTTTCATTTGCATTGTGTACAGGGGAAATTGGGAGTAAGGGCTCTTACACACGGGCGGTTTTTCTGTGCTCCTCTGCGTTACGCTTTCTTCCGTCTTCTTCCCCCCAAGGGCTCTTACACACGGGTTTTTTTTTTCCGTTCAGCCACATTCCTGCGTTTGGCGCTTACATGTCTCTGTGTGAGTACAGCCCCCTTCAAAATAATTGAGTGCGTCTACTCCTGCGCTCCCCTGCGGCTGAACGGAAAAAAGCGCAACGCAGGAAAAACCGCCCGTGTGTAAGAGCACTTGGGGGGAAGAACACGTGATCTGCAGTTTAGAGAGTCACTAGCCATGGTGTGAGCAAACAGATCAGATATGTTGGGGCAGGAGGAAATAAATTATAGTAGAAATAAAAGGAAAATTTTGAAGCGGCTGCAGTTTTCCTTTACTACTTCAATTCAAAATGAACTTCCCCTTTTTCATTATATTCAAGTGCTTTTTTGAGTGTTACTTTTTCTTCAGGTTTCAAAACAAACACTCAGTAGATTATGCGAGCGGAGAAATTGCGTCCGTTCCTCTCCCTGCGGCCCAAATTTAAAGAGACAGCACTTTCTGTGCCGAGGCCTCCGCTTCCCGTATCCGTAAGAACTTGTGACAAGGTTGTTCCTCCCGGGCCGAGCGCTTTGCTGAAGATCCAGGAGACGCAGGGAAGGGTCTCGGGTTTCACTCGATAATAATTACTTTCAACAAGTGTCGGATGTTGGTCCCTGTGAGGACGAGGCAAGAAAGGTTTTCATTTTTTTTTCTCCTCTTTGAAGTGAAGCTGAAAATGGCTTCAGATGGGCTTTGTTTGCCTTTCTTTGGATCAACAGAAAAGAGATCTGACAGAGGGTGAAATTGATGGA
Organism: Xenopus petersii; assembly: GCA_038501925.1. NCBI lineage: Eukaryota > Metazoa > Chordata > Amphibia > Anura > Pipidae > Xenopus > Xenopus petersii. The sequence goes on along the minus strand of CM076672.1, from coordinate 236,528,458 downwards.
CTTCTCTCTCGCTCTTGTAGCTCCGCAGCAGCAACAATGTAGTGAGCGAAAGAGCCAGATGTGTTTCTTCAAGTGTAAATCGACTCATTGCTACAGTAGTAGCGGCACATACCAGTGGCAACAATAAACTGTACACATAAAATACAGGGGACCAGAAAAAATGGTGTAAAATCCAGGAAAATGTAAAATGAGGGAAATGTATTATGTATAATATATATAGGTGAGAGCACAATGTAAAATGAGGGGAAACTTAAAATCAGGGGATGTTACAAAGATAGAGGACCCCACTCACAAGAGCTTGGAGCAGCATCGGGCTGTTGGGGAGAATATTTCATTATATTATGGGAGTATCAGAAGAACTGGGGAGTATTATTAGGGATTTGGGTGACAGAGGGGACAGGCTGAAGGTGCTTAGAGGACTGAATGTTACTATTAGGAACTGGGAATTAAGGGGGTTGTTCACCTTGCATTAAATGTTAGTATGACGTAGAGAGTGATATTCTGAGATAATTTGCAATTAGTTTTCATTTTTTATTATTTATGGTTTTTGACTTATTTAGCTTTTTATTCAGCAGCTCTCCCGTTTGTAATTTCAGCCATCAGGTTGCTAGGGTCCAAATGACCCTAGCAACCATGCACTGATTTGAATAAGAGACTGGGATATGAAAAGCAATAACAAAATGGTAGCCTTACAGAGCATTTGTTTTTAGATGGGGGTCAGTGACCCTTATTTGAGAGCTGGTAAGAGTCAGAAGAGGTAGAAGGCGACTCATTCAAAAACTGTAAAAAAAAAATAAAAATATTGAAAAAATGAAGGCCAATGTGTATAGTAACGAGAGACCATGTTGGCTGTCAGAGCTCATTGTTGTAAGTGAGGAATAATGTGTATAGTAAGGTGAATGCAGGGGAAGGGTCTGATAGTGGGATAATGTGACAGGGTTCTGGGAGTTGCACTTATATAATAAACCACAGGCAGAAATACACCGATACAAAGAATGGGGGGCCCATTTACTTAGCTCGAGTGAAGGACTAGAAGAAAAAAAACTTCGAATTTCGAATGTTTTTTTTGGCTACTTCGACCTTCGACTACGGATTCGAACTAAAAATCGTTCGACTATTCGACCATTCGACCATTCGATAGTCGAAGTACTATCTCTTTAAAAAAAAAAAACTTCAACCCCCTAGTTCGCCACCTAAAACCTACCGAAGTCCCCATAGGCTTTGCTATCTTTTTTTGGTCGAAGAAAAATTTTTTGATCGATGGATTAAAATTCTTTGAATCGAACAATTCGAAGGATTTAATCGTTCGATCAAACGATTTTCCGTTCGATCAAATGAATTACGGTAAATCCTTCAACTTCAATTTCAATTCGGCAGTCGAATATCGAGGATTAATTAACCCTCGATAAATCGACCTTAAAGGGATCCTGTCATCAGATAACATATTTTTTTCAAAACGCATCAGTTAATAGAGCTACTCCAGCAGAATTCTGCACTGAAATCCATTTCTCAAAAGAGCAAATAGATTTTTTTTATATTCAATTTTGAAATCTGACATGGGGCTAGACATATTGTCAATTTCCCGGCTGCCCCTGGTCATGTGACTTGTGCCTGCACTTTAGGAGAGAAATGCTTTCTGGCAGGCTGCTGTTTTTCCTTCTCAATGTAACTGAATGTGTCTCAGTGGGACCCAGATTTTACTATTGAGTGCTGTTCTTAGATCGACCGGGCAGCTGTTATCTTGTGTTAGGGAGCTGCTATCTGGTTACCTTCCCATTGTTCTGTTGTTTGGCTGCAGGGGGGAAAGGGAGGGGGTGATATCACTCCAACTTGCAGTACAGCAGTAAAGAGTGATTGAAGTTTATCAGAGCACAAGTCACATGACTTGGGGCAGCTGGGAAACTGACAAAATGTCTAGCCCCATGTCAGATTTCAAAATTGAATATAAAACAATCTGTTTGCTCTTTTGAGAAATGGATTTCAGTGCAGAATTCTGATGGAGCAGCAGTATTGTTGTGTCTGACAGATAGTGGTGACAGTCGCCCATTCATATGGTCAGATACATGCAAAGATAATATTCTCAGCCGATCTAAATGTAACTTGTCTGATCGACTAAACGACCAACCACCATGGTACAAAAAATATCCAAAGACAATCTGAAAATCGTACAAATGCTCGTTTCATATGACGTTAGCTTTGTGTCAGCTTTAAAGGGCCGGCTACATGCCATCCCAGGGCTTTCCCGTGTCTCCCACAGACACCCAAACACATTTACTCTGCAAACCATTTTCATTTTTTCCACATAATAAGCCGGAAAAGTGAGCCCTGGTTAAACGACAGAAGTAGGAAGTGAGGCCCCATTGGCCCAATCCTATACGTTCCATTAATGAAGAGCAAGCGGGCAGCTGAATTGCCCATTTAACCTATTAAGCACTTCCTATGCCAGGGAAAATGCCTTCTAACTTGTCCAGCAGTAAATGGAACATTTGCCGTGCGGTTTTTTGAGAGCGGTCGCTTGTAATGAATCCAAATCCTAATAGTCCAGTAAGTGCCTGAGAGTGCGCAGAGCCCAATCCAATTGTCTGCAGTGGAGAGTGGAATTTGCATACGTCTCCCCCACAAATGCTTTTTAGCCTCTCGCTCTGCCTTGGCCTCCGATGCTGTAATTGAATTTCCTAATTGGACAGAAGGACTGAGCAACATCCTCTCGTTAACTCATTTACTGCCAAATGCTGTGTGATGTCATTGAGGAAAACACAGGCCCCGGCTCTGCACAGCTTCAGTCTGGAGACAGACATAGGGGAGACTGGCACCCTCCTCTGTGTCACTTACTGTATATACATCATATTCAGCCATCTCCTACTTATCTCATTACCTGACTAACCTACCCTAAAGCACTGCCTCTCTCTTCAACTAATCAACTAATCAGCTAATCAGCTAATCAGCTAATCAATGCTACAAGGAACAATCAGCAATGGGAACATGAAACATCCCTGAATACAAGATCTAGAGAGACATCCATTTTTTGCAGTCAGGGGTGGATGTCTGAGGCTCATTTGTCCTTTTCTCTGCTTTTCTTCTCACTATACACAGAATACCGGATGCAGTTAATGAAATTGTGTCCTTTGTCATCCTCAGCAATAAATAACAATAAAATTCCTTGTATCCACCAACAGATGTTGCCAATGTTGCTTTCGGCAGCAATTATATACGTTGTCACCAACTGTCTCCTTATTGCAGCGATCCCCAAACAGTGGCTCTGGTACAACATGTTGCTCTCCAACCCCTTGCAGGTTGCTCCCAGTGGCCTCAAAGCAGGTGCTTCTTTTTCTGTGCTTGTTTTGGTACTAGAGGTTAGTTTGGGCATTGTGTACTAGAGGTTGGTTTGGGCATTGTGTACTAGAGGTTGGTTTGGGCATTGTGTACTAGAGGTTGGTTTGGGCATTGTGTACTAGAGGTTGGTTTGGGCATTGTGTACTAGAGGTTGGTTTGGGCATTGTGTACTAGAGGTTGGTTTGGGCATTGTGTACTAGAGGTTGGTTTGGGCATTGTGTACTAGAGGTTGGTTTGGGCATTGTGTACTACAGGTTGGTTTGGGCATTGTGTACTACAGGTTGGTTTGGGCATTGTGTACTAGAGGTTGGTTTGGGCATTGTGTACTAGAGGTTGGTTTGGGCATTGTGTACTACAGGTTGGTTTGGGCATTGTGTACTAGAGGTTGGTTTGGGCATTGTGTACTAGAGGTTGGTTTGGGCATTGTGTACTAGAGGTTGGTTTGGGCATTGTGTACTAGAGGTTGGTTTGGGCATTGTGTACTAGAGGTTGGTTTTAGCATTGTGTACTAGAGGTTGGTTTGGGCATTGTGTACTAGAGGTTGGTTTGGGCATTGTGTACTAGAGGTTGGTTTGGGCATTGTGTACTACAGGTTGGTTTGGGCATTGTGTACTAGAGGTTGGTTTGGGCATTGTGTACTAGAGGTTGGTTTGGGCATTGTGTACTAGAGGTTGGTTTGGGCATTGTGTACTAGAGGTTGGTTTGGGCATTGTGTACTAGAGGTTGGTTTTAGCATTGTGTACTAGAGGTTAGTCTGGGCATTGTGTACTAGAGGTTGGTTTTAGCATTGTGTACTAGAGGTTAGTCTGGGCATTGTGTACTAGAGGTTGGTTTTAGCATTGTGTACTACAGGTTGGTTTGGGCATTGTGTACTAGAGGTTAGTCTGGGCATTGTGTACTAGAGGTTGGTTTTAGCATTGTGTACTACAGGTTGGTTTGGGCATTGTGTACTAGAGGTTAGTTTGGGCATTGTGTACTAGAGGTTGGTTTGAGCATTGTGTACTAGAAGTTGGTTTGAGCATTGTGTACTAGAGGTTGGTTTTGGTATTTTGCACAGGACATTGGTTGGGTGAAGGTATTGTTGTACTAAGTGAGGAGAATAATGTTGAGATTGATGTGGTAGTTGGGGAGAATGATGCACAGACTGATGTTCCCAAGGATGAGGGGTGAGGAGAAATATTCATGTTAATTGTGAGTGAATGAGTGAGGCTTGGATAACTTACACTGGATCATAGTAACTCACATGAAGAGTCTGAACATTGTGGTCATTGGTGGTGGCTCCTGCCTGATAAATGTGATTCTACGACATGTAAAATATATTGTTTATAATGTCACTTTAGAGTCGATCCCTCTCTTCCAAGACACAGACACACAGCTCCTTATATTTCCACCAAGCTCCTCATTAAATTGACCAATAAGCTACAATTTTACATTCTTATTGGTTCATCAATCCTAAATCAGCCATTACCAAAGTAAAGTGCCCCTTAAAGGGGTTGTTCAAGGTAGACTTAAGGTATGAAAATCCAAATTACAGACTGTAATTATCTGAAAAACCCCAGGTCCTGAGCATTCTTGATAACAGGTTCCATACCTGTACACCTATTAAAGGGGTTGTTCACCTTTAACTTAACTGTTAGTATAATGTAGAGAGGGATATTCTGAGACAATTTGCAATTGGTTTTCATTTTTTATTATTTGTGGGTTTTTTTTTGAGTTATTTAGCTTTTTATTCAGCAGCTCTCCAGTTTGCAATTTCAGCAATCTAGTTGCTAGGGTCCAAATTCCCCTAGCAACCATGTATTGATTTGAATATGAAACTGGAATATGAACAGGAGAGGCCTGAATAGAAATATGAGTAATAAAAAGTAGCAATAGAAATAAATGCGTAGCGAGCATTTGTTTTTTTAGCTGGGGTCAGTGACCCCCATTTGAAAGCTTGAAAAGTTTTACATACTAAAACATAACTAAAAACATACTAAAAGTTAGCGTATCGGAGGTTTGGCCCGTCATTTATTTAAGGTTCTGAAAATCGCTTCTATTAGTCATTAATAACGTTGATGAAGATGATGATGATATTAGGTGGGAAAGTGCAGAATTCCTTTGGCATATGATAAGCACCAATGGAACGTTCCTTTACAGATGCTCCATGAATTGTTGTCCTAATTAATTTCCTAAACTCCCACACTTAATCCTCTCTAGAGAAGTCTCTATAACATTCCCGACATCCTCATATCCCGCCGGCCCGTCACTCATGGGAAAGTCGCCTCTCTCTTTATACAGCGGCTTGTTCTGATCTTGGTTTGTTACGGGGCCCATGCAGGCGAAAGTGTGTTATGATTTGTCCAAGAGAAATATGCCGCGATCACAAGCCAAACATCCGGCAACGGTAAATAAATCCAGCGGGCACAGCACACAGTGATTTATTCCGTGGCTTTAGGGATTATATTCATCCTGTGGGAATGTTTGTTTTTATGTCCACTGAGTTTATATCGGCATTACTGTGAGGATGACACGTCTCAGCTTGTGGCTGTTTATCCACTGAGTGACCAGCAATCCCCATAATATCACTGTGTGCTTGTTCCTCATGTCAGCTAGACACCCTTCATGGCCTTTGGCTGTCAGAACATCTTGTCCTACTGTCTCCATCTTGCCCTACCGTCTCCATCTTGCCCTACCGTCTCCATCTTGTCCTACTGTCTCTATCTTGCCCTACTATCTCCACCTTGCCCTACTGTCTCCATCTTGTCCTACTGTCTCCATCTTGTCCTACTGTCTCCATCTTGTCCTACTGTCTCCATCTTGCCCTACTGTCTCCATCTTGCCCTACTGTCTCCATCTTGTCCTACTGTATCCATCTTGCCCTACTGTCTCCACCTTGCCCTACTGTCTCCATCTTGTCCTACTGTCTCCACCTTGCCATACTGTCTCCATCTTGCCCTACTGTCTCCATCTTGTCCTACTGTCTCCATCTTGCCCTACTGTCTCCATCTTGCCCTACTGTCTCCATCTTGTCCTACTGTCTCCATCTTGCCCTACTATCTCCACCTTGCCCTACTGTCTCCATCTTGTCCTACTGTCTCCACCTTGCCATACTGTCTCCATCTTGTCCTACTGTCTCCACCTTGCCATACTGTCTCCATCTTGTCCTATTGTCTCCATCTTGCCCTACTGTCTCCATATTGTCCTACTGTCTCCATCTTGCCCTACTGTCTCCATCTTGCCCTACTGTTTCCATCTTGCCCTACTGTCTCCATCTTGCCCTACTTTCTCCATCTTGCCCTACCATCTCCGTCTTGTCCTGCTGTCTCATCTTGTCCTACTGTCTCCATCTTGTCCTACTGTCTCCATCTTGCCTTACCGTCTCCATCTTGCCTTACCGTCTCCATCTTGCCCTACCATCTCCGTCTTGTCCTGCTGTCTCATCTTGTCCTACTGTCTCCATCTTGTCCTACTGTCTCCATCTTGCCTTACCGTCTCCATCTTGCCTTACCGTCTCCATCTTGCCCTACCATTTCCATCTTGCCCTACTGTCTCCATCTTGTCCTACTGTCTCCATCTTGTCCTTCTGTCTCCATCTTGCCCTACTGTCTCCATCTTGTCCTACTGTCTCCATCTTGCGTTACCGTCTCCATCTTGTCCTACTGTCTCCATCTTGTCCTACTGTCTCCATCTTGTCCTACTGTCTCCATCTTGCCTTACCGTCTCCATCTTGCCCTACTGTCTCCATCTTGAAATAGGGTCTCAAACTTGTCCTATTGTCTCCATTGTGTCCTAAAGTTTTCACCTCACCCTATTGTCTACATCCTGTGATACTGTCTTCATCTTGCCATATTTTTTCAGTTGTGGAATCTTCATCTTGCCCTACTGTGCCCCACTCTACCTACAGCTATTGTTTTACAGCCCCCACTTTGTGTTTTGAGTTGATTTATATCTGTATTCCTCCATACAACTTTGGGGCACCCAGCCTCCTATTCTTGACTCGCACCCTGAGTATAACTGTTAGTGATAGAATGTTCAGCATACCGACGAATCCCTGATTCTTACTCTAAACACACACATTTCTATTCATGAGTCGTTCCCAATTCATACGGCTGAGTGTCAGGCCTGGATGAGCATAAACATTGCTGGGCCGGGGGAATGAGAAATGTGACTCTAATCCCAGCGCTGCCTCTGACCTTGGGCTCAGCTCCCAGCCCCTGGCCAAACACATTATTATTACATGGCTGCCTATAGAGCACATGATATTGCGCTGGTGGGATAAGTAGGTCACAAAACAACAAATTATTGTGGCAGCTTCAGCAATCACTACCGGTGCATATAAACAGGACTGGCTTTTTACCCTGAGCCCCCAACATCACAGGGCTGATACAAGAAGAGCAGAAATGACTTATTATACTGTAACAGTCCTTAGATATAGTCACTATATACACCAACGATGTGCAACTTGGGTCCCTTCACATGCTGGTAGTTGTAGTTCAACAACAGCAGGAGGGTTGCAGGATCCTACTGTAGGGCCCCATAGTGCGGCAGAGTGAAGGGCAGTGAGATTTAACAGAAGCCGCTGCCAGGAGACATGGGCATCTCAATGCCAACGCTGTGAATCATCCATTATAGGCAGAATCCCTTTCCACTGGCAAATACAGCCACTTATCCATAAAAAACGTATGGAGATACCCGGGCGGCACAATTTACAGACATATGGGTGATTTTTCGTCCTTTTAGCTCAGCGAAATTGATTCAGAGCCGCAGTAGCGGAGACGTCGGGCTGCAGTGCAATCTATTTCTTACTGTAATACTCTCTGTACAATATACGATCATAGTTTATTACTGCCCAACGTACCGCCAAACCTTCTGCCTTTCAGCTGGCTGATACATCATGTACACAAGCTGGAAACAAGCGCGAGGCCTGTCCTTGTTGGAAATATGTCTGCCATCTTAAAGGGGAAGTTAACCTTACTTTATGGACAACTATCACAATACTAATTCCCTTTCCCAACATCAGCCCCTTTCCATTCATTTGTAGTTGCCCTAAGTAAAACCTGACCCACTTCCCTGTCAATATTTACCTTTTTGGGGTCAGTTATTTAGAACTGTCCCACATAAATAAAAAATAATTGCCATGGGGATAGGTATGGAACACAGGCAAATAATTAGGTGGCTTTTCCCTAAATGCCAGGTCATAGACTTCAAGAATTAAAGGGCAAATAAATATTTCAGAAAAAAACATTTTTGGTCTTTATTGCTAAATAAAGTTTCTTGTACTCAGTGGGGATTATTTATGGGAATATTTGCCCCGGCACCCATGGCAGTGATTGGTTGCTATGGGTTACTGCCCAGGTGATAATTTCTGCCCAGTGTTTATAAATGAGCCCCACTGACTTGTGAAGGTGACAAGGAAAAGCTGATGCCATAAGGATATTTATATTATATACAGTAAGGTTAGGGGGGGGCACAGAGTGAGACCTTTATAAAAAGTTACAATTCTGCAACACGGCGTTAATTCCCCGGAACATTTTCTCATTCATTAAACAGGTGAATGGAGGTGATTTGGCTTTAATGAAACATCTGTAAGGGCCACAGTTTTGCAGCACTTTGCACTTGTGCCTCCGAGTCCTTCTTAAATGGGCCCTAAATGATGCCCTGGGATATTAGAGACACTGGCAGAAAATTAACTTCCCCCACCTTTTGGTTCCAAAAACGTACCCTTCACTTCTAATTTGCATTCCATATTTAATAGACAATTAAATCACTCATCTAGAAGCGCCCAACTGCAAGGTTATATCTCATTTAACTTTATTAAAGTATTGTTAACAGGGAGTTTTAATTATGTCCGATCATGAATTCTTTATGGCTGGAGGAGAATAAGACGGGTGATCTGTAAGTCTCTAGATACAGTATAAATTCAAATACGTCATTTCAAAAAACACACACATTTGCCTCTGGCCTGACAAACTGGTTAAACCCAGAGTAGATGGTTAAGTTACATAGTTACATAGTTACATAGTTAGTTACACAGTTACATACTGTAGTTAAATCGGGTTTAAAAAAGACAAAGTCCATCAAGTCCAACCCCTCCAAATGAAAACCCAGCCCCATACACACACCCCTCCCTACTGTCACATAAATTCTATATACCCATATCTATACTAACTATAGAGTTTAGTATTTAGTACATTTAATAATAGCCTTCGATATTATGTCTGCTAAGTGACACAGAAGAAACTCACACAGGTTAAAGGGGTAGTTCACCTTTAAATTAACTGTTAGTTTGATGTAGAGGCTGATATTCTGAGACAATTTGCAATTGGTTTTCATTTTTTATTATTTGTGGCTTTTGACTTATTTAGCTTTTTTATTCAGCAGCTCTCCAGTTTGCAATTTCAGCCATCTGGTTGCCAGGGTCCAAATTGCCCTAGCAACCATGTATTGATTTGAATAAAAGATTGGAATATGAATAGGAGAGGCCTGAACAGAAAAACGAGTAATAAAAAGTAGCAATAACAATACATTTGCGGCCATACAGGGCATTTGTACTTTAGATGGGGTCAGTGACCCCCCATTTGGAAGCTGGAATGAGTCACAAGAAAAGGGCAAATAACTGAAAAAGTATAAAAAATAAATAATGAAGACCAAAAGTTGCTTAGAATTGGCCATTCTATAACATACTAAAAGTTAACGGAACGGTGGACCGCCCCTTTAAATGCAAACAGTGGGGGTTTGGTCCTTCAGCTGAATATCAGTGGGGTAGGACACAGACCAATAAGCTGCGAGATGAACACTTGAGTATTTAGTGGTGCAGCATCTCATGGACTGAATGAAAATCTATAAATTCTCTCTCCTTCCAAATCTCTTTTCTATTTGTATCCCTTTCCTTGCTCTGTGAATATTCCCCTTGATCCCATACATGAATGTTGCCATTTATATACATAGGCATGGGATCTATTATCCAGAGGACTTTCCAGGTATGGGGCTTTTCCATAATGCAAGGTACAGTGCCCAAAGGTAACCAACCGCTCACTGGGGGATTTTGGAGACTCTCAGTGCTGTGTTTATAACTGGGTTATTCACTTCCCCCAAAGGTTACAGGTGCACAGGCCCGGATTTGTGGAAAGGCCACCTAGGCCCGGGCCTAGGGTGGCAGGATTTTAGGGGGGCGGCATGCTGCCCAACCACAACCAAATTGGTTCAAAAACAGTGGGGATGAGCTGGAGATACAATAATTTTTTACATTTCCCCATTGATGATGAAAATTTGCACAAATAAATTGAAGGGCACAGGGGTGATGAACGACAGTGGGCCTAGGGGCGCCCTCTATGTAAATCCGGCCCTGCAGGTGCACCTGTCTGTCAGTAACAAGCTCGGTGCTTGGGGCATAGGAGGACGGCACCTCCACCATTCACACCAAACTAAAAACTCCAGTACACGTCAATGTCAAGCCAAAAAGGTAACATGTAAAGTTTACTTTTTCCCCTTATGTGTTTCTAAAGCTCCTAACCAATCTAAATTGATCTATTAGTTTAGTACTGTCCAACTGGCACCCCCCTTGTGTGGCCCCCACATGAAATTCTTCCTTCCCTATACTCCCTGTGTGTGTCATACTCTGCCTGCCCTATGTTCCCTGTGTGTGTCATACTCTGCCTGACCTATACTCCCTGTGTGTGTCATACTCTGCCTGTCCTATGTTCCCTGTGTGTGTCATACTCTGTCTGTCCTATGTTCCCTGTGTGTGTCATACTCTGCCTGTCCTATGCTCCCTGTGTGTGTCATACTCTGCCTGCCCTATACTCCCTGTGTGTGTCATACTCTGTCTGCCCTATGTTCCCTGTGTGTGTCATACTCTGTCTGTCCTATGTTCCCTGTGTGTGTCATACTCTGCCTTCCCTATGTTCCCTGTGTGTGTCATACTCTGCCTGCCCTATACTCCCTGTGTGTGTCATACTCTGTCTGCCCTATGTTCCCTGTGTGTGTCATACTCTGTCTGTCCTATGTTCCCTGTGTGTGTCATACTCTGTCTGTCCTATGTTCCCTGTGTGTGTCATACTCTGCCTGCCCTATGTTCCCTGTGTGTGTCATACTCTGTCTGTCCTATGTTCCCTGTGTGTGTCATACTCTGTCTGTCCTATGTTCCCTGTGTGTGTCATACTCTGCCTGACCTATACTCCCTGTGTGTGTCATACTCTGCCTGCCCTATGTTACCTGTGTGTCATACTCTGCCTGCCCTATGCTCCCTGTGTGTGTCATACTCTGTCTGTCCTATGTTCCCTGTGTGTGTCATACTCTGCCTGTCCTATGTTCCCTGTGTGTGTCATACTCTGTCTGTCCTATGTTCCCTGTGTGTGTCATACTCTGCTTGTCCTATGTTCCCTGTGTGTGTCATACTCTGTCTCCCCTATGTTCCCTGTGTGTCATACTCTGCCTGCCCTATGTTCCCTGTGTGTGTCATACTCTGTCTCCCCTATACTCCCCTATTGAGAAATGTATCAACTAATGGAGCACTGAGAGAACCTCAGCCCTGAAGCACCAGAGACAGAAACGTTAAACTTACATTTTAGAACAACCATCAAAAATAAATAAATAGCAAGTAATTTCAAAAAGGCTTTATTTCTAGTGTATTATCTGAAGCCTTTGGAAGGTGAAAACCCTTAAAACAGGTTGCCCTCAAAAGAGCTGAGTTAAATACCCCATAGCCACAGATAAATAGCCAAAGATAAATAGCCACAGATAAATAGCCAAAGATAAATAGCCACAGATAAATAGCCACAGATTAATAGCCACAGATAAATAGCCACAGATAAATAGCCAAAGATAAATAGCCACAGATAAATAGCCAAAGATAAATAGCCACAGATAAATAGCCACAGATAAATAGCCACAGATAAATAGCCACAGATAAATACCCACAGATTAATAGCCACAGATTAATAGCCACAGATAAATAGCCACAGATTAATAGCCACAGATAAATAGCCACAGATTAATAGCCACAGATTAATAGCCACAGATAAATAGCCACAGATAAATAGCCACAGATTAATAGCCACAGATAAATAGCCACAGATACATAGCCACAGATTAATAGCCACAGATTAATAGCCACAGATAAATAGCCACCGATTAATAGCCACAGATTAATAGCCACAGATTAATAGCCACCGATTAATAGCCACCGATACATAGCCACAGATACATAGCCACAGATAAATAGCCACAGATTAATAGCCACAGATTAATAGCCACAGATAAGTAGCCACAGATAAATAGCCACAGATAAATAGCCACAGATTAATACCCACAGATAAATAGCCACAGATTAATAGCCACAGATAAATAGCCACAGATACATAGCCACAGATAAATAGCCAAAGATAAATAGCCACAGATAAATAGCCACAGATAAATAGCCACAGATAAATAGCCACAGATAAATACCCACAGATTAATAGCCACAGATTAATAGCCACAGATAAATAGCCACAGATTAATAGCCACAGATTAATAGCCACAGATAAATAGCCACAGATTAATACCCACAGATAAATAGCCACAGATTAATAGCCACAGATAAATAGCCACAGATACATAGCCACAGATAAATAGCCAAAGATAAATAGCCACAGATAAATAGCCACAGATAAATAGCCACAGATAAATAGCCACAGATAAATACCCACAGATTAATAGCCACAGATTAATAGCCACAGATAAATAGCCACAGATTAATAGCCACAGATTAATAGCCACAGATAAATAGCCACAGACAAATAGCCACAGATTAATAGCCACAGATAAATAGCCACAGATACATAGCCACAGATTAATAGCCACAGGTACATAGCCACAGATACATAGCCACCGATTAATAGCCACAGATTAATAGCCACAGATTAATAGCCACCGATTAATAGCCACCGATACATAGCCACAGATACATAGCCACAGATAAATAGCCACAGATTAATAGCCACAGATTAATAGCCACAGATAAATAGCCAAAGATAAATAGCCACAGATAAATAGCCACAGATAAATACCCACAGATAAATAGCCACAGATTAATAGCCACAGATAAATAGCCACAGATACATAGCCACAGATAAATAGCCAAAGATAAATAGCCACAGATAAATAGCCACAGATTAATAGCCACAGATAAATAGCCACAGATACATAGCCACAGATTAATAGCCACCGATACATAGCCACAGATACATAGCCACAGATAAATAGCCACAGATTAATAGCCACAGATTAATAGCCACAGATAAGTAGCCACAGATAAATAGCCACAGATAAATAGCCACAGATTAATACCCACAGATAAATAGCCACAGATTAATAGCCACAGATAAATAGCCACAGATACATAGCCACAGATAAATAGCCACAGATAAATAGCCACAGATAAATAGCCACAGATAAATAGCCACAGATAAATAGCCACAGATAAATAGCCACAGATTAATAGCCACAGATTAATAGCCACAGATAAATAGCCACAGATTAATACCCACAGATAAATAGCCACAGATTAATAGCCACAGATAAATAGCCACAGATACATAGCCACAGATAAATAGCCAAAGATAAATAGCCACAGATAAATAGCCACAGATAAATAGCCACAGATAAATAGCCACAGATAAATACCCACAGATTAATAGCCACAGATTAATAGCCACAGATAAATAGCCACAGATTAATAGCCACAGATAAATAGCCACAGATAAATAGCCACAGATTAATAGCCACAGATAAATAGCCACAGATACATAGCCACAGATTAATAGCCACAGGTACATAGCCACAGATACATAGCCACCGATTAATAGCCACAGATTAATAGCCACAGATTAATAGCCACCGATTAATAGCCACCGATACATAGCCACAGATACATAGCCACAGATAAATAGCCACAGATTAATAGCCACAGATTAATAGCCACAGATAAATAGCCACAGATAAATAGCCACAGATAAATAGCCACAGATTAATACCCACAGATAAATAGCCACAGATTAATAGCCACAGATAAATAGCCACAGATACATAGCCACAGATACATAGCCACAGATAAATAGCCACAGATACATAGCCACAGATAAATAGCCACAGATTAATACCCACAGATAAATAGCCACAGACAAAGATCCTGCACAATGAGAACCAGCCCAGAATGGACATTGCTTGCCTTTTTTGCTGATTTGGATACAAACCAATTCATTTTCGTCTTTTCAACTGGACATTCAGCCCCTTCCTGAAAGCCTCTCCCACCCTCCGACTGATAATTGTGAGAGATTTATATGAGAGAATCCCATTAGGGGCCATAGCCGAGCCCCTCGTATGAAGCACATCAGTCACTCTGGGCTATTTCCTATCATCACTGGGATTTATTGACTGATTCTCATTCTGGCTACAGACTGGGCATGGGGAGAGCTGTAATTACTGATGTGCCGGAAGCTAAATTCTGATTGGCTGCTTGTGACCAAACTGCCAGGAGTCAGTCAGAGTGGCATGTAATTCTGTATCCTCTAAGCACACAAGGATAGCCTGGCATTAGCACCAGCCCTGACTTGCCAGTCATTCCTGGGTTCCTATAGCTGGTCTTTAGTGATGTGTGGGCCGGGTCAAAACCCACAGGACCCACGGGTTGAGCAGGTTTGGGTTGGCTACTGAAGTCCCCGCCCACAACCTCAAACTGCCAGCTCCTGGCCCATCAGTTTATAGACTCGTGCCTGCCCTGCCCCTTTAGTGACGTTGGGACGGGCGTGGGTTTATAAATAGAGGGGACAGATCAGGTCAGGTTTGGGTTGGGAGGGAGCACATTAGAGTTCTGCAGTGGGTCAGGTACCCGCGGGTTACCCACAAAAATCTGCAGTACCCTGTGGGTTGCAGGTAGAAGTTTCGGGAGCGGGTATAGATGCGGATCAGTAGTTCTCTGGGTCTGTGGATCGCAGATCTTCTCAATAGCGAGTTTTACTCCTTTTTTTCTGATCACGCCAACTTCTAATGATGTCACTTCCGGTTTACAATGACATCTCTTCCTGTTCTACTACTTTTTTCTGATCACGCCTACTTCTAATGATGTCACTTTTGGTTTACAATGACATCTCTTCCTGTTTTACTCCTTTTTTCTGATCACGCATACTTCCAATGATGTCACTTCCGGTTTACAATGACATCTCTTCCTGTTTTACTCCTTTTTTCTGATCACGCATACTTCCAATGATGTCACTTCCGGTTTACAATGACATCTCTTCCTGTTTTACTCCTTTTTTCTGATCACACATACTTCTAATGATGTCACTTCTGGTTTACAATTACATCACTTCCTGCTTCTTGATGGTCAGTGGGTCGTGGATCGAGTTGCGGATAAGGTACTTGTGGGTCGGGTAGTGGGTCCAATCGGGTAAGTATGCGGTTGCGGGTCGGGTTCGGATTTAACAAATTGGTTCCGTGCAGGACTCTATCACACATCACTACTGGTCGTGCCTAAACCCTTGTACCTACAGAACTGCACATTAAATCTGTATTTTACCTTTAAATAGAATGGCTAATTCTAAGCAACTTCTTAACTGGTCTTCATTTTTATCGTTTTTAATTATTTGCCTTCTTCTTCTGACTCTTTCCAGCCTTCAAATGAGGGGTCACTGACCCCATCTAAAAAACAAATGCTCTGTAAGGCTTCAAATGTATTGTTATTGATACTTTTTATTACTCCTCTTTCTATTCAGTCCTCTGCTATTCATTTTCCAGTCTCTTATTCAAATCAATGCATGGTTGCTAGGGGAATTTGGACCCTAGTTACCAGGTGGCTGAACTTGCAAACTTAAATAAATAAAAAGCTAAATAACTCAAAAACCCCAAATAATAAAGAATAAAAACCAATTACAAATTGTCTCAGAATATCCCTCTGTATATCATACTAACAGTTAATTTAAAGGTGAACAAGCCCTTTAATGCAGCAAATAAATGCCCAGTCCAGGATTCTACACTAAAATATCTGGTTATTCCCGTTTCATCAACTAATGGATTCCGTGGCGCTTCCTCGCTGGTTACAAGCTCCGCAGACGAGCAATGATAAGAAAGTTTCATGTAACAATAAACAAGTTGCTAATAAAAAGATTCATGCTGCCTGTCCCCTGATACACACTCATATCTCTGCATGTGATGAGCCCAAGGAACAGTCTCATTATTATTCCGGGGACAGGCCGGTGTCAGAGGTAATTGATGTGGTGCTTATCCGAAATCGCCCGGGGACACGTTTGAGATGAAAGTGAAGTTTAGTAAAAATGAAATTGAATTTTTGGGAGTGTAAAGCGGAGGGCTGTTTAGTGGCAGATCTGATGAGAATGGACTGGACTTGTTCCCTGTTACTCTGTATGGGACGATTAGTCTATTTAATGGAACCCCTCACTCATTCAGCAGAAATATTTTGTTTGCGCCAGAAAGCAAAGTGCTGCGTAACAGAAACTTCCCAATAAATAGACTTATTATGTTTAATGTAAGTGTCACGTGAGGGGGCAGATTTATTAGGGGCTCAAGTTGCTGCTCTCACTGAAGCCGAGGTTCTTTCCTTCTCAATATCCATTAAATTAATTGCCAACCAGTGTATGTGTTTAATTAGATGAATATTAGTGGAGGCCTGAACCTTGATTAATTCTGCTGCTTGTGTCTGTCCCTGGATACTGAGCATTTACTGAGTCCAGTGTATGAGGGACATGAGTCCTACGTTGGATTAAATGGATAAAGCGGGAATTAGTGATATGGATCCGGCTGATTGATACCCAAGGCTACTGTATAGAAATACATATAGATCTTGTGCTGCTCTTATATACAGCTCTTATCTACAGCTCATATATACAACTCTTATATACAGCTCTTATATACAACTCTTATATACAGCTTTTATATACAGCTCTTATATACAGCTTTTATATACAACTCTTATATACAGCTCTTATATACAGCTCTTATACTGTATACAACTCTTATATACAGCTCTTATGTACAGCTTTTATATACAACTCTTATATACAGCTCTTATATACAGCTTGTATATACAACTCTTATATATATATATCTCTTATATACAGCTCTTATATACAGCTCTTATATACAGCTCTTATATACAACTCTTATATACAACTCTTATATACAGCTCTTATATACAGCTCTTATATACAGCTCTTATATACAACTCTTATTTACAGCTCTTATATACAGCTCTTATATACAGCTCTTATATACTGGGGGCTGCAGGTTTGTCTGGTGTATTAGTGGGCAGAACAGTGACATTGATCATCAGAATAAAGTTGGTGCACTTAGTGCTCACTACACTACATCACTATAAATGAGCTGGAGAGAGTGCAGAGACTAAGTGCAACTAAACTGGTTAGAGGGAGGGAAGAGTTAAATTATGAGGGGAGACTGACAAGGTTGGGGTTGTTTTCTCTGGAAAAAAGGCGCTTGTGAGGGGACATGATTAGACTTTACAAGTACATTAGAGGACATTATAGACAAATAGCAGGGGACCTTTTTACCCATAAAGAGAATCACGTACCAGAGGCCTCCCCTTCAGACTAGAGGAAAAGAAGTTTCATTTAAAGGAACAGAGTAGGGGGTTCATCACAGTGAGGACAGTGAGTTTGGGGAATGCACTGCCGGGTGATGATTCAGTTAATGACTATAAGAGGGACTTGGATGATTTCTTGGACAGACATAATACAAAGGCTATTGTGATACTAAACTCTATAGTTAGTATAGATATGGGTATATATCATTTATGTGACAGTAGGGAGGGGTGTGTGTATGGGGCTGGGTTTTTATTTGGAGGGGTTGGACTTGATGGACTTTGTCTTTTTTCAACCCGATTTAACTATGTAACTATGTAACTACACTACATCACTGCAGTACATCACTGCACTACATCACTGCACTACATCACTGCACTACACCACTGCACTACACCACTGCACTACATCACTGCACTACATCACTGCACTACATCACTACATCACTGCACTACACCACTGCACTACACCACTGCACTACACCACTGCACTACATCACTGCACTACATCACTGCACTACATCACTACATCACTGCACTACATCACTGCACTACATCACTGCACTACACCACTGCACTACATCACTGCACTACACCACTGCACTACATCACTGCACTACACCACTGCACTACATCACTGCACTACATCACTGCACTACATCACTGCACTACACCACTGCACTACTGCACTACATCACTGCACTACACCACTGCACTACACCACTGCACTACATCACTGCACTATATCACTGCACTACATCACTGCACTACATCACTGCACTACATCACTACATCACTGCACTACATCACTGCACTACACCACTGCACTACACTACATCACTGCACTACACCACTGCTCTACACCACTGCACTACATCACTGCACTACATCACTGCACTACATCACTACACTACATCACTGCACTACACTACATCACTGCACTACATCACTGCACTACATCACTACACTACATCACTACACTACATCACTGCACTACATCACTGCACTACTCTACACTACATCACTACACTACATCACTGCACTACACCACTGCTCTACACCACTGCACTACATCACTGCACTACATCACTGCACTACATCACTGCACTACATCACTGCACTACTCTACACTACATCACTACACTACATCACTACACTACATCACTGCACTACTCTACACTACATCACTACACTACATCACTACACTACATCACTGCACTACATCACTGCACTACATCACTACTCTACACTACATCACTGCACTACTCTACACTACATCACTGCACTACATCACTACATCACTGCACTACTCTACACTACATCACTGCACTACATCACTACATCACTGCACTACTCTACACTACATCACTGCACTACTCTACACTACATCACTGCACTACATCACAACAGGCACACAGCAGTGCTGATCTCCAGGGTCTGTTTTGGTTAGAACAAGCCATACATCATTGGGAGCGACAAGCAGTGGAGTGAGAGGGAATGAAAACAATTAGCTCTGCAGCTTCCACACAAACTGCTCCGCGCTCTGCAATTTATCATTGTACCGGAGGTGAAACCACTTGACACGACTTTCAATTATTCCCTCTCACCTCCACCCAGAGTCTCACTCGTGTCACAAAGCTCCGGGGAAACTTTCACTCTCAGCCAATGTTCCTGGGCACTGGGCTAATAATGACTTTGTACATCATCAGCATCAGCACCCAGCACCCAGCACTCAGCTCCCAGCACCCAGCACTCAGTTCCCAACACCCAGCTCCCAGCACTCAGCTCCCAGTACCCAGCACCCAGCACCCAACACCCAGCACTCAGCTCCCAGCACCCAGCACTCAGTTCCCAACACCCAGCTCCCAGCACTCAGCTCCCAGTACCCAGCACCCAGCACCCAGCACTCAGCTCCCAGCACCCAGCACTCAGTTCCCAACACCCAGCTCCCAGCACTCAGCTCCCAGTACCCAACACCCAGCACTCAGCTCCCAGCACCCAGCACTCAGCTCCCAACACCCAGCTCCCAGCACCCAGCTCCCAGCACTCAGCTTCCAGTACCCAGCACCCAGCTCCCAGCAATATTGTAGCCAGGCCTCTCTGCAACTAACTACTACCCTTTAACTCATCTTGTCTTTCATTTTATTTTCCCTAATAGTGTAACCAGATAACTCATTGTTACATATCCCAATGACACATGGAGCTTATGTCAGGCTGAGGCATATCTGTACAGGATGGGATCCATTATCTAGAAAGCTCCGAATTACAGAAAGGCCGTCTCCCATAGACTCCATTTTAATCAAATAATCCAAATTGTTAAAAATAATTTCCTTTTTCTCTGTAATAATAAAACAGTAGTTTGTACTTGATCCCAACTAAGATATAATTAATCCTTATTGGAAGCAAAACCAGCCCATTGGCTTTATTTCATGTTTATATGATTTTCTAGTAGACTTAAGATATGAAAATCCAAACTACAGAAAGATCTTTTATCCGGAAAATCCCAGGTCCCGAGCATTGTGGATAACAGGTCCCATAGCTGTACTAGAAAGCTCCTGGTCCCACATTATGTAAAGTCCATTTAAATCGTGAAGATAAAAACAGAAACATATTGAGATGGTAAATGACAGAAGACTCCACTTAACCCCATAAACTCCTGAACCCCCAACAAATGGCCCTGGAGACGAGAGATATAAAGTATGAAATATGTCAGTGAATATATATTTATATTTCATTATCAGGTCACTGCCATTGATCTCGCTCCAGACCAGGTATAAATCAGTCTCTGTCACAAACCCTAAACATTGCGGCTGCAGCTGCCAGATTTTATTTTCCGAGGCTGCGGCGCTGCATGTTGGACCCTCCTGATTTGTTTTCTCTGGGCCTCAGTCTTCCTTTTATTTTGTATAGCTGAGCATGATGGGTAATTGTAGCACCATGGGAAACAGTGGCTGGGCTGTAACTCAGGTTGAATTAATCAATCACAGAACCCCCGCTCCTCCAAGTGATAAATGCTGTGCTGACTCAGTCCTTAACTCACAGGATTACTCATTTACATATGCAAATTACACTGCCAGAGCCTTTCCCAGGACACCACTTTCCATTATCTGATGCTTTAACTGTTTGCTTTATTGTTTCAGATTAGTATAGGTATTAGTATAGATATTCGTGTAGATATTAGTATGGGTATTAGTATAGCTATTAGTATAGGTATTAGTGTAGATATTACTGTAGATATTACTGTAGATATTAGTATGGGTATTAGTATAGATATTAGTATAGGAATTAGTATAGATATTAGTGTAGATATTAGTATAGATATTAGAGTAGATATTAGTATAGGTATTAGTATAGATATTAGTGTAGATATTAGTATAGGTATTAGTATAGATATTAGTGTAGATATTAGTATAGATATTAGAGTAGATATTAGTATAGATATTAGTGTAGATATTAGTATTGGTATTAGTATAGATATTAGTGTAGATATTAGTATAGATATTAGAGTAGATATTAGTATAGATATTAGTGTAGATATTAGTATTGGTATTAGTATAGATATTAGTGTAGATATTAGTATAGATATTACTGTAGATATTAGTATGGGTATTAGTATAGATATTAGTATAGGTATTAGTGTAGATATTAGTATAGATATTAGTGTAGATATTAGTATAGATATTACTGTAGATATTAGTATGGGTATTAGTATAGATGTTAGTATAGGTATTAGTGTAGATATTAATGTAGATATTAGTGTAGATATTAATATAGGTATTAGTGCAGATATTACTGTAGATATTAGTATAGGTATTACTGTAGATTAGTATAGATATTAGTATAGGTATTAGTGTAGATATTAGTATAGATATTAGTATAGGTACCAGTATAGATTTTACTGTAGATATTAGTATAGATATTAGTATAGGTATTAGTATAGATATTAGTATAGGTATTAGTATAGATATTAGTGTAGATATTAGTGTAGGTATTAGTATAGATATTAGTGTAGATGTTAGTATAGATATTAGTATAGGTATTACTGTAGATATTAGTATGGGTATTAGTATAGATGTTAGTATAGGTATTAGTGTAGATATTAATGTAGATATTAGTGTAGATATTAATATAGGTATTAGTGCAGATATTACTGTAGATATTAGTATAGGTATTAGTGTAGATATTACTGTAGATATTAGCATAGATATTAGTATAGGTACCAGTATAGATTTTACTGTAGATATTAGTGTAGGTATTAGTATAGATATTAGTGTAGGTATTAGTATAGATATTAGTGTAGGTATTAGTATAGATATTAGTGTAGATGTTAGTATAGATATTAGTATAGGTATTAGTATTGATATTAGTGTAGATTTTAGTATAGGTATTAGTATAGATATTGGTATAGATATTAGTATAGATATTGGTATAGATATTAGTATAGGTATTAGTATAGATTTTACTGTAGATATTAGTGTATATATTAGTATAGATATTAGTATATGTATTAGTATTGATATTAGTGTAGATTTTAGTATAGGTATTAGTATAGATATTGGTATAGATATTAGTATAGATATTGGTATAGATAGTAGTGCAGATATTAGTATAGGTTTCAGTATAGATATTAGTATAGGTATTAGTATAGATATTAGTGTAGATATTAGTGTAGGTATTAGTATAGATATTAGTGTAGATATTAGTATATGTATTAGTATAGATATTAGTATATATATTAGTATAGATATTAGTATAGATATTGGTGTAGGTATAAGTATAGATATTAGTATAGATTTCCGTATAGATATTAATGTAGGTATTAGTATAGATATTAGTATAGGTATTAGTATAGATTATACTGTAGATATTAGTATAGATATTAGTATAGATATTAGGATAGGTATTGGTATAGGTATTAGTATAGGTATTAGTATAGGTATTAGTACTGATATAAGTATAGATATTAGTGTAGATATTAGTATATGTATTAGTATAGATATTAGTATAGATATTAGTGTAGGTATAAGTATAGATATTAGTATAGGTATTAGTATAGGTATTAGTACTGATATTATTATAGATATTAGTGTAGATATTAGTGTAGATATTAGTGTAGATATTAGTATATGTATTAGTATAGATATTAGTATAGATATTAGTATAGATATTAGTGTAGGTATTAGTATAGATATTAGTATAGATTATACTGTAGATATTAGTATAGATATTAGTATAGATATTAGGATAGGTATTGGTATAGATATTAGTATATGTATTAGTATAGATTTCCGTATAGATCTTAGTATAGGTATTAGTATAGACATTAGTATAGATATTAGTGCAGATATTAGTATAGATATTAGTATAGATATTAGAATAGATATTAGAATAGATATTAGTA
The DNA here is from genome assembly GCA_038501925.1 of Xenopus petersii. Classification (NCBI taxonomy): domain Eukaryota; kingdom Metazoa; phylum Chordata; class Amphibia; order Anura; family Pipidae; genus Xenopus; species Xenopus petersii. The sequence goes on along the minus strand of CM076672.1, from coordinate 236,505,152 downwards.
TAGATATTAGTATAGACATTAGTATAGATATTAGTGCAGATATTAGTATAGATATTAGTATAGATATTAGAATAGATATTAGAATAGATATTAGTATAGATATTAGTATAGATATTAGAATAGATAGTAGTATAGATAGTAGTATAGTATAGATAGTAGTATAGATAGTAGTATAGATAGTAGTATAGATATTAGTATAGATAGTAGTATAGATAGTAGTATAGATAGTAGTATAGATAGTAGTATAGATATTAGTATAGATAGTAGTATAGATAGTAGTATAGATAGTAGTATAGATAGTAGTATAGATAGTAGTATAGATAGTAGTATAGATATTAGTATAGATAGTAGTATAGATAGTAGTATAGATAGTAGTATAGATAGTAGTAGTGTAGATCTGTGTTCTGCCTGACAGCCTGTCCCACATTTGCTCCAGAGCATCCGGCAATTTCCCTCATTTCTTAGTCGATTTTTGCCTTTTCCTTGTCAAGTACAAACAATATGGTCAACTGGGGGCAAATAGTGATTGTAACGACACAGTTGTGTTCATGTAGATCTATTAATATGAAATGGAATCTACACACACTGACAAAAATCAGGAATGCCCAAAAGTGTTGGTTCTGTAGTTGAACAGATACTCAGCTGTATATATCAGTCCCAGGTATATGTGTATATATCAGTCCCAGGTATATGTGTATATATCAATCCCAGGTGTATGTGTATATATCAGTCCCAGGTATATGTGTATATATCAATCCCAGGTGTATGTGTATATATCAGTCCCAGGTATATGTGTATATATCAGTCCCAGGTATATGTGTATATATCAGTCCCAGGTATATGAGTATATATCAGTCCCAGGTATATGTGTATATATCAGTCCCAGGTATATGTGTATATATCAGTCCCAGGTATATGTGTATATATCAATCCCAGGTGTATGTGTATATATCAGTCCCAGGTATATGTGTATATATCAGTCCCAGGTATATGTGTATATATCAGTCCCAGGTATATGAGTATATATCAGTCCCAGGTATATGTGTATATATCAGTCCCAGGTATATGTGTATATATCAGTCCCAGGTATATGTGTATATATCAGTCCCAGGTATATGTGTATATATCAGTCCCAGGTGTATGTGTATATATCAATCCCAGGTGTATGTGTATATATCAGTCCCAGGTATATGAGTATATATCAGTCCCAGGTGTATGTGTATATATCAGTCCCAGGTATATATGTATATATCAGTCCCAGGTATATGAGTATATATCAGTCCCAGGTGTATGTGTATATATCAGTCCCAGGTATATGTGTATATATCAGTCCCAGGTATATGTGTATATATCAGTCCCAGGTATATGTGTATATATCAGTCCCAGGTGTATGTGTATATATCAGTCCCAGGTATATGTGTATATATCAGTCCCAGGTATATGTGTATATATCAGTCCCAGGTATATGAGTATATATCAGTCCCAGGTGTATGTGTATATATCAGTCCCAGGTATATGTGTATATATCAGTCCCAGGTATATGTGTATATATCAGTCCCAGGTATATGAGTATATATCAGTCCCAGGTGTATGTGTATATATCAGTCCCAGGTATATGTGTATATATCAGTCCCAGGTATATGTGTATATATCAGTCCCAGGTATATGTGTATATATCAGTCCCAGGTATATATGTATATATCAGTCCCAGGTGTATGTGTATATATCAGTCCCAGGTATATGTGTATATATCAGTCCCAGGTGTATGTGTATATATCAGTCCCAGGTGTATGTGTATATATCAGTCCCAGGTATATGTGTATATATCAGTCCCAGGTATATGTGTATATATCAGTCCCAGGTATATGTGTATATATCAGTCCCAGGAACTAGAAATAACTACAGAACTCCTCTTATCAAATCATCGCTGCACATCCATTTTCCTTTTCATTTCAATTGATATTTTTAAAGTATAAAAGATTTCGTGTACAATAATAAAAATAAATGTTCCGTTAAGTGAATCTGTTTAATGGGCAGATGGAAGCTCCAGAGTATTGCGAGCGCCTAGACATCATGCTGCGCCCATTTGCTGGCCGCCTATTAACAGGTATCATTTTTATCCTACATTGCCTTTTATTATTGGGCTGCAGAGAAATGGTTATGGTCCATCCATCTAGCACTGTCTCTCCTACAGGCTCATGTTATTCTCTACTATATAATGGAATGGAGATTTTATGGGCAGATACTTTAGTTTCTTATTGTTGCCTTAATGTGGCTACGGATATGTCAAGTGCAAATATGTATTTATTTCTGTGTTAAATAGAGTTACCCTTTGGGATGACTACCCTGGGCTCAAAGAGGGGTTAGGAGTTATATTAGGGCAACTTGGAAAGAAGGCAATATGGAGACAGTAAAGCAAGATGGAGACAATGGGGCAACATGGAGAGGCAAGATTGAGACAGTAGGCAAGTTGGAAACAAAGGGAAGGTGGAAGCAGTTGGGCAATTTGATGACAGTAGGTCCAAATAGAGGCAAAACAGCAAATTCGTGGGATTATTCCAAAATGTAAAAAGAAAAAACTTACACTCGCACACCCTGGCCGTCCAGAAACACACGAATCCCAGGTGCTCAATGATAGAGGAATTGGGCAACTTCAGAAGCAACTTGGACACAGAACACACCGGCACAACATGGGTACTACTAGCAGGTATAACCTTGCTCGTTTATTGCGGATGCAACGTTTTGGGGCGTGACCCCTTTCTCAAGCATGTTGCCCCAAAACGTTGCATCCGCAATAAACGAGCAAGGTTATACCTGCTAGTAGTACCCATGTTGTGCCGGTGTGTTCTGTGTCCACATTATTCCAAAATGGTCACAGTAGACCAAAATTGTAATGGAATGCCAGAAAAGTGACAGTAGTACAAATGACAACAGTAGGATAAAAGTATGGCAAGATGGAAACAGATAAGCAAGATGGAGATAATGCAGGAACATAATGACAGTAGGGCAAGATGGCAATAGATGGGAAACATGGTGAAAGTAAGACAAAGACGAGACAGTAGGGTAAAGTGGACATAGAAAGACAAGATCACAATAGAAGGTCAAAATGGAGACAGTAGACTAAGAGGGTGAAAGTAGGTCAATAAGGCAAAAGAAGGGCAAGATGGAGACAGTAGACAAAGAGGATGAGCGTTGGCCAAATATGGTGATTCAAGGGCAAGATGGAGACAGTAGCAGATGGTGAGAGGAGAAGAAGAGCAAGATGGAGACAATAGAGAGAGAGAGAGAGAGAGAGAGAGAGAGTGAAAGAGAGAGAGAGAGAGTGAAAGAGAGAGTGAAAGAGAGAGAGTGCAGTTGGACCAATAATGACCGACAGGGAACTCTCTGGACATTGCGCTCTATTATAGGCTTTGTGTGAATTTATATTCCATCAGATTCTCTGTGAATATGTACAGTATGTAAGTATATGCACTCTATATAAATAAATTCCTGCAATTAGCCCCAGAGTCAGAGCTTTTGAGGTGTAGTTACCATTTTAACCCTCAGTTGGAAAGACCCCCATTCTGGAAGCCAGTGGCGTTTCCTCTTCCCAGCAAAGTTTTATGGAAATGGATCTGTTAGTCTGGGGCTTATTTACTGGGATTCCAACCTGAAGGTTTAGCGTGTACTTTGTCTGTACCCCTATTTTTTGTGCTGTGGGTTTTAGAGCAACACCCCACTGAATCAGTCAACCCCAAACACTAACAAGTGTGATGTAAGTAATGATTGTAATGAAAGTTATACAGGACTTTGCTATTGTCTCCAGCGTGGAACAAACATCCTTTATAAATTGTCAAGTAAATCAGAGTGGCCACATTGGGCCAAAATATCCATAGAAGGAAAGGTACAAGGTATAAAGAGAGAATAAAGGGCCTGTGAGACTGCCAGGAATATGGGTTTTAATTAAATTCTCATTATAGTCATGGGGGGCACAGGGAGCAGGAGGGGGGCACTTACAGCTTTGGAACCTGCTGAGACACAGCTCAGAACCACATGAATCTGAGAGATTTGGGCCTGAGGCAGGAATAGAATCCTCTGTGTGCCAAATTGCCGTCACTTTATTTTTATTATTAGTGCCAGTTATTATACTGAGGAACCTTTTCTTTCCCTTGTACCTCATTCTATTGTGCCCCTTGTTTGTACCCACCCCGGGCACTAATGTCAGAATCCTGTAATTTTCCCACACTCACTATCAACACTTTGTCTGTTCAACCCACACAATGCCCCATATATATATATATATATCTGATATACTCACACTGGGGATGATAGACTACAATACACAACTCCCAAAGCTAAATTGGCCTCACTATGAAAGTATTGATTGATGGTTGGAATATAAAGAGCAGTCTGTCTTATGGTATTGACTCATTGTAAGCAGCAGTCCTGCCTTGCCTGCCACCCCCTCTTGTAAATTATAAGGATATTATAAGTAACCGAGGAGTTTCATGACCATATAAAAGTACGAGGCCAAAGGTCATGGAACTCCGAGGTGACTTCTAATATCACATCAGAACTCACCATTTATAAGGATATAATTTACAAGATATTCATTGTGTATTAGAAGGATATATCACTATAATACACAAAAGCCATGAATATCTTGTAAATTATATCCTTATAAACGGTGAGTTCTGATGTCATTTGTGACATTTCACATGACTCACTGAAACGTGTGTATTATAATAAATAAAGTTCCCCCTGTTGCAAAATATGAGGATATTAGAAGTTACCTGGGAGTTCCATGACCTGTATAAAAACACTCCGCCTTCGGCCTCGTCATCAAACTCCTTGGTAACTTATAATATCCTTATATTTTACAAGAGGGGGTATTTTATTCATTATATATCTATATGTCAGATTACAAACCAGCATGACAGATTTTCTTCATGGCCATACAATTTATATATGATGTATCAGAAATACTTTCCCCCTGTATATTGTATAGTTGGTGGGATTCCCCGTAGCCTCGCAGCGTTCCCGCTCTCATGTCTGACTTGAATAATGAAACGCCATTTCTCCCGTTCTCTTTTCTTGCTGACTTGTTTCACATTGTTGCTGTTAATCCTTTCCCGGAAGCCTCATACAGATGAGTGTCCAGCACAATTCCTGACTGTCCCTGAGTTCAGCACTTTTCCCCACGTTGCTCTGCCGTCATTTAAACTGGGCCACAATTAGCCCTCCTGTCCCTAATAAGTTGCCCCATGTCTCTCTGACCCAATCACATTTAATTTCTCATATATATATATATTTATATACAAGCCCCCTCCTGTGTGAGTCTCTGCGCTACTGCAGGAGGCATTTTTGCCTAAAAGAATCTATTGTAGTTCAGGCACACCTCACACGGAGGAAGCTGTTTATTTAATGATAGGTTCCCTTTAAATGGGTTGTTCACCTTTAAATTAACTGTTAGTATGATGTAGAGAGGGATATACTGAGATAATTTGTATGAACTGTATGTCACACTGTGTTACACTGTTACAATGTATCAAGCTGTAACCATTATAACTTGTTCCTCACACCCCTCAGATATGTGTCAATTTGGGGGTGCCATGTGTAACGCTGGTCAGTAACGTGAATAAATGAGTGTGAGCCCAGACTGAGTGTGTAACCCCTAGAGTACAGCACTCAAGCAGACGTCAACCTTCTATTATTTATTAAGTACAAATGTGCCCAGGATACAGATAATGTGTGTCCATTAGTGTTGGAGGGAAGCAGACGAATAAATCAGGCCTGATGTTGTGCACAACAAATTGTTATATAATATTATACTATATATAAGTGATATAATATTAGATATATATAATACACAAAAGCCATGAATATCTTGTAAATTATATCCTTATAAATGGTGAGTTCTGAGGTCATCAGTTATAAACGGTGAGTTCTGATGTCATTTCTGTCACATGACTCACTGAAATGTGTGTATTATAATAAATTAAGTACCCCCAGTTGCAAAATATAAGGATATTCTAAGTTACCTCGGAGTTCCATGACCTTCAGCCTCTTACTTTTATATGGTCATGAAACTCCTCGGTAACTTACATATAATATCCTTATATTTTACAAGAGGGGGTACTTTATTCACTATATAAGGGACAGGTCTCCCCTACATCTGTCCTGTGATTTTCTAACTGTCTGAGACCTTCAAATACATTTTTTTATTTCATGCTCTTTGTACTCGGGTGGATTAACCCCTTGTGCTACTTGTTCTTGGAACCCGCATTAGAGTTTTGCAGCGGGTCGGGTATCCGTGAGTTACCCGCAAAAAAAGCGGGCACCCTGCAGAATGAGGGGAGGACTTTCAGGTGCGGGTATACCCATGGGTCGCGGGTCTCATCTAAATTTCTTATCTTATGTGATATTGTCTATATTTTACTTCTTTTAAAGTTTTATAAAACTTGTTTCTGTTCCCGCCCACTTTTGATGATGTCAATTCCGGTTTGCGGGTCGGGTTGCGGATAAGGTAGTTGCAGTAGTTGCGATCCGGGTCGGGTAGTGGATCAAAGCATGTAAATATGCGGTTTGGATTGCGGGCTGCGGGTTCGAGTTCGGGTCTTAGAAATTGATTCCGTGCAGGACTCTAACCCGCATGACTTTATGGGAACGCCCCATTCTTATGTTTCAGGTGAGTGACAGTATCACCTGGATATGAGGAACAATTCCTAGAAACTTATTCTTGCAAGTCCCACCCACTTATTTGTATTTTACTTGTGGGAATTGTATGAGCCCCTAAGTGTTCTCCATTGTTGGACACTTGGGGGGAAATTTACTAAAGGGCGAAGTGGCTAACGCTGGCAAAAATTCGCCAGCATGACGTCATTTTGGCACTTTGCCGATTTACTAATGGTAGCTGGTGTAAATTCACTGGCGTAATTTCGCCAAGGAGAATTTTCAGTCTGGCGAAAGAGCTTTACTACGCAAATTCACTACGTTTTTTATTTTACTGACCGTTACCTCTATCGGCAGACTTGCCTTCGCAACCTCAGACCAGACGAAGTGCAATAGAGTAGATAGGAGTTCCTCAAAAAATAGCTGGCATTTTTTCCTATTTAAAGGGTGATAGACTGAAAAAGATCGTACATTTTTTTTGGGGTACCCTCCTTCCCCCTATATTTGCTAACATATGGTACATAATCTATACACTGGGCACATGTGTAGGGCAATATAATAACTTTATATCATTTCCCTGGGCTTGTGTAGTGTAATGTATTTGCTGCAGAATATACGCCCATTATACTTTAACTGCACGCCGTATGCTAATTAGCCAACACTAGCGCAACTTCAAACTGCTGAGCGTAATTTCGCTGGCGTAATTTCGACAGCGTTCGGTACCCTGTGCGCAACTTCGGATCTTCGTTAATTAGCATTGTACAGGCCAATTTACGCCTGCCGAAGTGTTGCAATGTGCGCAAAGCCCGCGATGGCGAATTTTCGCACGTTAGTGAATTTGCCCCTATGTGTGGGTTGTGCTGCTGTGAGATGCTATAGAGGTCGTTCTGTTTATCTGCCTCTTCTGATTGGCACAAGCATTAGGCACAAGTGTCATCCCGTGGAGCGGCAGTCGGAGTGTCCCCCATGATAACCCACCAGGGAAGGACTTTCAGGACTGATCTGTCAGTGGACAAAAGGGGGAGCCCCACACTCCTCACTCTGATTCTTAAACAAATTAACCCTCTTTATGCCAGAAATGACTTTACAGGCTGCTTATTGGGCCACAAAGGGATTTTACTTGACAAATAATTGTAAGTGGGAAAGCTACAGCGAGGCCTGAGATAGAATACACATGACTAAAATTCCAATTATAGAATACACATACCCCGGGGCCACATAATGTCATTTGTTGTTAAAGGGTAAGAAAATTGTAAAATTGATAAGGGGGTTATTCTAAGTACTTTTGCAATGTACATTTATTATTTATTTATTTTTAATTCCAAGATATTAAGGGATACATGTACTGTTAATATGAATGAAGTTTGTCACAACAGCGCCACCTGCTGGTCAGTTTCCCACCAGTCTGACCAGCAAGTAGTCAAGGAAGTTGTCAGGAGAAAGAAAGAGGCTGATGTTCTTCTGCTTAGGAATTAAATTATAAACCTTTCTCACATCTTTCCTGTGGATCCATTAATCACAAGTTGTGACCCCGACAGGCCCAGATCTGGAGTCCAAACAATATCCCACTTGTCTGATCTTCTCTCTTGTTTTGGGGGAGTGTTTTGTTACTGCCGGGGCAACAGGACGACCTCTGATTGTTATAAATGATACGACATCACATCGGATGTAACAGAATTAATCTTATCGTTAGAGCTAACGAAGGCAGAGCACGTAAACTTAATTGTAGGCATTAGAAGTAATGATAGATGAGGTAGCCCTGTGACTCATTCTACTGGGTCACTAATACAATTTCCAGCCTCCCAGATGTCCCTATATAAATAAATAATGAAGATGATGATGTCCCTATGATCTCCTCGGGTAGGAATGCTGTCACAGGCCGAATGCTGCCGATCCAAGGGGAAGAGGAAGATACAAAAATAACATCTTTGGATAATTATCAGGCGCATCCTGAACAGTCTCTCGGGACACAGAATCTATCAGCCATTCTTGGACTAACAACCAAACTAGTGGAGAGGCTCGGGCTGCTTATATTATTCACACTCCAGTCCAGTCTTTAAAAGAGGAAATTCAGAAATGGACCAGAAATATAGTCGATTTCTAGAATTTATTTATTATTATAGATTTTTAAAAGTTAGTCGAGCAATCAGCATGGTATCAGTGACCCATATATATATATATATATTCACAGTCCTAAACTGGTGCACAACTATAAGCAAGAAATGCCTGGGTGCTAGTTTACAATTCATATACAATATAAGCCAATAACCGCACTCATAGGACTTTCTCAATAGTGCAAAAACAAAAACATTTTATTTCAATGTTTCGGTCCCTATATTCTTGAAGAAGGCCCGCAAGTAGAGGCCGAAACGTTGAAATAGTTTTTTTTCAGTTTTTGCACTATTGAGAAAGTCCTATGAGTGCGGTTATTGGCTTATATTGTGTGTGTGTGTGTGTATATATATATATATATATACACAAAAGCTATGAATAATATAATATAATAATATAAATTATATCCTTATAAACGGTGAGTTCTGATGTCATCAGTTATAAATGGTGAGTTCTGATGTCATTTCTGTCACATGACTCACTGAAATTTGTGTATTATAATAAATAAAGTACCCACTGTTGTAAAATCTGTACCTGGACCTGTACCTCTTTTATATGATCATGAAACTCCTCGGTAACTTATAATATCCTTATATTTTACAAGAGGGGCTACTTTATTCACTATATATATATATATATATATATATATATATATATATATATATATATATATATATATATATATACACACAAGACCCATGAATATCCTGTAAATTATATCCTTATAATTTAAATATAAATTGTATAAACGGTGCTTAGTGATGTCATTGGTTATAATCCGAGTTTAGTGATGTCACATGACTCACAGAAACTTGTGTATTATAATAAATAAAGTACCCACTGTTGTAAAATATGAGGATATTAGAAACTACCTCAGAGTTCCATCACCTTTAGCCTTTTCTTTTTATAGGCTCATGGATCTCTTTGGTAACTTATAATATCCTTATGTTTTACAAGAGGGGGTACTTTATTCACTATATACAGGTATGGCGCCTGTTATCCAGAATGCTCGGCACCTGGCGTTTCCCAGGTAATGGATCTTTCTGTAATTTGGATCTACATCCCTTAAGTCTACTAGAAAATCATATAAACATGAAATAAAGCCAATAGGCTGGTTTTGCCTCCAATAAGGATTAATTATATTTTAGTTGGGATCAAGTACAAGCGACAGTTTTATTATTACACAGAAAAAGGAAATAGTTTTAAAAAATTGGATTATTTGGCTAAAATGGAGTCTATGGTAGACGGGCATTCCGTAATTCGGAGGTTTCTGGATAATGGGTTTCCGGATAAGGCATCCTATACCTGTATAACACAGATGAGTTACTGCAGGGGCTGTAACTGTCAGCACTGACTGCCAATTTGTTTCTTCTTTGCAGACCCTCCCAGGGAACCTGTACTCATGTGTCGATCCAACAACTACCCGGCATCATTCTACTGCAGCTGGCACCTCCCTTTCCCTACCTTCATCCCCAATACCTTCAACATCACAGTCATGTAAGTACCACAGGGTGACATGTTTCTTTCTCGTGTCTCTGCCGCATCCTTTCTGCATTGTTCTGTCCATTAAAATAAACATATAAATATATGTACCACTGAATGTTCTATGTACTGAGTAGTTCGGGCCCGGCTTTCACACAAATTGTGTGGGTTCAGATTGAGCTCTTCTTCCGCTCTCCCTGCCTGCGACCTCCATTTATAGGTGCACACGTGCCCCTCCCCCATGATGTCAGAGATAAATGGAGCTGCTTGCTGGGTTTAGATGGGTTGTGAGCAGATGGGTTAGGGTTGGGTGCTGGGTAAGCTATGTGTTAGTGCAGAGGATAATCAATACCTTGCCTTGACCCATATGTATAAACACAGTTAAAGGAGAACTAAAGCCAAACTAAAGAAGTAGGTAGAAATGTTGTACATGATGTTTTGTGCTTCTGTACCAGCCCAAGGCAACCACAGCCCTTTAGCAGTAAAGATCTGTGTCTCCAAAGATGCCCCAGTAGCTCCCCATCTTCTTTTCTGCTGATTCACTGCACATGCTCTGTGCTGCTGTCACTTACTGAGCTTAGGGAGCCACTCACAATATACAGTACACATAGAATAGAAATGTCACAATATAAGGCTGATTAGTAATTAATACACATAATTACTACATGGCAGCACAGAAACCAGTGCAATTAGCATCAGAATTGAATAATCAGCAAACCTGTAGCATCAGCTTATATTACAGCCAGGGAAGCTCATTTTCTGCTGGATAATTAGTGACGAGCCCTAAGCTTAGCTTCTCAACAGCCAATCAGAGCCCACTGAGCATGTGAGTGTCACAGACACTTTCCAAGATGGTGACCCCCTGTGACAAGTTTGAAGTCCTGGATCATTGCTGCTATTGACAAGCTCAAACTTTAGCCTCGTGCAATAAGTTCACTATATAAAATAGGACATTTTTAGCCTCATTCATTTTTAGGGTTTAGATCTCCTTCAAATAAAGGGCAATACACATATGAGGGGACCTTCATGGAATTGTCTACTTTTCTTGTAACTTTGGAATATGTTATATGCTGCTGTGATGACATAGGACAGTGGTTAAACATAGTTATACATATACATATATAGTGGCCTGTGGGCAGTAACATAAAAGCAGCATGTGTAGAGCAATAGTTGGACATTACTGTAGTAAGAGTGGAATGTTGGCTGTGATAAGTCACTAATGGTTTCCTTCTGCTTTTTCCAGACACGACTCGAAGCAGCTGTACTGTGAGAAGGACCCATTCCCCAAAAACAGGTGCCACATCAAATACAGCCGCCTGTTCTCTACCCAGAAGTACCAGGTGACCGTGGTGGTGACCAACGCACTGGGGAAGAACTCAACTAGCATCAGTTTTGATGAGTTCTCCATAGGTAACTTAACTAAATACACGGGCCAGTTTATAGCATAGTCGGGGGGGGGGGAGATTCGGAGGGGTTGGAGGGAGGTAGAAGAATCACAAGAGGACAGGACAAGGAACAGGTTGAGGTATGAAAGTAGATTAGTTGATAAGAGAGGATGGAAATGGCCTGTAAATGAAGAGAAATGTAATAACGCAGCTGTGAGAAATACACAGGGAGCAAAGCATGATGGGGAATCGGGGATGAAAGAGGAAAATATTTAATAAAAATAGAGAAAAACAAGAGTGCAAAGTCCTTTTCCAAAGCCATCATGATGTCAGACACTTCATCCTGCGTTCCACATTTTTAATTGCGTTGGCTTCCCGCACTTCTGGCAGTGCATGGAACTCGCGTGCCAATAAAAGTAATTACATTGGAAAGACATGGGATAAGAACATTTGGTCCATGCTGCGAAATTGCTGAGGTTTTGTGGCCTCGTCAACGTTCCGGATCTCAAAAGACCTCATCTCTGTTGACTCCGTTGTGTTGTTGACGAGAAAGTTGGAGTTGGCCTTAACCCATTCAACGCTGGAGCGGTTTGGCAACAGAGGTCAGGTAAGGACGGCCACTACTCTTAGCAGAAGTTTCAGGTGCCCTCCAACTAGCCTGTGCCCATTGCTATGAACTTTCATCATTATTTTATATACCCAGAAGAAGACTCATCTTCAGCTGAAGCCATCTTTAATCTAGTATTGTGGTTAACCAACCGTTTCAGTTGAAAGACACCTTGGAGGTACAACCTTTGATCAGAACACCCCTTAGCTTTACATCCATTCATCATTCTGCCATTGTTCCAAGATTATATAGCACAGCTAATATGTTTTCATCCTAATTGAACTTTAAACTGGCCTTTCAGGCTTATCTAAGAGAGGAAATTGGCATTTTTCCCAAATCTTCCCTAAAATAACCTTTAGTGTGAACCCCCTGCTACTGTTCAAGGCTCCCTGGGGGAAAGCCCCACAGTTTTGGAACCACAGCTCTAGAGGGATTAGGTTTTATTTCTTTTTATTGGTTTTATCACTGTAATATGTATACAACATACAGTGGTGGAATGGGATGACTGTTTTGTTGAAGGCAGTCTTCTGGCTGAACCTGTTTGTATTGTTAATAGGGAAGTGCCAATAGCCTAAACCTAAAAGTCTATGGGAACGACCAACTGCTGCTGAGGGACACAGTGTAGGCTCCATCAGGGACACAGATGATCCTTCATCAACATCAGCCCATTCCCAATTAGAAAGAAGACTTAATTATGATTCCAAGGTCTTGAGGTTCCTCTTTACCTGCTCCTTGAGTTGGTCCAACTGTCTAGTAATCGTGGAGCAAAGTGACATCACTAAGTAGGACATTGCCCTTAATTCAATGTCTGGTATCAAATCTATCAGTGTGATGAACGTTATCGATTCACTTGTACTTTACATTCTTCCCTGCTCCTGTCTCATATCCAGGCTACCCGTATACATACTGATCTCCCTAATGAGCTTTTCTATCAAAGGGCAAAGCGCCATTAAGTTAAAAATTGAAATATCAAATAACAAATGTTCATGGTGACCTTTCTGCGCTAAGAAGCAAATTTATTTAGAAAATTCGGCAATAAACTTTAATTGGTCTGAGTGCCTGTTACAATTTATACCCATGGCCCCCAAAGGTTGTTAAACTTTAGCCTAAACTTGATACTGCTTTGTCTCAGGTGCTGGGAATAGATCTAGATTCCCTGCCGTAAAGCATGACAGAACTGTTGCCCACTACAAAGTACACTTTTTCCACGTTTCCTTTTCTCCAGAATGAAACCAGTTTGAACAATACTGCACAAGAAAACAGCTTTAATTCTGACGTTTCCCTTTAAGTCAGGCTTGTGCCAAACTAGATTTTCATCTCATTGGGAAAGAATGTTGAGATCTACACGAGTGGATGAGTTTCCAAGTGAGGTTGTGCGTTTGCTAAGGACGAGACTAGGTAGCAAAAAGGAAAATATTGTGCGAGGGGCTCGCTGTTGGCTTCCACTAGGGGACCTGCTGAGTTTCGAGAAGAAGCTGGAAGGGAGGTGAGCCAGGTCTCCGAGGCTTTCATTAAATGTTTACTGGGATGTTGGAAACAACAGCCATTATTCCACAGCTAACTGAACTGGCCCTGAACCTGGGGCCCCAATAACTGCCGCCAGTAAATAAAGCGCAGCAACACATACAGGACTTATTTATGGTGTAAATCGCCTTGTTGTGTTTTCTCACAATGCGCCATTTTCCTCAGAATACTATGGTATCCGTGCTGGTTAAGAACACTCAATCATTTGCGCCTGGTAGTAGAAACGAACATTACACTACAGTGCAAACCTAATGGCAGCAACGGAGGCACTAGTTATGTACTGCATGACACAGGGATGCCTCACTTATTTCATTTAGCATTGTGCTTGGTTTCTGAGTTATATATTCCTCTATTTATGGCAGAGCATCAGGTATAGTAGGGAGAGATGGTGCCTATAGTAACAGTGGATAATAGTCTCTGGGAAGGGAGTGTGACTGTGGGATAGCAGGTATAGTAGGGAGAGATGTGCCTATAGTAACAGTGGATAATAGTCTCTGGGAAGGGAGTGTGACTGTGGGATAGCAGGTATAGTAGGGAGAGATGGTGCCTATAGTAACAGTGGATAATAGTCTCTGGGAAGGGAGTGTGACTGTGGGATAGCAGGTATAGTAGGGAGAGATGGTGCCTATAGTAACAGTGGGATAATAGTCTCTGGGAAGGGAGCGTGACGGTGGGATAGCAGGTATAGTAGGGAGAGATGGTGTCTATAGTAACAGTGGATAATAGTCTCTGGGAAGGGAGTGTGACTGTGGGATAGCAGGTATAGTAGGGAGAGATGGTGCCTATAGTAACAGTGGATAATAGTCTCTGGGAAGGGAGTGTGACTGTGGGATAGCAGGTATAGTAGGGAGAGATGGTGTCTATAGTAACAGTGGATAATAGTCTCTGGGAAGGGAGTGTGACTGTGGGATAGCAGGTATAGTAGGGAGAGATGGTGCCCTGTAGTAAAAGTGAAATTATAGTCTCTAAAATGGGATTGTAAGACTACTATTTGGCTAATATAATATGCACACAATATATTGACAATATTTCTTTGATTTTGTCTATAGTGAAGCCGGACCCACCGGAGAATGTGGTGGCTAAGCCGGTACACAATAACCCGCGCAGGCTGGAAGTCACTTGGCAGATCCCATCTACTTGGCCAGATGCAGATTCCTTTCCACTCAAGTTCTTCCTGCGCTATAGGCCTCTTATCCTTGACCAATGGCAGCACGTGAGTACAGACGGTCATTTCCTTCTATATTGTTTTCCACGAACAATGTGACCTCTGACCGCATTGAAGGGGATATTGAGCTTTAGGACTGTGGAAGTAAGAGGGACCACCCAGATGTTTTTTGATCATTCTGAGCAGCAATGGGAAAGTTAAATAAATCCGCTTTTAAGCCCTTGTGTTTTCTGACCGCCTTGACTTTGTCAATGAGTAGAATGGGGCCCCAAGGATATAACAATTAGTAGAACAGCATTGCCACACCCCTGATCCATCATAGCGACACCCCTTTATGCCAAAACCCCACTCATCATCCACCCAAACCCCACCCACTCCCCTTCAAAACCTGCTCCTGACTGTAAAAAAAAAAAAAGGGCCCATGACGGTAGCACCCCTGTATTCCTCGGTGGCAGCCCTATGTATTAGGGCAAGGGAGTGTAATTATATGGCGTTGTAGAAACACTGTCAAACCCACATTTGCCATTAAACTACAAGGTCCATCATACTCGGCCCCCAGACTTAGCAGGGATTGTAATGCATGAGTCTGTCTGCCCGGAGGCTGAAGGAAGATGCCAATGCAGTGCTGGGCACACAGGCAGAAATAGCCGCCAGGAAGCCTGTGGCACAACTAATACAGTATATTGAGGCTACATTTCTGCTTCTCTCTTCATTATTTCTCTATTCATTCAGTTTTTCCTTATGTTTGTGATCAGCCTTGCCTGGGTTTCCATTGTTTTCTCAGCACTCATACATAATCCGACAATTTCCTATGGCGTTACTTCCCCTTTAACGCTAAGGCAAGCTGAAGAGGGAGCCCATAAATATTCATGAGACTTCTAGAGTTTTTGTATTTCCCTGTATCCCTCCTCACACTGTTTGTACCACTGCCTGGAAGAGACAGGGATTATTTATAGGCCAGACTGAGAGCAATATATAATTATATATATATATAGTGCCCAGCTGGGGGATCCACGGGCAGCTGCACACAGCCCCAGCGTGGCACTTAAAGGAAAAGTATGCCTATGTATGTATAAGCTGCTTTTGCATGACTGAGCATTTGGTAGCACTTGTAAATGAGAGAGCACAAAGTCGATGGATTTAAAGAGCCCTTGCACAATACAGACCTACATTCATGGGCATATATACATCTTCATCATCATCATCATTGATTTATAAAGTGTCAGAATGTTACTCTACTCTTGGTTGGACTCACTGTGAGTGACATCACTGGCGCGTTAGGAATATCACAGGTATTACACAGCACACACTGGGATAGGTCAAGTTACACAAAATCATTGGTTTAGACTGGGTAGTGGCTAGTTTTCTGTTACATTATGGTCACCAGGGGTGTAACCCCCAGACATGCTAGACCCCTTTCTGCACATATTCATGGGTGACCACCAAGGAAGCAGACCCATGTCAGGTCCCTGGTGCAATTTTGGTGCAATTTTGTGCAGAAGGGGGCCTGACATATTTGGGTGACCCCAATTTAACAGGAAATCAGCCACTACCCAATCTGTCCTACTGTCTCCATCTTGTCCTACTCTCTCCATCTTGCCCTACTCTCTCCATCTTGTCCTACTCTCTCCATCTTGTCCTACTCTCTCCATCTTGTCCTACTCTCTCCATCTTGTCCTACTGTCTCCATCTTGTCCTACTGTCTCCATCTTGCTCTACTGTCTCCATCTTGTCCTACTGTCTCCATCTTGTCCTACTGTCTCCATCTTGCTCTACTGTCTCCATTTTGTCCTATTGTCTCCATCTTGCCCTACTGTCTCCATCTTGCCCTACTGTCTCCATCTTGTCCTACTGTCTCCATCTTACCCTACTGCCTCCATCTTGCCCTAATGTCTCCATCTTGCCCTACTGTCTCCATCTTGTCCTACTGTCTCCATCTTGCCCTACTGTCTCCATCTTGTCCTACTGTCTCCATCTTACCCCACTGTCTCCATCTTGCCCTACTGTCTCCATCTTGTCCTACTGTCTCCATCTTGCCCTACTGTCTCCATCTTGCCCTACTGTCTCCATCTTGTCCTACTGTCTCCATCTTACCCCACTGTCTCCATCTTGCCCTACTGTCTCCATCTTGTCCTACTGTCTCCATCTTGCCCTACTGTCTCCATCTTGCCCTACTGTCTCCATCTTGTCCTACTGTCTCCATCTTACCCCACTGTCTCCATCTTACCCTACTGTCTCCATCTTGTCCTACTGTCTCCATCTTGCCCTACATTCTCCATCTTGTCCTACTGTCTCCATCTTACCCCACTGTCTCCATCTTGCCCTACTGTTTCCATCTTGTCCTACTGTCTCCATCGTGTCCTCCTGTGTAATATTACTTTGCTAAATCTGCTGTCCCCCAACTCTGTCACTGTACAACCATATTTAGGCCCCTGGCTGTTTGCCCCTGTTGGGTCCCCGTAAAACAGCTCTAGTCACATGATAAACATGAAATAACTTTTCCCCACCTTCGTCCTGTTTTATTTATTTGAAGGCAGGAATAATACCGTCATGTTTATGACATAATAGTTGGGGTTTTTGGTAAAGCCCTGTCAGATAAGGGATGTACGTCTGTGCCGCCATTTCCCAGAGCCGGACCCTGTGCCACATTCTCAGTATTCAGCCGAGGGGCTTGGGTCCAACATAAAGCTGTGCCCTTAAATGTAACATTGTCAATTAGGAGACGGCGGCAGAGGAAGTGAGGGGCTGGGGGGCACAAGTGAGGGATCTGCATCATGATTTATTCATGGGTTTTGTATCGATTGCAAATGCATTACCCTCTCCTTGTGGGCTGCTTATCTGAGCTCCCCAGCCTGATTCAGCACCCGCAGGAAGACCAAGCTCGTGTGAGCGTCAGGGAGAAGGTCGTAGACAAAACAATATGCAGCGTGTAGGGGGGGCAGTAATCTCTGTAGCCTGACGATAGTGACCTCCCTTGTCATGTGCCAGCCAGAGACATTTACTAACCCCCCCCAGCTGGGAGCATCCATGCAGTCAGCTAGGAAGGAGTTAATGCAATTAAAGTGCAGGAAGCTCTCCAGCTATTATCTGTGTAGGGTATTGGATGGGGACAGGATTAGAGAAACAGGAATGGGGGGGGGAGAATTCTCCAATTCTGTGTCCCTGAATTCTGCCCCACTCTATGAATTGGCACCTCATACAATGTTTCCTTCATATGCCATCTGCTTGGAACTCCGACCAAAGGCAGGCACATAATAGACAATAATAATAATAATAATATAGGGTGCATTCATGTTAGCCATTGCTAAGCTTCCTGAATTCAGAATAAAGCAAGATCGAAACAGTAGGACAAGATGGAGACAGTAGGACAAGATGGAGACAGTAGGACAAGATAGAGACAGTAGGACAAGATGGAGACAGTAGGGCAAGATGGAGACAGTAGGACAAGATGGAAACAGTAGGACAAGATGGAGACAGTATGACAAGATGGAGACAGTAGGACAAGATAGAGACAGTAGGACAAGATGGAGACAGTAGGACAAGATGGAGACCATAGGACAAGATGATGACAGTAGGACAAGGTGGAGACAGTAGGACAATATAGAGACAGTAGGACAATATAGAGACAGTAGGACAAGATGGAGACAGTAGGACAAGATAAAGACAGTAGGACAAGATGGAGACAGTAGGATAAGATGGCACCAGTAGGTAAAGATGGAGACAGTAGGGTAAAGATAGACACAGTAGGACAAGGTGGAGACAGTAGGACAAGATGGGGACAGTAGGACAAGATGGAGACAGTAGGACAAGATAAGGACAGTGGGACAAGATAAAGACAGTGGGACAAGATAAAGACAGTGGGACAAGATAAAGACAGTGGGACAAGATAAAGACAGTAGGACAAGATGGAGACAGTAGGACAAGATAAAGACGGTAGGACAAGATGGAGACAGTAGGACAAGATAAAGACGGTAGGACAAGATGGAGACAGTAGGACAAGATAAGGACAGTAGGACAAGATAAGGACAGTAGGACAAGATAAGGACAGTAGGGTAAAGATGGAGACAGTAGGGTAAATATGGAGACAGGAGGACAAGACGGAGACAGTAGGGTAAAGATGGCGACAGTCGGACAAAATGGCAACAGTTGGTCAAATGTTTGCAGGAAAATTCAGAATTCCTAAAAATATGATATTTGAAAATTGGAACTAAACTCTGGTTACATACAGATCTGTGTTGTGTCTCCTTCATACCAGTAATACTGCCAGATCTGCAAAATTCTCTGTATACACAGGTGGTACTGGTAAGCTATTGTGTGTCTCTCATAGTGTTTTTGTGGGTTCATGTGTGTGTGTGTGTACACTTCTTCTGTAACATATTCATTTTACTTGGCACAAAAGGTTGCTGTCTTAAAATTGTCCTTATCTTCTTGCTGTGGAAATACCTCCCTCTAGTGTTTCATAGATGAACTTCACAATGAATGTCGGCTCAACACTGTATTTCTTTATTAGAACAAAAAGGCTCCATTACCATGTAGTACTCAGTGTGCAATAATGAAAGCTGCAGTTGGTCTTTTTTTTTACTTTGCACACTGCACTGGTGTCCTAGTATTGCTTCAGGTCTCTGCACTCTGTTTTGTACTGCGATTAGTCTGCACTTTATTTGTAATGGGAGGGGTGGCACATGGGGACCCACAACTGGACCCTACCCTTACCAGATATTCTGTATCTGTTATACTGGGACACTGTGGGTTGTGTATCTGTTATACTGGAACACTGTGGGTTGTGTATCTGTTATACTGGGACACTGTGGACTGTTTATCTGTTATACTGGGACACTGTGGGTTGTGTATCTGTTATACTGGGACACTGTGGGTTGTGTATCTGTTATACTGGGACACTGTGGG
Source organism: Xenopus petersii (assembly GCA_038501925.1). Lineage (NCBI taxonomy): Eukaryota > Metazoa > Chordata > Amphibia > Anura > Pipidae > Xenopus > Xenopus petersii. The sequence continues at coordinate 236,485,321 of CM076672.1, read as the reverse complement.
GTGTATATCTGTTATACTGGGACACTGTGGGTTGTGTATCTGTTATACTGGGACACTGTGGGCTGTGTATCTGTTATACTGGGACACTGTGGGTTGTGTATCTGTTATACTGGGACACTGTGGACTGTTTATCTGTTATACTGGGACACTGTGGGCTGTGTATCTGTTATACTGGGACACTGTGGGTTGTGTATCTGTTATACTGGGACACTGTGGGTTGTGTATCTGTTATACTGGGACATTGTGGGTTGTGTATCTGTTATACTGAGACACTGTGAGTTGTGTATCTGTTATACTGGGACACTGTGGGTTGTGTATCTGTTATACTGGGACACTGTGGGCTGTGTATCTGTTATACTGGGACACTGGGTTGTGTATCTGTTATACTGGGACATTGTGGGTTGTGTATCTGTTATACTGGGACACTGTGGGTTGTGTATCTGTTATACTGGGACACTGTGGGCTGTTTGTCTGTTATACTGGGACACTTTGGGTTGTATATCTGTTATACTGGGACACTGTGGGGTGTGTATCTGTTATACTGGGACACTGTGGGTTGTGTATCTGTTATACTGGGACACTGTGGGTTGTATATCTGTTATACTGGGACACTGTGGGCTGTGTATCTGTTATACTGGGACACTGTAGGTTGTGTATCTGTTATACTGGGACACTGGGTTGTGTATCTGTTATACTGGGACATTGTGAGACTAATTTATTCTGGATAGTGCTGGTAGAAAAAAAGGCTAAAAAATGGTCCTAACTGAGTATTAAGAGCTGCTTAAAGTACAATTATGTTTATGTAAAATCTCAATTTACCTTAATAAAGCCACTCCCAATCCACACCCACATTGCCACTCCCACAATTCGCTGCCTAATTTTGCTTTTCCAATATATATCATTCCCTTGGTACCTGTCACAGACCAAGACTGTTGGGATGCTGGGAGTATTAGTTCCACAGTACCTGGAAGGATGTAGATTAATAACCTAATTATCTATCACTATCACCTTTAAAGCTTCTTCTTTAAAACCTTCCTTTGATGAGGAATTACAACCCCCTGCATCTTGTGCATGACTGAGCATGCTGGGAGTTGTGCCTTACAACTCTATAATTCTATATCCAGTCTGTATTCTTTATATAAATGTGTCACTGCTCTTTTCAAGAGTTACAGTCACTCCATGCAGTATTAATGCTCCTCTAGTCATGTGACCTGAAGCTGCCTGCAGGATTCACTGATATTCAGCGCTCTACTTCCTGTTCAAGGGCTGTACTATTTCCTGCTCATGGGCTGTACCACTTCCTGCTCATGGGCTGTACTATTTCCTGCTCATGGGCTGTACCACTTCCTGCTCGGGGGCTGTACCACTTCCTGCTCATGGGCTGTACTATTTCCTGCTCATGGGCTGTACCACTTCCTGCTCAGGGGCTGTACTACTTCCTGCTCGGGGGCTGTACCACTTCCTGCTCGGGGGCTGTACTACTTCCTGCTCATGGGCTGTAATACTTCCCTCTCTGTCTGGGGATGGGAAATGGTTGTGCAGTGGAACTTACCAGGCGTTCCCTCTACTGGTCACAAGTAGAAATTGCAGCCTAAAGTCCATTCATCCCAGAACCCTGTAACTCTCTCCTTCATGCTGGAGTCCTGGGTTTGATTCCGAGTGGAGCAGTTGGATGTTATGCTGAGTATAACAAGGAGGGCAGTGGACTCCAAGCTGTACTGTTCCTTTCTGTTCTCTTGTTCTGACTCTTGAAACAATGTAGCCGAAGTCAGCTTCAGGTTATGTTGTTTCAGGAATCAGAACCAGCAGTGCAGCAATGTGTAATGAATGTATAGTGCAAAGCTGCTTAGAATGACATTTTCTTTCATTTTTTGGCTGGAGTTTCCCTTTAAATACAGCTACTTTTTGCATGAGTCCCCCATTCCTATGAGTCTGAGGCTTTTGTACCATCACAGAATTCATTCAGGTATTTTATGTTACATTTTAATGCCCCTTCCCGGGAAGGTTCCAGGTTTCAGAGCGGATATGTTAGCGGATTCGTCCCATTATAAGTGTGTGGCTACAGATGAAAGACTCGGGCTACAAAGCATTTCCCTCGTTACACATCACATTCCTCTCATCGCTTCACATACCTGCGTGTACCTGGCGCTGGGCTCGGCATGAATAATAATCCCTTTGTCTCCCTCCCGTTGTTCTCAATCACTTGCCATTTGTGTGATGGAGGGAAGGGATTGAGGATATTCTCTGTGTCTGCGACAGCCATGATTCTCTGCATTACACTACAACTCCCAGCATTCCCAGCTGAGCCACAATAACTGAAGGGACCTCTGTCCTCCTGTCTCTAAGGTGCTTTGTATTAGCCTCGGGGCCCCATCTAACAAATGACACAAAGATGGGGATCCCAGCAGCTGAACCACCTGTTCACCCCACCCAACGTTCCAGTTGTGCCCGGGGCAGTGCAGCCGTTAGGGAAATGAATGAGAGGAAGACTTGAGTGGAGCAGAGGAAGGAGTCTGTGTTTGTGGATGGACCGTGTGTTAAATTAACAACTAATTAACAGAAAGTTTCACTAATGGAAGAAGCACAAATATTTATACAACATTGGGGCACAGACGTCACGTGATCCATCTGCCTCAGCCCCCCCGACCCCCTCGCAGATCTCCCAGCATGCAACGCTAGCCGGCCTGTGGCATCATCTCAAGAAAACTGCTCATTAATATGTTTCCTTAATTCTGTCTTTATTTTCACTGCATTTATACTACTAAAAGTTTAATGTGTCCTTATATCTGAGCAAATTAAACTTACATATGATTAACCCCTTATTTGTCATGTGAAAACAGCAGCTTAGATTACAACAGAGAGATGGTGCCTATAGTAACAGTGGATAATAGTCTCTGGGAAGGGAGTGTGACTGTGGGATAGCAGGTATAGTAGGGAGAGATGGTGTCTATAGTAACAGTGGATAATAGTCTCTGGGAAGGGAGTGTGACTGTGGGATAGCAGGTATAGTAGGGAGAGATGGTGCCTATAGTAACAGTGGATAATAGTCTCTGGGAAGGGAGTGTGACTGTGGGATAGCAGGTATAGTAGGGAGAGATGGTGCCTATAGTAACAGTGGATAATAGTCTCTGGGAAGGGAGTGTGACTGTGGGATAGCAGGTATAGTAGGGAGAGATGGTGCCTATAGTAACAGTGGATAATAGTCTCTGGGAAGGGAGTGTGACTGTGGGATAGCAGGTATAGTAGGGAGAGATGGTGCCTATAGTAACAGTGGGATAATAGTCTCTGGGAAGGGAGTGTGACTGTGGGATAGCAGGTATAGTAGGGAGAGATGGTGACTATAGTAACAGTGGATAATAGTCTCTGGGAAGGGAGTGTGACTGTGGGATAGCAGGTATAGTAGGGAGAGATGGTGCCTATAGTAACAGTGGATAATAGTCTCTGGGAAGGGAGTGTGACTGTGGGATAGCAGGTATAGTAGGGAGAGATGGTGCCTATAGTAACAGTGGATAATAGTCTCTGTGAAGGGAGTGTGGCTGTGGGATAGCAGGTATAGTAGGGAGAGATGGTGTCTATAGTAAAAGTGGGATAATAGTATCTGGTAAGGGAGTGTGACTGTGGGATAGCAGGTATAGTAGAGAGAGAGAGGGTGCCTATAGTAGCACCTGCAGTAGCAATGGGATAACAGTGTAGCAGAGATAGTAGAAGATAACACTGTCGGGGGAGCACAACTGCTGCTTTGCCCTTTTCAGACCTTGTGTAACTGTTCCATTTTTTACACTCTATAGACCACTACTTGGCTCTCAGAGCTGGCAGGGAATTGTGGGATTTGTAGTTTAATAACACTTTATAGAGTATTTGGGTGCCGTTGGTTAAAGTGCTGAGAGAAGGAGTGAGATACACAGGGGAGTTGGATGTGGATGAGTCGGGATTTCGGGGGGCAGAGGGGGTGCTATACTAATAGGAGTTTATCAGTGTAGAACAGACTGGAGGAATGAAGTGACACTTCTCTGCTGCAGAAGTAAATGTGCTGTTTGTTTTTCAGGATAAATAGAAAGGGTTGGGGGGGGATATTGCAGCTGGTAAATCTGTCTCAGGGTTTGGGGGACAGAGAGGCGGGGGGGGGTTCCAAGTGTAAGACGATGATAAACAAATATGATCTTCCCCAAGTCCTCCAGCTGTTTATTTGGCTGAGGTGGTGAGAGCTGTAGTTCAACATCAGCCGGGGGCAACAAGTTGGACTCTCATTTGCCGACTCTCAGTGTTTTTCATAGTGAAACTGCCAGTTTTTCATTTCCCCAAACCTTGTACCCCAGATCCACAGTGAATGAGCCGAGGCCTCTCTGCGCCCAACTGCCACACGGGTGAAACTGTCACAACAGCGCTTGTGTTGTATCAAAGGGGAAATTGATCCTCACATCCGGATTTCATGGAATCTCCAACCTGAGCAGCTGAAACTCTAGCCCTTTCCGCTCCTTCTTTGGGGGGGTCCTGGAGTGGCAGCCCTTGTTCATCAGGCAGTGGGACCTGGAAGTAAAGTGAGAGGGCACATTTGGGTGGGAGGTGTCGATCCGACAGTTGGACAGGGTAACACTGGGCTTATTCCTGGTGATGCCCCTGCCCATGAAACTGTCATATAGAGGAGTATTGGCTCAAGTGTATTGTTCTCAATCTCCAGGTCCAATGCTAATGGGGGTGATTTATTATGGGGGTGTAGTAACTATGGTTACCCCCCCTTTCCAACTATCATCTGCTTGCCCTTTAACTGCGTGTGACCCAGCTCAGGACCACAAGGGCTTTCCATCAACCCCAGACAGAGAATGGGTTAAACTTGGTTGCGGCTGATTAGGCAAATAATGAGCATGTTATTTCTGTACTTCCAATATCATCAGCCCTTAATTAGTGAAATGAATACAGAGAGGCAATTAGCAACTTCCATATCTTCCTATTACTGACTGACAAGCTCTGGGCTCTGTAAATAGAGGGGGGGGGCGTCGAAAGCCCCAACTACTTCTTCTGATACAAATTCCCTCCTGGATTAATACATCTTTCATTTCAGCAAAGGGATAATGTACCCCCTACTGTAAATGATAAGGATATTAGAAGTCACTGAGGGGTTGTTCTGTGACCATATAAAGGCACAAGGCTGCAGGCTGAGTTATAAAGGGAACTCTGAGTATCACTCATGTATTATAAGGGATAATGTACCCCCTACTGTAAATGATAAGGATATTAGAAGTCACTGAGGGGTTGTTCTGTGACCATATAAAGACACAAGGCTGCAGGCTGAGTTATACAGGGAACTCTGAGTATCACTCATGTATTATAAGGGATAATGTACCCCCTACTGTAAATGATAAGGATATTAGAAGTCACTAAGGGGTTGTTCTGTGACCATATAAAGACACAAGGCTGCAGGCTGAGTTATACAGGGAACTCTGAGTATCACTCATGTATTATAAGGGATAATGTACCCCCTACTGTAAATGATAAGGATATTAGAAGTCACTGAGGGGTTGATGCATGAAACGTCTCATTAGTTAGAGATGAAGAGTGAACAGTGGGGTTGGTACAAAGGATTCTGATCTAAAGGAGAGAGTAGGGAGCCAGTCACACAATTGAATTCACTGTACCTGGTGATGTTGGAGATGAGGAGGCCTCAGTATTTCCTCCCATTTCACTGAAGAAATGAAAAACTTTCAGCCCCTTTGACTACAACTCCCAGCATCCACTAAGAGTTAAATTCAGTAGCCAAAGCTGTGGGTGACAGGTTAGACTTCTCCCAATAGAACTGACATTTCCCATATTCTCTCAGTCTTTGTGTTTTTTTAACAACAACAAATGTTTTGGGCAGTTCCCAGTCGCTCCATCACCCCCCGTTCCAGCGTCACACCTCAGCGCTGAGCGAATCCTCCGACAGGAGCTGATGTTTATTTTATATTGTTTCACTGGCACATTTCACGCTCCATTGTGACATCATTTATACAGTTTAAACATTCACTGGGGCAGCCGAGCGAGCGCCGTCAAATCCCCCCCATCTTTATTCCTGTAACTGCTCCAGATATGTCATTTATATACTGTATATAACTACCCCAGTCTCCTCTCTACATAACAGGACAGTGTTCAGCTGGGGCCACAGGGCCCAAACACTCTCCTCCTCTTTACTTTCTTCTGTTATATTTCTCTTTTTTACTTCTTCCTCTTTATCCATCTTTCTCCTCTCCCCCATTTGTCTCTCTACTCCCTAACCCCCTTTCCCTTCTCTCCTTCTGTCTCTCATCCCCTCTGCTTTCCTTTTCTCCCCCAACTGTTTGGCCTTACTCTCCCCCATCCTCCCTCTTCTCTCCCCTTCTATATTCCTCCTCCATTTGTCTCTCTATTCTCTAACTTGATTTTCCTAGTCAGATCCCTTCTCCTCTTCTGCTTCTTTCTCTTTCCTTTCTCATTTTATTCCTCTGGTTTTTGGCCTGACAGTTTCCCATCCATTGTCTCATATCCAACCCTTTCAGCTTCTCCCTCCTGTCTCTCTCTCTCTCTCTCTCTCTCTCTCTATAGAAGTCCCTTGAGCAGAGCAGTAATTAGGGCAGGGACATTCTTGGCAAGTAATAAGGTGAGAAGTTCGTCTTGGGCAACTTTTCACCAGGGGTGGCAACTAACTTCTCCCCTTGATTTTAGAGCTGAATTTGTTTTTTGTTGTAAATTCATCTCTTGAAGTGCTGAGAGTGCAGTTCTGGTCTCTGGGAGAGGCTGTTGCTCCGTCTGCACTAAAAATGGGCCCCTGTCCCGTCAGTTGGGGAGAAACAGCCTCAGAAATTCCCACAAAAGGATCTCACTGTGCAGTTTCCTCACTTCATTTTCGGCAGATGAGCAGCAGTGCTGACTTGCTTTACGGCTGGGATTCTATGTAGGCTGTGATTGCACAAGGGGCAATTCTGAATTGTATGGAGGGGCCCTAAATGCCCCCTGACTCTCTTTCAGTAAAATGGGGAACATCTGAATATTTTGAAGAAACGCTTATAGGTTTTATATGTTTTGTTGTTGAAAACAAAGGAGGGGCTGTTTGGGGCCCTTTCCATAGGTTGAACTTTACCCATGAGCCATTGAGGGACACAATATAATAATAATAATATTCTTTTTGCCTATTCTACGTCCCCTTTATACTTATAGTCAGGGGGGGGAATGTTTGGGAGGTGCCTGTGTGCCAGAGTTTCATGTGCCCCCCTCTGTGTTACCTCCTATACCACCCTCCCTTGAAATCGGTGTTAGAATAATACAATATACTATTCATTATCATTAATAAGGTTAACTTACCCTTGAAATACATGGTTTCTATTTTAGATCAGCAAAGTGAATGATCCTGATCCCTTATATACGTCTGTATGTCTGTTCTACTGAAATCCCCCCCCCCCCCCATCAATTCCACAGAAATACCCTGTCGATAAATGTCCAGAAGTTGGCAGGACTGGCTAATAAATCACCTGCTAGCCCTCCTCTTCCTCCGGCTCCATTCCTGGCAATCATATATTTCATTTCATGGCAGCAGAGAAACATACACTATATATATTATATAGAATACAGTCGGTCCATTTACCCTTTAATCAATGTGAGTCTCTCCTGCCAGACCAGCGCTCGCAGGGTTACTGGTTTGGCAAACGATTTCCTATTAATGTAATAGCCAATAGAAATGTATAGGAATCAATGGAATGAAGTGACAGCGCCACCTTGTGGCAGGATTTATCCCTTTGTTGCTGCTCCAGCAAATAATAAACTTAAAATGGGAGAAAACCCATATTTGCTGCTATATCTAATTACTTAAAGATCTCTAATTCAATGTTGCCATGGTTACACAGAACTGATTTTACACGGTGGAGGTTGTTTATTGACACGGCAGCATGTCATACAGGCAACTAGGGGGACTGGCCTATTGAGTGTAGCAAGTGCTTTACTCATTATGTTTGTGTTCGTTTAAATATTCCACGGTAATTAAATACCATTCCTGGGCTGAAGTGCAGCAGCCAGAAAGTCTGAAGTAGTGGCCCTGCTGATGCCGGAGTCTCTGGGCCCATTAGATCAGTGGAACACTCAGAGTGGAGGAGAGAGGGACGTCGGGGGCTTTAAACCTGATAGCTTGTTAGTTGTGCCTGTCAGCTCCAGCTTAATCCAAAGCAGAGGGGCCCCGGGAGACCCCCGACAGCCATTGTGTATCAGTCAGCGGCACCTGAGCTCAGCGCTGGGAATACGACAAAACTCCGTCTGTTCTGTGTCACCCGCCGTAGGGACGACAGCGATGAAATGCCCCCCCTTTCCCAGGCCTTGGATCTCTGTATCCAACACCCCCTGGCACCCCAATCACCTTATTCCTCAATCCTCTCACTCCACATAAACATGTCCGACGTGACTTTTATGGCTCATTTGCTTCGCTGGCCCTTCCGGCTGCTTCACTCCAGTCTCTGCTCTCCTTCTTGTGCTTCCCACAGACATCCGCCATCATGTTCCACTCTCCTTGCTGTGATCCTGTCATCCCATCATCTCTGCCATAAAGTGACACTGGAATGTTGTTTCTTTGCCAGAAGCTATTTCATCTTCCTTGGACTGGGGGCACTGGTTCTCTTCCTTGGACTGGGGGCACTGGTCCTCTTCCTTGGACTGGGGGTGTTGGTTCTCTTCCTTGGACTGGGGGTGCTGGTCCTCTTCCTTGGACTGGGGGTGCTGGTCCTCTTCCTTGGACTGGGGGCGCTGGTCCTCTTCCTTGGACTGGGGGCACTGGTCCTCTTCCTTGGACTGGGGGTGTTGGTTCTCTTCCTTGGACTAGGGGTGCTGGTCCTCTTCCTTGGACTGGGGAAGCTGGTTCTCTTCCTTGGACTGGGGGAGCTGGTTCTCTTCCTTGGACTGGGGGTGCTGGTTCTCTTCCTTGGACTGGGGGCACTGGTCCTCTTCCTTGGACTGGGGGCGCTGGTCCTCTTCCTTGGACTGGGGTTGCCGGTCCTCTTCCTTGGACTGGGGGTGCTGGTTCTCTTCCTTGGACTGGGGGTGCTGGTTCTCTTCCTTGGGCTGGGGGAGCTGGTTCTCTTCCTTGGACTGGGGGTGTTGGTTCTCTTCCTTGGACTAGGGGTGCTGGTCCTCTTCCTTGGACTGGGGGAGCTGGTTCTCTTCCTTGGACTGGGGGAGCTGGTTCTCTTCCTTGGACTGGGGGTGCTGGTTCTCTTCCTTGGACTGGGGGCATTGGTTCTCTTCCTTGGACTGGAGGAGCTGGTTCTCTTCCTTGAACTGGGGGCACTGGTTCTCTTCCTTGGACTGGGGGTGCTGGTTCTCTTCCTTGGACTGGGGGTGCTGGTTCTCTTCCTTGGGCTGGGGGAGCTGGTTCTCTTCCTTGGACTGGGGGAGCTGGTTCTCTTCCATGGACTGGGGGTGCTGGTTCTCTTCCTTGGACTGGGGGCATTGGTTCTCTTCCTTGGACTGGGGGTGCTGGTTCTCTTCCTTGGACTGGGGGTGCTGGTTCTCTTCCTTGGACTGGGGGCATTGGTTCTCTTCCTTGGGCTGGGGGAGCTGGTTCTCTTCCTTGGACTGGGGGAGCTGGTTCTCTTCCATGGACTGGGGGTGCTGGTTCTCTTCCTTGAACTGGGGGCATTGGTTCTCTTCCTTGGACTGGGGGAGCTGGTTCTCTTCCATGGACTGGGGGTGCTGGTTCTCTTCCTTGGACTGGGGGCATTGGTTCTCTTCCTTGGACTGGGGGCACTGGTTCTCTTCCTTGGACTGGGGGTGCTGGTTCTCTTCCTTGGACTGGGGGCACTGGTTCTCTTCCTTGGACTGGGGGTGCTGGTTCTCTTCCTTGGACTGGGGGAGCTGGTTCTCTTCCTTGGACTGGGGGTGCTGGTTCTCTTCCTTGGACTGGGGGTGCTGGTCCTCTTCCTTGGACTGGGGGTGCTGGTCTTCTTCCTTGGACTGGGGGCGCTGGTCCTCTTCCTTGGACTGGGGGTGTTGGTTCTCTTCCTTGGGCTGGGGGTGCTGGTCCTCTTCCTTGGACTGGGGGAGCTGGTTCTCTTCCTTGGACTGGGGTGCTGATCCTCTTCCTTGGACTGGGGGTGCTGATTCTCTTCCTTGGACTGGGGTGCTGGTGCTGTTCCTTGGGCTGGGGGCACTGGTTCACTTCCTTGGGTTGGGGGTGCTGGTCCTCTTCCTTGGGATGCACCAAATCCACTATTTTGGATTCGGCCGAACCCCTGAATCCTTCACTAAAGATTCGGCCAAATACTGAACCGAATCCTAATTTGCATATGCAAATAAGGGGTTGGAAGGAGGAACATTTTTTACTTCCTTGTTTTGTGACAAAAAGTCATGCTTCCTGCCCCTAATTTGCATATGCAAATGAAGATTTAGATTTGGTTTGGCCTGGCAGAATGATTCTGGATTCGGTGCATCCCTAGTACAAAGCAATTGAATGTATTGATTTCCTACAGATGCTGCAAATGGTAACAAACTTCAGTGAGAGTTGGCCACTCCCTGCTGCAAAAATGACCTCCCTGTAATGAGTTAAACAGACAATGTCAAAGGGGAGATTCCATTTTTTGAACATGATGGGGGTGGTCATATCATGAATAGATTTTTCCAGTCCATAGGAAGGTGCTGCCATACTAATACAAATGTCTCTCTCGCTGCAGGTGGAGCTGTCGGAAGGAACGTCGCACACCATCACGGACGCCTACGCAGGGAAGGAGTACATCATCCAGGTGGCAGCGAAAGACTACGAGATTGGCACGTGGAGTGACTGGAGTGTGGCCACATACGCCACCCCGTGGACAGAGGAGCCCAAGTACATCACCACAGAGTCCCAGAAGACAGGTGGGTGGTCACATTGGGTCAGGCTGTTCTTGTGGTGTCAGTGTTGGACTCATATGGGCCATTATTTTATCTGGACGGGACAAGAAATAACCAATGAAAATAGAGAGACTGTACGAGTAACTGATCTGTGCGTTTCCTGATATCAATGGAAATTGGGGTCTTTCTGATCCATACGCCAAAATCAGGGGACATTTCTTGCCCAAACAGATCATAGGACCAACCCATAGGGGGGGCGATACATCCACAGAGGATTAAGCAGTAAGGCCAAACTTGTGCCCAATCACAGTTCTATGTAGTAGTCAATACCACATCTGCTGGAAGGTCACTCCATGGACTTAGCCCATATTTTAACGCCCCTTCTTTATACAGTTCTGCTACACAGTATCAAATCGGAGGTCTCTCCCATATAAATGTTCATATGACTCCACCTTTCTCATATTATTTTGTAATGGGGCCACCACTTACCCAAATAAATATTGATGTGCACATGGATAGAGTGTATGTAGAGAAGCAGCTCCATTATATTGATTTTACTCACTGGAGCCAATTCATTGGCAATGTAGGTCAGACATAGTCCACTTTATTAGAATTGTCTGTCCAATGTCTGTGGGGTTCAGCCCACAAGCCAGAAGAATCTAGAAGGGTTGAAAGGCAAGACCATTTTTAATGAAATATTGGGCCTAAGGTGAATCAATCTTGTTCTCCCCAAAAATGGGTTGCGTGTAGCTCAGTGCTGAAAACATAATAGGTCACCCCCACTTTACAATGACCCTGCCCTCTATGGCACTCCCATTAGCCACATGGGCTCAGGCATGTTAGTGAGGCCACCAGGGAAGTTAGATTTATAGCATTGGCTTAGATCTGCTTAAAGGAATGTTTTTTTATTGGAATGTCAATTCTAAATGTGATTTTTATTTCCCCTCCTTCTGGTAGAAACAACAACAAGAATCACAACCACAACCACCACCACTTACGTGGTGCCGCCATCTACCAAGGTGTGTGAGCCGGAGTCTGTTATAGGTTCGACAGTCCGACTTTCGTGGCTCCCTGCACTGTTATTGGCTCCTGTTGGCATTTTGATTATGTGGTAAGTGTCACATGTGGGCAGTTATGGCTTCTACTTGATTACAATGTAATTCTCCTACCGCACACCTGTAGTTCACCAATCCTGCAAGCTGGTGGTGCGTTCCTTCCGTTGACCCGGCAGGGTCCCTTAGCAACCAATGTGTAAAAGAAACGGATCCACACACACACCGATTAATGCAGTCGGGGAATATCCCCTTTTATTCAGCCACCAAACATCAACGTTTCGGGGGGGAAACACGGGAACACCCACCCTTCATCAGGATGGCATCTCAGCGTCCTAAAACTGCAGAATGTACATTGATTTTCATGTAGATTCTCTGTATTACTGCTTGTGACTCTTGAAATAAAGTAGCAGAACTACTTCTCCAGCTCCAACAACAGGACATGCTCCTGCTCCTAAGACAAGATAATGACAGTGTAAAACTGCTTCTGTCATGAAAACTGAAAGCTAATAATGATTAATACAAATTGCAAAAGTGCTCAGCAGAGCGGCCTGAACCATCTGACATTGTTATACGGGTGGATATGTGTCCCCTTTAATAAACCATTGACATTCACTTATTCCTTCTCTTACAGATGCATTTCCGCAAAAGAAAGAATTTCGATATTTTTTTCTCTATTTTGCACATGTTACGGAGGAAGCGAATTGTTTGCATTTTATCTTCATTTTTTTTTTTTTTTTCTTTGATGGACAAGTCCAATGACATTAAGGTTGGCTCCGCCTAGGGAATAGGGAAAACAAATTTAAGGAAAAAATTTAAAAAAAAAAAAAATTGTAAAAAAAGTTGAAGAAACTCAACGTTACCATTAAACGTGGATCTGTCGCGGGAAGCGCCTGCCAAACAAGGAGAGCTTTACGGAAAGTTTCCGGAACAAATTCACATCTCGCACAGCATGTTGGTGGGAGGCTGGACAAAGTTCATTTTGCTATCGGAAAAACTTTAGGGGGCGGGGGTTGAATTAAAGGAATTAAGATGAAGGAATTGGAATCAAAATGAAGGGGCCGCTAAGATCGTCATAGATCATACAGCTATACCGTCATGCCAAAGACAGCTTTCTTTCCCACAATGCTGTGCTTCCCAAGACACACCCCCCAACACTTCTCACTTTTGCTAAAATAAAAACACCCAGAGCAAAGCATTCTGGGATACTCTGAGCCACACTCCATTTGCTCTATAATAGGAAAGATCTTTCTTTAGGGGCAACTTTTTTTTTTTTTTTTTTTTTTCCTTTTTTGATCGTTTTCAGTTTTTTTTTATTTTTTATTTGGAGCAGAATGTTTTGAGAACTTTCGTAAACTTTCTTATGATACTGTACATCGATTTGATACCACAATAACACACGGATTGTATTGTTTGGCTAAGAATGGGTTTGTAGTCAAGCAATTCGCTGGGGATTTCATCCAAAATGAGAATTATGTTCCAGCGAGGAGATAAAAATGTAAAAAAAAAAAAAAAAAGATTCTGGAGAGATAAACATTTTTATTACACTGAACAGTCGGAGATTTATTGTGAAACTCCCAGCAGAGACCTCTCCAACAAGGGTTCATCAGCAGAAACCCGTGGATTCCTGGAGGCAGAGACAACTCCTTCACTGTACAGCTGTTTCGAGCAGAAATGTCGCATTCTCATCTATTTTTGATGTTTTTGGGTTTTCCCTCCGTTATATTTGACTCTGGTGATATTCCGATTGGGAACATTTTGTTGGTCGGGGTTCAGTCTGACAGTTGTAAACTCAATAGCAAAAGAGTTGATGGTTTGCAGATAGCGCCAAAATTCTGTTGAATTTCCGGTAAAATAGGGCTCTGATATGAAAAAGTTGTGAAGTTTTCTAGCATGGTGTTTCAAACTCAAGAGGAGGTAGATTTAACTTCATATTGACAATGAATATGGCGGCCTGACTTCTCCCGAAGCGGTTACACCACTTTCTTGCGTCACACTCTTCCTCTTTGGCTGAGAATGTTGGGCCAAACCAGCACAAAATAAATGTCTATTATATGCGATACTATCCCATTATTCAGTATTCATTCATAACATTTTGGGGCTGATTTATTAAAATTCGAGTTCGAATTGAGTTGGAGAATCGAGTTCTCCATGATTTCGGTTTTCACGGTGAATAAATGCAACTGAGATCAATTTAAAATCTGAATTTTTCAAACTTGAATTTTCAACAATTATCAGACCAAAAAAAAACTTGAAACCTTCAGTGGAAAAAAATCAGATAAAAGCAGGAGAGCTTCTTTAATCAGTGGGAGGTCTATTTTCAATATTCAGACAATTTTAAAATTTGAGCCTACAAGGGGAAAAAAAAGTAAGATTTTGCCGACTCCTTGAAAATGAATAATGATTTAGAGTTTTTTTGTATTTCTCATTTGACTTTCTTTGAAAATATGTGGGCAATCAAGATTTTTTTTCTATAAAAGTAGATTTTTGTCAAAAATTTGAATTTTTTTAGATTTTATTAAATCTGCCTCCCCATTTTTGTTTTGCTGCTTCAAACCCTTATTCAATAAAATGACAGATCAAAATGGTTTATGGCATTTTGGGGCCCCTCTACCAAGAAAAAAAAATATTTATCTAAATTCAATTATTACATGTAATTATCATTTACTGGGTTAGCATTAAAACATAGGGGCAGAGTTATCAATAGTTGAGATTTTGCCAACAAAAAAAAAACAAAAACATTTTCTCTGCAGATTGAGATTTTTTTGTTCTTGATCAAATTTTTGGGTCACAGGTCTCAATTTCTATCACTCCACTTACTCGAGAATTCTGAAGAGTTCTGGAGAATTCTCTTTGCCATAGAAGTTTTTGGAAACTTCTCACAACTAGAGAAAAATGTTCATGTTCTATTAAATTTATATGAGAAATTATTCCTTTTGGGGGAAAAAATGAGAAAAGGGATTTTGGACTTTCACTAGAAAACTGACGTTTCTTGATTTTCATTAAAGAAAAAAATTAGACACCATTTTTTGTTAAAGACAAGAATGATTGAACACAACCCGGTGTAATCTTCTGTATCACAATCTTTTTGTTAATCACTCTTTGAAATATCAGTATTACGGTATTTTATGGTTTGTTAATGGTACAAATATGGCTGGTACTTCTTCCTAGAACCACAATCATTCATTCACGGTACTTTTGGTTAGGGATGCACCAAACCCAACATAAAAGATTTGGCCGAATTCCAACCACAAAAACTAAATAAAATAGTTTCTCTTAATTATGCAGTGATCAAGTAATATTAAAGGGATCCTGTCTTCGGAAAACATGTTTTTTTCAAAACGCATCAGTTAATAGTGCTGCTCCAGCAGAATTCTGCACTAAAATCCATTTCTAAAAAGAGCCAACAGATTTTTTATATTCAATTTTGAAATCTGACATGGGGCTAGACATTTTGTCAATTTCCCAGCTGCCCCTGGTCATGTGACTTGTGCCTGAACTTTAGGAGAGAAATGCTTTCTGACAGGCTGCTGTTTTTCCTTTTCAATGTAACTGAATGTGTCTCAGTGGGACCTGGATTTTACTATTGAGTGTTGTTCTTAGATCTACCAGGCAGCTGTTCTCTTGTGTTAGGGAGCTGCTATCTGGTTACCTTCCCATTGTTCTTTTGTTTGGCTGCTGGGGGGGGGGAAGGGAGGGGGTGATATCACTCCAACTTGCAGTACAGCAGTAAATAGTGATTGAAGTTTATCAGAGCACAAGTCACATGACTGGGGGCAGCTGGGAAATTGACAATATGTCTAGCCCCATGTCAGATTTCAACATTGAATATAAAAAAATCTGTTTGCTCTTTTGAGAAATTTATTTCAGAGCAGCACTATTAACTGATTCATTTTGAAAAATGTTTTTTCTCCCATGACAGTATCCCTTTAAGAGTTTGTATTTGGTTGGCCATATCCAAATCCTGCAACATAAAAATGTGGGCTTTGGTCAAAGCCTGAGTCTTGGTTTGGTGCATGCGTACCTTTAGTTTGCTGTATTTGGGAGATGAGAGATGTTTGGGTTATGGATCATGAGCCTTCACTTCCTGTGACAGATTTAACGATTTCTGGTTGGTGCTCCCCTTGTGCCGATGCACTGGCTGACACAGAGAACTGACGGATGAAATTTTCAAATCTACCCGAACCAACCAATATCCACAGTACATGGATATGGGTCGGGATCTCCAGTGTAGTAAAGTCCATATCCAAATATTCCATTGGTTTTCAGATATGAATTAGAATTTTACTACTGTAGACTAAGCTAAATGCTCATTGGTTGTTATGGGGTCCAGAGTAAAATGACACCGGTTTTGTCAAGCCATCAAGCTCCACTGTATTTATATTGTATTTCTGTGATCTTCAACCCAATGTCCCATGGGCCACCAGTGTTATAACCCCAGCAGCTCATTGTAGCCACACTGGCAATTACAGAAATGGCACAATGAGTCAGAAAGGGGCAGGTCTGTTTAATCACGTCGAACATTGGAGGCCCAATCATGTTGGTGTTGGGTCAAAGATGTTTTGTATCATTTCATTATTCACAGACTGATCCAATGTTTTCTGCATATGGTTCCCCATTTATCTGGAGAAATCGGCTCTTGAGTGGGTGTTCTGCAAAAAACAAAAAAGATTGCTGTATATTTTTATAATTCATTTAATTCAGTCTGTTCAGTATCTATGGTTCTGGAATAGTCTTGGGGTCTATGTATCGAACTTCCCGGTTTTCCTGTATTTTGATAAAATTGCATTCGAATTTATTGGCGATAAAAAATCTTGAGAATTGAAATGAAAAAAAAAAAAAAGTAGCAGCTAAAACCTGGCCAGCGTCTATAGAAGTCAACGGGAGGTGTGTCTTCAACATTCAGGCTTTCCCTAGAATTACCAAAATTTCTTTTTTCCTGTTAAAAGTTTTTTTTTGTAAACAAAATTAAAAAAAAAACTTGATAATGAGTAGTATTGGACAAAAAAGATATAGTCTAGACATTCTAGATGTCATGGCTAAAGCCGATGAGCAGAATGGTGGAAGCTGTTGAGGATCAGGTGAAGAGCTAAAGGTTGAAGAATTAGAAGACCCCAACATTGATCCATCATTCTATTCCTCGAAGGTTTAGCGAACCTCCCAATGCAGATAAACTAAATCTGAGCCGTACAAATTTGAGGAATTCCATAACCTCACAATATATTCAGTAAAACCCAAACTGATTATATTTTGGTGCCTGGCCCCACCACCATTGCGTCGAATAAGATTCGTGTAGACTTCAAGCCCTTTTGGAGACAATTTCATGTTGCACAACTTGATAAATATGATCACTGAGGATCTTGGTGCTTAGCGGGTCTTGACTTAAACCCATTAGCGCATCCGGATACCCTGTCATTGGTCTCAGACTAATTCCTGATTGGACATTCAGCCAACTTAACGAAGTTCTGAGTGCTCCTGAGGAAGACAATTTGCATACAGTTAATTGAACCCCAGTAATGAAAGAGGAATGTGACTGTACAGAGACCCGCCCTTAATTCCTTCTGTCTCGGCCACATCTCCCGGCGCTCCGATTTTGTAAGAACGCTCCGTTTCCTTTGCAGCCTCAGTATTTAAATACTGTTTGTCCGAGTATTAAAAAAAAATGTAAAAAAAAAAAAAAAATACTAAAAACACAATGATGTTAACATGCTGTATTTGAATTTTTATAGATGTATATAAAATGAGAGGTTGTTCATTAAATGTGATCATTTCATGACACAAAGTTGTTCGGGGGTTTTCTTTAGGGGGTCGAATTCTTAACCAATGAAATAAGTTGGAAATGGCTTGAGTTTTCATTAAACGTCTGCAACAAAAATGTTCTACAGCTTGACTTAAAGGGATTCTGTTATGATTTTTATGATGTAGTTTTTATTTCTAAATGACACTGTTTACACTGCAAATAATTCACTCTACAATATAAAATGTCATTCCCGAATCAACAAGTGTATTTAGTTGTAATATTGGTGTGTAGGTGCATCTCAGCTCATTTTGCCTGGTCATGTGATTTCAGAAAGAGCCAGCACTTTAGGATGGAACTGCTTTCTGGCAGCCTGTTGTTTCTCCTACTCAATGTAACTGAATGTGTCTCAGTGGGACCTGGATTTTACTATTGAGTGCTGTTCTTAGATCTATGGCAACATTTATTTGCGCACACTCAAATAAATGTTGCCATATTCACACCGTGGTATTTGAAAATACTTTCTTTATATGTAAAGATAGTTTTACAAAAATTCAGTTTAAAAAGTTTTACACATATTCAAAAAAAATTTTTGGAGCATTTACATACCACAATGTCGCAAAGCGCGTATTGAGCCTAATAAGTGAGCAGACATCCTTGCCAGAGATGAGAATTTCCCCCGACGTTTCGGCGAAAAGCCTTTATCAAGGGGAATTCTGATGTATCGATGCTCAAATCTAAAAATCTTAATATACCGTTCAGTTAAAGTGACATAATATTTCATAATCAAACAAAATGTATCAATTAATCAGTGTATGTTGTAATTCATCAATAAAGTGCCTAGTGCCACTTACCCTCCTATATCGCATTGTGAACATCTACTGAAATTATCTAATCATCAATTATCTAATTATCAATTAAAGTGACAGGCAACGACGTTAATGAAGCAAGTAAAATAATGTGATTGCGTTACCATGGGAACAGAATTGTAGTGAAGGCTGGCGTCACTGATCTGGGCATATGGACCGAGGAAGTGACGCGGCCGGAAAGGAAGGATACGCGCGCAATGAGAAACTTCGTGTTTAAGGTATTTAAGCCCTTGGCGAACATCGATACACCAGAATTCCCCTTGATAAAGGCTTCTCGCCGAAACGTCGGGGAAATTCTCATTTCTGGCAAGGATGTCTGCTCACTTGTTAGGTTCGATACGCGCTTTGCGACATTGTGGTATGTAAATGCTCCAAAACGTTTTTTTTGAATATATGTAAAACTTTTTGAACTAAATTGTTTGTAAAACTAATGAATGTATTCTTTACATATAAAGAAAGTATTTTCAAAAATACCAGGTGTGAATATGGCAACATTTATTTGAGTGTTCACGCCCTATATATATATATGTATAACAGTATTATTGTGTCCACTATTTGGGAGTGGTCTAGGGCTATGGTGCACCTCTATTGAAAATTAAACCGTTTACTATTTGGAGTGCCCTCCACTTACTTTTGTTTGTATATGCTGTTCTTAGATCTACCAGGCAGCTGTTATCTTGTGTTGGGGAGCTGCAATCTGGTTACTTTCCCATTATCACTCCAACTTGCAGTACAGCAGTAAAGAGTGACTGAAGTTTATCAAAGTCACATGACTGGGGGCAGCTGGGAAACTGACAATATGTCTAGCCACATGTCAGATTTCAATATAAAAAAATCAGTTTGCTCTTTTGAGAAATGGATTTCAGTGCAGAATTCTGCTGGAGCAGCACTATTAACTGATGTGTTTTTTTTTAAAAACAATTTTTACATGACAGTATCCCTTTAAGGTCACCAATGAGCAGCTCTTTCAACCATATGCCCACCTTGAGGATCCCAATGGAAAGGTACATTTGGGTTTTTTAGTCGGCTGCAGCTGACAGCACCCGTGTATCATGAACATTCTGCACCCACATGCACATGACTAATAATCACCCAAGTAGAACGAGATCCCCCAACAGCACATGTATGTTATTGACACTGATGTGCACAATGCATTGTGGGTAGAAAGATCTGTTTACACCCTCCCCACAGCTACTAATGAGCCCAGATTGGAATCATTTGTGAACGACTGAATGGGAGAAATAATAATTCCTATCTCGGTAGGATCAAGGGACGGGGGGGGCACTTGCTCTTGAGTAGAAAGAAGCTCCGAGTCACTTGTCTCTTAAATGGACCCGATGGTTCCTTGTGCCGAGAAGTCGCAGCGGCTTCTGTTCATCTCCTCGACTTCCCCAGAACTGAAGCTAAAAAATCCACTTTATGAAATAATGAAGTGACCTTCTTGCCCCCCGCTGGCAGCCCCCTGGTTAATAATAAGTGCTTGTGTCTGCGATGCTGAATTACCAGCGGGGAGCAGGGGGGCCCCCTGAAGTCAAGGCTACAAGACAAGACCTGGAAATGATGAAGATTTTTATTAGATCCCCCTTGGGTCTGATCCTATTATTCCTGTAGCTCCCGGGCTGGGAGTCTGTGCGGATGGATTCGAGGGGTCGGCAGCGATAAGGATAATTCACTTACCTTAGTTTTGGCCCAGACATTCCGCAGAGCCACTAAGATGACAAAATTCTTCATTTGGCTACAAGGCTAACGGCTTCAACCCCCTCCCATAACTCTCGTCACCTTCAAATAGCCCTCCCCCGGCCCTATCAACTCATTAGTGTTGCCTTTAATCTGAGTTCATTTCCTTTGAAAGAGAAAAATTATGTTGCATAAGGTACATAAAAATCCAGTTTATATAAACGTGTGGTTTTGGTGTGTTCTTAAAGGGGAAGTAAAGTGTAAAATAGAATAAGGCTAGAAATGATGTATTTTGTATACTAAACATAAGCATGAACTTACTGCACCACAAGCCTAATCAAACAAATAATTTATGCTTTCAAAGTTGGCCACAGGGGGTCACCATCTTGTAACTTTGTTATACATCTTTGCAAGACCAAGACTGTGCACATGCTCAGTGTGATCTGGGCTGCTTAGGGATCGTCATAAATGATCAAAACTGCACAAGTCAAATAATATCTGCCAGAAGCCGATAATTAATAATCACAATATACAGACTGCACTGGGTCTACGGGTACAAATCTCTACACAGTCGCTGGCTGCTCTACAGGGAAACAAACTAAGCTGCCCAAAGTCAGGGAAGTAAGGTGGGGGGCTCCCCCTGCTGTTTGAAAGTAGGATTGTTTCCCCGCACAGCAGTTAGGGACCGTCTGAAGTTTCCTATCTAAGGCTGTCAGAGTAATTAAATGAAGGGAGTATTTCACTGCATACAGTCAGGTTTCTTATAAAAATGGTACACATTTTTTAATTAAAGTATAATGGAGATAGGTTTTTTTCGTGAAATAAAAATGGGATTTTATTTTTTTACCTTTACATCCCCTTTAAGACTACTTCTATGTAAAATATAGCAGTGTGTCCACCAGTGTCTCCAACCCAAGTCACGTAGCCCTTTCTACCTTCCCACCAACACATTGTACTTCTCCTACTTCTTGTGCTAAACAGTGGGTGGAGCCCTCGCCTCTCTACTGACTCCAACTAATTTTACAGATTTTCCATCCATCTCCAGCCAAACACTGGCTCTTCTTCCTTCCTTCAGACGAGTTATGGTTGGTTCTATCTAATAGAGACTGCTCAGAAGCCAGCCAATCACACACTTTCCAATCCTCTTAAGTGGAGAGGTTGGTTCTAGGCTTCGAGCTAATGTCCAATGTTCTCCAGTCAATCACTGCCTTTCCCTATCACCTTTAGGTGAGTTGAGGAGGCCATACAGGATAATATAAGCAAGGTTGCCAAATGACTGGGTCTTAACCCGATATGCCAACCAAAGGCAGGGCGATATTGGGTTCACCTGATCGGTTGGCCCCAGGGTGTGGACCACATCAAACCTGTCCAATTGATATCTGGTTGGCCTGATATTGATCGGGGAGAGCCATCGGAACGCCCCATACAGGGCAGATAAGCTGCCGAATTGGTTTTAAGGATTGATATAACCAGCTTAAATCTGCCTGTGTATGGCCACCTTTAGGCTTTAGCTAATAGAAAAGGTTACAACCCAGAAGCCATCCAATCACTGACTGCCCAACCTCCTTCAGGACAGCTGAGATTGGATATAGCTAATAGCAAAAGTTCTATAACCATAAACCAATCACTAAGTGCCCCGCCCACTACAGGAGAGTTGAGATTGGCTCAGGACAGGCAGGGATAGAAAGTAGGTAAGTACTGCAGGCAGCTCTGTATAGAGCTAGGGGTGAGTTCAGATGACTTTAAGATATAAACATTACTGTGCCTTTAAATATTATTCTATTTATGGGCTCAATATATCAAAGTATAAGTCTGAGCACCGACTAGCGGAGTCTGTGCAACTGTCGGCTGAGAATATTAAAGTGCCATGAAAATCCGGCAGCAACCCCCTCCCAGTGATAAATTCCGCAGGCCTGAGTGTGAGTTATTCCAGGTGAATAATGCATGTGCCGCCGCCGCTGCCTGTTCCGCATTCTCTCGCTGTCCCTGTTTGTAAATTGATAGGAAAGTTTTCTCATTTCGGCGGAGACATATTCCGGCCAATAAAGAACTTATCTTCAACAGGCAAAGTCATTCATTTTAAGGCAGGCGGAGATTCTCTTTCCTCTGGTTTGTGATGAAAATTCTGCATGAAATGCTCCTGCCACAAGGATCGTTATATAGTGAATAAAGGACCCCCTATTGTAAAATATAAGGATATTATAAGTCACTGAGGAGTTACATGACCATTATACAGGTCATGGAACTCTGAGGTTACTTCAAATATTCTCATATTGTCCAACAAGGGGAACTTTATTTATTATAATACAAAAGTTCTAGTGAATCATGTGACAGCGCCGAAGCCGTGCCGCCCTTCCAAAGTCCCAAACCGCCGGAAAAGCCCAACAGCCGAAGTCCCGAAGCGGCGAAAAGACCAGAAGTCACAAAAACAGCCGGAATTGAAGTCCTGAAGTGGCGAAAAGATCCGACGTCATGAAAACAGCCGAAATTGAAGTCCTGAAAGAAGGAAAGCTACGGAGGCATTTTATTGCCAATAGATTAGCTGCAATACTGCAAGCCAGAATGCTATATTTATTCTGTAGAATGTTTTACCATACCTGAGTAAAAAGCTCTAAAAACTCTTGTTTGTTTAGGATAGGAGCTGCATTATTAATGTGGTGTGACATCACTTCCTGCCTGAGTCTCTCCCTGCTCTGGGCTCAGATTACAGTAGAGAAGGGAGGGGGAGGGAGAGAGGAACAAACTGAGCATGCTCTTGCCCAGGGCAATGAGGTTTAAGCTGAAGGCAGGAAGTCTGATACAGAAGCCCATGAGTACACAATAGAAGGAAAGAAATGCAGTGTTTCTTTTGACAGAGGACTCAGAGCAGCATTACTTTGATGGGTTTACTGGTATATTTAGATGGACCTTTCTTATAAGGCTTACTTAGTTTTAACCTTTCCTTCTCCTTGAAGTGTCAAAATGACCCGAAGTAAAAAAAAACAGCCAAAATTGAAGTCCTGAAGCGACGAAGAGACCCCGAAGTCACGAAAACAGCCGAAACTGTAATTTTATTACTCTATAGGCCCCTGCCACCAATGTTTTTTAAAAAAATATTCTCTGGGGCCCCAATTTTTTTTAAATTCTAAGGGGAGCCCTGGCACCAATGTCTTTTTAAAACATTGGCGCCAATGGATTTTTTTTCAACTTATGGGGGGGGCTTGGTCACCAATTTATTTATTTTTAACTTGTAGCGGGACCCTGACCACCAATTTTTTGAAAAAACTTTTTTTTGGGGGCCCTGGCTCCGCCGTTTTTTTAATTTTAAGGGGGGCCCTGACCATCAATAGCTTTTTATAACTTGTGTGTGTGTGGGGGGGGTTACCTTTTTTTAGTACTGATGTCTGTGTGGTATTTTAACTGTGGGATCTGGGGTGGGGCTCGCGGGCCAAAATAGTGTTGTTCAGGCCCCATGATTTCTAATGGCGGCCCTGCCTGTAGTTTTAAGGTTTCACCCGAACCAGAGGGTCAAACAGTGAAAACTGCCCAGCCCATTATTGTATCAAATTCAGACAGGTAGTGTTTTCTTCTGATCTGGGCATAGGACACACTTTCACGGTTACCTACAGATAACTGCAAGCCAGTTGGTCTGATGCTGCACAAACATACAGGTGTGGAGCCTTTTGTGTTTTAAGCCATCCACTCCACATCTATGTAATTTATACATGTAATGCTATAGGCTACAACGTGGTCATGATCAGGTCCAGGAATCATCACACTACTGAGTTAGAAGGTCCTCCCCCCAAGGAGGTCACATTTATTAAACCATTGCCCCCCCAAGACCTGATTTGCTTAAAGTGATGGATATAATATCAGAGGCTGGAGGGCGGCGGGGGGAATAAGTCAGATCTACCTCAATGCAACTTCCCATCAGCAGAACAACCCACCTGGGCAAACGTGCTGTGCCCAAAAGCAGGAAGATAAAGACATAACCGCTGGCCCTCAGCACATACAGGGTTAAGGCAACGGCTGAGATCAGTTTAGGAACTGTGCAACCAAACAGATTTCCATTAAAAATGCATGGAATTTGGTAAAAACTGTCATTGTGAAATCTATTAAAAAACAATCAGTGTATAAGTTCCCCTTTAAAAGCATCTCTGTCTGATCCAGTAGGGCTCAACAAGGATCCGGCCCACAAGGGGTTACACAGGGTTGTCTGGGAGCCACTTCTCTGTCTCTGGCCCGTCTTCTCCGCAGATCTAATAAGCAATTAACTTCTGAAGAGCAGAAAAAATATAAAGGCCTAATTTGTTCATGAGTCGTGTTTATCTGATAGGGTGCATGATTGATTCCTTTATTTATAAGTGAGTTCCGCAGTCTGTGCTCATAATAAACACAGTGTGATGGATGGAGGGAGACACATGAGGCTTCTAATGGAAGGCTGTGGGCAGGGAGGGTAATTAGCTGCAAAACAAACATGTGCCGTTTCCATGGCACCGGGGCCTGGAGCCTCACACATATACACAATGATATATTTCTCTAGCCCCTCCCTCTATATATATATATATATCCTTATTTATACCCAATAACATCACGTGTGGGTCCAACTCAAACACTCACTCCCCACGTAGTACAGAGTCACAGGTCAGGAAATCACTGACACCCCCTCATTGGTGCAGCTCCCCTGAGTAGAAGGCTTCCCATTGGACAATAATATATAAATACAGAGCAGCTGATGTCTTGGCAGGGAGGCCGAGTTTCCCTAATTCTGCATTATTTCCCCCCTAGAAAATGCCCTCTATGAGCTAAGGGGGCCCGGTCTGAAGGTCAGTTAGGGAGAGATTTGGGGCGAGTGCTTATTTGTACCCTGGGTACCCCTGGAACTATAGCAGGGTGACTGTTACCCCAATGTTTCTATATATCTGTAACCTTGTTATGAGCTAAGGGGGCCCAGTCTGAAGGCCAGTTAGGGGGAGATTTGGGGTGAGTGCTTATTTGTACCCTGGGTACCCCTGGAACTATAGCAGGGTGACACCCCAATGTTTCTATATATCTGTAACCTTGTTATGAGCTAAGGGGGCCCGGTCTGAAGGTCAGTTAGGGAGAGATTTGGGGCGAGTGCTTATTTGTACCCTGGGTACCCCTGGAACTATAGCAGGGTGACTGTTACCCCAATGTTTCTATATATCTGTAACCTTGTTATGAGCTAAGGGGGCCCAGTCTGAAGGCCAGTTAGGGGGAGATTTGGGGTGAGTGCTTATTTGTACCCTGGGTACCCCTGGAACTATAGCAGGGTGACACCCCAATGTTTCTATATATCTGTAACCTTGTTATGAGCTAAGGGGGCCCAGTCTGAAGGTCAGTTAGGGGGAGATTTGGGGTGAGTGCTTATTTGTACCCTGGGTACCCCTGGAACTATAGCAGGGTGACACCCCAATGTTTCTATATATCTGTAACCTTGTTATGAGCTAAAGGGGTGCAGTCTGAAGGTCAGTTAGGGGGAGATTTGGGGTGAGTGTTTATTTGTACCCTGGGTACCCCTGGAACTATAGCAGGGTGACACCCCAATGTTTCTATATATATGTGTAACCTTGTTATGAGCTAAGGGGGCCCAGTCTGAAGGTCAGTTAGGGGGAGATTTGGGGTGAGTGTTTATTTGTACCCTGGGTACCCCTGGAACTATAGCAGGGTGACACCCCAATGTTTCTATATATCTGTAACCTTGTTATGAGCTAAGGGGGCCCAGTCTGAAGGTCAGTTATGGAGAGATTTGGGGTGTTTATTTGTACCCTGGGTACCCCTGGAACTATAGCAGGGTGACTGTTACCCAAATGTTGCTATATAAGCACAACCTTATTGGAGCAGCACAGGGCACATTAGTGTGAATATAAGAAGCATTATGGCAGTTTCTGAGACTGGAACGACAGGGATTGAGCTGTACACAGTCTCCCAGCCCAGTAAACAATTACAATAAATGTATAAGGGAATTAAAAAGCAAAGTGGAGTTTTTCTTTCCAACACTTTCTCTGGAGTCACAATCAGGGCTGGAGCTGTGGTACAATGGGGAGGCCAGGGGCAGTTGGGGCTGACAGAGAGGCTGATAGGGGAGCGGGTGCCAAGCTGGGGAGGAGGAACAACTGGATCAGGAATAGGGAAAATTAATTCCAGATCTCGCTGTACAGGCTGTAAAAATCCTCAGCTGCCGTAGCCGCGCTCCCACCGTTTGATCCCAAATGATTTATTTTTGTCTCTGCGGCGCTCTCTCTTTGCATGAAAAGTTTCCAAGCAAGAATAGCTGGGAATAGTAATTATATCCATACCCACTGGCAACTCCCTGCGCCCCCAACCTGCGGCTAGGATATTTAAAGGGATAGTTGGCTTTCAGACTAATGCACCACAGACAGGAGTGGGGGTCTAAGGAGTGTAGCGCTTTAATAAATTAACCCATAAAACAAAACGTATATAAAATTTTCATTTTCGCGATATTTCCCCTTTAATGTTGTCAGTTTTGTACCCACAATGCAATGCTGCCACCTCTTCATGGTATGAAACGACCAATGAACAGAGCACAGAATACAGTCAGGTGCCACCATGTTTGATCCCGCCACTCATCATTAGGAATCTATTGAACATGGCGGAATAACGGCGTGACAATGTTGTGACAATAAATAATAAGCGCCTTGTCTCGTGCATTAAACTGGCTGTAATTATCATAATTGCTCCACTCCTGATACCGTGCCGGATGTGATTGCGCTGATTAGTAATTAGGGATTTTCAGCCTTTATTTCTGGCTCCTTACAAAACTCCTAATGAAGCACTGGAAGTTCCAATGACACCTGAGTTAATGGGCAGCTCCAAACTTGAAAAGCCAGAAAAGCAAAGATATCCGGATACGTGAGACTCAACACTGCCTCTAGTGCTCATACAGAGATATTACCTCTTTGCACTGAACTTGACTGGGGCACTTGCCTTGTGACAACCCTAGTACTTCTACTTCTTCTGGCAGCCTTCCTTCCCTTAGTGAACTGGTTCCCAAACTGTGGGGCTGGATTTTCTTGGAATGCTTGAAGTTGTGGCAGTGGGGAGTCAGCATGAAGGTCAGTAAGGGTTGAGAGAAACAGTTAGGGTTGTCTTCTAAGATGCTTTTGAAATCCCAGCTTGAAGGGGTGACATTTGGGTTGAATATGTATCTGTTTTTCTAAAGTATTAGTGAATGACTGACATGCCATGATTTTCCTAAATCTGTACTCATTTAATGATTTAAGGGCAGTCTTTGCCAAAGTTTGAACCTTCAATAGAAGCCCTGGCTGCAGATTTGCCTTTCATTGAGGGCCTTGGTGAAAGGTTGGAGCTTGAGGAGGCGTCCTGGCTGAAGGTTGGACTTTAATGAAGAGCCTTGGTCAAAGGTTGGACCTTGAAGAGGAGCCCTTCATTGAGGGCCTTGGTGAAAGGTTGGAGCTTGAGGAGGCGTCCTGGCTGAAGGTTGGATTTTCATGAAGGGCATTGGTGAAAGTTTGGACCTTGAAGAGGAGCCCTGGCTGGAGGTAGGACTTTCATGAAGGGCCTTGTTCAAAGGTTGGACTTTGAAGAGGAGCCCTGGATGAAGATTGGACTTTCATGGAGATCCTTGGTCAAAGGTTGGACCATCAAGTGGGACTTGAAGTGAAAAGGTTTGAAAGCCAACACCTTTGTACCCAACACGTGTGAGGAACTGGGAAAGTATTGGGGTTAAGGAGGAGAATCTTGGGTTTAGCACCCCTTTATTTTTGTTCCCCACTCACAGTTCAACTGACTTTTTTTTTAAAGGTATGTGCTAATATACAGGACACTTCTGCCTGAATGGCCTGAACTCCTACAGCAAATGCCAAGGGCCCGAGGGATGGCCGAGTAAGTGCTCTCCAACGAGAAAGCTTTCCTGAAGGAAATCCCAGACGGGCCAGTTGGACTTTATTCGTCACTCTTAATTAGAAACAAGGATTGCGGCTGTTTCCTTTGGATAGTTCAGGCCTAGTGAGCGCACGGCTAATCCCCTTTTGCGTTTTCAACAAAATGAATTAAAAAGCAATGCAAAACGCTAATCCCTCCTGGGAAATCCAAACAATCAGAATTTATCTGTGCAGCTGGAAAGCTCTTCATTGTCTGACCTTTCCTCGTCTCCTCCACGGCCGTTCCACCCCGACCCGTTTTGTTTATTTATAACAGAGATTTCTGCATGAGAAAAGATTCCCGTTATTGAAGCCATGAGATTTCCATCCCAAATTCTGGGGTAACTCTGTGTATTCCGGTGCTGGCGCTCATGGGGCTAATGGACCGCTCTCATGGGAAGCTCAAAGGATCCATAACTCCAGAAAATACCCTATTGGTGCCCCCACCTAGCGCTGTTACAGGAAGCAGAACCATTTCTTTCATAAGAGTCATGTTTTGCATGGGCTCCTGGGGCAAATGAACTGAGGCTCCGTATAATCCAACTGCGCATCTGAAGACTTTGGGTGCAACAGATTAAAGATGGCCGAATACAGAGGAGCTGCAAAGATTGCAGGATTTCTGCTCCTGACAACTACTTAGTGGTCAGACTGGTGGGAAAATGACCAGTAGGGGTCACTGTTGTAACAAAATTCATTCATATTAACAGTACATGTATCCCTTAATATCTTGGATTAAAAAAAAAATAATGAATGAAATGGCAAAAGTGCTTAGAATAGCCCCCTCATCAATTTTACATTCACTTATTTCAAAGGTTTTCTTGTCCTGTTAAGGAATAGAAAAAGGCGAAGCGATGCTTCTACTCATATCAACGTTCAATGAACTGAGGGACCGCTGGGTTTGACCCGGAGAGCTGCTCATATGCAAAAAGGGAGCACCAATCAGAAGCACCCAGGCAAAAGCAGCGGATAAGGCTGTTTGCGGGAGCAACATCTGGGGCAACAGCAGGGCTGCCACCTGCCCGGTATTTTACCGGCCTGGCCAGGAAAAATGATGGTTGATCCCAATGTTATTAATAGGGAAAAAAGTTAAATACCATAAAAGGTGGCAACCCTAGGCAACAGTGTCCAATGCATCAAAACTCCCAGATTTGTGATGATAATTCCGAATGTCATCATTTCCAGCACATTATTCTTCTGCCCCTTGCGTTGTGTTTGGTGCCTGGAAGTAGGGAGCACGTTTGCCTGATACACGCCATGAATCTGCCCCACTGCTCTACCCTGAAAAGTGGGTGAAATAAAAATCGACATGTTTTTTATAAGACAGGAAGGAGTGTGACACTGGGTGGAGCGGGGGTTCCATCTACTGCTGAGCACTGGCCATTGCAGTTAAATTCACCCAGTAATATGGCCGACACTGTGATGAGAGGGACCGGCTGCTTGTATTATTATTATTATTGTATGTTCCCTTGTTATATTCACACATCAAACTTGTCTCACATAAACCTTCACTTTCCCTAATGTTCTGCCTGTAAGTTTGAGTGGGTGTTGGGAGGAGAGGGGGGGTAAGTGACACCCACATTTAACTTCTTCATGACTCAGTGTGAATATACATTCCCTGCCAATGGCCAATGGAAGCTCAAATATAAAAGGCCAGTCAGGTTATGGGATTCCCTATCAAGAGAGGGGGAATGAGAAATTTATCGGTGGGGAGGAAAGGAAATTTCACCATCAGCATAGGAAGGGTTTCCTCCTGCTTGCGGCCACATTAAGCATTCGGCAGTCAGAGAAACAGCAACCAAAACTACAGGATCCTCTGCAAAATTGTTTGTGCCCAAATATTCTAGGGTTTCAGGCAAAACTCACTGCAGGGAAAACCTTCTACCTTGAGATTTCAGACAAATTCTAAAATTCTTAAACTCAATTTTAAACAATCTTACCAATAATGTAAGGTAATGATCTCACTGTCTCCAGGAGATCCTACTCCACTTTGTCTAGGAGATACCCCCCCCCCTTTTCTCCAGGTGACCCGATACACTTTCTCCCAGTGACCCTGCTCCCCTTTCTTCTGGTGACCCCACTCCAATTTCTCCAAGCGACCCCGCTCTGCTTTCTCCAGACGACCCCGCTCCGCTTTCTCCAGGTGACCCCATCCACTTTCTATAGGAGATGCTGCTGATCAAAGCCGCTCTCCCCTCCCCGCTCACTCAGAAGCACCTAAGCAACAAGCAGAGCGGGTTGGAAAGTGGCCCCTGGTGCACGATCGCTCAGGGGCCCCAAAAGACGGACAGTCACGTCTGCTGATGCAGAAGAGATGCACCTGCTTCCGCTTACTCCAGAGACACCCACGACCCGGATCAACGATCAGGCAACTCCCTCCTGCTCCTCCAGCCTTCGTGGACACAACACTCATACTCATACATACTTGCACACACACAACACACAATTTGCCTAGTGTATACACACTTACACAATTGTATAGCTTTTTTATTTTTCTTACTGCATCATGTGTTTTACCTGAAAATTTTGTATTGCCATTGTGAATAGCGTATTCGCTAATTGCACTGTGCAATACCTTTTGTACGTTAGTTCAGTGATTATATTGCAATTTTGGTGATTTACTTGCATTTTTTGCCATTCTATTGCATGTTTAGCCATTTTAAACATAGATTTTTGTGGTTTTGTTGGATTTTAGTGATTTTATACCATTTGTTCATTCATTTTGCCAATGGAAATTTTGGCTGCTATATATCCATTTGGGGGTCTCTTTGTGTGACATAGTTTGGCAAATCTATGCATATTGGGCATCAAGCTGTTTAGTACACCCCTGGCATTCATATTTAGGATGCCTTTTGCTGGTACGTTACGAAATTTGGGTTATATAATGGGGTAAAATGCAAGCTTTGTGATTATTTTCAAAGATTTAAAAAAAAAAAAACGTTATGTTTAGGATAGCTTTGCGGTTTGGTAGTTTGCAATAGAAAGATGTAATTACATGCTTTAGATTTGTCAGAATGTGTACTTTCAGAAAATATATGGCTTTCTAGGGTCTCCATAATGTTAGGGGTCTTATGGTGCATAATACACATACCGGGTGCTTGTATTGTAGCAGTCACAGTGTCATACATGAAAATTCATGTGTACTATTTTCATTTGGGGGTCTCTGTATGTCACCTAGTTTAGTAAATCTTTTCATATCAGGCATCAAGCTGTTCAGTAGACCCCTGGCATTCATATTTAGGATGCCTTTTGCTGGTACGTTACAAAATGTGGGGTATATTATGGGGTAAAATGCAAGCTTTGTGACTATTTTCAGAGATTTCAAAAAAAAGCGTTAATTCTAGCATAGCTTTGCGGTTTGGTAGTTTGCAGTAGAAAGTTGTAATTACCTGCTTTAGATTCGTCAGAATATGTACTTTCGGAAAATATATGGTTTTCTAGGGTCTCCATAATGTTAGGGGGTTTTATGGTGCATAATACATATACCAGGTGCTTATATTGTGGTAGCCAGAGTGTCATACGTCAAAATTCATAAGCACTATTTGGACTTGGGGAGGGGGGTCTCTGTATGCCAACTAGTTTGGTAAATATATGCATATTGGGCATCAAACTGTTTAGTAGACCCCCATGTTTATATTTAGGGTGCTTTATGCTGGTAATGATACATGGACAATACGTTGCTGGAAAGTTGAAGCTTTGAGGCAATTTTCAGATATTTCACCAAAACTGAAAATTTTGGGAAAGCCTTGCGACTTAGTAGTTTGGAGCAGAAAGGCATGGGTACGTATTTTAGATTCAGCAGAATGTGTACTTTCCAGAAATATATGGTTTTGGGGGGGTAAACAAATATTTCTGTGTTTTTACCCCACAAAAAATGTAGTCAATCTGTTGATTTTTTATTAGCTGGTTACCCACAGGACTATTTGTATGCGCTAACTTCATTTTGGGGCCTCTAAATGCCAGATACTTTGGTAAACCTATGCACAATGGGCACCAAACTGTTTAGAGAACCCCTGGCAATTATATTTAGGGCGCTTTTTCTTGGTACATAATGATACATGGGTGATATGATGCTGGAAAGTTGGAGCTTTGAGGCGATTTTCAGATAATTCACCAAAACCGACAATTTTGGGAAAGCCTTGCGACTCAGTAGTTTGGAGCAGAAAGGCATGGGTACCCAATTTAGTTTTGGTAGAATGTGTTCTTTTCAAAGATATATGGTTTTGGGGGGGGGTAAATCTATATTTCTGTGTTTTTACCCCATTAAAAATGCAGTCAATATGTTGATTCTTCATTAGCTGAAGTAAAGTCCTGGACAAATTGGATATTGGGGTCTCTAAATGGCAGATACTTTGGTAAACCTACGCACAATGGGCATCAAACTGTTCAGTGGACCCCTGGCAATCATATTCAGGGTGCTTTTTCTTGGTACCTAATAAAGTTTTGGATATGCAGAGAAGCAAAATAAAACCTTTGAAGTGATTTTCCAGAATTTTGATATATTTTTAAATAAACCCCTATGTTCAAACAAGCTTTGATTTTTGGTAGTTAAGAGAAGAGAGACATAGTTATCCATTTTGGAATCAGCAGAATGTGTATTTTTCAAAAATGTATGGTTTTCTGTGGTAAACCTGCTGTTTCAGGATTTTTGGCCTTGGAATCTAAAGTATGCCGTTTTCTGCCTTTGTGCTTTCAAAATTTCGGTAATATACTGCAGGGAGGTTTTGCTGTACAGAAATCCTAAATCTGCCTAAAACTATACATATCTGGTATTGTCACGTTCGAGAGACATGAGGCTTTCCAAATCAGTTGGAAAAAAATGAATTTTTTCTGGTATAAATTCATATACTGTGAAAAAATAGGAATTTTGCATTTTTTTTTTGGTATTTAGCGTTATAAATCTTTTTGCAGAGGTGGAAATACATGAAAACTCAGGTAGATTTAGAATGCTCGGTTTCTCCCAAAAAAAACAATATGTAGTTTTCCTAGGTAAAAATGTTTATAAAACAGCTGGCCTTTTTTGTCATCAAAATGTCAAATTCTGCTGGCACTTAAAGGGTTAATGTTATTTTTGGTGTTTGTCTGCCCCCCAGTGGTCAAAACAGCAATGTTTTTATAGAGGATCGAGGATCTGCAGAAACCCTACTGGGATCATTAGGAACGTTGCTTCTGTTCTGTTTGGTTGTTCCACAGTCAAATGTATTTGGTACAACTCAGCTCTGCATCTGGAACACCTTCTGGCAGCCAAATCAAAATAATCAAGGAAGTTGTCAGTAGAAAGAAAGAGGCTGCTCTGATGTTCTTCAGCTTAGGAAAGATGTGAGAAAGGTTTCTAATTTTATTCCTAAGCAGAAGAACATCAGCCTCTTTCTTTCTCCTGACAACTTCCTTGACTACTTGCTGGTCAGACTGGTGGGAAACTGACCAGCAGGTGGCGTTGTTGTAACACAATTCATTCATATTAACAGTACATGTATCCCTTAATATCTTGGAATTAAAATAAATTAAATAATGAATGTACATTACAAAAGTGCTTAGAATAGCCCCCTCATCGTTTTTTTAAAAGGTAACATTTGTATTTTTTTAAAACATATAAAACATAAAACAAAACACATGTAGTATCAGTTATAGAATGTTTAAGCAATATACAAGTAGTATTTCACTCGATTATTTGGTTGGTATAGGAGTTAATGTGAGCAATGTATAGGTGTCTGTTCATCTGCTGGAGATCTTACACCTCCCTCTCACTTATTAACAGACAAGAATAACCGTGCCAGAGTCTATATAAAGTACTTGTACCCACATCATATGCAGTTGTGAGTGTTGTAGCTCATGTTAGGGTACCGTGACCACCTAGACCAGCCTCCCACCATGGGCTCCAGGTTCTTTCAAATTTTTTTAGTGAGCTTCTAGCTAATATTGTGAGCTTCATAAGAGTAAAGTCTGATTCACCATTGTGAGTTAGTTTTGTATTATGGGGGTTTAGGTCCCATCCACACCATTGCAATTATTTTCCTAGAATAGTATAAGAGTGTTTTATATCTGGTTCTGGCATGGTTAGTGGTTATGAGATCATCTAAGACCACTAGCTTACACACTTGTGGAGTTAGCAACTTAGGAAAGTCTCATTTATCTGCTAGGAGGTTCCCCTCATCAATTTTACATTCACTTATTTTAAAGGTTTACTTATCCTTTAATAAGATATCATCTATATATCTGTGCCTTTGTAAAATTTGTCTTGTGTATTTTATCCATTGTATTTTCCTTTAACAATCATTTCTCCCATGTTCCCAAATACAGATTGCCATAATTAGGGGCACATTTCATCCCCTAATTATAGATCGCCTCTTTCTTTCTCCGACAACTTCCAGGTGGTCAGAGTAGTGGGAAAATGACCAGCAGGTGGTGCTGTTGTAACAAAATTCATTCATATTAACAGTACATGTATCCCTTAATATCTTGGAATTAAAAATAAATAATGAATGTACATGGCAAAAGTACTTAGTATAGCCCCCTCATCAATTTTACATTCACTTATTTTAAAGGTTTACTTATCCTTTAAGTGTTGTAGCTCATGTTAGGGTACCGTGACCACCTAGACCAGCCTCCCACCATGGGCTCCAGGTTCTTTCAAATTTTTTTAGTGAGCTTCTAGCTAATATTGTGAGCTTCATAAGAGTAAAGTCTGATTCACCATTGTGAGTTAGTTTTGTATTATGGGGGTTTAGGTCCCATCCACACCATTGCAATTATTTTCCTAGAATAGTATAAGAGTGTTTTATATCTGGTTCTGGCATGGTTAGTGGTTATGAGATCATCTAAGACCACTAGCTTACACACTTGTGGAGTTAGCAACTTAGGAAAGTCTCATTTATCTGCTAGGAGGTTCCCCTCATCAATTTTACATTCACTTATTTTAAAGGTTTACTTATCCTTTAATAAGATATCATCTATATATCTGTGCCTTTGTAAAATTTGTCTTGTGTATTTTATCCATTGTATTTTCCTTTAACAATCATTTCTCCCATGTTCCCAAATACAGATTGCCATAATTAGGGGCACATTTCATCCCCTAATTATAGATCGCCTCTTTCTTTCTCCGACAACTTCCAGGTGGTCAGAGTAGTGGGAAAATGACCAGCAGGTGGTGCTGTTGTAACAAAATTCATTCATATTAACAGTACATGTATCCCTTAATATCTTGGAATTAAAAATAAATAATGAATGTACATGGCAAAAGTGCTTAGTATAGCACCCTCATCAATTTTACACTTATTTTAAAGGTTTACTTACCCTTTAAGTGTCAAATTTATTCAGGTACATGCCGGTTCAGTCAGTCAATGTCAGTCAATGATTTATGCACTTTGGGAAGGGTATAAAATGTAGGGACATCTCTTGGTATAAGGGGAAGTAGGAATAGGGTCAAGTGCAGAGATGGAGATGAATTAATTGTGAAGGCAGGGTTTTGTTTTGTTTTTTTTTAAAAAAAGGATTTGTACTGATCCATTTCTTTAAATTTTAGTAATCTCCACCAGATGGCAGTGAAAGTTGTTTTTAGTTTGTCCGTATCTGCGGATAGCTCCTTGAAAACATACTGCTCCTCTATTTTAAGAAGCCTGGTATGGGATAAGGCATTTTGCAGTGCCTCACACTTAGCCTTATATTGTCCAATATCCATACTAACAATATTTAAGCATTTATCAGAAGGTTTGATATATTTGAAAGCCTCTTTAATTTCTCCAGGTGACAACTTTTTTTTTACAAACAAATCAACATAGTAATTCTCACCCAAACCAAGATGTTTGATGAAAACACGGAATATCTATGTTGGGGGGACTTTCAGCTAATAACTCCTCTGAATCAGATATTGCCTTAGAAAACTCATCTACCCTGGGACCATTCTGTAGAGTTTTGTTTTCCTTCCATCAAAACCATCCACAATAGTCTGATTGTTAATACTCTGTATAGCTAAAATCTAACTGTCCTTAGCTTTTCCTTAGCTTTTAAGAGCACTCATTCAGTATTTTCTCCAACCGATGGTGGAGCTGTTCTGAATAGGATACACTGTGGGGGGAGTTACAGTTGATTTAACAGCAAGTACAACTGGTGGAGTTCTGGTACGATGGTATAGCTGGAGCAGAAGAGGAGTGGATACTGCAGTGGTGGAGCAGCAGTAGATGATGAAGCTGAGTCACTGATGTTGATGGCTTAATAGGAGACCATTGGTGAAGCTATCATTGACTGGTATGATGGTATAGCTGGAGAAAAAGAGGAACGGGTACTGTAGTAGATGATGAAGCCAAATCCCTGATGGAAATGGAGAAGGCTTAATAGGAGTACACTTGTCGAGCTATCATTGACTGGAAGATGGTATAGCTGGAGCAGAAGAGGAGTGGATACTGCAGTGGTGGAGCAGCAGTAGTTAAAGCTGAATCACTGACGGAGAAGGCTTAATAGGAGACAACTGGTGGACCCACTATTTTCGATCATCAGTCAGAAGATTGTTTTACTTGACAAACTGATTGGCTCTGTAGGGACAGTATACAGAGAGATGTCATAGAAACTGAACATTTTTTGGAGGATGGGGGTGTTTCTATCTCCTGCAATTTTGGGCAGGAGACTCACTCCAAGGCCTGCGACACTCGGATGGAAAGCAATGTCTTGTTCCTTAGTCGTCCCAAATCTTCTTCATCCACTTCAAATGTTTTTTTTTCACAGAGATAGAGTCGCCCAGTTGGGGTGATGTTCTTGCCTGATCAACTTGTCCCGGGTTTACTCACTTTACAGGTCACATTTCATTTAAAAATATGATTTGAGCTGTGTCTGGATCCCCTGTAATCACCATCATGCAATAATAAGGGCTAATTTTATGCTGATACAGACACATTGATAAAATTACATCTGCCTTATGAACGATATAAACCCCGGCAATCCCAGCTTCTCCATTTACAATAGAATAAATGAAAAACCAGGGAAGTTATAAGCAAAATAAAGGGCCCCTCACCTTCCTTACCAGGCTTGTTCTTCAGGGCCTCTAGGTGCTGTTTAATCTCAGCCCTGATAGTTTGAGCCCTTGTTAGAGTGCAGCTCAGTGATAAGTGGGTGTTTCAGTAATTCGCCACCATCATAGTATGGCCTCGTTGGTCAGCGAGATGTTCATGCGTTTAATGTCTCTGTGAATGACCCAATTCTTGTGGTTGAGGTACTGGGGAGATGGAGAAGGGAATGGAATATTCATGAAAATAGAACCAATCAAAGAGAGAGATTTAGCCAATAACAGGAAAGTCAGATCCTAGTGGAGCTCAGAGTGGATTAAGCCGGACTTACCTTCAGTGTCTCCTTACAGATGTAACCAATCCAGCTCTCAGGTAGGGATTGGCCCTCGGTGTTCTCGATGAGGCCCTGCAAGGAGCCACACCCACAGTACTGCACGACAAAGTGCCCAAAGTGTCACTGGGAAACCCTGAGGGAAGGTATTAAATAACCAGGTGGCACCCAGAATGGATATAATATCTCCTTGTAGTACCTGAACACGTATTACTATATAATAAAAGAAGTTCTCGCCTCCAGCAGCTCACATGACATCTCTGTGGGCAGGGCTCTATAATAGGCACCATAGTACGAGGAAATGTTCTTATGGAACTTCTGGAGGAAATTGAGTTCATTCCAGACTGATTCTTCATCCTGAGGGTCAATAAGAGAAAAGAGTTCAGCTCCCATAGGTCCCACACAAGGGAAAGAGAGGGAGAGCGGAACTAGAAAGATACGTTACCCATGGGATATTGACCACTTTCACAGACACTTTTTCCTTCCCTATTATGGTGACATAAAAATAAATAAATTAAGACATAGTCTGACTGGTCCTCGTCTTTCATTTTCTATTTTAGTGGTTTCTTGCTAATACCAATATTGCAGCTCAATGGCTTTCCTTTCTCAAATTTTATCTCATCAGATGCAGATACACAAGATCTTCATCTTCGGCACCCCTAGGTCGCAGGTCCTAGCTTCTGCCCGACCACCTACCACCTTGCTTTAGAGCTGGGGCTCCCCAGTGCTCCTATAATCTGGCTGGGTGGCATGACACTCCTGAAAAGTTGCTGCCCTAGGCCCGCGCCCTTGTGGCCTCACCACTAATCTGGGCCTGCAGATTCCAATCCCTCAGTCAGGGCAAAGCTTCCATGTAGTTTACACATCTGATATTTTTTTTTTTATTATTTTAGTCCCATTATATGTTGATCTGACACCATCCTACAAAATCTTCTGTTAAGTGTTAACAATACAACTGAGCAATAGTTTTTTAGCTGCTGTGGTCAGTGACCCCCATCTGACAGCTGGAAAGTGGTAGAAGAAAAAAAAAAATTAATCAACTACAACACATGAAAACTGAAGACCAATTGAAAAGTCACTAAGAACAGGACATTCTATAACATGCTAAAAGTTAAAGTAGAGCAACCACTTTATTTGTATATACACCGAGTGTTTCACTCTGCTGATCTTACACCAACATAACAATTTATTGAAAATAATCAGATCATGGATTTTCTATGACCGAATCACTTTACGGCTATGTCATGCCAGGAGTTTAGGGGGTGGGGTTGGATTTCTTCTCTCCCCAAATGTAGGTTTTAATCTGTAACCAGAACTTCTCTTTCTTTCACTCCTGTTGAAGTCCACAACATACGTTTGTTTCTCCAATCTCTCTGTGTCGCTGTCATATATTGCCCCCTGGTCCCTACTCTACTTTCTTGGATGACTTTGCTGCTTGGCTTCCATCAGAGCTGGGCCATCCCAGCCAGGCACCCTAGGCAACCTGGCTGGGCACGGTGTGCATGCGCAAAACCGTGCTCTGGTGCGCATGCGTGAAACTGCGCTCGAGTGTGCATGCACGAAACTGCGCAAAGAAGTGCAATTACAAAAAAATATCTGTTGTAGTCGGGGAGAGACGGGGCCGGACAATGGGGTAGGCGTCAGAGCAGGCACAGAGGATCTCTCACATTAACAACCTGTGTTGTCCCAATATGGCAGCTTCTCTCTACAACGATGCTCCGTCATCAGCAACGGTGGAGAAAGTGACAAACTGATCCTGGATTCATCCACTTCAAATTCATGTTCTCCTGCTACAATCGAGCTCTATCAGTAGCCAAACAACTGCACTTCTCTTTAATCTCCTCTCTATCCTCTAAACCACAGCGACTGTTTGCCACATTTAGGGCAAGGCCAGAAGTGGTGTTTTTTACGTTGCATTTTTAAAGAAGCTCAGTCGGGCGTAAATACGCATAAACTGCACTACCACTGAAACGAATGGAAAACGCACTATGGCAATTCTCACTGGGCGCTTGCAAGCCGAATCCCCCGCGGGACGCCAGTATTTAAGTGTTTTTCAGCAGAAACACAAATACATGAAGAAACTGCCAAATCGATAGACTCTATGGGATCTGTAAGTTTGAAACCACACTTTACATAAATATGCAGCGTATTTTAATTTCCCAAGATAAATGACGCATTTACTTTTTTACGGCGTATTAGGCCAGTGACGTAATTATGTTGCGTATTGACGATAATTTTTTGCTCCTTTTTGCATGTAAATAGATAGCTTTTCTATTTTCTGTTTCTAGCCAGCGGAATTACGGGGAATGGGAAGAATGAGAAATGCCTGTTGGGAACAGAAACCTATGTGCTGAAAAACGCAT
The DNA here is from genome assembly GCA_038501925.1 of Xenopus petersii. NCBI lineage: Eukaryota > Metazoa > Chordata > Amphibia > Anura > Pipidae > Xenopus > Xenopus petersii. Next base: position 236,445,580 of record CM076672.1, on the reverse strand, counting down.
GTTGGCCGTCACATGTGGTTTCAGTGGCATATTTACGCCTGACTGAGCTTTTCTAAAATCGCAACGTAAAAACACCACGTCTGGCCTTGCCCTTAACTCACTCCTATGACCTCCCCCGCACCCCCCACCCATTAATGTAACTGCCAAAGATCTTGCTCATTTCTTTAAAGAAAAATATCAATCTCAAAGGTTCATGAGAACAAATTGATTCTGGCTACTGGCCCAGGGGCACTTACTGGCTAGGGATATTCATGCTGGCCCAGTGGGGAGGTACTTACTTGCTCAGGATACTTTTCGTCAGGGTGCTGTGCCAATACATAATTCTATTTTCCCTGCCGGGGGGATAAGTTATGTACTGGGAAGTCACAGTAATTGGTGGCAGCAGATAGTGGGTTAATAAGAGGGGCAGGAGGAGGGGCATTATGATTGGCAGCATTAAGTGGTTAATGAGACTCCAGGAGCTTCAAATAAAAAGTGGTTTAAATGGCATGTAAAGGCAAAAAAATAAAATCCCATTTTTATGCTCTTTAAAGAACTAAAGCCTAACTAAAGAAGTAGGTAGAAATGTTGTACACGATGTTTTGTGCTTCTGTACCAGCCCAAGGCAACCACAGCCCTTTAGCAGTAAAGATCTGTGTCTCCAGAGATGCCCCAGTAGCTCCCCATCTTCTTTTCTGCTGATTCACTGATTCACATGCTCTGTGCTGCTGTCACTTACTGAGCTTAGGGAGCCACTCACAATATACAGTACACATAGAATAGAAATGTCACAATATAAGGCTGATTAGTAATTAATACACATAATTACTACATGGCAGCACAGAAACCAGTGCAATTAGCATCAGAATTGAATAATCAGCAAACCTGTAGCATCAGCTTATATTACAGCCAGGGAAGCTCATTTTCTGCTGGATAATTAGTGACGAGCCCTAAGCTTAGCTTCTCAACAGCCAATCAGAGCCCACTGAGCATGTGAGTGTCACAGACACTTTCCAAGATGGTGACCCCCTGTGACAAGTTTGAAGTCCTGGATCATTGCTGCTATTGACAAGCTCAAACTTTAGCCTCGTGCAATAAGTTCAATATATAAAATTGTACATTTTAAGCCATATTCATTGTTAGGGTTTAGTTCTCCTTTAATGAAAAAGAAACCTATCTCCAATAGTACCACAAAATGTGTACCGATTTTATAAGAAACCGGACTGTATGCAGTGAAATTCCCCTTCATTTACTTGCTCTGACAGCTGTAGATAGGAAATTTCAGACAGTCCCTAACTGCTCTGCAGGGAAACGATCATACTTTCAAAACGGCAGGGGGGCGCTCCCCCCACCTTACATCCCATAACTGGAGCAGCTTTGTTTGTTTTTTTGTTTAATTAGGCTTCTGGTGCAGTAAGTTCATGTTTATGTTTAGTATACAAAATACAGCTTTTCTTGCATTATTCTATTTCAACCTTTAGTTCCCCTTTACGCCTTTAAATTAACTGTTAGTATGATGTAGAGAGGGATATTCTGAGACAATTTGTAGTTGGTTTTCATTTTATATTATTCGTGTTTTTTGTGGTATTTAGCTTTTTATTCAGCAGCTCTCCAGTTGGTAATTTCAGCAGTCTGGTTGCTAGAGTCCAAATTCCCCTAGCAACCATGCACTGAGTTGAATAAGAGACTGGAATATGAATAGGAGAGGCCTGAATAGAAAGATGATTAATAAAAAGCAGCAATAACAATAAATTTGTAGCCTTACAGAGCATTTGTTTTTAGATGGGGTCAGTGACCCGCCATTTGAAATCTGGAAAGCTTTTTTTAAAAAAAAGCAAATAATTCAAAAACTATAAACAAAATGAAAAGTTATTTAGAATTGGTCAATCTATAATTTAATAAAAGTTAATTTAAAGGTGAATAACCCCCTTTAACAGAACAGGAGGGAAAAAAGGGATAATAAAGGTTTAATTGGGTAATGGGGTTAAAGGTCAGCACACGGTGGGTTAATGAGGGGTGACAGGGAGGGCATTAATCAGACACAAGAGGAGGATTAACAAGGAGTAAATATGACAGGGAAGTAGTTTGAGGCTTACAGACCAATAAGGAGAACCAGTATAAACACAACAAGCTAATGAACAGCCAGGCCTCCGTTGTTTGCCGCTCACTGACGTAAATCCTGAGAATCAACTCCTCCTATGCTCAGCTCACTTTCCCACAATGCACTTGGTGTAGGAGGGGATAACTGACAACGGAACACCAGGCTATTTCCCTCCCCCTCGGAACTGTCATTGGCGGACAGAGCGCTGTGCTGATTGGCTGCTGATGTTGGCGCCAAATAGTCAGTAATTAATAGGAATAGATTGGCGGGAAAGGACCGAGCTGTCAGTATTGGATGTTGGGGGTGGAGTCTGGAGTATGAGGGACAAGGCTTGAGTGGGATTTATCCTGTCGCCTGAGAAAATGTGATTTGTTATTGGCTGGACGTGGAGAAGGGCGGGGCAAATCCAGCAGAGTCTGTCAGGAGTGAAATGAAATGGTCACAGGCTCCTGTTTGGTCTCATCGCAGCCTAAAACGTCAGTCCTGTGACTTGTTATTCACTTATTATTAGTGGTGGTTGCGAAGCAAAGCATCACTACTGTTATCTTGCAAACTTATTTTTATTCTTCTTCCGTATGAAAGTTTGGCGCGTAACTAGTCCCGCACCGTTTGTCCTAGACCCATGAATGAGGTGTCAAATCGTGCGGCTTAATCAGGAATAGGGTGGTATGACTTTTCTAAGGGGTGGGTGGTTAATTGCCCCTTGCGGGGGCAATTAACCACCCCAAAAAGTCCCATAGATTAACATTGAGGCCAACTTTTGACGGATTCTAGCGCAGAGAGGGAATCTTGTAGAAACGTTAAATTTAGCACATTTGAAGAGGTTTGCGACCTGTGTCAGATGATACCCCACACGAGGGTATAAGTTTTACCCCCGGGGCAGGAGAGGTCCCCAAATTTGCCCCATTGACTTATAATGGGGAATTTATCGAATAATTAGTTTGTCGCAGACCCATGAATGAGGTGTCAAACCGTTCAGCTTATTCGGGAATGGGGTGTTGTGACTTTTCTGTCCTATTTTGGGGACCCAAAAAAGTGAGCGGAGCCGCAAACAACCAATCAGATTTTCCCTATTGACTTCAATGAGAAAATGTAAACAGCTGTAATTCTCACAGTAATAAAGCCAGAGCTCCCAAACTTGGCACCGTGGGTCACTGGGTGACTGCAGCCAAAATTTACCTAAAGTGGGCAGAGTCTACAACAGCCAATCAAATTTCAGCCATTCAATTAAATAGGAAAGTTTTAAACTGCTGCCGCTCTTAGACGGTTAATGGCAGGGTCCTCAAAGTTGGCACAGTTGGTCACTGGGGGACTGGGATTAAAGTTTGGAAATGTGGGCGGGGCCAAAACCAACCAATCAGATTTCTTTGATTGATTTTAATGAGAACAATTAAGAAGGCTGCCATTCTCTCAGTATTGATGTCAGGGACCTTGAATATCACAAATGTGGTCGCTGGGGGTTTCCACTTCAAGTTTAGAAAAAGTGGGCGGAGCCACCAACAACCAATCAAATTTCATTCATTGATTTTCAATAGAAAAAAATAGAAATGCTGCCATTTTTACACATTAAATGACAGCATTCCCAAACTTTGGAATGTTAGTCACTGAGTGACTGTGGTTCACAATTAGGAATAAAATGGGGCGGGGCAACAACAGCCAATCAGATTTCAGCCTTTGACCTTAATGAAAAATGATAAACTGCTGCTATTATCACAGTTTAAATGCTAGGTGTACCAAACTTGGCTCAATTACTCACTGGGTGACCGCGGTCAAAATTTAGGACAAGTGGGTGGAGCAAAAAACAGCCAATCAGTTTTCACCTCTTGACTTCAATATAAAATTTTGGAATACCGCCGTTCTCACCGTTTTAAAACCGGAAGCCCCAAACTTGGCACTGACCATGACTAGGTAACTGGGGTTAAAATTCAGAAAAATGGGCGGAGCTTAAGACAGCCAATCAGATTTTACCAAACGCTATTCAATGGGAATATTTAAATTCCTGTCATTCTTACACTGTTAATGTAAGAGTGCTCAAACTTGGTCCATTTGGTGACTGGGTTGCACATTTTTAAAAGTGGGCGGAGCCAAAAATAGCCAGTTTGTTTGGATTGATTTCAATGGTAAAATTTGGTTGGCTTTAAATTTCACCGGTTTAATCCGGATTCTACCGACTTTGTGTACTCTCTAGGCACCAGGGGCGACTGGGCAAGACACCCAACATATATGGGGGGCCTGAGTTTTGCCACGGCAAGCACCACTCACATTTTCTTCAGGAAATGTACCTCTCTAGTTATTGTTATTATTCACCTGCAGCTCCAGCTTCTCCTCGTATAATTTATATGGACTTTTATTCAGGTTCCAAGCTGCTGTGTTTTCCTCACGTTTTGCCCAGTTCATCTCCTAGACTTTCCCGCCAATTTAAATGGGTGATTCACCTTTAACTTTTAGTTCCTTATAAAATGCCCAATTTTTCTACTGTCCAACTTTTCAACTGGCCTTCATTTTATTTTTATAGTTTTTGAATTCATTTCCTTTTTCCAGCTTTAATATGGGGGCCACTGACTGAAAAACATCTGAAAAACAAATGCTTTGTAAGGCTACAAATGTATTGTTATTGTTACTTTTTATTACTCCCCTTTCTATTCAGGCCTCTCCTATTCATATTCCAGTCTCTTATTCATATCAGTGCATGGTTGCTAGGGGAATTTGGATCCTAGCAACCAGACTGCTGACATTACAAACTGGAGAGCTGCTGAATAAAAAGCGAAATAACTCAAAAAAACATAAAAAATAAAAAGCAATTGCATATTGTCTCAGAATATCCCTTTCTACATCATATTAAAAGCTAATTTGAAGGTGAACAACCTCTTTAACTTCCCCACTGGGATGCAGATGTCAATCAAGGTCAGTGTCAGACTCACTGGGCAGATTTAGTAACGTAAGTGCTGCAGTAGTTACCTATACTAGTCAAGACCACTACAAGTGAAAGCAGATGTCTGATTGGTTATGGCACTGGTGGAGTGTAGGACCCGTCATAGTAAGTCCATCTATTTATCTGAGCAAATTCTATATAAATATATTGTTATTTTAACCCCTGGCGAACAGAGACATTCAGGCGTTTTTGTTGTTTTCCGCCCCAAATCCTGTGACGCTCCCCTCAGTAACTGAGCGTAAGGCGGGGGGGGGAGGTGCATGTGATGATGTAGATGAAAACAAATGATATAGTCCAGTGACTGGCCTGTGTATCTGTAATTGTCACATTTATATGGTGCCGCTCAAATCTCCTCTAAAAATCATTCTGCTTTGCTTTTATCAGCGTCTCATAGAATGAGTAACCCTGTCATCACTCCCTGTGCCATTAAATATGTGGGATAGAATGGTGAGAAGGTGAGGGATAAGATAACATTACTCACACTTAATAATGAGAATATATGGGATATAATGGTGAGAATGACTGGGCGGTATTTAGTGAATGACTTACAGGTTTTGGCTTTATTTATACTATAAACACTCCTATATTTGTGACTACTAATGAATCACTCATTCCTCAATTGGTCGGAAACCCCATAACCTGACTGCCCTTACAGTAAAGAACCCCTTAATATGCTGATGGTGAGATCTCCTTTCCTCCCCACCAATGAATCACTCATTCCCCCCCTCTCTTGGTAGGGAATCCCATAACCTGATGCCCTTACAGTAAAGAACCCCTTCCTATACTGATGGTGAGATCTTTCCTCCCCACCAATGAATCACTCATTCCCCTCTCTTGGTAGGGAATCCCATAACCTGACTGCCCTTACAGTAAAGAACCCCTTCCTATGCTGATGGTGAGATCTCCTTTCCTCCCCACCAATGAATCACTCATTCCCCCCCTCTCTTGGTAGGGAATCCCATAACCTGACTGTCCTTACAGTAAAGAACCCCTTCTTATGCTGATTGTGAGATCTCCTTTCCTCCCCACCAATGAATCACTCATTCCCCCCCTCTCTTGGTAGGGAATCCCATAACCTGATGCCCTTACAGTAAAGAACCCCTTCCTATACTGATGGTGAGATCCCCTTTCCTCCCCACCAATGAATCACTCATTCCCCCTCTCTTGGTAGGGAATCCCATAATCTGATTGCCCTTATAGTAAAGAACCCCTTCCAATGCTGATGGCGAGATCTCCTTTCCTCTCCACCAATGAATCGCTCATTTCACCAGTCAATCTCATTCCCCCTCTCTAGGTAGGGAAACATTTGCATTAGGGATTCACCGAATCCAGGATACGGTTCGGGATTCGGCCTTTTTCAGCAGGATTCAGATTCGGCCGAATCCTTCTGCCAGGCCGAACCGAATCCGGACAACTAATTTTTTACCCTTCCCACCCCTAATTTGCATATGCAAATTAGGGTTTGGATTCGGTTCAGGATTCGGACAAATCTTTCACAAAGGATTCGGTGGTTCGGCTGAATCCAAAATAGTGTATTCGGGGCAGATATAAGCCGGATTATACTGTCTAACTATGTTTAATTTGATTGCCTTCTTTTTCTCTCTCTCCTCTATACTTCTGCATATCTCCTCTGCACTCCAACATCCATCAAACTATCCTGAAATTGTAATCTCCTCTTCACTGCTCCCATCACCCTCTCTCAATCTAAGCACACTATCTTGTATTGTTAAATCTATTATCCCCTCTCATCCCATCAAATAATACACTGCTCGCACTGTCAAATCTAGGTCACACCTTGTCTCACTCTCATTATTACTGTTACTTGCAGCAGGGGACATCTCCCCAAACCCTGGTCCAACTCACTCATTTGTACCGTCACTTATTCCTACTCTCAGGCATTCAACAAGGTCTTTTCCAGTCTCTCAGACTTTACGCACTTCTAATATTCCAAACCTAATTCACATAAAACCAACACCCTCCCTGTCTTTCTCATGTGCCTCTGGAATGTACGGTCAATCTGCAATAAACTAACAGCAGTCCATGACCTCTTTATAGCTAAATCCCTTCACCTTCTTGCAATCACTGAAACATGGCTCTCCCCTCAGACACTGCTTCACCTGCTGCCTCTGCTATGGAGGCTTCTCACTTAAGGTGGCCATACACGGGCCGATAAAAGCTGCCAACAGACCGTGTCGGCAGCTTATTGGCCCGTGTATGGGGGCCCCCGACGGGCTTCCCCGATCGAGATCTGGCCGAAAGTCGGCCAGATCTCGATCGGATGGGGTTAAAAATCCCGTCGGATCGCGGCCGCATCTGTTCGTTGATGCGGTCCCGCGATCCGACCGCCCGTTTGTGAGAGCTAGGATCCGATCGTTGGGCCCTAGGGCCCACGATCGGATCTGCCCGATATTGCCCACCTTCAAGGTGGGCATATCGGAGGGAGATCCGCTCGTTTGGCGATGTCGCCAAACGAGCGGATCTATCCGTGTATGGCCACCTTTACTCACACTCCTAGACCGGATGGCCGTCATGGCGGTGGGGTGGGATTTCTTCTCTCCCCCAAATGTAGATTTCAAAATCTAACTACACCGACTTCTCTCTCCTTCACTTCTTTTGAAGTCCACAGCATACGTTTGTTTTCTTCAATCTCTCTGCATGTTGCTGTCATATATCGCCCCCCAGGTCCCTACTCCACCTTCTTGGATCACTTTGCTGCCTGGCTTCCATACTTTCTCTCCAGTGAGACACCTGCTCTCATTTTAGGGGACTTCCACATCCCCATTGACAACTCTGCTTCTGCTGCCACCTCTAAACTTCTTTCTCTAACAGCTTCATTTGGTCTCTCTCAGTGGACCGACTCACCTACCCACATCGAGGGTCATGCTCTTGACCTTATATTCTGCCACTCATGCTGCCCATCCAACTTAATTAACTCTCCCTACCCTCTGTCTGACCATCACCTACTCTCCTTTCAGATACTGCTTTCACCTGCACCTTCACAACCATCTCTCTCTACCCACACGTACAGAAACCTTAATGCCTTTGAACCACAACAATTATCAACAGTATCAGCACAATCCATATCTCATATTAATACTCTCTCCTGTCCCAATATGGCAGCTTCTCTCTACAATGATGCCCTTTCAACAGCACTTGACTCCCTTGCACCTTCTACCACCCGTCACAGCCGGCCAGCTAAACCCCAACCCTGACACACTAGTGTAACACGGTACCTCAGAAGATGTAGTAGATCAGCTGAGCGACGGTGGAGAAAGTCATGAACTGATCCTGACTTCATCCACTTCAAATTCATGCTCTCCTGCTATAACTGAGCTCTATCATTAGCCAAAGAACAATACTTCTCTTATCTAATATCTACTATGTCCTCCAAACCACAGCAGCTGTTTGCCACATTTAACTCACTCCTATGCCCCCCTCCACCTCCTCCACCTATTAATGTTACCGCCCAAGACCTTGCTCATTTCTTTAATGAAAAAATCGATCTCATTAGGCTGAGCATACCGTCCGACAACAATCTCAGACCAACGTGCAGTCCACTCACATCTACTTTGCACTCCTTCACTCCTGCAACTCTAGATGAAGTTAGCAAACTTCTAGCCAGCTCAAAACCCACCACTTGCTCCCTTGACCCCATACCCTCTCGCCTTCTCCACCCAATCTCTGATACACTCTCTCCTGCACTTACCCACCTATTCAATCTTTCACTCTCTACTGGTACCTTTCCATCATTATACAAACAAGCACTAATCACTCCTATCCTCAAAAAACCTTCCCTTGATCCCAGCTCTCCCACTAACTATCGACCGGTCTCCCTTCTTCCATTCGCATCCAAATTACTAGAAAGGCTTGTTTACAAACGCCTGATCCAGCATCTCACTCATAACTCCCTCCTCAACCCCTTGCAATCTGGCTTCCGCCCATCACACTCGACTGAAACTGCACTCACCAAAGTAACCAATGATCTATTGGCAAAGTCTAAAGGTCATTATTCCATTCTAATCCTTCTAGATCTCTCTGCAGCCTTTGACACAGTTGACCACACACTCCTCCTTGACATTCTACACTCATCTGGCATTCGGGACACTGCTCTTTCATGGTTTACATCTTATCTGTCTGACCGTTCCTTTAAAGTTTCCTTCTCTAACTCTACTTCTACTACTTTCCCACTCTCTGTTGGAGTTCCTCAAGGCTCTGTTCTTGGCCCCCTGCTGTTCTCGCTCTATACAACTTCAGTAGGAAAACTCATTCAGTCATTTGGACTTCAATATCACCTTTATGCTGACAACACCCAACTCTACTTGTCTACTCCTGATCTTTCTAATTCTGTCCTTTCCCAAGTCACAGACTGTCTCTCTGCTGTCTCCTCCTGGATGTCACAGCGCCACCTGAAACTGAACCTTTCTAAAACAGAACTCATTATATTTCCTCCAAGATCTTCCCTCAGATATCACTCACCATAAACAACACCACCTTTCATTCCACCACACAGGCTGCCTAGGAGTCATCTTAGACTCTCATCTGTCGTTTTCACCACACATTCAAACACTTGCAAAATCTTGCCGTTTTCAACTGCGCAACATTGCTCGAATACGACCCTATCTCAGTTCAGAATCAACTAAAACACTGATTCAGTCTCTCATCATCTCCCGCCTTGATTACTGCAACTTACTCCTCACAGGTATTCCAACAAGTCACCTTTCACAACTCCAATCTGTTCTAAACGCGGCCGCTAGACTCATTCATCTATCTCACCGCTCAACATCAGCTGCTCCCATATGTATGTCCCTTCACTGGCTCCCAATCTCATCTAGAATCAAATTCAAATTACTTACACTCACATTCAAGGCCCTTAATAATGAAACCCCTCCCTATATTTCATCTCTAATCTCCAAATACTCTCCTTCACGAAACCTACGCTCTGCTTCTGATCTTCGCCTCACTTCTCCTCTGGTCACTTCTGCCCATTCTCGTCTACAAGACTTCTCTCAGGCTTCTGCTTTTCTCTGGAACTCTCTGCTACAAGCTGTCAGACTTTCTCCTTCCTTCCAAACTTTCAAGCGCTCCTTAAAGACCCATCTGTTTAAAGAGGCCTATTCGATGTACCTTAATTAATCATTGCTGTATCAAAAATGACAAAGTGTTTATACAATCCTAATGTCTCAATTGTACCCTAACCTTTTAGTTTGTAAATTCTAATCTCTAGGTCCTTCTAACCCTATTGTACTCTGTAATCCTTGTCTGTTATCCACCATTTATTCCCTGTTTGCTATAACTGCAGTAAAGCACTGCGTATCTTGACAGCGCTATATAAATAAATGATGATGATGATGATCCCTAATTTGCTTGCTGGTGGTACTTAGTGTGATATGTAGAAAGATAAACAGAGATCCTTCATGGCTCTCTGTTCACCTGTAGGATGAAAACCTCATGTAAAATAAAGCTTGTTGTGTTAGCAGTCACTAGGAAACAGAGATTCATGAAACATTAAATCTAAGTTTTGCTAGTTGGTATAATTTGCCCTTTAACTTTGTAGTGTAGTGCATCTGTTTGCCACAGGGTGGCACTGCACTGTAAGTCATAGGAGCATTAGCACATCCATTCTTTCTCATGGGCTTGTGTCCAGTTTATACAAAAACAAAGAAATGTACTGCCCACAGGGCTCAGAATATTTTATGTACATTTTGAACTTATGTAAAACACGGCAGTATAATATGTGTTTTCATCTAAGTCTTTACTCCAAGTGGCCCCTCTGGTACTCAGGGCCCAGTCTAAATGCCTTGCCTCTACATATTGAGGATCCAATTATATATATATATGTATCAGCACAATCCATATCTCATATTAATACTCTCTCCTGTCCCAATATGGCAGCTTCTCTCTACAACGATGCCCTTTCAACAGCACTTGACTCCCTTGCACCTTCTACCACCCGTCACAGCCGGCCAGCTAAACCCCAACCCTGGCACACTAGTGTAACACGGTACCTCAGAAGATGTAGTAGATCAGCTGAGTGACGGTGGAGAAAGTCATGAACTGATCCTGACTTCATCCACTTCAAATTCATGCTCTCCTGCTATAACTGAGCTCTATCATTAGCCAAAGAACAATACTTCTCTTATCTAATATCTACTATGTCCTCCAAACCACAGCAGCTGTTTGCCACATTTAACTCACTCCTATGCCCCCCTCCACCTCCTCCACCTATTAATGTTACCGCCCAAGACCTTGCTCATTTCTTTAATGAAAAAATCGATCTCATTAGGCTGAGCATACCGTCCGACAACAATCTCAGACCAACGTGCAGTCCACTCACATCTACTTTGCACTCCTTCACTCCTGCAACTCTAGATGAAGTTAGCAAACTTCTAGCCAGCTCAAAACCCACCACTTGCTCCCTTGACCCCATACCCTCTCGCCTTCTCCACCCAATCTCTGATACACTCTCTCCTGCACTTACCCACCTATTCAATCTTTCACTCTCTACTGGTACCTTTCCATCATTATACAAACAAGCACTAATCACTCCTATCCTCAAAAAACCTTCCCTTGATCCCAGCTCTCCCACTAACTATCGACTGGTCTCCCTTCTTCCATTCGCATCCAAATTACTAGAAAGGCTTGTTTACAAATGCCTGATCCAGCATCTCACTCATAACTCCCTCCTCGACCCCTTGCAATCTGGCTTCCGCCCATCACACTCGACTGAAACTGCACTCACCAAAGTAACCAATGATCTATTGGCAAAGTCTAAAGGTCATTATTCCATTCTAATCCTTCTAGATCTCTCTGCAGCCTTTGACACAGTTGACCACACACTCCTCCTTGACATTCTACACTCATCTGGCATTCGGGACACTGCTCTTTCATGGTTTACATCTTATCTGTCTGACCGTTCCTTTAAAGTTTCCTTCTCTAACTCTACTTCTACTACTTTCCCACTCTCTGTTGGAGTTCCTCAAGGCTCTGTTCTTGGCCCCCTGCTGTTCTCGCTCTATACAACTTCACTAGGAAAACTCATTCAGTCATTTGGACTTCAATATCACCTTTATGCTGACAACACCCAACTCTACTTGTCTACTCCTGATCTTTCTAATTCTGTCCTTTCCCAAGTCACAGACTGTCTCTCTGCTGTCTCCTCCTGGATGTCACAGCGCCACCTGAAACTGAACCTTTCTAAAACAGAACTCATTATATTTCCTCCAAGATCTTCCCCTGTCCCTCAGATATCACTCACCATAAACAACACCACCTTTCATTCCACCAGACAGGCTGCCTAGGAGTCATCTTAGACTCTCATCTGTCGTTTTCACCACACATTCAAACACTTGCAAAATCTTGCCGTTTTCAACTGCGCAACATTGCTCGAATACGACCCTATCTCAGTTCAGAATCAACTAAAACACTGATTCAGTCTCTCATCATCTCCCGCCTTGATTACTGCAACTTACTCCTCACAGGTATTCCAACAAGTCACCTTTCACAACTCCAATCTGTTCTAAACGCGGCCGCTAGACTCATTCATCTATCTCACCGCTCAACATCAGCTGCTCCCATATGTATGTCCCTTCACTGGCTCCCAATCTCATCTAGAATCAAATTCAAATTACTTACACTCACATTCAAGGCCCTTAATAATGAAACCCCTCCCTATATTTCATCTCTAATCTCCAAATACTCTCCTTCACGAAACCTACGCTCTGCTTCTGATCTTCGCCTCACTTCTCCTCTGGTGACTTCTGCCCATTCTGGTCTACAAGACTTCTCTCAGGCTTCTGCTTTTCTCTGGAACTCTCTGCTACAAGCTGTCAGACTTTCTCCTTCCTTCCAAACTTTCAAGCGCTCCTTAAAGACCCATCTGTTTAAAGAGGCCTATTTGATGTACCTTAATTAATCATTGCTGTATCAAAAATGACAAAGTGTTTATACAATCCTAATGTCTCAATTGTACCCTAACCTTTTAGTTTGTAAATTCTAATCTCTAGGTCCTTCTAACCCTATTGTACTCTGTAATCCTTGTCTGTTATCCACCATTTATTCCCTGTTTGCTATAACTGCAGTAAAGCACTGCGTATCTTGACAGCGCTATATAAATAAATGACGATGATGATGATCCCTAATTTGCTTGCTGGTGGTACTTAGTGTGATATGTAGAAAGATAAACAGAGATCCTTCATGGCTCTCTGTTCACCTGTAGGATGAAAACCTCATGTAAAATAAAGCTTGTTGTGTTAGCAGTCACTAGGAAACAGAGATTCATGAAACATTAAATCTAAGTTTTGCTAGTTGGTATAATTTGCCCTTTAACTTTGTAGTGTAGTGCATCTGTTTGCCACAGGGTGGCACTGCACTGTAAGTCATAGGAGCATTAGCACATCCATTCTTTCTCATGGGCTTGTGTCCAGTTTATACAAAAACAAAGAAATGTACTGCCCACAGGGCTCAGAATATTTTATGTACATTTTGAACTTATGTAAAACACGGCAGTATAATATGTGTTTTCATCTAAGTCTTTACTCCAAGTGGCCCCTCTGGTACTCAGGGCCCAGTCTAAATGCCTTGCCTCTACATATTGAGGATCCAATTATAGTTAAGTTCTACTTGCAGATTTCCTTAAAGGGATGGTTCACCTTAAAGTTCATTACAAGTATGTTATGGAATGGCCAAGTCTAAGCAACTTTTCAATTGGTCTTCGTTATTTATTTTTTTAAATTATTTGCTGTCTTCCTCTGAATATTTCCAGCTTTCAAACGGGGGTCACTGAACCCATCTAATAAAAACAAATGCTCTGTAAGGCTACACATTTACTGTTATTGCTACTTTTTATTACTCCTCTTTCTATCCAGATCCTTTCCTATTCATATTCCAGTCTCTTATTCAAATTAATGCATGGTTGCTAGGACAATAGGAGCCTAGCTTTCAAAGGCAAATAACCGAAGCAAACAAGCTTTTGCTGAATGACCATAGCAACCAGCATTTGCTGAAAATGCAAACTACAGTCTCCATCCTGTCCTACCGTCTCCACCTTGCCCTAACATCTCCTTCTTTTCCTACCGTCTCCATCTTGTCCTACTGGGACTATCTTGCCCTGCCATCTTCATCTTGCCATACTGTCTCCATCTTGGTCTACTGGGACCATTTTGTCCTACTATCTCCATCTTGTTCTACCTTCTCCATCTTGTTCTACCTTCTCCATCTTGTTCTACCATCTTCATCTTTTCCTACCATCTCCATCTTTTCCTACCGTCTCCATCTTGTCCTACTGGGACCATCTTGCCCTGCCATCTTCATCTTGCCATACTGTCTCCATCTTGGTCTACTGGGACCATTTTGTCCTACTATCTCCATCTTGTTCTACCTTCTCCATCTTGTTCTACCATCTCCATCTTGTCCTACAGTCTCCATCTTGCCCTACCGGGACCATCTTGCCCTACCTTCTTCATCTTGCCATACTGTTTCCATCTCGGTCTACTGGAACCATTTTGTCCTACTGTCTCCGTCTTGCCTCTCTGTCTTCATCTTGTCCTATTGTCTTCACCTTGCCCTACAGTCTCCACCTTGTCCTACTGTCTCCACCTTGCCCTACCATCTCCATCTTGTCCTACTGTCTCTATTTTGCCATACTGGGACCATCTTGCCCTGCTGTCTTCATCTTGCTCTACAGTCTCGATCTTGCCCTTCTGTCTCGATCTTGCCCTTCTGTCTCCATCTTGTCCTACTGTCTCCATCTTGCCCTACCATCTCCATCTTGCCCTACTGTCTCCACCTTTGTCCTATCTCCACTTTGCCCTACAGTCTCCATCTTGCAAAACTGTCTCCATCTTGCAAAACTGTCTCCATCTTGTTCTACTGTCTCCATCTTGTTCTACCATCTCCATCTTGTCCTACTGTCTCCATCTTACCCTACCTGGACCATCTTGCCATACTGTCTCCATCTCTGAGTCTACTGGGACGATTTTGTCCTACTATCTCCATCTTGCCCTACCTGGACCATCTTGCCATACTGTCTCCATCTCTGAGTCTACTGGGACGATTTTGTCCTACTATATCCATCTTGCCTCTCTGTCTTCATCTTGTATTACTTTCTTCATCTTGCCCTACTGTCTCCACCTTGGTCTACTGGGACCATTTTGTCCTATTGTCTCCATCTTGCCCTACCCGGATCATCTTGCCCTACCATCTCCATCTTGCCCTACCGTATCCATGTTGTCCTACTGACTCCATCTTGACCTACCATCTCCATCTTTTACTGCCAACTGCATCTTGCCTTCATCTTGCCCTTCCTTCTTTGTCTTGCCCTTCCCTTCTTTGTCTTGCCCTTCCTTCTTTGTCTTGCCCTTCCCTCTTTGTCTTGCCGTTCCTTCTTCATCTTGCCCTACTGTCTCCACCTTGGTCTACTGCAACCATTTTGTCCTACTGTGTCCATATGGCCCTACTGGGACCATCTTTACCTACAGTCTCTGTCATATACTACAGTCTCTGTCATATACTACAGTCTCCATCATGCCTTACAGCCTCCATCTTGCCCTACTATTTTCATGTTGCACTACAATCTCTATTATGTCCTTGTCATTTTTTTTTATTACGCTCTCCATTTTGCCTTTCTGTCCCTTTGTTCTACTGTTACCATGTTGACCTACTGTAGCCATTATCTTTCTTAAGCCTCTTGTGCTACCACATTTGTAGGAGGCCGTTATAGTCACCCTGGTTTTCAGCACTATACATATCTCTATTTGCATGTTACCACTGGTATTGTGCCGTGGCGCAGAGTGGTTCTGTCCTTACATTACCCACTTGTTGCTTAAAGCAACTCAGATAACCTTTCATATTGCTCTGGAACAAGAAACTGGAAAAGCCTTTAAATAGTGAATAATTGGATCACAGTGCATTGTACCTGGGCACAGATATTACTCAGCGGCGGTGCTGGTTGGAGAAAAATATTATAGCGTGGAAATTAATTTCCAAAATAACCTCACGTTCTGCTTTTATTTCCTCGCCCCAGCGCATTGGAACAGGAAAGTCGTGAAAGGTCTTGGCGTGTTCTACATCTGGCTTATTTGTTTAGGATTTATATGTTTAATTTCCTGAAGAAGGAGCAATTTCAACTGTTCCGCCATCGCTGCTGGAAACCTGGGTCTCCTAAACGAATCACTTCTCTTCCAAACTGTTTGAACAAGAAAAATGAGAGGCCTCATTATTGGGTAAAATGCCCCTTCCCCCAACTAAACCAGCTCATATCCCTGGGGCTCAGTAATCCAGATCTGTTTGGATTGGGATCTGTATTCAGCCAATTCTTTAGAGGAGGATTCGGCTGAATGGAAAAAAAACATTGGATTTGGTGCATTCTGAGGCAATTTGCATTTCTAGTTGTACAGCTCTTGGATTTGGCACCTAAACTGCTATAAAAGTATGGGATTTACATATATATGTGAGTTAGAGGCTACAAACACGCTTGAGTCTCATTTACACTCGGTGCTGAATGTTCGGACTCTGTTTACAGATTTATAATCATAAAGACGCATAAAGAGTTTTTCTTTCACCAGGAATGGCTAGAACTGGCTGTTTGATGTAACCACATGAAGGGAAAACAAGAAAAATACATTAAATAAAAATATATTTAGATATTCTTGACCAGAAGAATTTTGTCCTGCTATAAACCAAGCAGAAAAACATTGGTCACATGTTTGGTTATTTGGCAGATCTGGAATGAAGAGTAGATGAGAAGAAGTCCAACCCTCCAGACGTTGAATTCTTTTCTGCCCTAAAACCAGCCCTGAATTGGCTAATAAGTTCCAGTTGGTTTATAACGTTATTGGCAGAAATCCCAATTAGGCTTTTGATCAATGAATCTGGTTAGATGTTCCTTGTTGGATCTTGATGACCTTCCAGTTCAGGACTCTAGTAAAACGTTGTCTTCTGGGAAGCATCAATGAATCCAAACTCTGTTTGTTTTAGTGGCTTACACAACCTGGTTTAATGGATTTGAACATTTCAGTTTTATAGGCTAAATGGAAGTGTGAACTCTCAGAAATGAGTTCATTTCATTGCACTTGATTTATGGTCTCCCTGGGCGTGGATCCTGTGTTTCCTAAGGGAGGAAATATCCTGCTGTATATTATGCCGGTCACAGCCCAGTGCCTTTAGCAAGGTCAAATTATAATATTATATAACCTCTGGAGCTCCCTTTTTTCTTCTTGATATACAGTACACTGATGGGATCTTATATTTGTTTATGATTGTCTAATTTTAATGAGTGGACAAAGTCAAGACTTCTGGTCTTCATGGCAGTGGATTGTCTCCTGGAATTTTTAGACCTAAGTGTCTGCTGCTGTTTTGAGTATCTAGTGTTCTGAAGTGTAGATTGCTGTTTCCTCCTCATCTACTGGCCTTCGACATGAGTGACCTTCTAGGCTGCAGAATGTCTATACTTCTAGGCCAGAGAATATGTAGTCTTCTGGGATGGGGCATGTCTTGTCGTCTAGGGTGTATCATGTGTGGACAATCAAATAATATGAAACAGAGTATATATTTTTTATATGTAAGGGGGATCATGGGGTTTCTGGTCATTTGTTTTCCAGTGACTAGTTTTCTGGACATTAGGGTGTCTTCTTTCCTTGGGTGTAAGGTACCAGACCCTAAATCAATTGTAGTTTTAGTTTTTCTGTAATTGGGCTGTAGAGCTACTGGCCCTTGTGGAAGCAAATTAATAGTCTACTGGGGATTCTGTTTACTGGTAACTCAACATCCTGGCTTCAAGGTCTTGACTAGTGAGGACTAGTTTCATGGACTCTGCCATCACCGCTGGAAACCTGGGTCTCCTCAATTAATCACTTCTCTTACAAACTGTTAGAACTAGAAAAATGAGAGGTTTCATTGCTGGGTAATATGCCCTTTCCCCCAGTAACGTAACTAGAGGGGGGCGGGCCCTGGTGCGGGATGCGCAGCCAGGCCCCCCTCCGTACGCGTTTCAGTGGCGCGCGAGCTGCTGGGGGCCCTGAGGGGGTGCACCCCCTGGTAGTTCTGCCACTGCTTTCTCCTAAAGAAACCAGCTCAGATCCCTGGGGCTCATTAATCCAGATCTATTTGGATCTGTATTCAGCCAATTCTTTAGAGAAGGATTCGGATGAATGAGAAAAAAATGTGGATTTGATGCATTCTAAGGTAATTTGCATTTGTTATGTTTGGTGAGGGGATCATTTTTCTTTCTAGTTCTGGGTTTGGCATCTAAACTGTTTTAAAAGTATGGGATTTACATATATAGGAGGGGACTTTAGGGTGTCTTCTTTCCTTAGATGTGAGGTACCAGATCCTAGATTTATTGTAGTCTTAGTTTTTCTAGAACAGGGCTGTCCAACTGGCGGCCCGCGGGCCGCAGACCCCCCCCTCCTTCTGTGGCCCCTCAGATACTGTGTCTGTTTACCATATGTAAATTTTAAAAGGTATCACTACAGAGATTAACTGGCCCCTGCATTGTTTAAACCTCAAATTCAGATGAATCCCCTGTATTGTTCACACCTGTGATCCCCCTGCATTGTTCACATCTCTATTGTTTATAACCTAAAGCCTGTACTGTTCTACCTGAGACCCAGACTGAAAGTGCCACATTGTTCACCTGTTCAAACTTTATACAAACTGCTAATGGGGCCCCAGCACTGTGTCACTGTATGTAGTACATATTAGACTGAGAGCTTTACTTGTCTCCTGCTCTATTCTGCCTTCCCTCCCTGTGTGTGTGCCATTCTCTGCTTGCCCAGTGTTACTTGTATGTGCCATTCACTGCTTGCCCAGTGCTGCTTGTGTGCGCCATTCTCTGCTTGCCCAGTGCTGCTTCTGTGTGCCATTCTCTGCTTGACCAGTGTTACTTGTATGTGCCATTCACTGCTTGCCCAGTGCTGCTTGTGTGTGCCATTCACTGCTTGCCCAGTGCTGCTTGTGTGTGCCATTCTCTGCTTGCCCAGTGCTGCTTCTGTGTGCCATTCTCTGCTTGCCCAGTGCTGCTTGTGTGTGCCATTCTCTGCTTGTCCTACGCTAATTGTGGCATGTAAGCCTGTTAGGGGTTTGTTAGCATTTGGAAATTGTTGTTAAGGGCTCCTGAGGTGTTTAATCGTGTGTTGGGGGGGGGGGGGGTTGTTGTATTATCCACAGGGGAGGATGAGGCATATGGATTTAAGGGGGTGTTTTAACATGACTTACATGATGAGGGATTTCCATGCAGTGAGCACCAGCCATTTGGTTTTTTGGTGTGTTATCACCGTTAATGTGGATATGATCTTAAAAGTTCTTGTGGTAACATGGGTGTGGTTTACAGTGGGTGTGGTTTAAAAGGGGGCATGGCCAACACAGACTATTATCGGCCCTCCACCACATAGGCCAGTAAAATGTTGGCCCTCGGTACCACAGATGTTGGACAGCACTGTTCTAGAACATGCATTCTTATATCATTGGGCTGTAGAGCTACTTGCCCTTGTGGAAGGCAAAGTAATGGCCTCCTGGGGATTCTGTTTACTTGTAACTTGACATTCTGGCTTCAAGGTCTTAAAAGGTTTGTAGTCATGGACTCCATTATTTCTCCAGCCTTAGGCTGAAGGAACTTTAATTCCTCAAGCTGCATTCTCACTCTATTCATAGAGAGCAGAATCCCTAGTGTTTGGTTTCCTAGAATCTGGGCAATGTTTGGCCATGTGGCTGGTGAAGATGAACATGCAGCCTGTTGCCGTCAACTGATAGTTGTCTGGTGCATTAGGGCATGGCAGGCATCCAGAACACGCACGCTGAACTCTTCAATGGACACAGTAATCCTTTAGTGACCTGTAATGGAACAGAAAGAGCTGACACTTCATAACTAAAGATAATATATAACCATTATTATTCACAGCAGGTGGTGCCGCGGCCCTAGTGGTGAATGTTTTGTGCATTTGAGAATGTTCATGTCTTTCTTAGAATCGGTCCTCCTTATACGTCATTGGATTTAACTACGACTTCTTTTCCAGATGACTTTTGCAGATGTTATTGTAGTTCCTCACACAATTGCAAGAAAGACTTGGATCAACAAATGACTAAGAAATAAGGACATTATGCCCAAACTTCGAGCCACCATATAGGCGGCGTTGTGTGTGTCTGTACAGGGATAGCCACTGGGACAGTTCCTGATTGGCAACCAGGTTTCCGAGCCAAGAGTCAACAATGCACATCTGTAAGTGTGTAAAATGAGTTCATACCCACAGTGTACACACGCACACATTCTCCCATTGTCTTGAAAAATGGCACACCACAACCTTTCCATATATCCATATGATTTCAGACAAAGACCCCAAATCATGTTTTTGGTTACAGTTGTATTGACCCTGAAGGACTGCACATGGAGCTAGAGGTAAGGGCCACCATCAGAAATCAGATGGCCCCATACTACTTAGTTCATAGGGCCACCCGCCAAAAAAGGGGCCCAGTTTCTTAGCCCTTTGCTCACCCAAGGGTTGTAGGTCCTGCCACCAGAGTAGTATTGGGCCCTGGTTAAAAACAAACCAGACAAATGCTCCAATCATACTTGGTTAAGTCCTGCTCATTTTTCGGTGCACAATTAAGGCTACTTAAGACTAACCCCAATTGTGATGGGGCCAGTTCCCCCCCCCTTTCAGCTGTATAGTGGCACTGCTAGTGGGGCACCAAACTGGTGATCCTTTTTATCTACAGTATATACCAGGAATGTTTGTAGCTTTTGTGAAACTGTAGTCTTAGTGGTTAAATGATGGACATCTGCCTGCAGTACTTACCTGCTTTGTATCCCTGCTCTACTTTTTGGTTCTGGGCTGAGCCAATCTCAGCTCTCTGCTGACTATTGCCCGTAAGAATTCCGCACACACCTGCCGTATATATATATATATATATATATATATATATATATATATATATATATATCCTACCTAACCACTTAGTCTCTGTCACTTTTCCTAACAAATCTTCCCCAGTTCAGCTTAATGTTGGGGCGCCTCAGGGCTCTGTTATTGGCCTTTGCTGTTCTCCCTGTACACTCTTTCTTTAGCAAGCCATATCTCTTCATTTGGCCTTAAATATCACATATGTACAGAAGACATCCAGATATATCCAGACACCCCATCATTAACCTCTCACACTCAGGCCTAGATCTCTATTTACCTCATAGCCATTTCCTTGTGGATTAACCAAACCAACATCACCTCTAACTGATAAAAATGAACTTCATGGTCTTTCCACCCATGGCCCTTCACCTTCTTTTACCTTTACTATTGATGGCATGATTTGGCATTCTGCCTGGGGGTTATCTTGTACCAGTGCCTTTGCTTCTCTAATCACATTAACACCACGGCCACTGGTCCCATTTTCCTACATAATATTGCCAAGATGCACCCCTTTTATTCACAAATAATAGCTAAAACACATTAATTCCCGTGTTCTTTCCCATTTAGACTATTACAATCTCCTAATAATTTGTCTGCCAGACTCTCACCTATCTCCCCTGCAATCAGTCATACTCTCTGCTCCTAGGACCCCCCTGCTGTCCCCTAAGGGGGGACCTGTTTAGCCCCACACAAAATCTTTAGCATGGAAAGCCCCGAGTACAGCACTAAGTATTCAGGTAGCACTTTATAAATACATGTATATATACAGCTTCCAGCCCTTTAGTTATCCAGAATGCTTGGGACCTGGGGTTTTCCGGATAACGGATCTTTCTGTAATTTAGATCTTCATACCTCAAGTCTACTAGAAAATCATGTAAACATTAAATAAACTCAATAGGCTGGTTTTGCCTCCAATAAGAAAGAATTAATTATATCTTAGTTGGGATAAAGTACAAGCTACTGTTTTATTATTACACCGAAAAAGGAAATCATTTTAAAAATGTTGGATAAAAAAGAGTCTATGGGAGACGGCCTCTATGTACTTCGGAGCTTTCTGGATAACGGGTTTCTGGATAACGGATCCCATACCTGCAGTGGTTCAACCACAACTATGGGGTGTAAAGTCTTTTATCAGCTATTTATAGTCTGTATTAAACTACAGAACACTGGCGAGTATCAGAATTGCCCATGTGGCACTACAATATAATACGGCACCTAAAATGTTAAACCGGCTTCGGGTTCTCAGTGTAATTTGTGGCTGGCATGATGCAAAATAAATCAGCGACGCTGAACGTTCATTGCAACCATATGCAGCCTGCGCAGTGAACCTTGAGGCGGACGCCAGCACATTCCTTCACACTGCTATGGGGCCCCGGAGATGTTGGCTGAGCCCTGTAATGTGAAATTCAGCAAGTGAAAGAGCCTTATTGTCCGAAACTGACAGATCCAAAAAAAGAAAGAGAGAAGAAACCCAGAGAGGGAGAGAGAGAAGCAGAAGTCTGAGCCAAGGGCCTGCAGCTATACAAACACAGCACTGAGTGTTCCTGGGGCTACTGACAGGCCTGAATCACTCTGCTCTCATACAATGTGGCTTTCACTTTCCCTCTGGGCTATTCTGGTCTCAGCCTGTGGCTTCTTTAACCCAGGGTCACTTCTAATCAATCCCAATCAATTGGACTGACCACATCTTCCCCGTTGCTCAATGGAGCAGGAATTTACAAGGACCAGTTCATTTTATTACAGTTTATTCTCTCCCAGTGGCTGCACATATCCTATCTGATTCCCATTGTAAGCAGCAGTCCTGTCCTGCTTTATGGCAGCTGAGATTCTAGCTATCTGTATAACAGAACATTCTGTCCCAGTGGCTGCACAGATCCTATCTGATCCCCATTGTAAGCAGCAGTCCTGTCCTGCTTTATGGCAGCTGAGATTCTAGCTATCTGTATAACAGAACATTCTGTCCCAGTGGCTGCACAGATCCTATCTGATTCCCATTGTAAGCAGCAGTCCTGTCCTGCTTTATGGCAGCTGAGATTCTAGCTATCTGTATAACAGAACATTCTGTCCCAGTGGCTGCACAGATCCTATCTGATTCCCATTGTAAGCAGCAGTCCTGTCCTGCTTTATGGCAGCTGAGATTCTAGCTATCTGTATAACAGAACATTCTGTCCCAGTGGCTGCACAGATCCTATCTGATCCCCATTGTAAGCAGCAGTCCTGTCCTGCTTTATGGCAGCTGAGATTCTAGCTATCTGTATAACAGAACATTCTGTCCCAGTGGCTGCACAGATCCTATCTGATTCCCATTGTAAGCAGCAGTCCTGTCCTGCTTTATGGCAGCTGAGATTCTAGCTATCTGTATAACAGAACATTCTGTCCCAGTGGCTGCACAGATCCTATCTGATCCCCATTGTAAGCAGCAGTCCTGTCCTGCTTTATGGCAGCTGAGATTCTAGCTATCTGTATAACAGAACATTCTGTCCCAGTGGCTGCACAGATCCTATCTGATCCCCATTGTAAGCAGCAGTCCTGTCCTGCTTTATGGCAGGTTTCTAGCTATCTGTATAACAGAACATTCTGTTTCAATGATTTGATATGTAAAGGTAAAATGAATGCAGATTATCAAGTGTCCACTGAACATCAGGGTCTGGGCTGAGTGTAACCAAGGACAGGACTGTGAGTGAGGTGGATAGTCTAAAGCTGAAGCGGATCACTGGTTTCCAACCTGTCTTCCCTGGAATGTTATGGTTCTGCTTCAGGTGACAGAACTTCTCAGAAATATCTGGATCCTACTAAATATTTGCCTTGTCTAGACCTCACAGTTCTTTGCTTCTTTTTTTTATGAGTAATAAACTATGACCAGGACTGGCCTTAAGTTAAATAGTGGCCTGGGCAATGGGCGACCCAGAATCAGTGGCAACCCATGTGGCTGCAGGATTCTAATGGAAGTGATATTTGGGGGCAGTTGGGTATGAATATGAGCTTCATTTTCGAGGTACTGAGACTATTTTTAGTGGGTTCAGAATCCAGGACATATTAGTTAATTATTGGGTACAGAACAGGGGCCATCATATTGCATAGGGGCAGTGATAGAATTGCAAGTAAAGGAATGGGACCTGTTATCCACAATTTCTGGATAATGGATCTTTCCATAATTTGGATCTCCATACTTTAACTGTACTACAAAATCATGTAAACATAAAATAAACCCAATAAGCTGGTTTTGCTTCCATTAAGGCTTAAATATATCTTAGTTGGGATCAAGTACTAGATACTGTTTTATTATTAGAGAAATTATTTTGAAAAAATTGGATTATTTGGATAAAGTGGAGTCTATGAGAGACAGCCTTTCGGTAATGTGGAGCTTTCTGGATAATGGGTTTCCGGAACACCAGTAGTTTTTGAAATATACATCTGCCTTTGGACTGTGGGAATACCTCATTTACTACAAAAAAAAAACAGCATTGTGTGTATCCACCTTTATCTCTTTATCACCATAGGGTGAACAACTAAATTAATAATGGGAACACAGAGGTGATACAATAGGTATGTTCAGATGTATAATAGATATATAATGTGAAAAGGCATATTTGCTTATGATGAATATACAAATTCACTCTGATCCCTGCTGGGGCCGCGGTTATTGAGGGTCAGACCATGGGTTGACCCAGAAATCCTGCAGATTCTCACCATTCCAAACCCCAAACAAGGCTGGTATTTTGCACCTGTCGGAGAAAGTCGATGATAAATGACTCCAAGCTGTTAACACGAGCGGCCTGACACTCCACTAACCTGGTTTGTTGCTGTTGGCGAGCGCCCTTACCTTCTTGTAACAAAAATATATATTTTGGGGCCCAGAGTGCAGGGCTTATGTTTTGTGTCAGGCACACGGGTGCGTATAACAAGCACGGTCGGATTCAAGAGCACAAAGTGGACCCTGTGCGGAGCCTTCAATTTCCTGTTGTGTCTTAATCCGTAATTAAAGCTTTGCCATGGCCAGAGGTGCCAGCAGGAAGGTTCCTCCTTCTCCTCCAGATGTTCCCGGGGCCCGGCACATGGGCCAGAGCACTCCGCCAGCACAGTAATAATTTAGCCATAAATCAGAATGTGTTTGGGCTCATAATCTGCTTGTTTGTCTTGCCCCGTGCCACTCTCAGCAGGAAACAGAGGGGCAGCAGAAGGGAATGAAAACAATATCGAGCCAAATATGAGCAGCTTGCAGGCAGGAGCCCTGTGAAAGATGCATTTGTGAGCGCAGCCTAGTACCCGTCCCTCTCGCACAAAGGCGAAATTCTTTTCCGGGTGCCAGGGCACTGGGCTGCCGTGTCTTTATTCCTCTGCTGCCCTTAAAGTGAACCACTTTGGCAAAGAGCTTTAACCCTCTAAGTGCTGTAGATCACAGAGTCTACGGTTTTGGCACAGAGTACCATTGATTCTCAAATATAATTTATTTATTGCATGTTGCACATGGACCGTGCATGAAATGCATCCATACTAGGCGATGGACTGTACCTGATGCTGCAGTGCTACCTGCTCCTGAGCAGAGATTTGGGTATTTTTTACTTGCACATGGTATGAATTCAAGGACTTCATAGGAATATGCACTTTCCCCACAACTGCCCCCAGTTTTGTCTAGTAGGGATGCACCGAATCCAATATTTGGAATTAAATATTAATTAAAGATTGGGCCGAATACCGAACCGAATCAGAATCCTAATTTGCTTATGCAAATTAATAACAGGAAGGTAAAAAGTGGAAAAAAACATTGTTTTGTGACAAAAAGTTACATGATTTCCCATCCGGCCCCTATTTTGCATAAGCAAATTTGTTTGGCCTGGCACATGGATTCAGCCGAATCTGAATCCTGCTGGAAAAGGCCGATTCCTGGTCGATTCCTGAACCGAATCCTGGATTTGGTGCATCCCTAGTGTCTAGTCAGTGATATCTTTTTCACAACCTGCCCTAATATCCTCTCCCCCCCTTACACCAGGGGCTTTTACTTTAACATGGTTGTTCACATTTAAATTAACTTTTAGTATGATATAGAGAGTGAAATTCTGAGACAATTTGCAATTGGTTTTCATTTGTTTTTGAGTTATTTAACTCTTTATTCAGCGGCTCTCCAGTTTGCAATTTCAGCAATCTGGTTGCTAGGGTCCAAATTACCCTAGCAACCAAGCATTGATTTAAATGAGAGACTGGAATATGAATAGGAGAGGCCTAAATAGCTGGAAAGAGCAGGAGGCATGCCGCCTGGCCTCTTGCTGGGGAGCACTGGGGATGTGCAGCTCCCTAGTCCTCCATCGTGTATGCTTGCGCCCTAGGTTCGCCCGCGATCCGGATTCGGCCCGGCCGATGAGGTTGGGACCCCAGTCTTCTTGCAACTCCAGGGCCCCATCATTGAAAGCTCCCCATACATGGGCCCATATAAGCTGCCAACAACAGACTAAGTCGGCAACTTATTGGGCAGTGTATGGGGCCTCAGACTGGGCTGCTCCAATTGTATTCTGTCCAGGTTTAAAAATTCCATCGGATCAAGAACTGCATTGGTTTGGTCCGACTACCTGTATTCTCCTAGTTGTGATCTGATCGTTGGGCCCATGATCGAGGAGAGATCCGCTAATTTGGTGACCTCGGCATGTTGGATCTCTGCATGTATGGCCACATTAAACCTGCAGCCCTGTGCAAAATGGAGCAGATAGCCCGCGAGTGTGCCCCCCTGTGCTGTGCAGCATATGGAGAGGATTTGGCAGGTAATAGAATTCCCAGACAGTTATTTTTATTTCCAATGATCACCATCAATCTGCAGAATTCCAAAGCTCAGAAACACAAAGGGAAATGAGAAGGAGCCTCGCTCACATGTTTGTCTGGGATCCAGATCTCCGGCATATTACTACCAGATGAGCCTGGGACCATAGGAAATTCATTTATTCCACCGTATGAGATTCAGACGAAGAGCTGACCCCAATTTATAAGGCTCCACATTTGCAACACCCGACTGTGTGGTCCCGGAATTAATGGGGAAGTCTGACTGCAAGTAAATTACTCTGTTGACTGTTACTAAACACGACCAGCAGTATATAAAGTGTTTGTTGTGGAAACAATGTGCATTGTCCTGCTGACAGGGATTGGGTTTAAGGAAAATTTTTTTTTTTTTATTTTAAATGGAAAAAAAAGGATATTGCACATTTCCTGATTCACATGGCCTATTTACTTCCAGTCATGTGACTTTATCTCAGTCTCACCCAGAGGACTCCAAGCGTCAGTGATCCTGGGGGTGATGATGTATAATCTCTGTACAGCGCTGCACAATATGTCAGTGCTATATACTGTAAATACTAACATTAGTAATATTAATACAACTATAGGATCCATTATCTGGAAACCTGTTATCCAGAAAGCTTCGAATTACAGGAAGGCCATCTCCCATAGACTCAATGAAATAACTCATATCCCTATTCTCAGTAATCATAAAACAGTACTTTGTACTTGATCCCAACAAGATACAATTAATCCTTATTTTCGGGTTTGTTAATTTGGATTATTTTTAGTAGACTTAAGATGGCCATAGACACGCAGATTTTAATCATTGTGCGATGAACGATCGTTTGTTTTAGTCTAATGATCTAAAACAAACCATTCAGATTAATTAAAGTAGTAAAAAGAACAAATCGGACGATGTTCTGGTCAATAATTGACAGACAGTAATAGTATGAAAGTCAAGAAGTCAAGGAATCTCCCATTAATATGGTCAGACAGGCAATACATTCAGAGATCTTATCAGTAGCCGACAGAAATCTTTTAACCTGTCTAATCGACTTGCCACAGAACGAAAAATGTCAGGAGACTCCACACACGGTCCGAAAATTGTAAGAATCTTCGTTTTGTACGACTATATCTTGGCATCTCCAGCCAGCTTTAAGTTCCAGGTCCCGAGCATTCTGCATAACAGGCCCCATACCTGTACCAATTTAGGTCAATGAGTTGGCCAATCTCACTCAGTCTCCTGTAGGTTACCTGGTGGTCTAGTAGGGTGGCGGTAACACCCACATCCGTCTTCTTCCTCTTGATGCGCGTGTCCTTTAATTTTTGACCTATTTCTCCAACTACAATTAGTTCTTTCCCCATTCCTACTGTCACACGTTTTGGTTCCCTTGCCTGCCCAGTACCCTCACCTTGGTTCTCGCACTTTATGACCTGGCGGCATCCGAGTTAGGGTTGCCATCTGGCCGATCTCAATGTTATTAATAGGGAAAAAAGATAAATATATAGGAAGGCTGATATTTTTTTTAGAAAAGGTGGCAACCCTAATCCGAGTACAAGTGGAAGTGTGAGTCGTAACCAGAACCTTGGCATTTGTTCTGGGTTTGGGATACCGAACATGACACCTCCATCATGATTAGACCCCTCTGCACAAACTAAAGCTACCCAAAACTGAAAAATAGGTCTTCCTGACCAGTTCTAGTTTATAAGATTTTAGGAAAGTATGCATCCCATTTATTTTTCTACTTGTTTCCAAAGATACTCTTTGCACTCCCCTATAGTTGTGATCTGTGCCAGTTAGTCTTTCTCTGAATCACGTGCAAGTGCACCTGTTGATGGAACGGGGACAGTGGAGCCATCATCTTCATGCTGCCCATAATATTCTTGTTCTTTTGGGCTACTTTAAGACTAGGTCATTAATAGAATCCTGCACAACCCTACATTTCAGCAACTGCAGAATTCGACAGTCAGGAACCTTCTGATAAATGAGATCAACCTAAAACTGCTGGAAAACTGCCAGGAAACATTCAGGACCACCCCCCCAACCTGACCTTTGATAAATACCCCCCACCTTAGCATTTGTGCCTAATCAACGATAGATCGACTAACAATAATGATCACAGCTCTCAACATAATCAGAGAATGGAAAG
This sequence comes from Xenopus petersii, assembly GCA_038501925.1. NCBI lineage: Eukaryota > Metazoa > Chordata > Amphibia > Anura > Pipidae > Xenopus > Xenopus petersii. The sequence goes on along the minus strand of CM076672.1, from coordinate 236,416,762 downwards.
AATCTGTGGAATTCTCACTCGGCCCTTTCCATCAGAGTCTCAGTACAAACTCAATTAGGTATGTAAATAGTGGAACTTTTTGGTATACAATCGGTTCATTTACAGGAAACTTCCTTTACATAAAGAGAGAAACATCAAATCAGGACGTTCTTGAAATCATTAGCTAATTAGTCCCTCATCTCTCTTTTTTATACTTTTGTGCTTAGGACTTCTCTAAAGGTCCAGTCCTTGTTTCCTATAATTCATAATTCCGTATTATCATCACATATAGCATTCGATAGTACAGGTATAGGATCCCTTATCCGGAAACCCGACATCCAGAAAGCTCTGAATTACGGAATGGCTCCCATAGACTCCATTTTATCCAAATAATCCAAAGTTTTAAAAATGCTTTCCTTTTTCTGTGTAATAATAAAACAGTCGCTTGTACTTGATCCCAACTAAGATAGTGAATCCTTATTGGAAGCAAAACCAGCCTATTGGCTTTATTTAATGTTTAAATGAATTTCAAGTAGACTGAAGGCATGAAGACCCAAATTACGGAAAGATCAGTTATCCGGAAAACCGCAGGTCCCGAGCATTCTGGATAACAGGTCCCATACCTGTATAGCATAGTATAGCAGCAGGATTTCCAGCAACACCTCTGTGAATCTCTCCCAGATATGGCAGCTGCAATGGGTCGTTTAAGAAAGGGTCGGATGCCTTTTTAGAAAGTTTACTGGCCTACTTGCCCTTCTGAGGCCAATTGGAGACACTGTCATTACATATAAATAGATGTTTGGATTATCTAATGTAGATGGTTATTTGAGCAAAAGCTTTAAATGGGTTGTTCACCTTTAAGTTAACTGTTAGTATGATGTAGAGAGGGATATTATGAGACAATTTGTAATTTGTTTTCTTTTTTCATTGTTTGTGGTTTTTGAGTTATTTAACTTTTTATTCAGCAGCTCTCCAGTTTGAAATTTCAGCCATCTGGTTGGTAGGGTGCAAATTACCCTAGCAACCTAGCTGTAGTTCAACAATTGGTTAATTCACCCACAGCCAGAGAGTAATAGACACAATTGTATGTATAGGGGCAGCTGCAGGTCTAGGGGGGCTCTGGAAGGTGACCCCAATGTTATTATAATTTATATATAATATACAAAAGCCATGAATATCATGTAAATGATATCCTTATAAACGGTGAGTAGTGATGTCATCAGTTATAAACGGTAAGTAGTGATGTCATCAGTTATAAACGGTGAGTAGTGATGTCATCAGTTATAAACAGTGAGTAGTGATGTCATTTCTGTCACATGATTCACTAAATCTTGTGTATTATAATAAATAAAGTACCCCTTGTTGCAAAATATGAGGATATTAGAAGTAACCTCTGAGTTATATGACTCCTAAGGTTACTTGTAACCTCAGTAATGAAGCTTCTCGGTATCTTTTAATATCCTTATATTAAGGACTGTGATGACCCTGTGATGGGGGGTCTGGACCCCAATATTGCATATTTGGGTGCAAACCTGGTCCCCATATCTGTTCCACAAATCAGAAGAAAAGATGCCATGAAATTCAAATGAATTAGGGGTCAGTATAAATAAATCCAATCCAATATAATCCTACGTCATGAATGGCTCATTAAATAATAACCGATGCACACTAGCATGGGGCAGGCTGGGAATCTGTGTTGGGCTTCAGATGTTGTGTATTAAGACTGGTAAATAATATCGGCCTCCTTCTATCCGTTATATTTAACGAGGGGGATTCTGTGACGCGGAAAGTCCTTTAACTGCTGCAGGATCGATAATCCAATTCTTCCTTCACCCCCATAAACCTTCAGTGACTTTATTGTGGCTCATTCCTGTGTCTCTCGTCATAGTGAGTCTCCTCCATCACATGTTTCATTTCACCCATCTTTGCCTTTTTATAAGGTGGGAGTATATGCACTTTATATGCATTTCCCATGATGCCTTTTGCCCATCTTCTGTGAATCTCCTCCTCCCCAGAGCATGCAAGGCATTGACTGCAGGAGAGCTGCATTGTTTCAGTGAAGCATGTAGTCATGACCAGCAGTGCAGAGAACAACAAGGCACAGAAACTGCTTTCGCTAGCAATTACATTTAGAGAGTTATTTACTAAACCTCGATTTTTTTCTGGTCTGGCTTTTTGGGGCAAAAAAACCCTTGCATTTTTCAAGATTTATTATACCCTGATGCTGCAAAAAGCCCCAATCCAAAAAACCCGGATCTCAAACCCGTCGAGGTCATGTTTAAGTCAATGGCAGATGTCCCTATCCCAATTTGAAGATATCGTGGTCTGCACTGGGTTTGGGCCGACAAAAAAAATTTGTGGTTTTTGGTCGATAACCCCCCAAAAAATCAAGAGATTCTGTAGTATAATCCAAAAAATTCGTACGATTCCAGTTTTCTCTCGATTTTAGTGAGTTTTTTCCCGAACCGACTTTTTTGAGTTATTTTATTGATGAATAAGAAAAGAAAAATTGTGGATGGGAGTTTGGTCGAACTTGGCTTAATAAAAAATATGAGATAAAGTCGAGTTTTTCAGTAAATAACCCCCTTATTGTACAAACAAAAATGATTGATGAAATGTAACAAATGTGTATTAGGAAGTTGCTCTCCTTAAAATATGATCAGTTTAAAGTCCCTATGAAGATCCTGTAAGGTGGCTGGGAGCTGTAGTTCAACAGCAGCGGAGTAAGCGGTTAAGTTACCCACAGTCAGAGGGTAGCAGAATGATTCTGCAGGATAGATTGTAAGCTCATAGGGGCCAGTACCTGCCATAGTGTGGATGTGCTGTACCTTTTGCCTTTACACCATGACGCGGAAACGACAGCCCCAGCTACATGATTGGCCATTACCTTAAAGGGGTGGTTCACCTTAAAGTTAACTTGTAGTATGTTATAGAATTGCTAATTCTAAGCAACTTTTCAGTTGGTCTTCATTTTTTCGTTTTAAAATGTTTTTTAATTATTTGCCTTCTTTTGCCTCTTTCCAGCTTTGAACTCTATAAAAACAAAAGCTCTGTAAGGCTACAAATGTATTGTTATTGCTACTTTTTATTACTCCTCTTTCTATTCAGGCCTCTCCTATTCATATTCCAGTCGCTTATTCAAAGCAATGCATTGTTGCTATGGTTATTTGGACCCTAGCAACCAGATGGCTGAAATTGAAGACTGGAGAGCTGAATAAACAGCTAAATAACTCAAAACCACAAATACTAGAAAAACAATTCCAAATTGTCTTGCAGTATCACTTTCTACATCATAGTAAACGGTAATTTAAAGCTGAACAACCCTTTAAAGACACGCAATACGCATTAGGGGGCATCACAATGACCCAGGACAGTGAACACCCCATAGGTCTTATGCAGAGAGCAATTCTATCCAGGTTAGGGGGTGGGAAAGGGGACTCCTATGTGCTAAGGCAGCTATCAATCTGGCAAGTTTAATTTTTTATGGGCCACATCTGTACATGTACTGGAAGAACTAGCACATAATGAGATAAAGGGGAAGTTAAGCAACATGATTATAAACTTTCCACTCATGTCCAGTCACCCTGAACAGTCAAAGGAGAACTGTTTGGATTGGATTGGACTTGGATAACAATCCCTTAAAGTTTATGTTTAGTAATAAATAAGGGCCCCTATTTGGTTTTACTGTATATGTAGGAGCTGCCATAATGTCCCTCATTGGCTGATTTAGTCTTATCTCATGCGCAGAGTCCTTGGCTTTATTATTGGATCATTCACATGAGAGCTAATTGTCAATAGATTTGAATAAATCTAATCACACTCACTGTGACTCACTTTCACCCCCCTCCATTGTTCCTTCTTTTTAAAATCTCAGTGACCCTCTGACCTAGACACCCACCCTCATGTTAGAAGAACGAATATGGGCATAATAATGAAGAAGTGCCAGTGGATCCGGCAAGAAACGCGTAAGTCAGCCTTGCACACCCACCGCCAACACCCTTACCTGTGTGTATGATGAAATAAAGCCTGAAATTTTGCATTTAACGCTGTTGTCCTTGTGATGTCCTGGATCTGCGCTGAATACGCGAGAGCATGTTGAATTCTATAATAATGAAGGGCTGGAAAAAGATTCAGTTGGAATGGCTGAGGGGTAGGTAGAATTCAGGTAAGGGGTAGAATTCAGGTAATAGGGTAGAATTCAGGTAAGGGGTAGAATTCAGGTAATAGGGTAGAATTCAGGTAAGGGGTAGAATTCAGGTAATGGGGTAGAATTCAGGTAAGGGGTAGAATTCAGGTAAGGGGTAGAATTCAGGTAAGGGGTAGAATTCAGGTAATGGGGTAGAATTCAGGTAAGGGGTAGAATTCAGGTAAGGAGTAGAATTCAGGTAAGGGGTAGAATTCAGGAAAGGGGTAGAATTCAGGTAAGGAGTAGAATTCAGGTAAGGGGTAAAATGCAGATAATGGAGTAGAATTCAGGTAAGGGGTAGAATTCAGGTAATGGGGTAGAATTCAGGAAAGGGGTAGAATTCAGGTAATGGGGTAGAATTCAGGTAAGGAGTAGAATTCAGGTAAGGGGTAAAATGCAGGTAATGGAGTAGAATTCAGGTAAGGGGTAGAATTTGGGTAAGGGGTAGAATTCAGGTAAGGGGTAGAATTCAGGTAATGGGGTAGAATTCAGGTAAGGGGTAGAATTCAGGTAAGGAGTAGAATTCAGCTAAGGGGTAAAATGCAGGTAATGGAGTAGTAGAATTCAGGTAAGGGGTAGAATTCAGGTAAGGGGTAGAATTCAGGTAATGGGGTAGAATTCAGGTAAGGGGTAGAATTCAGGTAATGGGGTAGAATTCAGGTAAGGGGTAGAAATCAGGTAATGGGGTAGAATTCAGGTAAGGAGTAGAATTCAGGTAAGGGGTAAAATGCAGGTAATGGAGTAGAATTCAGGTAAGGGGTAGAATTTGGGTAAGGGGTAGAATTCAGGTAAGGGGTAGAATTCGGGTAATGGGGTAGAATTCAGGTAAGGAGTAGAATTCAGGTAAGGGGTAAAATGCAGGTAATGGAGTAGAATTCAGGTAAGGGGTAGAATTCAGGTAATGGGGTAGAATTCAGGTAAGGGGTAGAATTCAGGTAATGGGGCAGAATTCAGGTAAGGGGTAGAATTCAGGTAATGGGGCAGAATTCAGGTAAGGGGTAGAATTCAGGTAATGGGGTAGATTTCAGGTAAGGGGTAAAATGCAGGTAATGGAGTAGAATTCAGGTAAGGGGTAGAATTCAGGTAATGGGGTAGAATTCAGGTAAGGGGTAGAATTCAGGTAATGGGGCAGAATTCAGGTAAGGGGTAGAATTCAGGTAATGGGGCAGAATTCAGGTAAGGGGTAGAATTCAGGTAATGGGGTAGATTTCAGGTAAGGGGTAAAATGCAGGTAATGGAGTAGAATTCAGGTAAGGGGTAGAATTCAGGTAAGGGGTAGAATTCAGGTAATGGGGTAGAATTCAGGTAATGGGGTAGAATTCAGGTAAGCCGCAGGCAGAGGGCACTGCAGGGAGGCTGATCAGTTAAACATAATTAATAAAACCAAGACCAATTGAAACAGTGCTTAGGAGAGGACTATAACATACTAAAAGTTCATTTAAAGGTGAACTTCCCCTGCTGCCCTAAGGTCTGACCTTGCCACATATCCAGTCTTGTCTGATCTGCCCCCCCTGCAGGGATCTGTACAGGCTGAGACACGTGTATATAGTGTGTGCTGTAGGGGGTTAATAATTAAGGCTTCATCTGTGCAATATGTTTTCTCTGGTGGAAGTTTCTATGTCCCCCAGTGTTTGTCTATAATGTAAGAGACACTCACTTGTTACATTGTGACTGAGTGAGATTGTTACAGACCTGGTGTGGGTGTAAATGTGTTCAACTGTCACTCAATGGGGCAAATTCACTAAGATTCGTAGTTGCGCCAGGCGTAACTTCGCTGCACTTCGCCACACTTCGCCAGACGTAGTTTCGCCAGCGCTTTGCAAATTCACTAAAATCCGAAGTTGCGCTCGTTGATTCGCTAAGTAAAGCGAAGTTTCGCTAGCGAAAGCTAATTTGCATATGGCGCCAAATTCAAATTTCAATGGAGGAATACGTATCAGCACTACAAATGCCTAGAAAACCTTCAAAACATCATATAAAAATTTTATTTTGCCCTACACATGTGCCCACTGTCTAGGTAAGTTGCCATGAGTCAGGAAATGTAGGGGGGAAGGAGGGGAAAAAATTTCGATCTTTTTCAGCCTATCACCCATAATGTAGAAAACACGCCAGCGTTTTTTGGGACTTAGAAAAATTTTTGACTTTCTTTGAAGCAATCCCTATCTACTCTATTGCGCTTCGCCAGGTCTGAGGTGGCAAAGGAAGTCTAGCGTAAAAGGTAGCGTTGAGTACACTGCGAGCATTAGTGAATTTGCGTAGTTACATCGCTAGCGAAACTTCGCCAGGCGTAAGGGTGCGAAGTAACACTAGCGAAACTAAGCCAGCGTTCGTTAGTGAATTTGCGCAGTAACGAAAATGCCCAACACTAGCAAAGTAACGCTAGCGTTCGGCGCTTAGTGAATTTGCCCCAATGTGTGTTACCCTGTGACTGAGTGTGTGAGTGTGTTACATGGTCATTTAGTGTAAGTGTGTTTCACAGTAAGAGGTAGTGAGTGTGTTACCCTGTGAGAGTGTTACACAGTAAGTGAGCATGAGTGTGCTAAACAGTACAGGGAAATGAGAGTGAGTGTTACACAGTGTAGGTGGGGGTGAGTGAGTGTTACGCAGTGTAGGTGGGGGTGAGTGAGTGTTACACAGTGTAGGTGGGGGTGAGTGAGTGTTACACAGTGTAGGTGGGGGTGAGTGAGTGTTACGCAGTGTAGGTGGGAGTGAGTGTTACACAGTGTAGGTGGGGTGAGTGAGTGTTACACAGTGTAGGTGGGTGTGAGTTTTACACAGTGTATGGGGGGGTGAGTGAGTGCTACACAGTGTAGGTGGGGGTGAGTGAGTGCTACACAGTGTAGGTGGGAGTGAGTGTTACGCAGTGTAGGTGGGGGTGAGTGAGTGTTACACAGTGTAGGTGGGAGTGAGTGAGTGTTACACAGTGTAGGTGGGAGTGAGTGTTACACAGTGTAGGTGGGGGTGAGTGAGTGTTACACAGTGTATGTGGGAGTGAGTGTTACACAGTGTAGGTGGGGGTGAGTGAGTGTTACACAGTGTATGTGGGGGTGAGTGTTACACAGTGTAGGTGGGAGTGAGTGTTACACAGTGTAGGTGGGGGTGAGTGAGTGTTACACAGTGTAGGTGGGGGTGAGTGTTACACAGTGTAGGTGGGGATGAGTGAGTGTTACACAGTGTATGTGGGGGTGAGTGAGTGTTACACAGTGTAGGTGGGGGCGAGTGAGTGTTACACAGTGTATGTGGGGGTGAGTGAGTGTTACACAGTGTAGGTGGGAGTGAGTGTTACACAGTGTAGGTGGGCGTAAGTGAGTGTTACACAGTGTAGGTGGGGGTGAGTGAGTGTTACACAGTGTAGGTGGGGGTGAGTGTTACACAGTGTAGGTGGGAGTGAGTGTTACACAGTGTAGGTGGGAGTGAGTGAGTGTTACACAGTGTAGGTGGGGGCGAGTGAGTGTTACACAGTGTATGTGGGGGTGAGTGAGTGTTACACAGTGTAGGTGGGAGTGAGTGTTACACAGTGTAGGTGGGCGTAAGTGAGTGTTACACAGTGTAGGTGGGGGTGAGTGAGTGTTACACAGTGTAGGTGGGAGTGAGTGTTACACAGTGTAGGTGGGGGTGAGTGAGTGTTACACAGTGTAGGTGGGAGTGAGTGTTACACAGTGTAGGTGGGCGTAAGTGAGTGTTACACAGTGTAGGTGGGAGTGAGTGTTACACAGTGTAGGTGGGGGTGAGTGAGTGTTACACAGTGTAGGTGGGGGTGAGTGAGTGTTACACAGTGTAGGTGGGGGTGAGTGTTACACAGTGTAGGTGGGAGTGAGTGTTACACAGTGTAGGTGGGGGTGAGTGAGTGTTACACAGTGTAGGTGGGAGTGAGTGTTACACAGTGTAGGTGGGGGTGAGTGTTACACAGTGTAGGTGGGGAGTGAGTAGAGGGGAGGGAGGGAGGAGAGGGGAGGGAGGGGAGTAGGAATGCGAGTGAGTCAGACAGACAGACAGGGGGAAGGGGACACAAAGCTGACGCCTCCCGGCCGGACCCCCAGGCAGCACCGCGCTCTCTGCCCCAAGTGCGACTCCTGATCCGGGGGGAGAGGGTCGGAGTCAGTGACGGACGGAGGAGCCCGGGGAGAGGAGAATGGTGCGGGGTCGGGAGGAGACAGAGCCGGAGACAAACTGTAAGTTTTTTATGAGAACTGACTAATCACGTCCAGCGGCACGGGGGCTCCTATTCACTCCCCCCGACTTGTTGTTACCCCCAAACTGAGCATGCGCACTAGTCACTTACTTACTGTAGATACACACATATATATCAATATATATCAATATATATATATATATATATATACACACAGAGACAGACAGGGCCACACACGTGCGACTTAGCGCAGTCCCGTGGCCCCAGGCAGGCGCAATACTCGGGGTCGCACTAATCTGGGGTGAGAAATTCTCCGACACTGGTGATGTAAATACAGTTTCCTACTGCCAGAGACACCCCCACTGCCAGTGCTTTAATTATCTCCCCCAGCCTGGCACCCCCTATAATGACATATTAGGGGAACCCCCTTATAGTGACAGGTCGTGGTTCCACTTGGGTAGAGTTTATAGCTCCTGGGGGTGTTCAGTTGCAACTGTCACCAGCCTGGTTGTAACATCCACAGAGTGACAGTTTGCTCCTCTAAGGATTGTTAACAATATGATTATCCTTATTATATATATATATCTCACCCTCATAATCTGCAGCGCTGTACAGAGATACAGAGATTATTATCAGTCCCTGCACCAGTGGAGCTTACACTCTAATGTCCGGACCACATTCACACACTGGGGTTAACAGGGTTGTTCCTCTTTCGGTTAACGTTTACTATGATGAACACAGTGATTTTCTAACGCAATTTGCAGCTGACCTTCATTTTTTATCCTTTGTGGTTTGTTAAATTGTTTCACTTTTTGTTCAACAACTGTCATTTCAGCCGCTATCCGGTTGCTAGGGTTCAAATCACCTTAGCAACCAGGGAGTGCATTGAATGTGGGATTGGCATATGATAGGAGAGGGCCTGTAGCCTTGCAGAGCAATTAGTTTTTTGGCTCCTGGGGTCAGTGACCCCTCTTATGAAAGAGTCAGTAGAAGAAGTCATCTGGAAGGCTTCTTCCCCTTATGAAACTTTTTGAAATTCTTGCGGATTATCAGCCCTACAGATCTCTCTGTCACTCTCTATATATTTAGGTAAACTACAACTCCCAGTATCCTAGGTTGCTGCACAATGCAGGGAGGGAGATTGGTGTAGTCTATGTTTATGGCTATCAAGCTGTTTTATAGCAGCCTAATGATCAATACCGCAACAACTTTTAGATTGTCAGCTCTTTTTGGGAGGGTCCTCTTCACCTCGGTTATTGATTGCTTTATATGTAATGCTGTATTTATAGAGCATACACCCATTTATTGTACAGCACTTTGGAATATGTTGGTGTTTTATCAACACGTTAATCTAATAGGGTACCTATGTACAGTGCAGATACTCTGGGAGGGGTCCCACATCTCAGTCTCTGGGGTGCACCTTGTTCCTGCCCACGAAAGAGCATTATGCCTTTTGGATTTTGTAGTTTGCGGTTTTGGTTCTATTTTAGCCGTGCCCTGATTCGTGGGTGGCACAGATAAGAGGCGTGAGTAATAACAGAGCGCTTTGGAAGTGCAGAGAGGTATAAGGGCCCCCAACAAGGCACCACTATTGAGAATGTTTCCCCAAATCACAGAATATACACTGAGATTGCCCCCTTGACACCCTATGAGCTCCTTTTGTGGGTTTTATATGATCAGTTTGGAATTATGTGTGTCGCCTGGTTGCTAAGGTCCCTCCAACCTAACAACCAGACCTAAACAGATAGCTTTACAGTGACAGGGGTCCTGTGATTAAAGTTTGGGTTTACTTCTCCTTTAAGCATTTAGTGCAGGCCTAGTGATGGGTGAATTTTTTCCGTGTTTCGATTCCCTGAAAAATGTGCGAATTTCCCGCAAATCCACGAGAAATCGTGAAATCGGAAAGTTCACGGAGAAAGCGTGAAATTTCGAAAAAATTGAGCAATTCGCACGTTTTCACCAAAAAACGAGCAATTCGAATGTGTTCGCCAAAAAATCTAGCAATTTGGATGTTTTCACGAAAAAATCGAGCAATTCAAACGGTTTCATGAAAAAAATCGGAAATTGACTCACTAGAGAATTTTCGCAGGAGATCCGCGGATTTATTCGCCAACGGTGAAACTCAGTAATTTGCAGGGCAGCTTTTGGTGTAAATATGAGATCACATAGCAGTTACTTGGCTGGGCCCTAGAGCCCCCCCCCATCCCCTTTGTCCTGAAAAAATAAAAAAATAACTGTCAGGCTTAGTTGGACCTGCCCCGAGCCAAAAGAAGGAGCCAGTCTGGAACAATCTACAGCCCAACTAATGTCTCCAACCTCATGGGCCAATGGAACAGGCTGAGCAAAGTCACCTGACTCTTGTCTTGGGCCCCGGGGCTCTATATTTGGATTTGTCTTCTTTAGTGAAATGCTGGGAGTTTGGATGAGGTTCAGATGAACCCCTACAATTCCTTTAACCTAATACATTCTCCTTAAAGGAGAAGGAAAGTCATCCTACACTTGAGGGTACTAAATGTTAGTCTCCCCAAAGTGATTGTATTGACTTACCTGAAACCCCCAGGCTGGTGCTCCTATCAGCAGAAAACTGCACCGGCCCGGGGTTATACCAGTGAGCACCACGGAGCCATCCTCTTCCGTCTTCTTCTTTCTTCGAATTTTCCAGGGCAGACGCATGCGCAGTTGAACGAAATAGCGACTTTTTAGTTACAGTTCAGATTTTCGTTCTGCTGCACAGAAGAAAGAAGAAGAAGACTCATGATATATTTCTTGGCTCCAACATGGGACTGAGATGCATTCTGTGCTGATCCAGTAGAACCCCCATTTTACATCCCCTGATTTTAAGTTTTCTCTCATTTTACATTGTTGTTTTGGGGTCCCACCTATATATATATTATACATAATACATTTCCCTGATTTTACAGTTTCCTGGATTTTACACCATTTTTTTCTGGTCCCCTGAAAAACGTAAAATGGGGGGTTCTACTGTAATTAGAACAGCTTTCATTTTCCCTAGAGAAATAGTAACATAATAAGTTAGGGTGAAAAAAGATACACGTCCATCAAGGTCAACTTTTTTACTTTTTTTAACCTGCCTAAAGGTCCCCATAGACGCAAAAATTTTTCTTGCTGAACGACCGATTTTAGCGAAGTCCGACCAATCCTTCGTAATTAGTGGTTAGTGGGATTCGACCGATCGCACATCTTATGATTTTTCGGCCGACATCTGTCAGAAAATTGATCGACCAGGTTAAAAAATCTTTATCTGTCCCAGTGCAATTTATTTATGTTTGCAGGGCCAAGCAGGCAGCTCCCCTTTTTTTTCCTGGCAAATTGCTCTTTTTTTTAGAAACGTACGAACGTTTCAAGATAATCGTGGTCTCACTATGACGATCGGATCTTTTAAAAATCTTTACATCTATGGCCAGCCTAACTGCCAGTTGACCCATAGGAAGGCAAAAAAAACCCATCTGAAGCCTCCACAATTTGCCTCAGAGGGGGAAAATTCCTTCCTGATTCCAAAATGGCAATGGGACCAGTCCCTGGATCAACTTGTACTATGAGCTATCTCCCATATCCCTGTATTCCCTCACTTGCTAAACACCATCCAACCCCTTCTTATACCTATCTAATGTATCAGCCTGTACCCCTGATTCACTTCCCAGCTCTCCCTGTAACACCCCTTTCCCTCCTCTAATCTCATTGGCTCCCTCCTGTCTGCTGGGAGGAGCTACTGGTGAATAAAGCACCCGTCCCTTCCTTGTACCTATCTAATGTATCAGCCTGTACCCCTGATTCACTTCCCAGCTCTCCCTGTAACACCCCTTTCTCTCCTCCTCTAATCTCATTGGCTCCCTCCTGTCTGCTGGGAGGAGCTACTGGTGAATAAAGCATCCGACCCTTCCTTGTACCTATCTAATGTATCAGCCTGTACCACTGATTCAGGGAGACAATTCCACATCTTCACAGCTCTCACTGTAGCAAACCCCTTCCCAATATTTAGCTGGAACCTCTTTTCTTCTAATCGGAATGGGTGACCTTGTGTCAGCTGGAAAGACCTACTGGTAAATAAATCATTAGAGAGATTATTATATGATCCCCTTATATATTTATACATAGTTATCATATCACCCCTTAAGCGCCTCTTCTCCAGAGTGAACATCCCCAATTTGGCCAGTCTTTCCTCATAGCTAAGATTTTCCCTTTACCAGCTTAGTTGCCCTTCTCTGTCCCCTCTCTAATACAATAATGTCCTGTTTGAGTGATGGAGACCAAAACTGTACGGCATATTCTAGATGGGGCCTTACCAGTGCTCTATACAGTGGGACCCCCTCCTCCTGTGACTCTCTGCCCCATTTAATACAAGTCAAGACCTTATTTGCCCTTGATGCTGCTGACTGGCATTACTTGCTACAGACAAGTTTATTATCTACAAGGACTCCAAGCTCCGTCTCCATTATGGATTTGCCTAGTGCAGTCCCATTAAGGGTATAAGTGGATATTGTTACATCCCAGGTGCAGGACTTTACATTTATCAACATTGAATCTCATTTGCCACTTAGCTGCCCAGATTGCCAGTTAGTCAAGATTCTGTTGCAAGTGCCACATCCTGGATGGAATTAATTGGGCTGATAATTTTGTCTCATCTGCAAACACTGATACATTACTTACAACACCCTCCCCTAAGTCATTAATGAACAAGTTAAATAAAAGTGGCCCCAATACTGAGCCCTGGGGGACCCCACTAAGGCTAGGGCCACATTAGGCGATAGCGCCGCGATTTGACTCGCGGCGACTTTTAATCCGCAATCGCTGGGGAAACTTTTGCGCTGGCGTCTATGGGGAATCGCGAAAAATCGTCAGCGTAAAAACACACGCGGCGATCTTTTTTCTACTGTCGCTCGAAATTGCCTCGCTAGTAGAGAATGTCCCATTAACAACCACCCTCTGTACCCGATCCTGTAGCCAGTTTCCTATCCAAATGACTTCATTAAGCCCAACAGACCTTAGTTTCGTTTAGTTGGTAGAACTAAATTGGTACCTAATATATAAAAAAACAAGCACAGAGGGGGAGCTGCAGGACACGTGGCAGGATCAGATTCTCACTAAGAACATTTACATTTCAGATTTGGCTGCAGAACTGAGTTTCCAGACACTAACATTGTGTGTGTGACAATGACCTGTGATATCACTCGTTCTGCCCCATCTCCAGCCTCTCTCTCTCTCTGTCTCTTTCTCTCTGATTCCGACAGGGAATTCACTGGGCACAGACTGCACATTCCTAGGGATCTCTCAGACCCCTCAGCTCCCATCTGTCACTGGCACAATACATCAAAGGCCCCTGATGCTTCACACAAAGTCTATTGTGGCCCCGAGGAGGTGACTCATCCACAAGAACTAGGGATATGAGAAGGGAAAGCAACACACAACAAAGTTTCAAGAGTCACAATCTGCAGTACACAATGTGTTCAGCTGCAAATATATTGTATCATAAATACATATAAATATATGAAGTGAATTTATAAACAGTGGGTGATGCTTAGGCCACCCGTCTTATAATACATTGTTCTTAAAAGAAATGACAGTTGTTTCCATGAGGCCAGGCATTAAGTGAAAGAGAAAATAAAACAGACGGCTAAAAATCGCCCTCAACTTTCCCTTGGAAACAGCAACTTCCAATGAAGCCATTTTTCGGTGTCACTAATCAGACTCACATTGGGACTGTTAGTGGCCGGGGCATAATGGAGCCCAGTCACTTTGCTGCCACTTTCATGAAGTCATTTAGAGAACAGGAAAGTCTGGCGCTGCCGCACGTCACTGTGATTTATCACCTTTCAGTCTTATATAAACCAACGAGGGCAACACAATAACACAATTTACACTCATTTATCCATATACCTGGGGGTCAGTAATCATGCGGGAAGAATGCGGGGCCACCTGGCTGCGATTGTGTCCCCTGAGCACATTCAGTTCACTTGCATGTAAACAATTCCTACTCTCTGGAATGCTAAAGCCCAACTAAAACTGCATGTATTGAGCATCTAGTGCTACCAATCCCTATTTGTGTAGGGAAATGAGAGAGAGCAGACAGTAACCCTTCCAACACTTTCCTCTTGTCTCTATATATTAGGTACCTATCTAGTGTTACCAATCCCTATTTCTGTAGGGAAATGAGAGAGAGCAGACAGTAACCCTTCCAACACTTTCCTCTTGTCTCTATATATTAGGTACCTATCTAGTGCTACCAATCCCTATTTCTGTAGGGAAATGAGAGAGAGCAGACAGTAACCCTTCCAACACTTTCCTCTTGTCTCTATATATTAGGTACCTATCTAGTGTTACCAATCCCTATTTCTGTAGGGAAATGAGAGAGAGCAGACAGTAACCCTTCCAACACTTTCCTCTTGTCTCTATATATTAGGTACCTATCTAGTGCTACCAATCCCTATTTCTGTAGGGAAATGAGAGAGAGCAGACAGTAACCCTTCCAACACTTTCCTCTTGTCTCTATATATTAGGTACCTATCTAGTGTTACCAATCCCTATTTCTGTAGGGAAATGAGAGCAGACAGTAACCCTTCCCACACTTTCCTCTTGTCTCTATATATTAGGTACCTATCTAGTGTTACCAATCCCTATTTCTGTAGGGAAATGAGAGAGAGCAGACAGTAACCCTTCCAACACTTTCCTCTTGTCTCTATATATTAGATACCTATCTAGTGCTACCAATCCCTATTTCTGCTGGGTTTATAGATGATGGAGCCAGTTTTGTGCACATTCTCTGGGTACTGTGTGCCAGTCCATTCTACACACGCCCAGATCTATTTCCCACCTCCCAGCCAATAGGAATACAGAATAGCTGGTGCTACTCAAATTCGGGCGATGGTGCAGGAGGGTTGTACATTGCTCGTCTCTATATACTGGTTTAACAGCCAGGAGGCTGCCGGGTTTATTATATATCAGGGGCCCAGCACCATTGAGGACAACCTCACAACTGTGCCCCCCGCAGCTGAATATTCCCCACTCCCTGAACCTTGGGCCGACCTTACTCCGAAATCTAAAGACATAGACATATTTACGTACAACAGGAGGGCCCCTCTCAGGTTTCCTGCCCATATATGGATCCGATAGACGCTTTGGTTACGCAAACGGGATTTGTCCTGACAAACATTGGAGCTTTCGTTTCCACTGTTCTGCTCACTGTAATGTTCTGCTCTGATTAAACGTAGGAACACAGAGACGGGGCATATTTCCATTGAATCTGGGGCAGGATGAATCCGCCAGCTGTTACACTACAACTCCCAGAATCCTCTGTGGTTCCATAGAGTCCCCTTTTGAATGTTAAGGAGTATTTTCACTTTGTTTATGGAGACGGAGGCCCCTATGGCAGAGGCTGTGCCTTTGTTTCCCTAAGAAACTCTCGGTTATTCCTATAGGGAGGCCTATGAGGGGTCCATTGGCTGAGACAGTTCTATAGGGCAGTAAATCTGTCACTCAGGAATCCAAAGTTCTGGAGCAGCTAAGCCAGGGGCCACCATATGGTGCAAAGTAAATATCTCTGGCCTCCTAGTAAACAAAACACAACAGGAAACATAGGGTCCATTTTAACTAATCCATTCTTCTGCGAATATGGAAACCCAGGGCAAGAGCCAAGCAGAAAGGAGCATTTCTATTGGCTGAAACATCAAGGGGCAGATTTATCAAAGGTCGGGGTGAATTTTCGAATTGAAAAAATTTGAATTTCAAGCTATTTTTATGTACCTCGACAAGGGAATAGTCCAAATTTGATTTTTGAGCAAAACTTTGATTCGAATTCAATCTAATTCACTGGTACTTCGAGTCGTATGATTCGAATTTGGCCGAATACGGACCTATTCGATCAAAAAAGGACCTATTCGGCCAAAAAAAACCTTTGGCTTAATTTCGGTTGTTCTTTTTGAATTCGACCCTTGATAAATAGGCCCCCAAGAGTGATTGGATCATTAGGAGTGGTTCACCTTCATGTTAACTCTCCGTATGTGATAGAATGGTTAATTCTTAACACATTTTTAATTGGGCTTTATTTTTTATTGTTTTTTACAGTTCTTATTTAATCTTTCTTCAAACGGGACCCCATCTTAAAAACAAATCCTCTGTAAGGCTACACATTTATTATTGTTTATTCCTCATCTTTCTATTCAGGCCTCTCCTATTCATATTCCAGTCTCTTATTCAAATCAATGCATGGTTGCTAGGGGAATTTGAACTCTAGCAACCAGGTGGCTGAAACGGCAAACGGAGAGTATAGACAAATAATAAGAAATTAAAAACCCATTTGCAAATTGTCTTAGAATATCACTCTCTACATCATACTATTAGTCAATTTAAACCCCTTTAATGTTCAAATGATATTTTAGTAGACTTAAGGTATTGTGATCCAAATGACAGAGAGATCCCTTATCTGGAATACCCCAGGTCCTGCCCATTGTGGATAACAGGATCCATACTTGTATTTACCGTGGGCAGTTTATGTGAGAAGAGCGAAGTAACAATGGGCCGTGGATATGGATCTCATTAATAAAGACAAATGTGTTCCTGTTCTGTACAGATTGCTCTGCAGAAAGAGACGACTGACCTATGGTGACCCGGTGAAATGATCTCCGTTCGGTGCTGTCCCTCTCCTTCTATCACAAATGATCAGCTTTAATAGGGTAAGTCCTTGTTTTATTGCTGCTGTTTGATGGGACAAGCCCTTTGCTTTCTCATGGGATCCTGCTGGGCTTTAAATCAGAATACCAGGGGTTCTGATCACCAGTATGACATCTTCCAGCTATAAGTCTTCATGTTTTTCTTGTTTCATTGTACAACTCATTACAGCTGAACTTTCCCTTTAAAAGGGGTTGTTCACCTTTAAATTAACTTTTATGATGTAGAGAGGGATATTCTGAGAACATTTACAATTGGTTTTCATTTTTTATTATTTTGTGGTTATTTAGCTTTTTATTCAGCAGCTCTCCGGTTTGCAGTTTTAGCCATCTAGTTGCTAGGGTTCAATTTCCCCTAGCAACCATGCACTGATTTGAATAAGAGGGTGGACTATGAATAGGAGAGGCCTGAATAGAGAGATGAGGAATAAAAAGTAGCCATAACAATATATTTGTAGCCTTTTTAGATGGGGTTAGTGACCCCCATTGGAAAGCTGGAAAAAGTCAGAAGAAGAAGCAAAATTATTCAAAAACTATACAAAAAAAATAATGAAGACCAATTGGAAATTAGCCATTATGTAACATACTAAAAGTTACCAGCCCATTAAACGTCTTGCCTCTATACACACCACAGTAGGGGAATACATTGGGCAGACCAATAAGTCTCTATAGACAGTCCTTTGGGCACTGGATGTTTCAGTGCTGATATTCTAAACCATACAATTAGGGGGTTATTTACTAAATGCTGGTCTGCCTTTTTGGGGCAAAACTCTGTTTTTTTTTTTAAAAAAAAAATCAAATTTTTCATGATTTATTAATGCCTTTTGGGGGCAAAACTCTGTTTTTTTTAAAAAAAAAAACAAAATTTTCATGATTTATTAATGCCCGAAGCAGCAAAAAGCCAGAATCGGAAAATCTGCCGAGGTTGTGTTTGGGTCAATGGCAGAGCTCCTTATCCTATTTTGACATTTTTGTGGTCTGCGCTGGAATTAGTCACAAAATCTGACCTTTTCTGACTTTTTGGACAAAAATCTGAAAATTTCGGGCTATCTGGTGCTATTTTGATGCCTGCTTCATGTAGCCGCAGTGTCTCTTGAACGAGTGAAAGACCATGAATACAGGCCAGTAAGGCAGATACGCAGACTCCATCCCACCCTGGGCCCCGTCTCCCTTAGACAGTTTAGGGTCCAATGATGATATCACAATTGGCTGCTTTGTCTGCAGGCTCTTGTCTCCATTCACATTTTCCCTTTGCTGCAGGAGGGCCGTGCCGAATGGCTCACTATTGCCTTATAACAATCTGACATAATCCACTGCTCCGCTGCACTATCATAATCCGTAGAGCAATAAATCCTGCTCTGCAGGCGGAACAGATCCCACATTGTTTCAGCCTTTGGATAGGAACCGGTTTTGCCGTCGGAATTGTCCCACCATCGCACGGCTCCTGGCAGTGTTACAAAACTAGGGACCCAACTGTGTAAATACAGGACCTGCCCCTCCATCCAACACATACAGTATATCTTACACTGGTATATCTTTTCTTGCCCTAAATAAACCAAGTAACATCACCCTAATGGTCCTTAAAGGGTTTGTTCACCTTTAAATTGACTTTTAACAATGATATAGAGAGGGATATTCTGAGACAATTTGCAATTGGTTATCATTTTTTATTATCTGTGTTTTTTGAGTGATTTGGCTTTTTATTCAGCAGCTCTCCAGTTTGCAGTTTCAGCCATCTTGTTACTAGGGTCCAAATTCCCGTAGCAACCACGCCCTGATTTGATTAAGAGACTGGGATATAAATAAGAGAGGGACTGAATAGAAAGAGGAGTAATAAAAAGTAGCAATAACAATAAATGTGTAGCCTTACAGAGCATTTTTTTTAGATGGGGTCAGTGACCCCCATTTGAAAGCTGGAAAGAGTCGGAAAAGGAAGACTAGTAATTAAAACTAGGGATGTACTGAAACCAGGATTCGGCCTTTTTCAGTAGTATTCCGCTTTTTTTCAGTAGGATTCGGCCGAATCCTAATTTGCATATGTAAATTAGGACGGGAAAGGGAAATCACCTGACTTTTTGTCACAAAACAAGGAAGTTAAAACTATTTTTTCCTTCCCTAAATTAGGATTTGGATTATATTCAGCATTTGGCCGAATCTTTTTGCAAATGATTTGGGGATATTCTGCCAAATCCCAAATAGTGGATTTGTTGCATCCCTAATTAAAACACTCTAAAACATAAATAATGAAGACCAACGGAAAAGTGGCTTAGAAGTGGCCGTTCGATAACATACTAAAAGTTAATTTAAAGGTGAAGCAACCCTTTAATCGGTGTCTCTGTTGACAGCAGACAACATGGCAGCTCCCACTCTTGTGTAACGATGCAGGAAAATATAAACCTTTATTATATACAGGGTGTATAGTGTTACATTGACTGTCTCGCTGTTCCTGTGTGATCTACGATCTGACAGATTGGTGTTGGGCTTGGCGGGTGCTCAGTGTTACTCTATATTCACGTCCCTGCAGCAGAGGCTCTATATAATCTCAGAATCAGGACTCTGACACCAGGCTTTGCCTACCCACAATGCCCAGGACTCGTTTCTATTTGCACCGCGGCTTTGTGATAAGCACCTGCCACTTTCCCTGCCCGGCACAAATGTCATTTATTCCCTTGGGGCCCCGGCTCTTCTTATCTCTCTCTGCCCGACGGGGTTTGCTATTCAATTGGAAACTCTATTCCCAGAACGAAAGCCCAATGTAATTCTAAGCAGCTTTCCAGTATTAGTTTTCATTGTTTTAATGTTGTTGATACAATTGTGAGACGTATTTGTGGGTCCCTGCTGATTTAGGGTAGGACTACACGGACATTTTCGGCCCGATCCGACGGGCTGCAGTAAAACGCCGGCGTCAAATTGCATGCGACGCAAATAAGGTAAGTGAATGCATTGTCCGATGGTGTTGCAGCAGCGTTGATCCGACGCAACATGACTGTCGGATGCAGACGCAGCGTGCAGCACCGAAAATGTCCATGTAGTCCTACCTTTAGACTGCTGAAACAATGCGTATTGTATCCAGGGCCGGACAGGCCCATCGGGACACTGGGAAAAAACCCGGTGGGCCCTGGCCCTCATGGACCCCAGCCTTGCCAGACCCCATCTCCCGATCGCCTGGCCCAACAAAAAAAAAAACAATTTGCGGCGCAGCACCTTTCGCACATGCATGTGGTGCAGCTCCTTTTGCACAGCACTGCAGTAGGGGGTCCGGAGGCCGCTGGACAGGAGTCCCAGTTGGCCCCAGGCCCTCCAGTCTGACCCTGATTGTATCAACAGTGGGAACCAGCAGTGCAGAGAACAGAAAAGCAGTTACATTTATAAAGAAGTAAAACCAATGAGAAATATTGTTGCATTTTGCTAAATAGATTAGGGAGGTGCAGTTCCCCTTTAATTCTAATGATTATTTGCCCTTGGTGTAGTATAGACCGTTCTGCTGCTGTAATTGCAGATTAACTAAACAGTGTGGGGGGGGGGCACTTTGAGAATATATAAATATATATAAATATGGTCGGAGCCCAGTAGCCAATAGCGTCAGTCTAAACACCGGGCCTGGCGACGTTCCCGATCCTTCGCTCCAGAAATATATTTAATTCTCAATCCAGAACCCCAGGTCCCTCCAACTGTTTATGTCTCTTTCCCTATCTGCCAGTCTTTTTATCTGGCTCTGTCATAAAAAGCAGTGGAAAATTCTATTTATACAGTGTTTGTTCTGAAGACGTCGGCGGCGGCACGGAAACTTCTAGAATGACTTTTGCTGGCCGCTGGTTTTATAGGAGCCGCGATTAAGGACCGAGGCAGCCGTTTATATTGTAGCCGTGGAATTGTGTCCTGGCATATTGTTTGCTGAAATACATTTTTCCTATGGACTAAAATAACTTTATAATGGGTCCATTCTTTTCTGGCGTATAGAGTACAGCAGCGACGGGACCTAATTTTAGTACAGCTCACAAATAGATCTTTATGAGTATTAGGGGCAGATTTGTCAGAGGTCGAGGTGAATTTTCGAATGAAAAAAATTTGAATTTTGAGCTATTTTTTTGTGTACTAAGACTAGGGAATAGTCCAAATTCGATTCAGATTTGAAAAAAATTTGAATATTGAAATTTATCATATACTGTCTCTTTAAAAATTCGACTTTGACCATCGCCATCTAAAACCTGCCGAATTGCTGTTTTAGCCTATGGGGGACCTCCTAGAACCTAATTGGAGTCAATTGGTGGACTTTGAAAAATCAAAGGTTTTTTGGGGAAAAACTTCGAATCGGCCGAATACCGACTAAAAAAAAAACGCACCTATTCGACCAAAAAAAACCGACTTAATTTCAGTTGGTCTTTTAAAATATGAATTTTGAAGTTTTTTCAATTCCAAATTCGACCCTTGACAAGTATGCCCCTTAAAGTAAGCAGACCCGGTCACTACTGTGGGGCCTGAGAGATATAGGGGCCCAATTGAATGTTTTTTATATATGTTTATGATAAATCCTTATTCCCTGTGTTTGGGGGTTGCCCCAACATAATGTTGCTGTGGGGTGCTGTAAATTGTGGGTGAAGATCTCTGCCTTTGTTGATGCCGCAAGCAGCACCAATCAGAAGACAGCATGTGTTACATTGGTTGGTTGATATCACATTATGAGTTGCAATCAGCCAATCACAATTGAGAGTTGGGGTTTCATTATGCAGCAGCAGCAGCCAGCAGGATCAGGCTAAACCTATGATAGCAGAATTGGGGCACGGTTATTGGACGGTCAATTCATACCAACTTTTCAATTAGTCTTAATTATTATTGTTTTTTTTATAGTTTTATAATTATAAGCCACCTTCACCTGACTCTTTCAAGCTTTCAAATGTGGGTCACTAACCACATCCTAAAGCAAATGCCATATTAAGCTACACATTTATTGTATTTGCTATTTTTTATTTACTCAACTTTCTATCCAGTCCTTCTCCTGTTCATATCTCAGTCTCCTATTCAATTCAGTGCATGGTTGCTAGGGTAATTCAGACCCTAGCAACCAGATGGCTGAAACTGCAAACTGGAGAGCTGCTGAATAAAAAGATAAATAACTCAAAAACCAGGAATAATAAAAAATTAAAACCAATTGCAAATTGTCTCTAACAGTTAATTTAAAGGTGAACATCCCCTTAACTGTTAGTATGATGTAGAGAGTGCTATTTTGAGACAATTTGCATTTGGTTTTCATTTTTTATTATTTATGGTTTATTTCGCTTTTTATTCAGCAGATCTCCAGTTTGAAATTTCAGCAGTCTGGTTGCTATGTTTGAAATTCCCCTAGTAACCATGCATTGATTTGAATAAGAGATTGGAATATGAATAGGAGAGGCCTGAATAGAAAGATAAGTAATAAAAAGTAGCAATTACAATACATTTGTAGCCTTACAGAGCATTTGTTTTTTAGATGGGGTCAGTGACCCCCATTTGAAAGCTGGAAAGAGTCAGAAGAAAAAAAAACAATAAAAAATAAATAATGAAGACCTATTGAAAATCTGCTTATAATTAGCCATTCTATATCATACTGAAAGTTAATTTGAAGGGGAAACACCTTCCAGTTATAGTCCAGGGTGGGAGATGTTTCCTAAGGGGAAGTAAACCTTGTTGAAAGCGCAGTCCTTCTAAAATATTCCAGATGTCTGGGTCCAGCACAGGATCAACCAAGAGTCCCAAATCTATGGACCCCGGGGGACTGTACTTGCCCAGCCATAATCTCCCATTAAGTAACAAGCACAATATTTATTTATAAGGGGCTGGAAAGTTCCACTGGATCACTAGACTGCAGCGGGAAAAAGAAAACATAGCGGCTAAGTTGAGCATTGACTTGGAACTCCCTCCTGACTAGTAATTTTCTACCCTTGACTAGTGACTTATATTTTTCCAAGAGAAAAGAATTGAGAGCTGTGCCAGATGTTGCACTTGCCAAACTTCATTCGGACAACTGCCTCCTCCTTCTGGCACCTGCTTTGTTGTAGGATTCTTATCCCCCCTTATATAGAACCCACGCCCGTTTAATGGGTTTCTCAATAATACATTTGTAGCCTTACAGAGCATTTGTTTCTACATGGGGTCAATGACCCCAATTTTTAGAGCTGGAAAAAGGTAGAAGAAAAAGGCAAATCATTCAAAAATTGAAAAGTTGCTTAGAATTAGCTATTCTATAACCTAATAAACTTAGAGATGAACCACCCCTTTAAAGTGTGGTCCAGATATTCCTGCCGACCTTCTTGGGGATGATGCTCAAACAGAACCCACCAAAGTAGGAGGACAGTGGACCTGTATGACCCCGGCAGAGGTTGGACCAGACCAGATGGAATTCTTGAAGAATAAGAGTAAGGGAAACAAAGGGTTAAAGCCTACCTTGAATAGGACTGATGTATCTTAGCCCTGCCTGGGACTTACAGGGTGTCGGGCATCATGTGCAGGAGTCTGACTATTGCCAAATACTGTGCCACAGAGGTACCCGCATGTCACAGACCTGCATTAAAGGAGAAGGAAAGGTTAAAACTAAGTAAGCCTTATCAGAAAGGTCCATCTAAATATACCAGTAAACCCCCAAAGTAATGCTGCTCTGAGTCCCCTGTCAAAAGAAACACTGCATTTCTTTCCTTCTATTGTGTACTCATGGGCTTCTGTATCAGACTTCCTGCCTTCATCTTAAACCTCCAGGGCTAGGGCTTGAGCATGCTCAGTTTGCTCCTCTCTCCCTCCCTCCTCCTCCTATCCCTGCTGTAATCTGAGCCCAGAGCAGGGAGAGACTCAGGCAGGAAGTGATGTCACACCATGTTAATACTGCAGCTCCTATTCTAAACAGAGAGTTTCTAGAGCTTTTTACTCAGGTATGGTAAAACATTCTACAGAATAAATATAGCATTCTAGCTTGCACTATTGCAGCTAATCTTTTGCCAATAAAATGCCTCCGTGGCTTTCCTTCTCCTTTAAAAACAGTTTGGGGCAATTGCAGCCTAAAAAAGACCCTGGAGATTGCGGCAATTTCCATTCTCTGCATTATTTAGCAGCCCGAGACTCCCATTTATTAAGGAATTCTGAAAAACAAAGTTTGGAGCAAAATTGAGTTCCCCTGCCAAGTAACTGAAGGTGTCGCCCGTCGATCCCTCCGTCCAAATTCCGCTAATTTTAGCCAAAGATTTCTTAGAACTGAAGCTCGGCCAGTATTATTATATATCTATTTTCTGCAGAATTATTATATATTTATTTTCAGCAGAATTATTTTATATCTATTTTCTGCAGAATTATTATATATTTATTTCCAGCAGAATTATTATATATTTATTTCCAGCAGAATTATTATATGTCTATTTCCAGCAGAATTATTATATATCTATTTCCAGCAGAATTATTACATTTCTATTTCCAGCAGAATTATTATATGTCTATTTCCAGCATTGATCTTTAAGGTTTTTTCATGGTTTTTGAAGATTGAGGGCAGAGAGCACATCATGGTGAGTAGGGTTGGCGTTAGAGAATTGGGGCCCAGCGTACAGTAAGCCTGGGGGCCCTATTTTTTGGGTGAAAAAATAAACCACATAAATGGGGCACGTCCAGCATCCCCTAGAGTTATAGTAGAAAAATGTTCTTTCTACCACTGGTGTAACTACAGAGGAAGCAGACCCTGAGGCTGTATAGGGGATATAGGGGCCCATACCTCCCAACTCTCATTCTGCGGGACAGCCCTGATTTTCACAGTTCAGCCCGCAGTCCCAGGTTTCTTATTGAAATGTCCCGACTTTCTCTTTGATCTCCTGCATTGACTCGAGAAAAAGTTTCTGGAACTTAATTAAAATAAGAGGCTTTTTGGCATAGAGCCCAGAACGC
Organism: Xenopus petersii; assembly: GCA_038501925.1. Lineage (NCBI taxonomy): Eukaryota > Metazoa > Chordata > Amphibia > Anura > Pipidae > Xenopus > Xenopus petersii. Next base: position 236,391,888 of record CM076672.1, on the reverse strand, counting down.
TCAGCACCTGCACTTAGGGGTGTGGCTGAAATGGGCGTGGCCAACATGTTTTATTCCCTCTTTTAGTTTTTCAAATGTTGGGAGGTATGGGGCCCCATCAGGCCTCAATTCATACACAATTACATAAATATTAGGAAATCTAGGGGGGGCCTGAATTGTTGTTGGACCCAAGAATATCTAGTTAATGAACTTTTAGTATGATGCAGATAGAGACACTTTGCAGTTGGTCTGTACTTTTTTTATGCCTTTTTTTTTAAATTATGTAGATTTTTTGTTCAGCGTCCCTCCAGGTAGGAATTTTACTGACTGGTTCAGGTTGCTGGGGTTCAATTTATCCTAGCAACCAGGCAGTGGTTTGAGACCGGGACCCTTGTTTCTATGGTGTTCTTGCTGAAAAGTAATGTTGCCTATTAAAGGGGTAGTTAAACTTTAAGTAAACTTGTAGTATGTTATAGAATGGCTAATTTTAAGCAACTTTTCAATTGGACTTAATTTTTTTTTATACTTTTTTTTTGATTATTTGCCTTTTTCTTCTGACTCTTTCCAGCTTTCAAATGGGGGTCACTGACCCCATCTAACAAATGGTTTGTAAGGGCAAAAACGCACGCTCAGATTCTGGGAGATGTAATTGCCTCGTCTCCGGGGTGACTAATTTCCCCGAACTGCCTCCCGCCTGCTAGAAAGTAAATTTCCGGCGGGATGGCACTCGGTACACTTCGTTTTCTGAAGTTTCCCGAAGTTTCCTTGTGAGGCAACTTCGGGCGACTTCCGATAAGGAAGCACATTACATTGTAGCTGGAGGGAGGCAGTTCGGGAAAATTAGTCGCCCAAAAGAAGAAGAGATTTGTCTCCCCCGAATCTGAGCTTGTGTCTCTGCCCTTAAGCTACACATTTATTGTTATTGCAACTTTTTATTCCTCATCTTTCTATTCAGGCCTCTCCTATTCATATTCCAGTCTCTTATTCAAATCAGTGCATGGTTGCTAGGGGAATTTGGACCCTAGCAATCAGATTGCAGAAATTGCAAACTGGAGAGCTGCTGAATAAAAAGCTAAATAACTCATGAAAAAATGAAAACCAATTGCAAATTGTCTCAGAATATCCCTCTCTACATCACACTAACAGTTAATCTAAAGGCGAACAACTCCTTTAAGTGCTTAATTTAAAAACTCTGTAAAAGAAAACAATGTCCTCCTTTTTAAAAGGAATTTTCAGCTCAAGGAGATACGTGGTGGGTTTAGTTCACCTTTAAAGGCGAACCCCTCCTTTCCTTGAATGAACCCTAAGACTGGTCTAATCACATTACACACAGCAGGAGGGGGGTGGTTAGTATAATATATAGCAAATATACTCCACGGCTGACCAGCAGACCCCCCACAAGTATCTCCCTATATCGCCTGCGCTGGGATCAGCCTGTTCCTTGGCACAAGTGTGAGCTGTGCTGCCCGGTGCCCAGTGGGAGAAAGTCCAAGTTGGAGTAAACACTTGGTAACAAGCTGAGAGCTGCATAATTATCTGTTGTTCTTCTTCCTGGCAATGCCCATTAGATCGGCATGAAGGGGCCTCCAAATCCTTTCTGGGCTCATTTAATCTTTGGGAATAGGAGCGAGTCCTTGGCAGGACAGGTAACCGCTGAGAAACAGTTTGGGGAGATGACATGCCGGCTGCCAGCACTGCCCACGGTTCCTGAAACTCTACCCAATGCCTCTCATTCCACGGGCGATATACGTACCCAGCGGTGGGGTGTGTGTGAGTAGCAATGGGGCCCCCTATTAAATCACTGCTGTCCGACCAGCAGCTTCAGTGGCTGCCAAACCACAAGTCCCAGTGTCCCCTATCAGCCAAAGGTTGGACCAACCAGGTCCCTTAAATAATACTGTTTCCACTGTACCCTAAAACAGTGGTCCCCAACTTTTTTTTTTTTCAAGGACCGGGGTTGGGGTTGGGGTCAGGGGAGGGGTCAGGGGTGGGGTCGGCGGAGGTCGGCAGCAAGTTTGGACAAGCCGCGTCCAATTTGGGCGCACCAGCGTCCAATTTCACACGCCTCGTTTTTGTGGGCTCAGCAGCCTCGGTGGCCCGGTTCTGGGTTGTGGACCCCTGCCCTAAAACATAAGAGCTGGGGGAGGGTTGATAACTCAGATCTAATATAGAACAGATGGGTGGACAGAAGGGTGGAGGAACAAAAAGGGTGGAGTAATAAAAAGTAGAAATACTGTAGCAATACATTTGTAGCATTACAGAGCATTTGTTTTTAAAGGGGGGTCACTGACCCCTATTTGAAAGCTGGAAAAGTAAGAAAGTGGCAAATCATTCAAAAATTTATTTAAAAATAAATGAAGGTCAAAGGTGAACCACCCTGGAAGGAAGAATCTGGTTAAATACTGGCTCATCTTGTTACAAGAACCAAACTGTGAGATTTACTTTAAAGGCAAAGTTGCCCCTTTGGTTACAGTCCTGTACAATGGAACACATACACACAGCACTGTAATACACTGTAACACATACACACAGCACTGTAATACACTGTAACACATACACACAGCACTGTAATACACTGTAACACATACACACAGCACTGTCATACACTGTAACACATACACACAGCACTGTAATACACTGTAGCTCGATTTCATTCACACAATATCCAATCAGGTGTTTCCGAGAGCAAGTCCTGTTTATTAAGCTCACATTGAGCGCAGATGGAATTTACCCTTCAGTGAAGATGAACAGCGACTGGACGGAACAATGCGCAGTCTTTAGTCTTCTCCGTCATGACGGTTTTCCATGTGTTTAACCCCTTTCATTCTGCTGTTTGTACAGCTGCGCTGTGAGTCTGAACCTGCTCAAGACAAAAGACCACAATCTGTATGTATCTTATTTATACAATACCAGAATAGAACGGGCAGGAAACAATACTAAAGAAATAACACAAAGTGTTGAGACAAGAGCAACGTGGGCCCTGCCCATAGAGCTTACACTCTAAGTCTCTGTTTTGTCTTTTTCTTAAAGAATCCTATTTGGCCAGTAGTAATGATCTGAGTAATGCTGCTGAATGAGAGCCTCATATAGCTACAGTGTTCTATTTGATACGCACGGGCTGTTCCTGCTCAATACACTGGTTATTGCCTCCATCCAACCATTATATGGAATGTCTGGGTTACAAATATGCAGTTGTGTGCACCAAGGATATAACCCGGAATTTGTCTCAGGATTTTGCTTCTGATCAGCAAATTGTCACAATCAATGACAATGTGGCCACACGTTCATAAGGCAAAACCAGACCATAAAGGTTTGGATCAACTTTAACTTAACTTTTAGTAGTCTATGGAATGGCTAATTCTAATCAACTTTTCAATTATCCTTCATTTTTTCTTTGTTATAGTTTTTTTTTTAATTATTTACCTTCTTCTGACTCTTTCCAGTTTTCAAAGGGGGGTCACTGACCCCATCTAAAATACAAATGCTCTGTAAGGCTACATATTTATTGTATTTTATTGCTACTTTTTATTACTCCTCTTTCTATTCGGGGCCCTGCCCTATTCATATTCCAGTCTCTTAAACAGATCAATGCATGGTTGCCAGGGGAATTTGGACCATAGCAACCAGATTGCTGAAACTGCAAACTGGAGAGCTGCTGAATTAGAAGCTAAATAATTAAAAACCACAAAAAAGAAAAAATGAAATATTACTCTCTACATCATACTAAAAGTTAAGGGGTTGTTCACCTTTAAATTAACTTTTAGTATAATGTAGAGTGTGATATTCTGCCCTTAAGTAGCACTGCCCCAACCTTGTTACCTGGAGGTTCCCCCTAAATTATGGACCAGTGCCATTTAAAGGGGTTGTTCCCCTTTAAATTTACTGTCTAGTATGATGTAGAGAGGGATATTCTGAGACGATTTGCAATTGGTTTTAATTTTTTATTATTTGTGGTTATTGAATTATTTCGCTTTTGATTCAGCAGCTCTCCAGTTTGCAATTTCAGCCATCTGGTTGCTACGGTCCAAATTCCCCTAGCAACCATGCACTGATTTGAATAAGAGACTGGAATATGAATAGGAGAGGCCGGGATAGAAACATGAGTAATAAAAAGTATCAATACATTTGTAGCCTTACAGAGTATTTGCTTTTTTAGATGAGGTCAGTGACCCCCATTTGAAAGCTGGAAAGAGTCAGAAGAAGGTTTCTAATAATTCTCTAAAAAAATAAAAAAATGCTGAAATTGCAAACTGGAGAGCTGCTGAATAAAAAGCTAAATAACTTAAAATCCACAAATAATAAAAAATGAAAACCAGTTGCAAATTGTCTCAGAATATCCCTCTCTACATTATACTATCCGTTAATTTAAAGGGGAACAACCCCTTTAAATATCACCGGTCCATCATTTAGGGGAAACTTCCAGGTAACAAAGTAGGGGCAGAACATGGTGAATATTCACTCCTGGCCCAGTATTAATGGTTCCTTGTTTGAATACAGCGGGACTCATTTATCAACACTGGGCTAATTTGCCCATAGGCAGTAACCCATAGCAACCAATCAATGCTCGGCTTTTTTCAGGCAGCTGCAGGTAGAACAATGAATGCAACAATCTGGTAGCTATGGGTAACTGCTCACGGGCAAATTTGCCCAGCGTTGATAAATGACCCCCAGTGAGTTCATGCCTCCAGATTAGTGGCCCCAACTGAGAAGAGCAAACCGTTGTATTCTCCAAGGGAAGAGGACCCCGTTTCAGATTATGGTCGTATAGCAGAACTCCAATAACCCAAAAATAAATTCTGCTACAGCTGAGGGACATTACAGCTGTTGGTTGCTGTGAATCCTGGGAGTTGTAGTTCAGCTGTAGAAAAAATAGAAATGATATTCTCCTGTAGGACTTCAGCCCACACATGTTCTCTGGGCTCGTGCCTGGCGTCACTGCGGGGGGGGGGGGACTAGCCCTGCAGACGGTACCCTGAGCCACCAAGGTGCCGACTCCTATCCAGCCACTGTGTGCAGGGACCAAAGGAATCCTGGGCCAGAAATGAAAACTAATATTCCCAACTCCCTGAAATGGAGAGACGTGAGCTGGAGTCGGAGGCAGAACATCTGGTACCAATCACCAGTCTGATGGGAAAGGATGAGGCACAGATGCGGGTGCCCTGCATACACCATTGTTGGGTGTAGAGATAAAGGTGCCATCCAGAAAGGGACCTCAGGAGCTGGAGCCATTGCTAATGCTGAATAATTGCTCCAAACGTGCAAACTTGCACCGTTACTGTCGCCATAGCAATCGGTCTGATAGTTTCTTTTTCACCGTGTGGCATTGTCCCTTTTAAATGTGATGCCTGAAATTTCTACTGTGAGTTTTTATGGAACCAGTGATCTGGGTTATATGTATGGATGATGTTAGCTTTAGTAAAGCAGTATGGCAGCTCCCAATCATATGTATAAATACATGAATTCTGAGAAGGAATATTGTGTTCATGCAAAAAACTGCCATTTGATGGAAATGGCAATTCAACCATTCCTAGGAATATCCAATACTTCCCCTTTAATTAGCGGAGGAGCAGTGCCCAGGCAGTGCTGTGCCAAACACCTGGTTTTTAGGATACCTTGGACATGATGTGAGGGACAGGGGGTACAACAGACAAAACACAAGTGACTCATCATTTTGGAGCCTCGTCCTAATTCCAAAAGGTCGGTTCCTTCCTGCGACCTCCCTGTCCCCCTCAGCTGGAATGCCAGGTCTATTTTTGGCCAGTCCTTGTTGTGTTTGCAGGGAAGCGGATCTTTACAAGGGAGCACAGCCTGTTTATACAGGTTTCCCAAAGATGAGGGAAGAGACTGGAGGGTCTGGGAGTAAGGTAAATGAGTACAGGAATGGTGGCCCTGTGAGTAGCTTGGAAGGGTGGCCCTGTGAGTAGCTTGGAAGGGTGGCCCTGTGAGTAGCTTGGAAGGGTGGCCCTGTGAGTAGATTGGAAGGGTGGCCTTGTGAGTAGCTTGGAAGGGTGGCCCTGTGAGTAGCTTGGAAGGGTGGTCCTGTGAGTATCTTGGAAGGGTGGCCCTGTGAGTAGCTTGGCATGGTGGCCATGTGAGTAACTTGGAAAAGTGGCCCTGTGAGTAGATTGGAGGGGTGGCCCTGTGAGTACATTGGAAGGGTGGCCCTGTGAGTAGCTTGGATGGGTGGCCCTGTGAGTAGCTTGGAAGGGTGGCCCTGTGATTAGATTGGAAGGGTGGCCCTGTGAGAAACTTGGAAGGGTGGCCATGTGAGTAGCTTGGACGGGTGGCCCTGTGAGTAGATTGGAAGGGTGGCCCTGTGAGTAGATTGGAAGGGTCACCCTGTGAGTAGCTTGGAAGGGTGGCCCTGTGATTAACTTGGAAGGATGGCCCTGTGAGTAGCTTGGAAGGGTGGCCCTGTGAGTAGCTTGGAAGGGTGGTCCTGTGAGTAGCTTGAAAGGGTGGCCCTGTGATTAGATTGGAAGGGTGGCCATGTGAGTAGCTTGGAAGGGTGGCCCTGTGAGTAGATTGGAAGGGTTGCCCTGTGAGTAGCTTGGAAGGGTGGTCCTGTGAGAAACTTGGAAGGGTGGCCCTGTGAGTAGCTTGGATTGTGGCCCTGTGAGTAGCTTGGAAGGGTGGCCCTGTGAGCAGATTGGAAGGGTGGTCCTGTGAGTAGCTTGAAAGGGTGGCCCTGTGAGTAGCTTGGAAGGGTGGCCCTGTGAGCAGATTGGAAGGGTGGCCCTGTGAGTAGCTTGGAATGGTGGCCATGTGAGTAGCTTGGAAGGGTGGCCCTGTGAGTAGATTGGAAGGGTGGCCCTGTGAGTAGATTGGAAGGGTGGCCCTGTGAGTAGATTGGAAGGGTGGCCCTGTGAGTAGATTGGAATGGTGGTCCTGTGAGTAGATTGGAAGGGTGGCCCTGTGAGTAGATTGGAAGGGTGGTCCTGTGAGTAGATTGGAAGGGTGGTCCTGTGAGTAGATTGGAACGGTGGCCCTGTGAGTAGATTGGAAGGAGAGCGTTGGTAAGAGCAAGACTGGTTTGTCCTGAAGCCTGGGGAGCTTTGTTAGGAACCAGGTTTGTGTCCGTATCAGTAGCTTGGAAGGGTGGCCCACCGTGGCCCTTAGTTTGGTTAGAGGGAGGCTTTGTTAAGAACTAGGTTGGTGGTCGTGATGGGAACTGGATTAGATGCAGATGGTGCCTAGAAGTCCCTGTAGGACAAGCTGGTGATGTAGAGCAACATGGCAGCACCAGGAGACAATGAAAGTAGTTATGTCTGTGGCATTGCAGAGAAATTCAGCTGCTCCGAGTTGGAACTAAGACTGCCGTATTGTGTGTCATAGGGCAAGTGCAAGGGGGTGGTGTAGAGTGGTAGCAAGAACCTTCTCTGTGCTTGTGCAAATGAGCTTCTCACTATCAGTCGGTGATCCTGCATCAGTCTATGGGGCCCTCCTCTGGGGGGGGAACAGTTACATAAATCAGGGACATACAACCTGTTTTTGAACTTCAACTCCCAGCAGTTGGAGGGCTGATGTATATATGGAAAATAGTTACAAAATAGAACAATATAACGATTTTGTTCTTCCCCTTCAGGGGCCCCTCCTGGTGCTGAGGGCCCAGTGCAAATAGCTTGTGTATTGTTAGAGGTCTGTGTGTTTGGGGGGAGGTGGTGGCCGCAGAGAAGCACTTGGCACTTTCCCCCCTAACTACACCTCTCAGCACCGTAGCTCTTGGCTGCAACTCAAAGCCTGGGCTCACATTTCACTCTGTTTCGGGGAGCGGGGATTTCGGCAGCCTGGCAGCTCCTGCGCTCGCTCACTTCTCTACTTTCTGCTTTTCACTGGCAGTTTTGTGCAGCGAAGCCCAGAAGTTTCTTGTCTCTCGCAGGGGTGAGACTCACTACCATGTGGGCAGAAGGAGTCAGTGTGGGAAGGTAAGTGGTAGCCCTGTATCCCGGGCACAGACATGGGGTAGCCCTGTATCCCGGGCACAGACATGGGGTATTTATAGCATTTGGCCATTCCACACATTTTCCTGTTCAAAAAAAACGGTGGAAATTGTGGTGCTGAAAGGGTTACAGATTTAGGCAGAAAGTGGCAGATGGCAAAGTCCGTACAAGAGGCCGAATGAGAAATTTTAAGAATTCAAATTAAATTTAAAAATCTCGGGTTTATAATTAGATTATTTTTTACTGGAATTTTCTAAGCAAATCAGGGAATGGGACTGAGAATTTCAATCTTTCAATATTCTGAGATCCATATAACAGAGCAACTGGTGCTGGACTGGATTATAAAGCTGGTGACACCTGCAAATGTTTGGGGTACAGTCTTGTACACCCCTCTTAATGATAATGACCGGGTATATGGACCTGCTCTGTGTCTAAAATACTGGCATAAAAAAATGAAAGATGAATTGCACCCTAAAAGTATTTTTACAAAATGAAAGAAAAAGCAACTTTCTAACATCAATTCATTCCTGGTTATCTCTGGCTCTATAGTCTATGGGAAATGTCATTGCTACTGGAAGCAGAGTCTGTTTAGATGATAATATGCTCTGAATATGCACTGCTGGTTCAGACTTGTGAAACAGAAAGCAGCTGATTAACAGACTGACGGAGAATTAACGTCGGATACATTTGTTTCAAACGTCAGATGGAGATGAGAGAAAGGCCGGCAAACCCTGCGTACAATAGCAATTTCATTTATGCAGCTATTAATAAAATGTAAATGAATGTGGGTTGGAATTATATTTTCTTTAAAGAGGCGTTTCTTTAAGAACTGGGCTTCTAGCAATGTTTAGTTCCCCTTAGGAAACATCCCCCACTCTGGAATATGATGGTGGTTCGCCTTTAAGTAAATGTTTAGTATGTTACAGAATGACTTAATCTAAGCAACTATTCAATTGGTCTTCATTTTTGTTAATAGTTTCTTTCATTATTTGCCTTCTGACTATTTTTCAGCTTTTAAAAAACAAATGCTCTGTAAGGCTATTATTATTGCTACTTTTTATTACTCATCTTTCTATTCCAGTCTCTTTTTCAAATCAATGCATAGTTGCTAGGGTACTTTGAACCCCAGCAACCGGATTGCTGACATTACAAATTGGAGAACGTCTGAATAAAAAAAATGAAATAACTCGAAAATCACGTATAAAAAAAATGAAAAAAAAAAATGCAAATGGTCACAAAATGTTACTCTGTACATCATATTTGGTTCAAGTAAAGGTGAATAAACCCTTTAATTATGCAGCAACGTGGTTTTGGTGGAGTTCCCCTTTGTTAATATTGATATTTTACAGAGATGGTTGAGACTTTCTTTTTATGCTGCAAATGCTGAAAACGATTAAAACTGCTTTCAGGTTGCTAGTCCCACTTGCCCTAGCAACCAGGCTGTGCATTGAATGATGGTGGACCACAGTCATTTATATCTTAGGCTGGAAACCAACAAAATAAATGGACAATTATTCAGAAGCCACAATAAATACAGATTATATGTAAGGTACTGTATGTAGGACTGTGCGCCCAGTTGTTATCTTCAGGCCAATAGCACAAATGGTTTATTCTCTTTTAAATGGTTTATTCTGTTTGATACACAAGCCCCGCCCATTCATGGGACCCATTGTTTCAGGGGAGTCGCTAGGCTGGGGACACATGTGGGTGATTAGAACATGGTCAGTATTTTGCAAATGGAAATGTTCTGAGCAGCTTTTCATTAATTATTGATTTGTATCTTTATAATTATTTTCCCTTTTAGTAAATCTTAAAATGCCAAATGCTAGGGTCAAATTATCTGGATGCTAGGGTTAGATTATCTGGTTAGTGTGGTCAGATTATCTGGTTGCTGGGGTTAGTATACGCATTTGCTTTGGTCAGGGAATTCTATTGCAGGGGTTAGAAAACCTAGTTGCTGGGTCAGATAATATCTTTGCTGGGGTTAAAGAACTACAGTTGCAGGGGTCAGAGAATCTGGTTGCTAAGGGTCCACAATCTTGTTGCTTTCGGTTGTTGGATGCAGAGAATTTCTCAAATGGGGTCAGAGAAGCTGTTGCTTGGGGCAGATAATACCTTTGCTGAGGTCAGTGGGTCTTGTTACTGGCGTCAGAGAATGTTTGTTGGAGGCTAGAGGATCTGGTTCTTAGGGTCAGAGAATGTATCTCAGAGAATGTACAGTAGTTCTTATGGTCAGAGAATCTGGATATTGGGGTAAGAGAATCTGGTTCTTATGGTCAGAAAATCTGGATATTTTTGTCAGAGAATCTGGTTGTTGGCATCAGAACCTGGTTGTTGGGAGTCAGAGAATCTGGTTGATGGGGGTCAGAGAACCTGGTTGTTGGGATTCAGAGAATCTGGTTGCTGGGGTCAGAGAATCTGGTTGCTGGGGTCAGAGAATCTGGTTGCTGGGGTCAGAGAACCTGGTTGTTGGGAGTCAGAGAACCTGGTTGCTGGAGTCAGAGAATCTTTTTGCTGAGGTCAGAGAATCTGGTTGTTGGAGTCAGAGAACCTGGTTGTTGGGAGTCAGAGAACCTGGTTGTTGGGAGTCAGAGAACCTGTATGTTGGGAGTCAGAGAACCTGGTTGTTGGGAGTCAGGGAATCTGATTGTTGGGGTCAGAGAATCTGGTTGCTGGGGTCAGAGAATCTGGTTGTTGGGAGTCAGAGAATCTGGTTGTTGGGGGTCAGCGAATCTGGTTGCTGGGGTCAGAGAATCTGGTTGCTGGGGTCAGAGAACCTGGTTGCTGGGGTCAGAGAACCTGGTTGTTGGGAGTCAGAGAACCTGGTTGCTGGAGTCAGAGAATCTTTTTGCTGGGGTCAGAGAATCTGGTTGTTGGGGTCAGAGAACCTGGTTGTTGGGAGTCAGAGAACCTGGTTGTTGGGAGTCAGAGAACCTGGTTGTGGGAGTCAGAGAACCTGGTTGTTGGGAGTCAGGGAATCTGGTTGTTGGGGTCAGAGAATCTGGTTGCTGGGGTCAGAGAATCTGGTTGTTGGGGTCAGAGAACCTGGTTGTTGGGAGTCAGAGAACCTGGTTGTTGGGAGTCAGGGAATCTGGTTGCTGGGGTCAGAGAATCTGGTTGTTGGGGTCAGAAAACCTGGTTGTTGTTGGGGTCAGAGAATCTGGTTTCTGGGGTCAGAGAATCTGGTTTCTGGGGTCAGAGAATCTGGTTGTTGTTGGGGTCAGAGAATCTGGTTGTTGTTGGGGTCAGAGAATCTGGTTGTTGGGGTCAGAGAATCTGGTTGTTGGGGTGCAGTTGATAGGCCCAATTTTGCTGCCATCTTTTTTAAACTATTTTTATTGAGTTCTCTTTCTGCCCTGTCTTCTTTCATTGTAATGTCTGACCAAATGCATGGCTGCTAAGTTTAACAACCCCAGAAACCAAGTATAGATTAAATGCCAAACTAAAGAAAAATATACTGTAGGATACGGATGGAGGATACGGGAGCCAAATGTAACGGAGCTGAATAACGCAGGAGGGGGATAACAACTGAACTGCCGTCTCCTCTGGCGATGCAGGGGTTAAGGGAAGTGTCAGGGGTCCGCTGAGGCCGAAAGCAAATAAAGCAAAGCCAATTACCCGCTGATTCTCAGATTGGCTCAGAGCAAAAAAAAGTATTAGCCAGTAATGAGGTATTAATCCCAGAGAACAAGCCTCGTACTGTGTGTGATACTGAGCTCTCGGCAGTCCTTTTTCATTATAATGCCTGACCAACTGCAAAGCTGCTAAGTTTACCAACCCCAGAAACCAAGTATAGATTAATTGCCAAACTACAGAAAAATATACTCTAAAAATAATTCAATAAATAGCTTTGTTCTTTATCTTACTTGCCCTTTAGATCTGTCTTGCTGTTTTTACAGTTAATAAAATGATCTCCAGCACCCCCTGACAGTTTTAATTGATTTGCAACTCCCAGCACTCCCAGCAACCTTGGCCTGTAGTTCAGTTTGCACAACATCTCAGGAGATGCGGGTGTAACGGACTCTTCTGATTGGCTGTTGTGAGCATGTGATTTTCTGTTAAGGAATAATAAAAGAAATGGTTCATATCTGAGTTATAACAGGAAATGTGCGGTTTTGGGCTGCCCCTATCCTCTTCTCCTAAAGTTAATAAAAACAGGAGGGGCACAAGGGCTTTTAGAATTGGCAGAGGTCTGTGCCCCCGATCCAGCCGTGACCAGGTGCCCCTTTCCCCCACCTCCGACAACTAAGGATTCGTTTATTTACATATTAACTTTTACTTTCATGTTTGTCCTTAATGTCCCCCCCCCCCCCCCGTCTCTGTGAAATGAAATGTTCCCTAAACACAAGAAACACAAAATTGTGGATTTGGGAGTGTCACAAACCTCAGGGATATTTGGTCCTTTTAAAGAGAATTTCCATATAAACTTTTATAGTGAATTCTGCCTCTTTACCAACAATAATAACAAATACGTTCCAGTGCCCTAAATAGACTAAAACTGTGGCTCTCAAACTGTTCAGCTCCCCCCCCCCCAGGGGCCCCAGCCTGAGGGCCAATTACATTACTCTTGTTCCTCCACATCCGTCTCCTCCCAAACCAACACTCACTGACCCCACTTACTTACTCACCTCTCTCCCTCAACCTGAAGGCCAATTAGGGTCATTATATATATTCTTGGCATTACATCAGGGAGTTTGTTACCCCAATGTTTCTATATATCTGTAACCTTGTTATGAGCTAAGGGGGCCCAGCATGAAGGTCAGTTAGGGGGAGATTTGGGGTGAGTGTTTATTTGTACCCTGGGTACCCCTGGAACTATAGCAGGGTGACTGTTACCCCAATGTTTCTATATATCTGTAACCTTGTTATGAGCTAAGGGGGCCCAGCCTGAAGGTCAGTTAGGGGGAGATTTGGGGTGAGTGCTTATTTGTGCCCTGGGTACCCCTGGAACTATAACAGGGTGACTGTTACCCCAATGTTTCTATATATCTGTAACCTTGTTATGAGCTAAGGGGGCCCAGCCTGAAGGTCAGTTAGGGGGAGATTTGGGGTGAGTGCTTATTTGTGCCCTGGGTACCCCTGGAACTATAACAGGGTGACTGTTACCCCAATGTTTCTATATATCTGTAACCTTGTTATGAGCTAAGGGGGCCCAGTCTGAAGGTCAGTTAGGGGGAGATTTGGGGTGAGTGTTTTTTTGTACCCTGGGTACCCCTGGAACTATAGCAGGGTGACTGTTACCCCAATGTTTCTATATATCTGTAACCTTGTTATGAGCCCAGATGGAATAATAAACACCAAAAATATATTCTTTAATATGATGATTGAACAGCAGCACATATAGTAATAGTAGATCTAAATGGGTGGGGAAGGGAGTGTGACTGTGGGATAGCAGGTATAGTAGGGAGAGACGGTGTCTATAGTAACAGTGGATAATAGTCTCTGGGAAGGGAGTGTGACTGTGGGATAGCAGGTATAGTAGGGAGAGACGGTGTCTATAGTAACAGTGGATAATAGTCTCTGGGAAGGGAGTGTGACTGTGGGATAGCAGGTATAGTAGGGAGAGATGGTGCCTATAGTAACAGTGGGATAATAGTCTCTGGGAAGGGAGTGTGACTGTGGGATAGCAGGTATAGTAGGGAGAGATGGTGCCTATAGTAACAGTGGGATAATAGTCTCTGGGAAGGGAGTGTGACTGTGGGATAGCAGGTATAGTAGGGAGAGATGGTGCCTATAGTAACAGTGGATAATAGACTCTGGGAAGGGAGTGTGACTGTGGGATAGCAGGTATAGTAGGGAGAGATGGTGCCTATAGTAACAGTGGATAATAGTCTCTGGGAAGGGAGTGTGACTGTGGGATAGCAGGTATAGTAGGGAGAGATGGTGCCTATAGTAACAGTGGATAATAGTCTCTGGGAAGGGAGTATGACTGTGGGATAGCAGGTATAGTAGGGAGAGATGGTGCCTATAGTAACAGTAGATAATAGTCTCTGGGAAGGGAGTGTGACTGTGGGATAGCAGGTATAGTAGGGAGAGATGGTGTCTATAGTAACAGTGGATAATAGTCTCTGGGAAGGGAGTGTGACTGTGGGATAGCAGGTATAGTAGGGAGAGATGGTGCCTATAGTAACAGTGGATAATAGTCTCTGGGAAGGGAGTGTGACTGTGGGATAGCAGGTATAGTAGGGAGAGATGGTGTCTATAGTAACAGTGGATAATAGTCTCTGGGAAGGGAGTGTGACTGTGGGATAGCAGGTATAGTAGGGAGAGATGGTGTCTATAGTAACAGTGGGATAATAGTCTCTGGGAAGGGAGTGTGACTGTGGGATAACAGGTATAGTAGGGAGAGATGGTGCCTATAGTAACAGTGGATAATAGTCTCTGGGAAGGGAGTGTGACTGTGGGATAGCAGGTATAGTAGGGAGAGATGGTGCCTATAGTAACAGTGGGATAATAGTCTCTGGGAAGGGAGTGTGACTGTGGGATAACAGGTATAGTAGGGAGAGATGGTGCCTATAGTAACAGTGGATAATAGTCTCTGGGAAGGGAGTGTGACTGTGGGATAGCAGGTATAGTAGGGAGAGATGTGTCTATAGTAACAGTGGGATAATAGTCTCTGGGAAGGGAGTGTGACTGTGGGATAGCAGGTATAGTAGGGAGAGATGTGTCTATAGTAACAGTGGGATAATAGTCTCTGGGAAGGGAGTGTGACTGTGGGATAGCAGGTATAGTAGGGAGAGATGGTGTCTATAGTAACAGTGGATAATAGTCTCTGGGAAGGGAGTGTGACTGTGGGATAGCAGGTATAGTAGGGAGAGATGGTGCCTATAGTAACAGTGGATAATAGTCTCTGGGAAGGGAGTGTGACTGTGGGATAGCAGGTATAGTAGGGAGAGATGGTGTCTATAGTAACAGTGGATAATAGTCTCTGGGAAGGGAGTGTGACTGTGGGATAGCAGGTATAGTAGGGAGAGATGGTGTCTATAGTAACAGTGGGATAATAGTCTCTGGGAAGGGAGTGTGACTGTGGGATAACAGGTATAGTAGGGAGAGATGGTGCCTATAGTAACAGTGGATAATAGTCTCTGGGAAGGGAGTGTGACTGTGGGATAGCAGGTATAGTAGGGAGAGATGGTGCCTATAGTAACAGTGGATAATAGTCTCTGGGAAGGGAGTGTGACTGTGGGATAGCAGGTATAGTAGGGAGAGATGTGTCTATAGTAACAGTGGGATAATAGTCTCTGGGAAGGGAGTGTGACTGTGGGATAGCAGGTATAGTAGGGAGAGATGTGTCTATAGTAACAGTGGGATAATAGTCTCTGGGAAGGGAGTGTGACTGTGGGATAGCAGGTATAGTAGGGAGAGATGGTGTCTATAGTAACAGTGGATAATAGTCTCTGGGAAGGGAGTGTGACTGTGGGATAGCAGGTATAGTAGGGAGAGATGGTGCCTATAGTAACAGTGGATAATAGTCTCTGGGAAGGGAGTGTGACTGTGGGATAGCAGGTATAGTAGGGAGAGATGGTGCCTATAGTAACAGGGGGGAAATAAGCTTTGGAAAGGGAATTCTCCCTGATATATACAGTATATATGTGTATGCCCGAAAATGATCTTGCCCTTGCCTTGCTTATTTTTTATGCTGAGCAATTTAAAAAGTTTCTAAAGGAATAATTGGAGATAAAACGAATAAATCGCATGCAGGTAGGTATAGGCCACCAATAGTGTAACCCACATTATATGTTGAATATTCCTCTTGTCTTGGCGGAGGGATCAGGCAACAATGCGGAAGTGCTGGGCTCCCAATAAACAAAAACCCTCTGCTTTGAACTGAGAGACTGGATGTCTACAATAAGACCACAGTCTCCTCATCGGCCCCGAAATGACCATCGAGAGCCACAAAATATCAACGGAGAAGCCTGTCCCAATGCGAGAGCTTTCATGCGCCGCTCCCAAGGTGTTCTCTCAAGCCGGAAACCTCAGGTCTGGTTAAAGGTGTTACTGGTAATTACTTATCCAAACAAACACGGTGCCTGTCACCATCCTGGAGATCAAACAGAAGCAGCGCTGGCAGAAATACACAAACTCGGCCCGTTTATTGTTAATGCCCTCGTAGTACGGCTACTGCACTGGATCAAACAAAGGAAGTTTATTTTATATATATATAAATACTTATGGGTGGGAGATGCCATAGGGATATACCTTATTGTGTGCCCAGAGCTTTGTCTCTCTATATAAATATATATTGCTGCTTAGAAGGATCGCTGCGTTGCTGATGGATTGAGCACATGCTCCAGTTATGGGATATGTCGCTCTGAGAAGGTTCTTCGGGAGGATAAATGTCTGTAATTTATAGGGCTGATGTGAAATGCTTGTTGCAAAGCCCTCTGGCAGCTTAAAGGGGAACTATTACGAAAATGAAAATGTAATATAAGCTTCATCATACTAAAATAAGAAACTTTCTAAAAACAATCAATTAGAAATTCTTTAGTGTTTTTGAAATAATCAAGTTTATCTTCACTATTCCTCTCTCAGCATCTGTTTCTCTTCATTCTGTCTTCATGCAGCAGTTGGGTGTCAGATATTCACTGACAGTTACATCCAATATATCTTATAGGGGGCTCCTTTTGCCTAGAAGATGTATTAGAACTCACTCTATTAATTTCACCAGACATCATGTCTCTCTACATGCAGGAGTTGTGCAAAAGGCAGTTATTTTGTTAGATTTTGTTTGTACTGGAATCAGTTATTTGAGTGAGCTCTAATACATCCGCTAGGAAAGGAGCCCCCCTATAAGATATATTGGATCTAACTGTCAATGAATATCTGACACCCAACTGCTGCATGAAGAGAGAATGAAGAGAAACAGATGCTGAGAGAGGAATAGTGAAGAGAAACTTGATTATTTCAGAAATAGTACAGAATATTTAATTGATTGTATTTACAAAGTTTCTTATTTCAGTATGATGAAGCTTATATGACATTTTCATTTTCACAAAAGTTTCCCTTTAACCATCCCCCATGCGCATAAGGAAAAGGGAATGAATTAGGGAAATAGGTGTGAGGAAGGTTCAGCTGGAGCTGCCGAGAGCTCAGTATCACACACAGTACGAGGCTTGTTCTCTGGGATTAATACCTCATTACTGGCTAATACTTTTTTTTGCTCTGAGCCAATCTGAGAATCAGCGGGTAATTGGCTTTGCTTTATTTGCTTTCGGCCTCAGCGGACCCCTGACACTTCCCTTAACCCCTGCATCGCCAGAGGAGACGGCAGTTCAGTTGTTATCCCCCTCCTGCGTTATTCAGCTCCGTTACATTTGGCTCCTGTATCCTCCATCCGTATCCTACAGTATATTTTTCTTTAGTTTGTCATTTAATCTATACTTGGTTTCTGGGGTTGTTAAACTTAGCAGCCATGCATTTGGTCAGACATTACAATGAAAGAAGACAGGGCAGAAAGAAAACTCAATAAAAATTGTTTTTAAATGGGTTGGTGGCAAAATTGGGCCTAGCAACTGGACCCCAGCAACCAGGTTCTCTGACCCCAGCAACCAGGTTCTCTGACCCGAGAAATCGGGTTCTCTGACCCCCAGAAACCATATTCTCTTACCCCAGCAACCAGGTTCTCTGACCCCCAGAAATCATATTCTCTTACCCCAGCAACCAGGTTCTCTGACCCCAGCAACCAGGTTCTCTGACCCCAGCAACCAGGTTCTCTGAACCCAACAACCAGGTTCTCTGACCTCAGCAACCAAATTCTCTGACCCCAGCAACCAAATTATTTGACCCCAGCAACCAAATTCTCTGACCCCAGCCACCAGGTTCTCTGACTCCAACAACCAGGTTCTCTGACCCCAGATGGAGTTTATTGTGTGCCTGGGGGTTAATTGGTGTGGGTTCCAGGCTGCACCATTTGATCCCCACCGACGTTTTATGAAATGCATTGAGTCTCACATGTTCGTTTCTCTGTAAACCCGAATGGAATCTTGAGTAGAAATGTCTGTGTTACATTAGCTGGGTTCTTCTTGCAGCCGAGCCATATGATAATATGAGCCTTATAAAAGTCATCATCTGATGCCTCATGTATGGGGGTCAGATGCTTTAAATTGCAGCCTCTGAGTGTCTGGGAATAGTGTCTCCTTTTGTTTGGTGTTAGCATTGCAATGTGGTTTAATATTTATAACATACTCTTTCTTTATACAATATATTTTTGCAATAAATGACTTTTAGTTGCATGTTGGTGCAATGTTGGTAACAATAAAACCACATTTATAGAAACCAAACTGTGACCTCTACTGTCAGAATGTCATGGACAATTGTAGTAGTCTTTATCTTTGTTCATATTGAACATGGTTGTATTCTTACCCAGCATGGAATTCCATCACAAAGTCTGCATTGCTTCATATTTCCCTACTGGCTAAGAATGCTTCCCCTTTAAATATCCTGGTAAACTGCTCTGTGTTTCAGTATTCCCTGTGGTTCAGATGCCCATGGCTAACAGCTGCTCCTTGTCTTATAGATGAACAGCTTGGCATCATGTCTTAGCCGGGTGATTGTGCTTCTCACCGTGACTGCAGTCTCATTGTCTGTCACTTCATCTAAATGGGGAGAGGAAGGTAAGGAACATGTACCCTGGCTCAATTCTTTATAATGCTACTGGGAGATTTAAGGAAGCAGCCTTTGCAAGTCTAGAAAAGATAGCAGTCATTGAGTGGGGTGCATGTAACATTTTTTTCCCACGGACCCTCTACAGCAGCATATTTAGACAGGAACAGATAATTTAGTAGGGCAAAATGAAGAAACCTGAGTATGATGGTGACAGTAGGCAAAATTCCAGATGGGGCAAAGCGGAGACAAGAGAGTAAGAATGTGATAGTAGAGTTAGATTCTGGCTGGGGCAAGGAAGAGAAAGTAGAATAAGATGGTGACAGTTGGGTTCAATTTTGGCAAGGTGGAGACAGTAGAGTAGGATGGTGGCAGTAGGTTTAGATTTTAGCTGAGGCAAGGTGGTGATAGTGGAGTAAGATGGTGACAGCAAGGTTAGATTCCGGCTGGGGCAAGGTGGATACAGTAGAGTAAGATGACGACAGTAGGGTCAGATTCCGGCTGAGGTAAGGTGGAGACAGTAGAGTAGGCTGGTGGCAGTAGGTTCATATTTCAGCTGGGGCAAGGTGGATACAGTAGAGTAAGATGGCGACAGTAGGGTTGGATTCTGACTGGGGCAAGGTGGAGACAGTAGAATAAGATGGTGACAGTTGGGTTTGATTACAGCTGAGGCAAGGTGGAGACAGTAGAGTAGGCTGGTGGCAGTAAGTTTAGATTCCAACTGGGGCAAGGTGGTGACAGTAGAGTAAGATGTTGAAAGTTGGGCTGGATTCTGGCTGGGGCAAGGTGGAGACAGTAGGGTTAGATTCCTGCTGGGACAGGATGAAGACAGTAGAGTAAGTTGCTAGCAGTAGTGGTAGATACTGTCTGGGACAAGGTGGAGACCATAGAGTAAGATGCTAGCAGTAGGGTTAGATACTGGCTGGGGCAAGATGAAGACAGTAGAGTAAGATGGTGGCAGTATGGTTAGACTCCTGCTGAGGCAAGGTGGAGACAGTAGAGTAAGATGGTGGCAGTATGGTTAGACTCCTGCTGAGGCAAGGTGGAGACAGTAGAGTAGGCTGGTGGCAGTAAGTTTAGATTCCAACTGGGGCAAAGTGGTGACAGTAGAGTAAGATGTTGACAGTTGGGTTAGATTCCGGCTGAGGCAAGGTGGAGACAATAGGGTTAGATTCCAGCTGGGGCAAGATGAAGACAGTAGAGCAAGATGGTGACATTTGGGATAGATTCTAGCTTGGGCATCGTGGAGACAGTAGAGAAATATGGCGACAGTAGGGTCAGATGGAGGCAGTAGGGAAGAGTAGTAACAGGAGAACAAGATAGCACCTGTAGGGCAAGATGGTGTTGGTAGAGAAAGATATATCATATATTCCCCAGGAATTACTTTTCTCTGTGCCAAAAGCCACATATCTTGATCCTATAATACTATCTTCTGATATTCCTGATTTAATATGAACAACATGAGTTCTTAATAACTTGTAAAAAAAAAAAAAAAAAAACCATCCCATAGTCTGGGGCACATTATACATAAAGTCCTTGCTTGTTGTTGTTAGATTTATATTTTTATTTATGCTTTTACTTTTGCTGTTTTTCAGGGGTTTTATATGGGAAGATTGGAGGAAACATCACATTAACGTGCAACTCTAGTAACGACAGGTAGGATCATGATTCACATGTGTGAGTGTGGGGAGACGTTGAGCATAATAGAGATCCGACTGTTCCTTGTGTAGAGTATTAGGCACAGAGGGCTGCACTCATTCTCCAGTCCTCGCTCATCATTAATTAGTTGGGAGATTGGGTGCTAATAATATTAACATTCAATAGGACATTGAATTTTCTCATTTCTTGTCTCCTAAATCTCTCCCTCTTTCTATTCTATTTGCAGTTTGGTGGCTGAGTGGAGGTTCAATGGCGCACCAGATATCTCCTGGGGCTTCTTCACTACTCTAGGCCACTTGGAGCTCCCCCATGCCCCCCATTCAGCCACGGGCAACTACAGCTGCTACAGTCGCACTGGGGATCTGCTGAGTTCTGTGCTGCTCAGAATGGGATGTGAGTATGTAGAAATGAAGAGAGATACCTGAAACCAACTGCACTAATATACAATTTATTGATGTAGTTATATACCATAGGAGTAAAGAGCTTTAATTCTATATCTAGGAGTGAGGATGTTACTCCTGGTAGGAAAGCTAGTTGGGGTGAGTGTAACTAAATTTGGCCAAAAATTGAAAGAGACATAACTCCATTCTAATTATAATGCTCAAAGCTAAGACTTTACTCCTAGGAGGGACAGAAGTTAAGGATTGGCTTGTCTGCTGGGAAGGTAGATGGTTACACTCCTGCCAAGAAAAGGGGCAGTAGATCTGCCTAAACAAGTGGAAAAAGTTCACTGGCTTAAACCAGGATCATTATCATTTATACTCTGTCTATTCCAAGGTTTATCCAAGAGAAGCTCTTTAGACTGGATCATTTATCGGAGAGAGGCTTTACCAAATGTACAAATATTTTAAAACAAACCCTTACAGGATGATAGAAACCAGAAATGGAATGGAGTTTATACAAGATTATCTTTGGGGATTCCATAAATAAGTGATCGTATATTAATGGGGAGAATAGGGGACCATGGAAGGATTTCACTAAAATTGTGTGTGGAGCAATGAAAAAAGTTAGATTTTGGAACAACAGGTTTGGGTTTAGGTTGAGGCAGGCAGGGTTTTTATCTTTCCAGGTATCCAGTTGGAGAGATGGTGCATATAATAGCAATAGTATAGTCTCTGGGAAGGGAGCATGATTGTGGGATAGCAGGTATAGTAGGGAGATATGGTGCCTATAGTAACAGTGGATAATAGTCTCTGGGAAGGGAGTGTGACTGTAGGATAGCAGGTATAGTAGGGAGATATGGTGCCTATAGTAACAGTGGATAATAGTCTCTGGGAAGGGAGCATGATTGTGGGATAGCAGGTATAGTAGGGAGAGATGGTGCCTATAGTAACAGTGGATAATAGTCTCTGGGAAGGGAGTGTGACTGTGGGATAGCAGGTATAGTAGGGAGAGATGGTGCCTATAGTAACAGTGGATAATAGTCTCTGGGAAGGGAGTGTGACTGTGGGATAGCAGGTATAGTAGGGAGAGATGGTGCCTATAGTAACAGTGGATAATAGTCTCTGGGAAGGGAGTGTGACTGTGGGATAGCAGGTATAGTAGGGAGAGATGGTGCCTATAGTAACAGTGGGATAATAGTCTCTGGGAAGGGAGTGTGACTGTGGGATAGCAGGTATAGTAGGGAGATATGGTGCCTATAGTAACAGTGGATAATAGTCTCTGGGAAGGGAGTGTGACTGTGGGATAGCAGGTATAGTAGGGAGAGATGGTGCCTATAGTAACAATGGGATAATAG
This sequence comes from Xenopus petersii, assembly GCA_038501925.1. Lineage (NCBI taxonomy): Eukaryota > Metazoa > Chordata > Amphibia > Anura > Pipidae > Xenopus > Xenopus petersii. The sequence goes on along the minus strand of CM076672.1, from coordinate 236,369,970 downwards.
TCTCTGGGATGGGAATGTGACTGTGGGATAGCAGGTATAGTAGGGAGAGATGGTGTCTATAGTAACAGTGGATAATAGTCTCTGGGAAGGGAGTGTGACTGTGGGATAGCAGGTATAGTAGGGAGAGATGGTGTCTATAGTAAAAGTGGGATAATAGTATCTGGTAAGGGAGTGTGACTGTGGGATAGCAGGTATCTAGTGGTGTCGATAGTAGTCATAGGGATTATAATAACAACAGGGATCCACCAATAAGTCCAGTATGTAGAATGTAACATTCTTTCTGTCCCTTTCGCACTCAGATTCCCCAGGGACACCGTCAGTTTTCTGTAGAGCTTCAGATTATGAGAACTTTTCCTGCTTCTGGAAATCCAGTGTTGAGACGCTGCTCCCTACCAGATTCACTGCTTCCTACCGGTGAGTGAAAGAATTCGTCCAAAGGTGTTACTAATTATGTATTCACATTGTAATTAAATGAATTTGAATAAACTCTTATCATTGAGAGCACTTAGTAGTATGATAGTAGACGATCATTAGCTTCTGCGTTGGTGAATGTCATGCAGGTTGTGGGCTCACAAATAATGTAAATGAGCCTAAAAGCAGATAAAATGAGTTACAGATCTGATTGTAATTAGGATGTGACTCTTAGAAGCGAGTTAATGTGATTCCCACCTACGCTGGGAGGCAGATCAGGGGATGGGAATTCTGTGTCTAAAAGATCAAATCTGATCTTGCAACAGAAATTGGAGCAGGGAGTGAGATTTTGGGAGATAAAAGAACATGGAATTCAGAGCAACGATCAGACGGTTATGGAACGAAGGGAAAAACTCGCTCCAACTCTCTGTTTTGCATTAACCATGATTAAAAAGAGAGGGTTTTAATCTCCATTTAATGACCTCTTATGCCGAGACATAACAAGCCGTGTAACTGATACTCACGTACCCCAGTCTATTTGTTTTGTTTAGTCCAAGGCCAAATATACGTTATTGCGGCTACAGACGCAGACATTCCTCTGTCGGCGTAGGGACCGGGCCCTAAGAATGTTGCCTATTTCCTCTTATTAAAGGCAGACTTGTCCTTAATGGGGGCACAGTACCTTTTTGAGGGGCCCCTTAGTTATATATATAGCTACAACTCCCGCCATCTGCAACCCCCTCGCCCCTGCTGGGGGTATTTATTTTTTTCTTAAATTAACCAGCCTGTCTCTTTTCTATAGGAAGCCTGTCCCAGATGTGCTTGCCAAGGGAAAGTGTGCCAGCGCTCTCGCTCAGCTTTAGTATTGAATATGTTAATATGACTGTAATGATTGCCAGTGTTTATATTCAGCTGAGCACTCTAATCCCAGCTAAGCACTGCACACGTTACCTGTCATGTCTCAGGCATCCCCGTTATACACAAATACTGTATATGGGCAGCCTGGGCTCCTACAGCTTCTCCTTTATCTGTAGCCTCTCCCCCTGATGGATCAGCCAAGGGAAGAACTTCAGAGGAATAATCATAGGGGGATACGAGAGCCTGACTTGGTGTAACAGTTGGACCCTTATCACAGGGAATTTTATTAGGAGTGAATTCATTGTGATCAGAATGTTATTATGAGCATGCTGTGGGTAGTGTGAGTGCCAGCTCCTCCCAGCTCCAAGTGTAGTAAATTAGTCCTAGGATGGGAAAATATATTCTCCAACTCCCGGCATCTCACTCTAACATTCAGTCTGTGTGTCTCTCTCTCATCGTCTCTTATTCAGAGGACTCTCACCTCCCCTTCCACTGACTTGCATTAGAGCAGTAAGGGATAATGTACCCCCTATTGTAAATGATAAGGATATTAGAAGTCACTGAGGGGTTGTTCTGTGACCATATAAAGGCACAAGGCTGCAGGCTGAGTTATACAGGGAACTCTGAGTATCACTCATGTATTATAAGGGATAATGTACCCCCTACTGTAAATGATAAGGATATTAGAAGTCACTGAGGGGTTGTTCTGTGACCATATAAAGGCACAAGGCTGCAGGCTGAGTTATTCAGGGAACTCTGAGTATCACTCATGTATTATAAGGGATAATGTACCCCCTACTGTAAATGATAAGGATATTAGAAGTCACTGAGGGGTTGTTCTGTGACCATATAAAGGCACAAGGCTGCAGGCTGAGTTATACAGGGAACTCTGAGTATCACTCATGTATTATAAGGGATAATGTACCCCCTACTGTAAATGATAAGGATATTAGAAGTCACTGAGGGGTTGTTCTGTGACCATATAAAGACACAAGGCTGCAGGCTGAGTTATACAGGGAACTCTGAGTATCACTCATGTATTATAAGAGATAATGCACCCCCTACTCTAAATAATAAGGATATTAGAAGTCACTGAGGGGTTATTCTGTGACCATATAAAGACACAAGGCTGCAGGCTGAGTTATACAGGGAACTCTGAGTATCACTCATGTATTATAAGGGATAATGTACCCCCTACTGTAAATGATAAGGATATTAGAAGTAGGGATGCACCGAATCCAGTATTTAGCATATGCAAACTAGGGGTAGGGAAGGAAATCACGTGACTTTTTGTCACAAAACAAGGAACTAAAAATGTTTTTCCATATTTTATATGCAAATTAGGATTCGATACAGAAGTTTCATTGAGTCATGTGACCTCACTATGCACCATTTATAAGGATGTATTCTCAGGTTGTTCATGGCTATTGTGTATTTGATCATTTATAATTATTATACTAACTAATGTGATTTAACTCTTTCTGCCCCTTCCCCTGTGTGGGTGCCGTCCTTGGGTTGGATGAAGGGTCTGTGTATAAGGGGTCAGAGACGTGTGGGTGGGAGTGAAAGTGCTACAGTAAATGAGGGTGAGGGTGCTGCACAGGTGCAGGGGAAATCATATATTTAGAGCGGATAAGGAGTGAAGCAGTGCAGGTGTGATGACGCTGAGGATTAATGTTAAATGATTACATTTCAGGGCTGCGCTGACTGTGTGGCACCCCCTGGTTATAGAGTCTGGGCTTTGCTCACACAGAGGGGTCTTTACATTGCGAGTCTGACCCTGCGGAGCACATAACACCTCTCCTGTGCTGATCACACACAGACTCTATTCAGCTCATTCTGGCACTGGGAAACCTTATCACTGCTGCCCCTGACTGGCAAAGGGTGGGGGTCGATCATTGGCGCTCCGGAGCCAGGACACTGAGCCTCCATTGATGTGAGTTAGTGCAGGGACGTTACGATGGGTGGGTGAGTTCAGGTCAGTGGCCCGGGGCTGACCCAGCGGATACAAGTGGAGGCAGATTAAAGGGGCACAACAAACAACACTCTCTTGGCGGAATGAATGTGCCAGCCGATAAAAGGGCAGGTGACTGTTCCCCTCTTTGTGTTACCAGCAGTCACAACTGATATCCTTACTGAGTCAGTCGGGGTGCTCCTCCTGCTGCCTATGCTTGGCTTGTCTGCTTTCTGCTGAAGGATTCTCTGCCCCCAAACCAATGGGACAAAGTTTGGGACAATAGTTGGGAAGGCAGAAAAGTATTGGTTAGATTGCTTTTAACGCTTCAACTTTGTAAAGGCTTGGCAGGATTATATAGTTGATGGGTGGCGCTACCTAGTCACCTGATACTGTCTCATTACACAAAGCACCATCTGTACGGTTAGCAGGTGGTGTTACTTCATAGGTTGGCAAGTGGTGCTTCATCTATGGTTTGGAGGTGGTGCTTCCTCTATGGTTTGGAGGTGGTGCTTCCTCTATGGTTTGGAGGTGGTGCCTCCTCTATGGTTTGGAGGTGGTGCTTCCTCTATGGTTTGGAGGTGGTGCCTCCTCTATGGTTTGGAGGTGGTGCTTCCTCTATGGTTTGGAGGTGGTGCTTCCTCTATGGTTTGGAGGTGGTGCTTCCTCTATGGTTTGGAGGTGGTGCTTCCTCTATGGTTTGGAGGTGGTGCTTCCTCTATGGTTTGGAGGTGGTGCCTCCTCTATGGTTTGGAGGTGGTGCTTCCTCTATGGTTTGGAGGTGGTGCCTCCTCTATGGTTTGGAGGTGGTGCTTCCTCTATGGTTTGGAGGTGGTGCTTCCTCTATGGTTTGGAGGTGGTGCTTCCTCTATGGTTTGGAGGTGGTGCTTCCTCTATGGTTTGGAGGTGGTGCTTCCTCTATGGTTTGGAGGTGGTGCTTCCTCTATGGTTTGGAGGTGGTGCCTCCTCTATGGTTTGGAGGTGGTGCTTCCTCTATGGTGTGGAGGTGGTGCTTCCTCTATGGTTTGGAGGTGGTGCTTCCTCTATGGTTTGGAGGTGGTGCTTCCTCTATGGTTTGGAGGTGGTGCTTCTTCTATGGTTTGGAGGTGGTGCTTCCTCTATAGTTGGCTGGTGAAGCTTCATCTATGGTTGATAAGTGGTGCTTCATCTATGTTTGGCCGGTGATGCTTCCTCTATGATTTGCAGGTGGTGCTTCCCCTAAGGTAGGCAGGTGGTGCTTCCTTTATGGTTGGCAGGTGGTTCTTCCTCTATGGTTGTCAGGTTGTGCTTCCTCTATGGTTGGCAGGTGGTGCTTCCCTTAAGGTTGGCAGGTGGTGCTTCCCCTAAGGTTGGCATGTGGTCTTTCCTCTATGGTTGGCAGTTGATGATTCCCCTAAGATTGGCAGGTGATGCTTCCCTTAAGGTTGGCAGGTGGTGCTTCCCGTAAGGTTGGCATGTGGTGCTTCCCGTAAGGTTGGCATGTGGTGCTTCCTCTAAGGTTGGCAGGTGATGCTTCATCAATGGTTGGCAGGTGGTGGTTCCCCTAAGGTTAGCAGGTGATTCATTCCCTAAGGTTGGCAAGTGATTATTTTGCTATGGTTGAGAGGTGTTGCTTTCTCGAGTTGGGAGGCGATACTTCCTCTACAGGTGGCAGATGGTACTGTGTCTAAGGTTGGCAGCAGATACTACACATATGACTGGCAGCAGGTGGTATAGATTTCAGGGACTCCTACATACAAGGTTGGCAGATGGTACTTCCTATAAGTTGACAAAGTTCTCCTTGCCGCAGTAGCGATAGACATACATATTTCTACATATATATATGAATGCCGACATGAATAAACATTTAATTTAATGGCAGTTATTGTAGCTACTGACCATACAGGGGTGCAAGTGATCATTGGTTGGTCAGTGTTACGTTTCAGTTCATGTGAGACCCCAGGAGATCTTTATTATTCCTCTAATCTGGCTTGTTTGACCGTTAGTAAAAGAGTTTTCGGTAGGGGACAGAGCAGTAAATCCCCAGACAGTTTGTAGTTTGGGCAGTTGCGGATTTGTCTGAGAACATTATTGGACAGTTACCATCACTGTGAGTGGAGCGTGTGCCAAGGTGCTGGGCAGAGGAGCGCTGCGTGAGGGATCTATCTGGGCTCACTTCTTCCTGGCTCCAGCATATTCTTGTAGTTTTTCAGGAGCTCGGCAGAATGCTGCCAAATTCAGGCCAGGAAATGACCAGGTGCCAAGAGCTGCATGGGATTATGGGTAATGAAAGCACGGCGGGGCAGAACATATGTTTTTGATTCCTAATTATTTTTGGGGAAAAAAGGCCTCTTCCAAGGAATGAAGTTGTACAAACCCTGTCTGTTCAGCTCGAGAGAGGCCACTTTGGGGTGGATATTAAAGGAATATTTATTACACAGAAGTGGAATGTTTGTGTTAAATTGTGTTAACTCTCCTGTCTGAGATTCTGGCTATACCCATTGTAAGCAGCAGTCCTGTCCTGCTTTATGGCAGCTGAGATTCTAGCTATCTGTATAACAGAACATTCTGTCCCAGTGGCTGCACAGATCCTATCTGATCCCCATTGTAAGCAGCAGTCCTGTCCTGCTTTATGGCAGCTGAGATTCTAGCTATCTGTATAACAGAACATTCTGTCCCAGTGGCTGCACAGATCCTATCTGATCCCCATTGTAAGCAGCAGTCCTGTCCTGCTTTATGGCAGCTGAGATTCTAGCTATCTGTATAACAGAGCATTCTGTCCCAGTGGCTGCACAGATCCTATCTGATCCCCATTGTAAGCAGCAGTCCTGTCCTGCTTTATGGCAGCTGAGATTCTAGCTATCTGTATAACAGAACATTCTGTCCCAGTGGCTGCACAGATCAGTCTATCATGGGGCCTTATCTGTCTCTATGAACTGCCCCAATTCAGTTGCACCTGTGATTTGTGCTGTCACTGTCTGACCCAGTAACCCAATCTCTGTCTTCCCTCTGTCCCTGTCCCATTCCAATGTCTGAAACCTTAGCTGTGTATTTATCTGCCGTGTCCCTGGCATATGGTGCCCTCCTTACAGCTGCATGTAAAGACAGACTAATCCAAGTCTAAGTGGAAATTATTTTGGAACCTTCCACCAACCAGCGTTCTTGTGTGATTTTGTATGAATTGAACCCACTGACCGGAAATGTCTGCATAGAACTGTAGTGCCCATCTAGGCTCTATTTATAGGTCTTGTTCAGATTGGTCTTTGGATTCCCAGAATTCCATGGGGCCTTTTTTGTCTGCTGAAGTGAAGACTGAAAACAGCCACAGTGGAAAGAGGTGACTCCAAACTCAGAGTCTTGTTAGGGACATATTTGATCTTAAAAAAAAATTTGTTTGTAAATAACGGAAAATAAACACCAAGACACATTTAACATTAAATTCGCAAAGTCTTTATTAAGAAATAACTTACAGATACTTGCGCTCCTCTTCAGAAAAGGCAACAAGGCGACAATCGATTGTACGGCGCTCGATTTCTCCTCCCTGGCTATTTCCTATAGAAGGAGGAGAAATCGAGCGCCGCATGATGGATCGTCACCCTGTTGCCTTTTCTGAAGAGAAACGCAAGTATCGGTAAGTTATTTCTTAATAAAGACTTTGCGAATTTAAAGTTAAATATGTCTTGGTGGGTTTTTTTCATTATGTACAAACATTTTTTTTAAAAATGTTTTATGTTACTGGTTCTTTAACCCTTCTTGAACTAACTGGCATATGCAGGGGGCAGGAGATGGTACAGTCCATGCAGAGGTCCCTTGTCTAATCAGAATGGATCTTACCTGCCCCTTGTGCTTAAAGCACAACCAGTTGGGCAAATGAATGATTAATGAATGCATCCATGACTTTGATTGGCCCAAGTTTGGTCTATCTCTTATTCTACTGCTTTGATTGGCTGTAAGTTGACCAAACTCTGGGTGCTCTGATTGTATACAACATTTTAGGTTGGTTTATTCCTAAGAATTTTGAAATGATATGATTGGCTGCAGGTTGGTCTAGATCTCTGAATGCTCTGATGTTTTTAATGTGAGCGTTTTGATACTCTCATGAATCAAATCCCTATAGACTAATGGGTTCCACCCACCCAAATAGCTGCTCAGCGTTGGGACATTCCTTCTGTTCCATTATAATTTTACACACTGTAATCTTCATAACAATGGCCAAATAATAAAAGTCTGGTCTGGGTTTGTGCAGGCCTAGAATTAGTTTTAGCTAATATGTATTTCCACATGTCGGTGGGAGCTACCATATTGGTTCCCTTAGACAATTTAGTATGAGGGTCGATCTTCTTGTGCCGGGCTGGAACTAGGGGGAGACACAATCGGCACTTGCCTAGGGCACAAGGGTACCGGGACCCCCCCCCTCATTCAGAAGCGTGGGCTACTATGTTACTTACTATGTTACTTACTATGTTACTTACTATGTTACTATGTTACTTACTATGTTACTATGTTACTTACTATGTTACTTACTATATTACTATGCTACTTACTATATTACTATGTTACTTACTATGTTACTATGTTACTTACTATGTTACTATGTTACTTACTATGTTACTTACTATGTTACTTACTATGTTACTTACTATGTTACTATGTTACTTACTATGTTACTTACTATGTTACTATGTTACTTACTATGTTACTTACTATATTACTATGCTACTTACTATATTACTATGTTACTTACTATGTTACTATGTTACTTACTATGTTACTATGCTACTTACTATGTTACTTACTATGTTACTATGTTGGGCTGGTGTTGACAGGTGCTGTATGTGGGGGATGTAGGGCAGACAGGCCCCTCATTAATACTCTTTCTGGGGCAGATATGTACTATGTGTAATTACAAAGAGTGGGAGGCATCTGGCTGCTCACTGTATCCTCCCTTCTCAATGAGTTTGACCCCGGAGCAGTGTGTGTGTGTCACTGTCTGTGTGAGATGTGGCTCCGGGCCAGGGATCTTCATGTAGATTCCAGCAGACAGACCTCCTTCTGGCCTACAGACTGGCCCTGGGGAGAGATTCTCTCCACACTGCTAAGACTTTCCACTGTTACAACTTTCAGCATCCTTCCCATATACTAGTGCCATGTTCTATTAACTATATCAAATGGGCTGCCTCATACCTTTCCCCTGACAGCAGAAGGTGGGTGCAGGGAGTTGTTCTTCAACAACAACTGAAAGACTGCAGGTTAGACAACAGGGATATGAAGTGTTAATGTCTCCATCTTTTCCTACTCTGCACCCAGTATCCCTACACTTAACACTGTGGGGGCGTCCTGGGGTTCAGCTCTGATGCCTCAGCTCTCCCAGAATCCTTTGGGCTTTGATACATACAGGCAAGTGCAGAATAGGAAGAGATGGAGTGTATGTGAGCTCAGTGCCCCGGGACTGGAGAGCCCACTTCTAAATTCTCTAAGTGAGAAGTCATTGCTCCAGGCTTGTATGACTCAGCCTCCTGTCATTCTTTATTGTGTGAATGAGAAGCCCCCCCCTTCTCCCAATCTGTTAACCCCACAGCTGCCAGACGTACTCATCCTGCACACATGTAAGATTTTTATTTGTATTTTGCAATCAATGTGGGGGGCATTTAAAGGGCCAGGTCACCTTCATAATAAACTTCCCTGGTACTCTAGGGCAATCTGCAGATGGTCTTTGTTATTAGCGTTTTATATCAATCACATTATTAAAGGGGGAGACAGTTATGGAGTCAGTGACTCGAGTAGTGGGAGGGGCTAGATTCCTGATGGCAGCTTACAGGGAAACCAATGTACTGCACTAAATGACATGTACTGTTAAACACTCAGCCTGTTTAGTTGCATTTCCTATAGTAGCCCAGGTGAATGACTGCAGAACATTCCTTGGTGTCCCTTGCGGTAGAGCCGTATCCCAGTAATCCCGTCGGCTGAGTTTCGCGTGGAGCCTGCGGTAGGGAAGGTGTGAGTGATGAGCCGGGATCTGCCGGCGAATCACAGCCCTTCTGTATTCATGGCTTTAATGCTGTGGTCTCTCACAGCCTGACCCCCTTTTGTGGTTTGGGAAGCGGTCTCCAGTGGTTAATGAGTTTGTAGCACAAAACCACCAATGTGCCCCTCAGCAGCTTCAATAATCCCAGCACCCAAGTGTGAGTCACCCTCCTCTCTCTGTGCTACCAACAAAGGAGGCCGGGAGTTCTTGTAACCCACAAAATGACACTTTCCTTTGGGGAGGGTGAAGTTTAACCTGTGCGATCATACCCCGATACCCACTATTGCCCCCCTAGGGAGAGATTCTCTTTAGGGTCAGTATTGATTTTGGGAAATTCGGCCTGTGTGCCCTTACCCTAGAGCTCCACTGAGCAGACCATGTGGGACTATGGATAAAAGTTGGTTTTACTTGTCCTTTAACTGTTTAATATTGTCTCATTGTACAGGAGCAGGAATCACATCGTTGGCGTGTGCCTGCAGGAACCGGTGCAGCCCAATATGTGCTCCGTCAGGAAGTCGGAGTTCTGGAGCTCCTACCAGATGAACATCACAGAGGAAAACCCACTGGGGTCCAGTTTTCGGCTGCTGGATGTCACGGTGCAGTCTATAGGTGAGGAGAATCCCGGCAGTCTCGTGAGTGGACGCCCGTCTGTGGTTATGGTAGTGGTGTTGCACTTGCAGACCGGTAACACTCTGCTTGCTGAGGTTGCTGCGGGGGTGTAGTTCAACAACAACAACAACTGAGGTTCCACAGCTTAGTATAAATAATGGATCCCCACAAAGTCTGTTGCTGCTCAGCTCCCACCACAACAAAGAGAGTCGGGGATAGTGACACGGCTGATTCAGAACCTCTTGGCCCACGCAGGCCTTCCCTCTGACTGACACAATAATGACTGTATTGTTGCACACGCAGCTCCTGCTCTCTAGGGAAACATTCCCTCTCTATTGTATTACTGGAAATGATTCCCACCCACAAGCCGCTCTTATTTTCCCCTCATAGAGGCCAACAGACTGCGGCGCATGGTCCCCACACAATAATTCCCCCTTATGTAACATAAAAACTCAAATTACAAAAGCTCATTGCTTTCTCCGTGTCCTGGATTCTTCTCTGACTGTCAGTTCTCTCCCGACAGTTATTCCTGTTAAAGGAGAAGTTAACCCATACTGTAAGCATAGACCCCCTTCACAGGACCCCTCTAAACTGCCTTGCCAACCAGACTCCCCAAAACAACCTTGCTCCCCCATACCTCACAGATCCCTTGTTGCAATCAGCTAGAAGAGCTCTGGACCCTGTTCTTCATCATCATCATCATCATCATCACTATTTTACGATGGAAAATGTGCTGCAGAGCAGAAATCAGGGAAAGGGCAGAGCATGAGAGAGAGTCTCAATTCCCAGACTGAGAGCTTTTATGGCTACAGAATGTAATAACTGCTCATTTGTAAAATTGAACACAAATATTCTGCCCACGTATCACAGCTGGCACACTCTGTTCCATTCCTCTGTGGCACCGGAACTTGTTGCTGGGGAATAGTTTCAGGAATGCTGAGAATGTTCAGTGGGAGAGAAATGTATGTCTTGGATACGATCCCTGTTACACTGTGTCTGGCTCTCATCTTGGTCACACTGTATCCTAACTCTGATCACTGTCACATTGTATCCTAACTCTGATCACTGTCACATTGTATCCTAACTCTGATCACTGTCACATTGTATCCTAACTCCCATCATTGTCACATTGTATCCTAACTCTGATCACTGTCACATTGTATCCTAACTCTGATCACTGTCACATTGTATCCTAACTCCCATCATTGTCACATTGTATCCTAACTCTGATCACTGTCACATTGTATCCTAACTCTGATCACTGTCACATTGGATCCTAACTCCCATCACTGTCACATTGTATCCTAACTCTGATCACTGTCACATTGTATCCTAACTCTGATCACTGTCACATTGTATCCTAACTCTGATCACTGTCACATTGTATCCTAACTCCGATCACTGTCACATTGTATCCTAACTATGATCACTGTCACATTGTATCCTAACTCTGATCACTGTCACATTGGATCCTAACTCCCATCACTGTCACATTGTATCCTAACTCTGATCACTGTCACATTGTATCCTAACTCCCATCACTGTCACATTGTATCCTAACTCTGATCACTGTCACATTGTATCCTAACTCTGATCACTGTCACATTGTATCCTAACTCTGATCACTGTCACATTGTATCCTAACTCCGATCACTGTCACATTGTATCCTAACTCTGATCACTGTCACATTGTATCCTAACTCTGATCACTGTCACATTGTATCCTAACTCTGATCACTGTCACATTGTATCCTAACTCTGATCACTGTCACATTGTATCCTAACTCCGATCACTGTCACATTGTATCCTAACTCTGATCACTGTCACATTGTATCCTAACTCTGATCACTGTCACATTGTATCCTAACTCTGATCACTGTCACATTGTATCCTAACTCTGATCACTGTCACATTGTATCCTAACTCTGATCACTGTCACATTGTATCCTAACTCTGATCACTGTCACATTGTATCCTAACTCTGATCACTGTCACATTGTATCCTAACTCCCATCATTGTCACATTGTATCCTAACTCTGATCACTGTCACATTGGATCCTAACTCCCATCACTGTCACATTGTATCCTAACTCTGATCACTGTCACATTGTATCCTAACTCTGATCACTGTCACATTGTATCCTAACTCTGATCACTGTCACATTGTATCCTAACTCCGATCACTGTCACATTGTATCCTAACTATGATCACTGTCACATTGTATCCTAACTCTGATCACTGTCACATTGGATCCTAACTCTGATCACTGTCACATTGTATCCTAACTCTGATCACTGTCACATTGTATCCTAACTCCGATCACTGTCACATTGTATCCTAACTATGATCACTGTCACATTGTATCCTAACTCTGATCACTGTCACATTGGATCCTAACTCCCATCACTGTCACATTGTATCCTAACTCTGATCACTGTCACATTGTATCCTAACTCCCATCACTGTCACATTGTATCCTAACTCTGATCACTGTCACATTGTATCCTAACTCTGATCACTGTCACATTGTATCCTAACTCCGATCACTGTCACATTGTATCCTAACTCTGATCACTGTCACATTGTATCCTAACTCCGATCACTGTCACATTGTATCCTAACTCTGATCACTGTCACATTGTATCCTAACTCTGATCACTGTCACATTGTATCCTAACTCTGATCACTGTCACATTGTATCCTAACTCTGATCACTGTCACATTGTATCCTAACTCTGATCACTGTCACATTGTATCCTAACTCTGATCACTGTCACATTGTATCCTAACTCTGATCACTGTCACATTGTAAATGGATTTTTCATGCACATTCCATCATTTAGAAGACATAATTATTCAGGAACAATACTTCATCTTTCTATTACCTATTTATTTTTTTTATCTTTTCCATGCTTTTTGAATCCACTGAGCAAGGTTTCATTTTATACTAGGGCTTTTGTGCAAATGCTAAATTACAAATTGTACTGATCCTCTTGTATCTTTAATTTTGCTGTTGTTTTTGACTTGGAATCTGCTGTCGTTTAAAGTTCAATAGTATTTTGCCTTTTTAATGAAAAATCTCAATACATTTTTGAAATGATATTTAAATGGATATTGTCATCACATGATTTATATATGTATATAAATACATAGATATATATATAAACCGATATATATATATATATATAGATATATACATTATATATACATACATAAATAGATATACTGTGTATCAATTAGGTGGCCATACAATCAGGGCCGGAACTAGGGGTAGACAGAAGAGCCAGCTACCTCTGAAATTGTCTTCTGCCTACCCATAGTCCATTTGCACCCCTCAATCTTAATCCACTTCCTTCCCTCTCTCACCCACCCCTCCGTTGTTCTCCCCTACCTCCTTTGACCCTCCCCTCCATCACTCTTCCTTCCCTCACTCTGCTCCCAGCCATCGCTCTCCCCTCTGTCGCTCACCCCTCCTCCTCCGTCATGCTCCCCTCCATTGCTCTCCCCGCTGTCTCTCTCCCCTCCATCGCTCACCCCTCCCCTCCGTCGCTCACCCCTCCCCTCCGTCACTCTCCCTCCCCTCCATCGCTCACCCCTCCCCTCCGTCGCTCACCCCTCCCCTCCGTCGCTCTCCCTCCCCTCCGTCGCTCACCCCTCCCCTCCGTCGCTCTCCCTCCCCTCTGTTGCTCACCCCTCCCCTCCGTCACTCTCCCTCCCCTCCATCGCTCACCCCTCCCCTCCGTCGCTCACCCTTCCCCTCCGTTGCTCTCCCTCCCCTCCATCGCTCACCCCTCCCCTCCGTCGCTCTCCCTCCCCTCCGTTGCTCACCCCTCCCCTCCGTCGCTCTCCCTCCCCTCCGTCGTTCTCCCCTTTGTCGCTCTCTCTCCCCTCTGTTGCTCTCCCTTCTGTCGCTTTCCCCACCCCTCTGTCGTTCTCCCCTCTGACACTCTCTCCTCCTCTCTGTCGCTTTCCCTTTCGTCCCCTCCGGCTGGGTTGCCTTGGGTGCCCAGCTGGCCTGGCCCGGCCCTGCATACAATATACAATACAATAAAGTTGTTGCTTGTTACATTGTATCTTACGCATCACTTCCAGTAACTCATCACTTCCAGTATCTCACACTGCGTCAGCTGCTTACGCTTGCGTTTCGCCGCATCCTGGTTTCAGCTTGGATCCCCGGTGTTGTTCTTGGCCAGTCCCTGTTATCAGCTTTGGGGTTTCTCTGATGTTATAGGATGTGATGGAACCAAAGCACCTCATTGTTACCCATATTGTTGTGGGGTGAGGGAGGTTTATGCAGTTTCTTTCTTTCTGGGAAAGTATATAAGTTTGGTTTATTTGCCCTTTAATTTCAGTATTTCTGTTTTGCCACTAATATGTCATTGGTGTTATATCCCAGTGAAACCGGATCCTCCAGAGAATCTATTGTTGGAACCAGTCCCATTCGCTCCCAGGAGGCTTCGTGTCAGTTGGGATTATCCTTCCACTTGGACCAAAGAGCCTCATTTCCAGCTCAAGTTCCGTGTCCAATACCGACCTGTGCAGCATCACCTGTGGACTGAGGTGAGTCACATGATCCTGGAGGCGGAGCCTGTGCTGCTCTCTTTCCCATGGTCAGGCAGGAAGGACAATGTGTCCATAACGCAGGACAGAAGTAGTGAGAGTAATGGGAAACACAAAATACAGTCGTCCCCCATACAAGTATAGGAAGTAAATGAGTCCCCCCCAGACAGCCCCACTTTGCTTCAGCCTGAGAATCACATTCACATTATCCTGCTAAAGGCAACAATTACTGATTACTGGCCTGGGAATGGGGGATTTCGTGTTGTGGCAAGTTGCCCTTTGTGCTTCCCTTGTGAAAATGAAAGTCTTGCAGGAACATATTGTGTTGCTTGTTATTTATTTCATCTGGATATTGTTGTATCTCTGGATCTGGCCCATTCTCTGGGTCTCTATTCATTCTCTATTATGAAATGCTGGGGCGCCCCCTTGTGTTTAGATGCGACATTAATCATACCACTTACTGTATCTTCTCTCTGTACAGACTATGAGCAAACTTAGGGACTGTTCCTGCTGAATTGTGCTTAGTACAGGGGAATACCTACCGTATATACTCGCGTATAAGCCGAGATTTTCAGCACCCAAAATGTGCTTGAAAATCCTACCTCGGCTTATACGCGGGTCATACGTCCTTTTTCAACTCAGACCGAGCAGGGCTTTCCCGGGGTCGCTGTCACAGCGCTTGGTGCAGGTTCCGTATCCGGAATCTTCCTCCTGCATCGCCGCTCCGCCCTCTCACCGCTCGCGAAACGCACACATCCCGACATCCGGCAGCCACACCGGAAACTGCGCGGGGCATGACGGGAAAGTCCGGGCGCTGCTGGGAAATATAGTTTAAGGCCCGGATGAGATACTCCCAGGCCGACATGGCGCCACTTTCACTCGCTGCCTCTCTCTGTTCTTTTGTCTCTCCCTGAGCGGAAATGACGCGCACTGCTGCTGGGAGATGTAGTTTTTATTGCGCAGTGACCGCAGAGCAGTCGTGCCATGGTGTTAACGGGCAGTGTGGACGTGCCAGAGCAGGACCATCAGCGGTAATTATTTTCCCAGGTAGGGGGGTCAGCTTCAGCCCATATAACTGTTGGGGTCTGGGGGCCGTAATGGGACTGCTAATCTATTTGCTGTGCCTGCCACTTTTTATGTAGAGGGACATAAACTTTTGGCTGTGGGGCAGGTGTCCTGCCTTTCATCCATGTTATAGCAGCCACGTTAGATGCAAAGTAATAGCTTTCTGCTCTTCTGTCTGTCAGAACAGCTACAGGGGACCATGTCAGAACAGATGTGTACCACCCTCTGCCCTCCCTTCCATTCTGGCTGCTAGGCTTATACGCGAGTCAATAAGTTTTTCTGGTTTTCATAGGTAAAATTAGGTACCTCGGCTTATACGCGGGTCGGCTTATACACGAGTATGCTGCCATAGTTTTATGGGATCTCTCTGTACAGACTATAAGCAAACTTAGGGGCTGTTCCTGCTGAATTGTGCTTAGTACAGAGGAATACCTATGCTGCCATAGTTTTATGGGATCTCTCTGTACAGACTATGAGCAAAATTAGGGGACTGTTCCTGCTGAATTGTGCTTAGTACAGGGAATACCTATGCTGCCATAGTTTTATGGGATCTCTCTGTACAGACTATGAGCAAACTTAGGGACTGTTCCTGCTGAATTGTGCTTAGTACAGGGGAATGTACAAAATAGGGGTGTGGAAGCACTCTAAAGGCTAAGTAATAGTATATTTAAGTATAATGGAAGTGCTAGTTTTAATGCACATTCCCTGGGCCCCTGTCTCAAAAGTAAGTTTACAAAACAGGGGTTTTTAGTTACAAAGTTATGATCATAAAGTTGAAAAGCCACCATACCACGTCAAGGTCTGTTGAACCTTGGTTTCAGTGAAAAGGATCTATCCTCCCCCGCCAGTATGCGGCTTTTAAGGGAGAGGAATTGTCCAACCAACGCCCATTTTAGGGCCCCATTAGTTTAAGGGGGGGTATGGGGTGCTATTAAAAAAACTGACGGGGGAGGATAGATCCTTTTCACTGAAACCAAGGTTCAACAGACACTGATTACACTGAATGCTACTATGCAGTAAGACTTTTTATACTATGGCCAAAAGGCAAACAAGTTAGGGACCGCCATGTGGGGTTTACCTTGACGTGGTATGGTGGCTTTTCAACTTTATGATCATAACTTTGTAACTAAAAACCCCTGTTTTGTAAACTTACTTTTGAGACAGGGGTCCAGGGAATGTGCATTAAAACTAGCACTTCCATTATACTTAAATATACTATTACTTAGCCTTTAGAGTGCTTCCACACCCTTTTTTGTACAGTGTACAGGGGATACCTATGCTGCCATAGTTTTATGGGATCTCTCTGTACAGACTATGAACAAACTTAGGGACTGTTCCTGCTGAATTGTGCTTAGTACAGGGAATACCTAGGCTGCCATAGTTTTATGGGATCTCTCTGTACAGACTATGAACAAACTTAGGGGCTGTTCCTGCTGAATTGTGCTTAGTACAGGGAATACCTATGCTGCCATAGTTTTATGGGATCTCTCTGTACAGACTATGAACAAACTTAGGGACTGTTCCTGCTGAATTGTGCTTAGTACAGGGAATACCTAGGCTGCCATAGTTTTATGGGATGTCTCTGTACAGACTATGAGCAAACTTAGGGACTGTTCCTGCTGAATTGTGCTTAGTACAGTGAATACCCATGCTGCCATAGTTTTATGGGATCTCTCTGTACAGACTATGAACAAACTTAGGGACTGTTCCTGCTGAATTGTGCTTAGTACAGGGGAATACCTATGCTGCCATAGTTTTATGGGATCTCTCTGTACAGACTATGAACAAACTTAGGGACTGTTCCTGCTGAATTGTGCTTAGTACAGGGAATACCTATGCTGCCATAGTTTTATGGGATCTCTCTGTACAGACTATGAACAAACTTAGGGACTGTTCCTGCTGAATTGTGCTTAGTACAGGGAATACCTAGGCTGCCATAGTTTTATGGGATGTCTCTGTACATACTGTGAGCAAACTTAGGGGCTGTTCCTGCTGAATTGTGCTTAGTACAGGGAATACCTATGCTGCCATAGTTTTATGGGATCTCTCTGTACAGACTATGAGCAAACTTAGGGGCTGTTCCTGCTGAATTGTGCTTAGTACAGGGGAATACATATACTGCCATAGTTTTATGGGATCTCTGTGTACAGACTATGAGCTGTTCCTGCTGAATTGTCCATTGTTGTTTGTTTGTAATGAAAACATTATTTCCACTGAATCAGATTGCGTGGTTGCAATACTCTGACCTGTCCCCATTTATTTAGGTGGAAACCGCCAACCTCTCTGACATCATAACAGACGCATTTGCGGGAATGGAACATGTGGTTCAGGTTAGCGCCAAGGATTTCCTGGACGCCGGCAACTGGAGCGACTGGAGTGTGGAAGTGAGAGCCACGCCATGGACCAGTAAGTGTTTTTTATCCAAAAGTTAAACGTGGTGGGTGTGACCAAAGCACTGCATCATGGGAATGTTATTTATTGCAGCGAAAGGAGTGCGTCCTGCAGTGCATTATGGGATATACCCCCTACTTATTATATACTGTCTCCAGATGGGAACCCACGTGCCTTTAACAGGAAGGGGAGGCATGGATATGAAATAGTGGTGAATGATATCCTTTATTTAGGTGCCCACCTTCCCTGGGAAGCTGTTCCCTGTACTCACTGCCCTTTTACTGAGTCACAGAGAATCATCTGACTGTTATTTGTTCTGCAGGGGAAATAGACAGCACCACCCCGACCAGTGAGGAAACCCCGACTGATGTGCACAGTCCTGACGTTGTGGATCCATTCGGTGAGTAGTTGGTACCCATGATCCTCAGTGATAGTTTACTAACAGGGAGCTTAGTATCGCCCAATTCGATTTTTACTGTTATTTTCTAGGCTGGGTTGCTATGGATAACGATGTTAGTTAGGGCCCCGGGGTCTCAATCCGTGTTAACTTGTTCTGTCCCCCCGCAGATGTGCACAGCGACCCCCTGGAGAAAGTCGCCATCTTGATCTCTCTGGGAATCTTTGCATTTGTGGTCCTGGCGCTGGTCCTGATTATGGGGGTACTCATCTGGTAAGTTCTGCAGCTCTGGGGGGCTACAAACAGTCGTATGGTAGACCAGCAGTGCAGAATATGTATAAGGTGGGAAGGGTGCAGGATCTAATCATGTGACACATTGTAACTCCCTCTCACCTGCGCCCTCTAGTGGAGAAGTGTTACATCCACACTCATCTATTAACTCTTTGTAGGGTGAAAGTGCGGAAGAAGGGAATGGAGAACGGCATGAAACCAGACTTCCTATCTGTCATTCACATGAAGGCTTTACCCAGTAAGTATTATGGGCTGTACACCAGTTTGGCCTGGCAATGAGAGGTCCATCTGTTTCAGCCATGGAGCTGGGAGTTGCAGTTCTGCCATTGGCCACATGTATTTGATTTACTGCATTGTCTCTATTCTGGGACACAGACTCTGGACCTGCCTGACGTGTGGATAGGGCTAAGCCCACAAGCAGGAAGCTGTGCTGGAAGACTGATCAAGGTAGTGGGGAGCACAGCAGCCTCATTTATTTAGGCATTCAGTCAAACAGGCGTTCAGTCTACCAATCACTAGCTCAGTCTATTGCCTCTGTTTCCTGCTTGTGATCTGAACCCCAACCACTCACTGTTCAGATAGGTCACATGATCATCTCAGAATGGTTAGTGATGCTTCATTCACTGCCACCTTGTGGCAGACAGGGGCACTGCAGCTCTGCCCGGTACTGAGAGGCTTGGGTGGCAGTAGAGCTTTGGGGCACACCAGGGGCATCTGTATTCAGCACCAGATAAGTAATGGTTAAGTAATGGATAAGTAATGGATAAGTAATGGATAAGTAATGGGCTGTTTGTAACTATACCAGTTGTTGAGAGTCACATCAGTTACCTTAATTTGTGGCTGGGGCTGTTAAATAAAGTCATGGGGTTATTAACAATCCCCCCAATCCCATGTTGTCCTGCAGGGTTAGGGGCTTATGGTTAATTATTGGGGTGAATATCTGCCTGACCCCAAATACCATCTCTTCTACCTCAATACATAGAGAGAAGTCATATATAACAAAGTATTGCTCTCACTTGACTGTCGCTTGCCATGGCCGGGGTTGAGCCCACAAGCTGAGCAATTAACTGTTCTTTTAATGTCTCATCACAGAGGTGCAGATTTTATAGCAACCCTTCGTACCCCAAGATGTGAGACACCCAGGAACCAGTCGCCGGACCCCTCAGTTACTTCATTTCCCGTTGGGCTGAGCAGGGGACAAGTGGCCGGTGTTTATGAGGAAGACTCCTTTAGCTCCGTGCTTCATCCTCCAGGGAAGAAACCAGCGATTTGATTGTCCCCCTTCAGTGTTTCTATAGGGTAACATCATAGCAACGGGCCACCTGTCCATATCCACTTCTTGTGCTGTGAGTCGGCTCCACAGACTGGTGATTGCTGCTACTCCATAGATCTATTGACCTCTTGTGTTTATATATGTTGTGTATATATGTGTGTGTGTGTGTTAGAGACCCGGCACTGTCCCACCCAGACTGCATCTCTTACACCAATCCTGGATCTGCTCCTGTTGGGTTCATCCTTCTGATAAAGGACCATTGTTACGTCTTTTCTGAAAGACTGTCTCCATGGTTACGGACTGTTACATCAATCAGTTTTTAAAGCTATGTACCCCCGGGTACCTGTCTCTGCCAGTACATGTGGGCGATATTCGGGGACGCCAGTGCCCAGGTTCCGTTGCGCCTTCACGTTAAATCTGCGGTTCTCAACTTTATTACTGATCCAATTTATCTCTCCTTTTCTATGTAAATAACGACTTTCTGGGCATTCCGACACCAGCACCGACTTTTGCCGAACGTTGAAATTCGTGGATGAAGGATTTAAAGCACAAGTGACTTTATTGTACAGGTGCAGCCGCCATATTCCTGCCTACAGAACCGATCCAAAGAGAGAGAGAGAGAGAGAGAGTGGTACCAAGTGTACTGAATGGGCTCAGTCATTGTGTTGTGAGTGAGATCCGTGTGGGCACATTATGGGCACAGTGTTACTACCTGCTCACCAGCACTCGGGCAGTACTTGGGCAAAACCACATTCCTGCAATACCTTCACTGGTCTGTTTATCTTCTGCATCGTTGTTTTAGGAGTCAGAACCAGCAGTGCAGAGAATAGAAAGGGATACATGCAATGAATGTATCTTGGGGAAATCGCTTGATTGTCTCTCTTGGGACAGGAGACCCCTCTCATCTCTCGGGACTTGTATTGTGCCCCCGGGGAGTCAATTTATTCTCCCAGAGAGACGGGTTTACTTGCCCCTGTGCTCACAGTAATGAAATGGGATCAGTAACGACATGTAACTCCCTCTCCTGCATGGTTTGGAAGGTGCTGGGAGTGATGCAGGTCCCGCATGGTTTGGAAGGTGCTGGGAGTGATGCAGGTCCCGCATGGTTTGGAAGGTGCTGGGAGTGATGCAGGTCCCGCATGGTTTGGAAGGTGCTGGGAGTGATGCAGGTCCCGCATGGTTTGGAAGGCTGCTGGGAGTGGCGCAGGTTTGCCTTATAATCTCTACAGAGCCTGGCCGCCTGCAACCCAGGGCACCATATCTACCCCTAGATCTGTCTGCAACTCATAAGCTAAGGCTTCTAGTCCAGCCATGTGTCTGGCTGGGAGTTGTACATACGGCAGTTATTATAGAACGTGTCAGACTCCTTGAGTCGTTGTCATGACAAATGAGAAACTGGTGGATGATTCGCTGACCAGAACTAAACAATAATGCTTTAGAATGACTGTTCTGCAACTGCCACTCACACTACAACTCCCAGCATCCCCCCCCCCGGCATCCTTTAGTACGTTCTTTAATTAATGGCATATATACTGTAGTGTTGCTATGGAGATATTATATGTAACGGATTATTGTACATTGTTCTGCAATTGCTTTATTTGGGTACCCCCCCCCCACACACATTAGTAAATACCGTGTTTCTTTGTACAGAGATATCTCCCCTTTCCCTGGGTTGTGGGGGTTATCTTTGGGGGTACAAGTAGCACAATTTCGCTTTTATTGCCATTTCTTAGCAAGTTGTTATGGGAGTGGCGCTCTGATGCCCAGAAATACCGAATTGGGGCTAAATGTGTTGATTTTTATCTTTCCATGGAATATACTGTTCCTAATAGAGAATAGGGAGGAGGCATTAAATAGGGGAAATTGTAGCACGTAGATAAAAATAACATCTTCTGTTTACTTACCCTTTAACTAACAGTACTGGGTGAGGGCAGACGTGAGGTGGGCGCAGGGATTCCCTGTCGGCAAAGTTCGACAAGAGATTTGCAGCTCCCGCCAGGGCTGGAACTAGGGGTCGGCAGAAGAGGCGCCTGATTAGGGAGCAATGATAGGGGGGGGCAGGGCAGGTACCTGTTAGAGGGTCTTCTACCCCTAGTCTGTTCACTACCCTCCCCTCGGCTGCTCTCCTCTCCACTGCTCACCCCTGTGTCACCCTGGTGGGGAGAGAGGAGGCGGTTGGGTTGCTTAGGGTGCCTGTTGGCTTGGCCCGGCCCTGGCTCCCATTCATACATATAAATATAAATATACAGTATATGTGCAACGCAGCAGCCTGTTCTGAGTGTGACCAGTGTTCTCTTCATCTGCTGCATTATATAAAGGAACATAAACAGAAGTGTTAACTTACCCTTTACTTACTACATATCACTGTTACTGTGGACTTACTCTGAGTGTAAAAAAAAAAAAAACAGTAATTAAAAAGGGAAGAGCGGAGAGAATGTTGTAGAAGATTTGGGTGCCAGGTGGGGTGCACTAGTGATTCAAGGATAAGTAAACCTTTAAAACAAGTAAATGTAAAATTGATGAGGGGTCTATTCTAAGCACTTTTGCAATGTACATTCATTATTTATTTATTTTTAATTCCAAGATATTAAGGGATACATGTACTGTTAATATGAATGAATTGTGTTACAACAGCGCCACCTGCTGGTCAGTTTCCCACCAGTCTGACCAGCAAGTAGTCAAGGAAGTTGTCAGGAGAAAGAAAGAGGCTGATGTTCTTCTGCTTAGGAATAAAATTAGAAACCTTTCTCACATCTTTCCTAAGCAGAAGAACATCAGCCTCTTTCTTTCTCCTGACAACTTCCTTGACTACTTGCTGGTCAGACTGATGGGAAACTGACCAGCAGGTGGCACTGTTGTAACACAATTCATTCATATTAACAGCACATGTATCCCTTAATATCTTGGAATTAAAAATAAATAAATAATGAATGTACATTACAAAAGTGCTTAGAACAGACCCCTCATCAATTTTACATTCACTTGTTTTAAAGGTTTACTTATCCTTTCAGGGGAAGTGAGTTGATTTGCTGCTGCCATCTAGTGGAAGACATCACCCTGGCGCTTTCCATTGAGTAACAATGAGCCGTGACAAATTCCCTCTCTTCTCCACTAGATGGCGCCTTAAGATGAGTCTTATACAGGCGCGGAACCCAGAGCAGAGAGGCTTCCCCTTCCCTATCACTTTTATTAATGGACACAAAGGGACGGAGCTTGGATTGTTTGATTGGCCGAGGGTGAATAAATATTAATCGCATGCCGCCAGCCCTTGTCGCTGAGAAGAGAATGTACATTATAGATATATTTGTATATGGAAATCTGGGCAGCATCTGTCCTTATTATTGTGTTTTATTTTCATATGTGTGTGTGTGTGTTTGTGTAGTCTATACATGTATGTCCCTCTCCTTGTCACTATATTCCACGGGTGATTGGTCAGTGCCATTGAGATTGTCCCTCTAGAGATGATGATGATGATGATGAGGGTGGGCTGTAGGGCAGGAGACAGGGGGTCTTTACCCAGGGCCCCAGCAACAGTCGCTCTTTGGGGGTAAAATGTAGGGAAAAGAATAAAGCTCTACTATATGGACCATACCAAGCATATTGCTCTATGGGGATGTCTGGGGACAGACAAACCTAAACACGGGGTGGGGGGGGGGGGGTTGGTTATGGCTGAATTATTTACTAACATATAACCCTAAAAGCCCTAAACTTGGAAAGCAGTAAAAATATTCTAATGAGCTCCCCCTCCTGGAGTCATCGTGGAATGGTTTAGTCTAGAGAATAGGCCAGAATATTGGAAAGAACCAAAAGAGGTGAATTAAAAAAGGAGATCATTTGTTTCAGGTCTAGTAACCCATAGCAACCCATAGGACCAGTTCTGTTACTATATTCCTCCCCTTTTTAAGGTGGTGAAAAGCTAAATTAACTAGGGATGCACCAAATCCACTATTTTGGATTCAGCCAAACGCCCGAATCCTTCGCGAAAGAGTTGGCCGAATACCGAACCGAATCAAATCCTAATTTGCATATGCAAATTAGGGGTGGGAAGGGGAAAACATTTTTTACACGATTTCCCTCCCGTCCCTAATTTGCATATGCAAATTCGGATTTGGTTCGGCCATAGTGGTTAATCTGATGTGTTCCTAAAAAGTGGTTTTCATTCCTGGTTTGATTATAACGGTTTAAGAATCTCACATAAATTCACTGAGCGTAATTAGGTTGTTGGTTTTGGTTTCATTTCCTTGTTTGTAATCTAGTAAATTGTTTAGGTCACCAATTAAAATCGATATTTTCTTTCTGTGCATTTAGCCACAACAAGTTGTATCGCCGTGCCTCATTGTGTAACTTTGTTTGAAATCCTGCTTGTTTAATATGAAAAACAATAAAAACATTTAAAGATAAGGATTCGGCCGAATCCTGCTGGAAAAAGGCTGAATTCTGGCCAAATCTTGAACCGAAACCTGGATTCAGTGCATCCCTAAAATCAACCTTTAGTTTCGGTTGCTGGGACAAAGAAGCTTAGCAACCTTGGAGCTTTCGACGTTTAAGAGAGGTAAAATATCAAACAAATATAAAATATGAATAAAAGCCAATGTCCAATAAGTCTGGGAAGAAAAAGTGATGGAAATTCAGATAAGGTTGAGCTGCAGTGTCTCTAACTGGTCAGAAATGCTGGGAATTGTAGTTCAGTTGCTCGTGGCAGCGTGTGCATTAAACTATAAACCATTTCTCTTTCTCACATTGACTTTATAGTTTAAGGAATATTTCCCACGGCTCTTCTTCTAGGTGTTTGTGTTACAGCTAAGGGTGCCGGGAGTCGGAACTCCCATCAGCTCGAGGAGGAGGAGGAGCTTGACAAGGCAAAGAATGTTTCATGTTCCCTCCCCTTTCTTTGGACTATTCCACAGTGTGAATGATGAGATGTGTATATCCTGCAGTCGCTTTCACCGGCCTCTCTGTGTATATAATATATATATATTCCTGCACAACTGACACATATTGCCTTTTTTGGAGAAAAATAAAACCCCAGTTGGTAAATAATGAGCCGTCGCGTGTCTGAAAACTTTGTTCCATTGGTATCAAGTTCCAGATCTTCCCACTATAACGTGGGGAGTTAAAGGGACACTATTGGGGTTATGTAATAAATGGAACTAAGTTTTCCCAGGGACAGGAACCCATAGCAACCAATCAGCAGGTAGAATTTACTAGTCACCTGTTTAAATGCAAGCATTTTATTGGTTGCCATGAGTTACTGCTCCTAGGCAATCTTAGTGTCATATATGGGGAATATATAGTCTTATATAGTGTAGATAAAAAAATAGATAGTTCTACCTATACACTCCTGTCTAGATATATATATACACAGTATTTATACACCAGTATCTATACTAATTGTAGAGTTTAGTATCACAATAGCCTCAGGTAATTTGCTTGTCTAAGAAACCCTACAAGTCCCTCTATATAAAGAGGCAAAATGATGTTTTTATCCATTTTTATGCAAGACATCACTTTGCTTTAGTGACCCTGCCTAGAGTTGCACAGTCTGTTATCCACAAACACCCCCAACTCTTTCTTAAAGGGCTGGGTCACCTTTAAATTAACTTTTATATGTTATAGAATGGCTAATTCTAAGTGATTTTCAATTGTTTTTCATTATTTATAGTTTTTGAATTATTTGCCTTTGTCTTCTGACTCTTTCCAGCTTTCAAATTAGGGTCACTGACCCCATCTAAAAAAAACAAATGCTCCGTAAGGCTACAAATGTATTGTTATTGTATATTTTTATTCCTAATCTTTCTATTCAGGCCTCTCCTATTCATATTCCAGTCTCTTATTCAAATCAATGCACGGTTGCTAGGGGAATTTGCAGCATAGCAACCAGATGGCTGAAATTGCAAACTATAGAGCCACTGAATAAAAAGCTAAATAACTCAAAAACCAGAAATAATAAACAATGAAAAACAATTGTCAGAATATCCCTCTCTACACCATAGTAACCGTTAATTCAAAGGTAAAAAACACTTTTTTTCATACCAACCTCAACTCCAACACTTCTATCCAACCATAAAGGTTTTGCTTTCTGACGACGTTGCTTGCTAACAAGGGGAATATACTTACATATATTTGTTAAAGGGATACTGTAATGGGAAAAAACATTTTTTTCAAAATGAATCAGTTAATAGTGCTGCTCCAGAAGAATTCTGCACTGAAATCCATTTCTCAAAAGAGCAAACAGATTTTTTTATATTCAATTTTGAAATCTGACATGGGGCTAGACATATTGTCTATTTCCCAGCTGTCCCAATCATGTGACTTGTGCTCTGATAAACTTCATTCACTCTTTACTGCTGTACTGCAAGTTGGAGTGATATCACCCCCTCCCTTTCCTCCCCAGCAGCCAAACAACAGAACAATGGGAAGGTAACCAGATAGCAGCTCCCTAACACAAGATAACAGCTGCCTGGTAGATCTAAGAACAGCACTCAATAGTAAAATCCAGGTCCCACTGAGACACATTCATATAAAGTCAAGGGTAAAGTGCCACACTCACACAACTCACTGTTTGTAGCCTCGGGTGCACGCTGAACTCCTCTCTGCACAGGTTCTCTACACGTGGATAAACAATTGCAGCAGCACTCCGATATGTGAAAAACTTTTTATTCGTGCAACAACGGCAACGTTTCGGACTATTCCAGTCCTTTATCAAGCCCATAAAGGACTGGAATAGTCCGAAACGTTGCCGTTGTTGCACGAATAAAAAGTTTTTCACATATCGGAGTGCTGCTGCAATTGTTTATCCACTGAGACACATTCAGTTACATTGAGTAGGAGAAACAACAGCCTGCCAGAAAGCATTTCTCTCCTAAAGTGCAGGCTTAAGTCACATGACCAGGGGCTGCTGGGAAATTGACAAAATGTCTATCCCCATGTCAGATTTCAAAATTGAATATAAAAAAATCCGTTTTGAGAAATGGATTTCAGTGCAGAATTCTGCTGGAGTAGCACTAACTGGTGTGTTTTGAAAAAAAACATGTTTTCTGATGACAGGATCCCTTTAAAGGGTACGAAAACCTTTAAAATAAGTGTATGTAAAATTGATGAGGGGGTTATTCTAAGCACTTTCGCAATGTAAATTTATTATTTATTTATTTTTAATTCCAAGATATTAAGGGATACATGTACTGTTAATATGAATGAATTGTGTTACAACAACGCCACCTGCTGGTCAGTTTCCCACCAGTCTGACCAGCAAGTAGTCAAGGAAGTTGTCAGGAGAAAGAAAGAGGCTGATGTTCTTCTGCTTAGGAAAGATGTTGGAAAGGTTTCTAATTTTATTCCTAAGCAGAAGAACATCAGCCTCTTTCTTTCTCCTGACAACTTCCTTGACTACTTGCTGGTCAGACTGGTGGGAAACTGACCAGCAGGTGGCGCTGTTGTAACACAATTCATTCATATTAACAATACATGTATCTCTTAATATCTTGGAATGAAAAATAAATAATGAATGTACGGTGCAAAAGTGCTTAGAATAGCCCCCTCATCAATTTTACCTTCACTTATTTTAAAGGTTTACTTACCCTTTACGTAACATTTTAAAGACACATTTGCTCATTTCTTTAATTTTGCCCTTTAATAAATTAAATAACGAAATCTCAAAGTAGACCATGTTATGATCACTATTCCCTAAATGCCCCCCATGCAAATTCTAGAGATGTTTGCTATTATTATTATTATTATTATTATTATTCATTACCAGTTCCAAGTAACTTCCTGAACTGCCTATAATAAAAAGTTGGCATTTAGCAGATCTACAAACCTGTTGACTTTTCTAAATTGGCTTTCCCTTTACTCTGGATAATGAAGGCAGATTGAGACCATGGCAAGTCTATGCAGGTGCTGAGGCTGCTCATACAGCCCATTTGGAACAGAGCAAGTACCACCAGTAGTAACTCACCCCCTGTATGTAATCTCCATGACTAATAGATATTCAGATGGGAAATGAGGGTATGTCCCTTTAATTGCACTTAATCACATATAAGCATTGCATTAGTAAATATACTTTCAATCAGCAATAAAGACCCAACTGCAAGTTGCTTTCAGGTGCCTGACTGTCTTCAACTATGTGAAACTTTATGGTGAACCCTGAAGCCCCACGTAACTTGGGTAAAGTATTAAAGATGCAAATAACCCATAGCGACCAATCAGCAGAACAACACTTGTTACCAGGTGACAGGCTGCTGTGGGTTTCTAGGTCTGTCGCAACTGTCATCCCATTAGGAAATAAAGTAACACCATGAGCTTGTGACAGTGAGATCTTTCTACATCATCATCATTGTCTTCTACTCTCATCAGATACGAGACACAAAGCAAAGGCAAAGTAAATTACTTTACGCTATTTGATTGCCTGTTTGATAATCCGCAAACAAATATTATATGACTGCAGCTCCTGAATAACACTTTATAGTTGGGATATTAGTCAGACGCTGGGATTATGTGAAGCTCTCACAGCATTTTTTTTGGGATGTCGTTTCTTCATCCATTTTTGTAGACTTCTGTTCTTGGGATCCATACAGATCTTTTTATTGTTAACTTGGAGCCTGCAGAGAACAGAACATGATCAGTTATTGCAGCCGACAGTTTCTCTCTGGGTCACATTCACTGTAACTGGGAAGGGAGTGTGACTGTGAGACAACAGGTATAGTAGGGAGAGATGGTGCCTATAGTAACAGTGGATAGTCTCTGGGAAGGGAGTGTGACTGTGGGATAGCAGGTATAGTAGGGAGAGATGGTGCCTATAGTAACAGTGGATAGTCTCTGGGAAGGGAGTGTGACTGTGGGATAGCAGGTATAGTAGGGAGAGATGTGCCTATAGTAACAGTGGGATAATAGTCTCTGGGAAGGGAGTGTGACTGTGGGATAGCAGGTATAGTAGGGAGAGATGGTGCCTATAGTAACAGTGGGATAATAGTCTCTGGGAAGGGAGTGTGACTGTGGGATAGCAGGTATAGTAGGGAGAGATTGTGCCTATAGTAACAGTGGATAATAGTCTCTGGGAAGGGAGTGTGACTGTGGGATAGCAGGTATAGTAGGGAGAGATGGTGCCTATAGTAACAGTGGGATAATAGTCTCTGGGAAGGGAGTGTGACTGTGGGATAGCAGGTATAGTAGGGAGAGATGGTGTCTATAGTAACAGTGGATAATAGTCTCTGGGAAGGGAGTGTGACGGTGGGATAGCAGGTATAGTAGGGAGAGATGGTGCCTATAGTAACAGTGGATAATAGTCTCTGGGAAGGGAGTGTGACTGTGGGATAGCAGGTATAGTAGGGAGAGATGGTGCCTATAGTAACAGTGGATAATAGTCTCTGGGAAGGGAGTGTGACTGGGATAGCAGGTATAGTAGGGAGAGATGGTGTCTATAGTAACAGTGGATAATAGTCTCTGGGAATGGAGTGTGACTGTGGGATAGCAGGTATAGTAGGGAGAGATGGTGTCTATAGTAACAGTGGATAATAGTCTCTGGGAAGGGAGTGTGACTGTGGGATAACAGGTATAGTAGGGAGAGATGGTGCCTATAGTAACAGTGGATAATAGTCTCTGGGAAGGGAGTGTGACTGTGGGATAGCAGGTATAGTAGGGAGAGATGGTGCCTATAGTAACAGTGGATAATAGTCTCTGGGAAGGGAGTGTGACTGTGGGATAGCAGGTATAGTAGGGAGAGATGGTGCCTATAGTAACAGTGGATAATAGTCTCTGGGAAGGGAGTGTGACTGTGGGATAGCAGGTATAGTAGGGAGAGATGGTGCCTATAGTAACAGTGGATAATAGTCTCTGGGAAGGGAGTGTGACTGTGGGATAGCAGGTATAGTAGGGAGAGATGGTGCCTATAGTAACAGTGGATAATAGTCTCTGGGAAGGGAGTGTGACTGTGGGATAGCAGGTATAGTAGGGAGAGATGGTGCCTATAGTAACAGTGGATAATAGTCTCTGGGAAGGGAGTGTGACTGTGGGATAGCAGGTATAGTAGGGAGAGATGGTGCCTATAGTAACAGTGGGATAATAGTCTCTGGGAAGGGAGTGTGACTGTGGGATAGCAGGTATAGTAGGGAGAGATGGTGTCTATAGTAACAGTGGATAATAGTCTCTGGGAAGGGAGTGTGACTGTGGGATAGCAGGTATAGTAGGGAGAGATGGTGTCTATAGTAACAGTGGATAATAGTCTCTGGGAAGGGAGTGTGACTGTGGGATAGCAGGTATAGTAGGGAGAGATGGTGTCTATAGTAACAGTGGATAATAGTCTCTGGGAAGGGAGTGTGACTGTGGGATAGCAGGTATAGAAGGGAGAAATGGTGTCTATAGTAACAGTGGATAATAGTCTCTGGGAAGGGAGTGTGACTGTGGTATAGCAGGTATAGTAGGGAGAGATGGTGTCTATAGTAACAGTGGATAATAGTCTCTGGGAAGGGAGTGTGACTGTGGGATAGCAGGTATAGTAGGGAGAGATGTAATGTGCATGTAGAGGAAGAAGTAGCAATTTCTTTTTCCCAACACAAACCTCAGGCAAGTGGAGACCTGACAGTGAATTCCACAAGTCTCGGGATGAACAGAGAAGGAATTCAGCAGCTCAGGGCTTTGTTAAATAAACAGATGAGAGGGGCTGGGGATTGAGAATAAACAGCACAGGACTTGTGGAGCTGCAGGCGCCCAGGTGGAGTCTCAGTAACAAAATAACAAATAACAACATATTTAAAAACAATATACACAAGATA
The DNA here is from genome assembly GCA_038501925.1 of Xenopus petersii. Taxonomy (NCBI): domain Eukaryota; kingdom Metazoa; phylum Chordata; class Amphibia; order Anura; family Pipidae; genus Xenopus; species Xenopus petersii. Next base: position 236,339,388 of record CM076672.1, on the reverse strand, counting down.
CACAATCACATCTCTCACATTCTTGTTGTACTACAAGTATCTGAAAAGACAGTAAAAAACACTCCCCTTTGTAATAAATAGAATATCATCATTTGCCATATAATGACTGAGAATTAGGGGGGAGCAATTATTCCTCAAAATGTATAGGGGGGTAATAATAATAATTAAAACCTTAAATCTTTTCTTATTATGTTTTTATGCTGGCTTGTGTAGGGGCAGTTGTACAGGGTTATGTTGGCATGTAGGGGCAGTTGTAGAGAGTTATGTTGGGGGTGTAGGGGCAGTTGTAGAGGGTTATGTTGGGCGTGTAGGGGCAGTTGTAGAGAGTTATGTTGGGGGTGTAGGGGCAGTTGTAGAGGGTTATGTTGGGCGTGTAGGGGCAGTTGTACAGGGTTATGTTGGCATGTAGGGGCAGTTGTAGAGGGTTATGTTGGGGGTGTAGGGGCAGTTGTAGAGAGTTATGTTGGGGGTGTAGGGGCAGTTGTAGAGGGTTATGTTGGGCGTGTAGGGGCAGTTGTAGAGAGTTATGTTGGGGGTGTAGGGGCAGTTGTACAGGGTTATGTTGGCGTGTAGGGGCAGTTCTAGAGGGTTATGTTGGGGGTGTAGGGGCAGTTGTAGAGGGTTATGTTGGGCGTGTAGGGGCAGTTGTAGAGAGTTATGTTGGGGGTGTAGGGGCAGTTGTACACGGTTATGTTGGCCACTTTAACCAGTAACCAGGGTGCATTGGCTCTAGGCTCCAGTACTCATCCGTTGTATCTGTCTTGGTACCAGTGACAGGGAGGAGTGGGCTGGGTTGGGTAGGACCCTTTGCTATGGACAAGTCACAAGAGTCAAATATTGACTGGGATCACATTTCTGAAAAAAGCCCCCCATTTCTTAGACCCCAACAAACACCTCACTCTCCCCTCTCAAACTGTCAGTAGCATTAACTCTGTGACCTACAACGTGGCAAAATATCCAGCCAACATCCCAGCCCATTGGTTGGAAATACAGAGCGTCCCACCCAGAATGTAAGGGTTGGTACTGGGCACAGAAGAAACCATTGTATCCTATGTCTTTACCTACATTCCCATCATAGCGGCAGTTGAAACGGTTGCTAAAAGACAACACCTTAACAACAGAATAAAGCTTAACCCAGAGCGGAAACAGAGTCTACTGGAAACCTCCCCACATGGACCAGTACCTGATGTTTGACTCCACCATCCACTAGATCACAAACTGGCAGTTATCAGATCTCTACATCACAGAGCTGACAAGAGCCCCACCAGCACCGAGGCTACGATGAAAGAGATGGAACATGACAGAGAGGCCCTTAAAGGAGAAGTAAATTTTAACTAAAGAAGTAGGTAGAAATGTTGTACATGATGTTTTGTGCTTCTGTACCAGCCCAAGGCAACCACAGCCCTTTAGCAGTAAAGATCTGTGTCTCCAAAGATGCCCCAGTAGCTCCCCATCTTCTTTTCTGCTGATTCACTGCACATGCTCTGTGCTGCTGTCACTTACTGAGCTTAGGGACCCACTCACAATATACAGTACACATAGAATAGAAATGTCACAATATAAGGCTGATTAGTAATTAATACACATAATTACTACATGGCAGCACAGAAACCAGTGCAATTAGCATCAGAATTGAATAATCAGCAAACCTGTAGCATCAGCTTATATTACAGCCAGGGAAGCTCATTTTCTGCTGGATAATTAGTGACGAGCCCTAAGCTTAGCTTCTCAACAGCCAATCAGAGCCCACTGAGCATGTGAGTGTCACAGACACTTTCCAAGATGGTGACCCCCTGTGACGAGTTTGAAGTCCTGGATCATTGCTGCTATTGACAAGCTCAAACTTTAAGAGTCAAGAGTCGACCCCAAAGCACAAGAAGAGTAACATAGTGTATAGAGTGAAGTGAGGAGGGCTCTGATTTGTATGTGGGAGAAACCAAACAACAGTTACACCAGCGTATGATACAACACAGAAGTGTCAGCTCCTCTGGTCAAGCCATGTACCTGCATCTAAAGGAAAAAGGGCAACTGTTTGAGGACTTCTAAGTCCAGATTTTAGACCGGGAGAGCGACTGGTTCAAAAGAGACGTTAAAGGAACATTAACACCAAAAACCAAAAGTATTTCATAGTAATGAATTCATAATGTATTGTTGCCCTGCACTGGTACAACTGGTGTGTTTGCTTCAGAAATTCTACTTTATTTTATATAAACAAGCTGCTGTGTAGCCATGGGGGCAGCCATTCAAGCACAGGATACACAGTAGATAACAGATAAGTACTACTATAGTTTATATAAACAAGCTGCTGTATAGCCATGGGGGCAGCCATTCAAGCACAGGATACACAGTAGATAACAGATAAGTACTACTATAGTTTATATAAACAAGCTGCTGTGTAGCCATGGGGGCAGCCATAAAAGCATAGGATACACAGTAGATAACAGATACGTACTACTATAGTTTATATAAACAAGCTGCTGTATAGCCATGGGGGCAGCCATTCAAGCACAGGATACACAGTAGATAACAGATAAGTACTACTATAGTTTATATAAACAAGCTGCTGTGTAGCCATGGGGGCAGCCATTCAAGCACAGGATCCACAGTAGATAACAGATAAGTACTACTATAGTTTATATAAACAAGCTGCTGTGTAGCCATGGGGGCAGCCATTCAAGCACAGGATACACAGTAGATAACAGATAAGTACTACTATAGTTTATATAAACAAGCTGCTGTGTAGCCATGGGGGCAGCCATTCAAGCACAGGATACACAGTAGATAACAGATAAGTACTACTATAGTTTATATAAACAAGCTGCTGTGTAGCCATGGGGGCAGCCATTCAAAGCACAGGATACACAGTAGATAACAGATAAGTACTACTATAGTTTATATAAACAAACTGCTGTGTAGCCATGGGGGCAGCCATTCAAGCACAGGATACACCGTAGATAACAGATAAGTACTACTATAGTTTATATAAACAAGCTGCTGAGTAGCCATGGGGGCAGCCATTCAAGCACAGGATACACAGTAGATAACAGATAAGTACTACTATAGTTTATATAAACAAGCTGCTGTGTAGCCATGGGGGCAGCCATAAAAGCATAGGATACACAGTAGATAACAGATACGTACTACTATAGTTTATATAAACAAGCTGCTGTATAGCCATGGGGGCAGCCATTCAAGCACAGGATACACAGTAGATAACAGATAAGTACTACTATAGTTTATATAAACAAGCTGCTGTGTAGCCATGGGGGCAGCCATTCAAGCACAGGATCCACAGTAGATAACAGATAAGTACTACTATAGTTTATATAAACAAGCTGCTGTGTAGCCATGGGGGCAGCCATTCAAGCACAGGATACACAGTAGATAACAGATAAGTACTACTATAGTTTATATAAACAAGCTGCTGTGTAGCCATGGGGGCAGCCATTCAAGAACATTATACACAGTAGATAACAGATAAGTACTACTATAGTTTATATAAACAAGGGTTTGCTTGCCCTTTTACTTTTATCCACTTCACCCAAGAGACTTACACAACTGCCCGAATGTTACAGATTCCATCGCTTTTCTGAATTTGCACCCCAGTCACACGGGGAAGCAAGTTTTGGGGGATCCGTCTGGCAACTTCAGTGCAGCAGTGGGCGAAATTGGTTGGCAACCCTGCGGAGAAGAGATACGTCACATGTGTAAATGTCACACACAGTCGTGCCCTGGAGCTCATTTAATTAGTCAACTACCCCTTTAGCCAGTCATGTTTCCTGCTGCAGCTCATGTGTGAGACCCCAACTGACAGCACAAGCAGCAATACACTATACCAGGCATATATATGTATTGTAATTGTTATATATATTGTGTGTGTCTCGGATTTCCCTGCTCCTCATGATTTAAAAGGGATAATGTACCCCCTACTGTAAATGATAAGGATATTATAAGTCACTGAGGAGTTGTTCTGTGACCATATAAAGGCACAAGGCTGCAGGCTGAGTTATACAGGGAACTCTGAGTATCACTCATGTATTATAAGGGATAATGTACCCCCTACTGTAAATGATAAGGATATTAGAAGTCACTGAGGGGTTGTTCTGTGACCATATAAAGGCACAAGGCTGCAGGCTGAGTTATACAGGGAACTCTGAGTATCACTCATGTATTATAAGGGATAATGTACCCCCTACTGTAAATGATAAGGATATTAGAAGTCACTGAGGGGTTGTTCTGTGACCATATAAAGGCACAAGGCTGCAGGCTGAGTTATACAGGGAACTCTGAGTATCACTCATGTATTATAAGGGATAATGTACCCCCTACTGTAAATGATAAGGATATTAGAAGTCACTGAGGGGTTGTTCTGTGACCATATAAAGGCACAAGGCTGCAGGCTGAGTTATACAGGGAACTCTGAGTATCTCTCATGTATTATAAGGGATAATGTACCCCCTACTGTAAATGATAAGGATATTAGAAGTCACTGAGGGGTTGTTCTGTGACATATAAAGACACAAGGCTGCAGGCTGAGTTATACAGGGAACTCTGAGTATCACTCATGTATTATAAGGGATAATGTACCCCCTACTGTAAATGATAAGGATATTAGAAGTCACTGAGGGGTTGTTCTGTGACCATATAAAGACACAAGGCTGCAGGCTGAGTTATACAGGGAACTCTGAGTATCTCTCATGTATTATAAGGGATAATGTACCCCCTACTGTAAATGATAAGGCTATTAGAGGTAAACGGGTGGTTCTGTGACCATATAAAGGCACTCAGTGCTTGTGAATAGTAAATGGAAGTAGAGGCCGGTAGATGTGCCCATTATTATAATACAGACTAATAATAAACGTAACCCAAATGCCATTTCTCTTACCGTCAGTGCAGTACAGAGTCGCACAGAGAATCAGCACCAGGATTACAAGTCTCATGGTCGGAGCTCCCTTAGGTTTATTGTATGAAATGTGCAGCTCTCAGCTCTTATTATATAGAAACACTGCTGGAATAGAAATCCCCACCCTCTCCAGTATATATATATATATATGTGTGTCTGTATCCTAAGGGCCCCACGCTGGGTTGGTTCAGGATTAGGAGGTGGAGAGAGATAATTGTTTCCCTTGCGGGTGCATTTCTGTGATGTGTCTATTAAATAAAGGAGACGTTATATGAAACATATCCGACTGCCCCGGGATTAGACATGTAATATGTCAGCTTTGGGGATTCCATACACATGTATATAACTAATAAAAAAACATACAGTGGGGATCTCAGAGGCATTTCCAGAAATAATTATTATAAGAACTTCTCACCCCAACGTCCCCCACCCAAAATGAGGGAAACTCCCCTGGGAGATCATTTCCCAAAACCTGTATCAGGCAAAAGTCATTCTGAAAAGGATCTCACCCCCAAAATCATATAATAGAATCACCCACTACACTAATATGCAGTGTTAATTGGAAAGGAGATGCTGGGCCCCCAACAACATTCGTCAGGGTCCTCAACCCTTTGCAAAAAAAAGGGGGTTGTTCACCTTTAAATTAACTTTTAATATGATTTAGAGAGTGATATTCTGAGACAAGTTTCATTTTTTATTTGTGGTTTTTGAGTTATTTAGCTTTTTATTCAGCAGCTCTCCAGTTTGTAATTTCAGCCATCTGGTTGCTAGGGTCCAAATCCCCCTAGCAACCATGCATTGATTAGAATAAGAGACTGGAATATGAATAGGAGAGGCCTGAATAGAAAGAGGAGGAATAAAAAGTAACAATAACAATACATTTGTAGCCTTACAGAGCATTTGTTTAGGGATGCGCCAAACCCAGGATTCAGTTTAAGATTTGTTCAGGATTTGACTTTTTTCAGCAACATTTGGGTTTGGCTGAATCCTTGTGTCTGGCCGAACCGAATCTGAATCCTAATTTGCATATGTAAATTAGTGGCAGGAATGGAATTCGTGGCTTTTCATTACAAAACAGGGAACTTAAAAATGTTTCTCCTTTCCCACCTCAAATTTCCATATGAAAATTAGGATTCAGTTCACAGGGTCAATGACCCCCAATTTGAAAGATGGAAAGAGTGAGAAGAAGATGAAGGCAAATAATTCAAAAACGATAAAATAGAATAATTGAAGGCCAATTGAAAAGTTGCTTCGAATTAGCTTTTCTATATAAAAAAAAAAAAGTAGTGATAGGCTGACCATCTCCCAATGACGGGCCTGACCTTCTCCCTCGCGCCATGTAGAAATAATGAGATTGACAGAGGTACGGCCTGGGGGGACAGAGGGGTATTTGTGGGGCGGCGGGGGGGGTCAGGCCCAAGGGACGTTTGTTCCCCCTGATGTGACAGACCAGACCCCCCAAGTCCAACACTTCACCAGTCTCAGATGATTTGGGTCACAGTAACATTTACATACCTCCCAACTGTCCCTTTTTCGGAGGGACAGTCCCTCTTTTGACAGCTCAACCCGCAGTCCCTCATTTGTAGTGGAAAGTCCCTCTTTTCTCTGCACTGAACAGCCAGAAAAAGAAACAAAGTTTCTCACTTAATTGGCTTTTAGCAGAGAGCCCAGAACAGCTAACAGGTGCAAATAAGATACTTTGGGGCAAATTCACTAAGATGCGAAGTTGCGCCAGGCGCAACTTCGCCGCACTTTGCCACACTTTGCCAGGCGTATTTTCGCCAGCGCTCCGCAAATTCACTAAAATCCAAAGTTGCGCACAGGGGTAGCGTTAGTTTGCGAAGTTGCGCTAGCGTTAATTCGCGAAGTGAAGTTTCGCTAGCGATGGTTCATTTGCATACGGCGCGAAATTCAAATTTCAATGGAGGAATACGTATTAGCACTACAAATGCCTAGAAAACCTTCAAATCAGCAAATAAAAATGTTATTTTGCCCTACACATGTGCCCACTGTCTAGGTAAGTTGCCATGAGTCAGGAAATGTAGGGGGGAAGGAGGGGAGCCCCAAAAATATTTTCAATCTTTTTCAGCCTATCGCCCATCATGTAGAAAACATGCCAGCGTTTTTTGGGACTTAGAAAAAAATTTGACTTTTTCGGAAACAATCCCTATCTACTCTATTGCGCTCCGCCAGGTCTGAGGTGGCGAAGGAAGTCTAGCGTAAAAGGTAGCGTTCAGTACACTGCGCAAGTTAGTGAATTTGCGTAGTTACATCGCTAGCGAAAATTCGCCTGGCGTAAGGGTGCGAAGTAACACTAGTGAAAATACGCCATCGCTCGTTAGTGAATTTGCGCAGTAACGAAAATGCCAAACGCTAGCGAATTAACGCTAGCGTTCGGCGCTTCAGCGCTTAGTGAATTTGTGCCTTTGTAACAATTATGAGACACAAAAACACAGTTTAGATAAGGAGAAATATTTTCAAACTTTCATAACCTGACAAATTTTGTAAACCAAACATGGTAATTAGGGGGTGTGGCCACAGAAAGGGGTGTGGTCAAAGAATTTGCTGCGCTACGTGCGGATACAATTTTTTTGTCCCTCTTTTTACTTCCAAAATGTTGGGAGGTATGTATTTATACACACACACACATACACATATTCAGATTGGTGGCAAGAAATTATTTCTCTGGCCAGTAGCTTAATGGGGAGATCTGTTCTCTAAATGACTTTGTGATTTCTACAGTGGTCCCCAACTACCGGGCCATGGCTCAGAACCGGGCCGCGGACAGTCCTGAACTGGGACGCCGTTCAATGAACGTGGTGCACCGAATTTGACGCCGGCCCCTCCCGACCCGCTCCCCGACCCCCTCACGACCCCCTCCCTGACCCCTGACCTCACCCGACCCCTCTCGACCCTCCCTCCCAGACCCCTCAGGGTCCTTGGAAAAAAAAAGTTGGTCTTTGGTCCCCGGGCCAAAAATGGTTGGTGACCCCTGCTATATATGAACTCATACTGAACCCCCACCAGCAACAATTGTTTTGGGGTAAGTTAAAAAAAAAAAATCTTTATTTTATAAACTGTTTCCAGTATGTCACCAAATAAGGATACAAAACTAAGAAACAAGATAAAGAAATAAAACAAAAGAGACAGTCTCACATTAAAGGAACAATATCATAGGAGGAATTTATCATTATAACAAAATCAGAAATATATAAAGGAACATAAATCCACGGCTGGTCCACCTTTCAGTTAATATTTAGTGTGTTACAGAATTTCTATTTCTAAGCAAATTTTCCACTTTTTTAAAAAGTATTTGAATTATTTTCCTTCTGACTCTTTCCGGCTTTTAAATGGGGGTCACTGACCCCATCTAAAAACAAATGCTCTGTAAGGCTACACATGTATTGTTATACAACAGCTTTAATACATTAAATCAAAGTCTCAACTTGACAATAAATGAAAGTTTTCTACAGAATATACAATATAAAGAGAGTGTAAAAACACAATAGCTCTAATAAGCCTACTGGTTCTATATCATTTATCCACTGGGAAACACTTGTATCATAAGAGGCTTCTTCCTTTGGTTCCTTCTGTAAAAGAAGAAAGAAAAAGAGAAACACATTTATAATGTACAGGATATTCATTGCTCTTGTATATAGTGAATAAGGTCCCCCCTCTTGTATATTATAAGGATATTATATGTTACAGAGTTCTATGACCATATAAAAACACAAGGCTAAAGGTCATGGAACTCCGAGGTAACTTCTGATATACTTATATATTGCAACTGGGGGTACTTTATTTATTATAATACACAAGTTTCAGTGAGTCATGTGACTGAAATGACATCAGAACTCACCGTTTATAACTGATGACATCAGAACTCACCGTTTATAAGGATATAATTTACAGGATATTCATGGCTTTTGTGTATTATATATTTATAATGATTTTATTTGTCCCCCACGTATGTGCCCCTGATGTACTGCCTGTTATGCAGGTATAACAGTTGCTCTTTATAAATATATAAATATAACTATGAATAGAAAGAGGCGTAATAAAAAGTAACAATAACAATACATTTGTAGCCTTACAGGTTTTTTAGATGGGGTCAGTGACCCCCATTTCAAAGCCGGACAGAATCAGAATAAGAAGGAAAATCGTTAAAAAACGATGAGAAAAAATAAAGACCAGTTGAAAAGTTGCTTAGAATTCTTCAATCTATAACATACTAAAAGTTAACTTAAAGGTGAAGCACCCCTTTAATAGTGTGGAATGGTGCAAATGACACAGAGACCCAACAAAAGGAAAAGTCGCCCCCATATTTTAGTACAGGTATGGGATCCATTATCCGGAAATCTGTTATCAAGAAAGCTCCAAATTACAGAATAGCTCGCTCCCATATATTCCATTTTATCCAATTAATGCAAATTTGTAAAAAAAAATAAATTTTTCTGTGTAATAATAAAACAGTCGCTTGTACTTGATCCCAACTAAGATATAATTAATCCTTGCTATTTATATTAATTTTGCACAAATACATGTTTGAAGTGAGATACTGTTTATGTCTTTACATTATTAATACTTGATACACCAGCAGATAATGTAGATGCTGTGTAATAATTGCCTCTGCTCTTCTCCTTATTAGATTGAGTTGTCGCCCTCTAGTGGTCATTATCATAACATGCATTGTATTCATCTAATTGTCTCACTCTAGGACGTATATTATTTATAACATAAAACCACAGCCGTGTGACTCTATACAATCTGCCTAAACAAGGATCTTATGCAGCAAAGGGACAGTTGATTATTGTACCCCTGTTATCCCTAAACCCCACATTCTGGGACACATCATTTAAATATTACAGTTATTATTTGTTTCTGTAGATCTCTGCTCAGTGTCAGGTATATGGGAATGTAACAAGTGCAGTAAAGTGTACGATACTCTCCAGCCTGTGAGAATTGTATATCCAGTAGTTGGGCGACCCCTACTGGTGGTGGGAGGAATGGCGTTGGGTTACAATGATATTAATTGAATCTGAATGCAAGGAAAACTATACCTCCAGAGTGAATACTTAAACAACAGATTTCAAATATCAAATTCTATATCAAATGAAGTGGCATATTAAAGACTCTTACCAAACTGGCATATATATTTAAGTAAATATTGGCATTTTACATCTCTTGCCTTGAACCCCCATTTGGTGATGGTCTGTGTGCTGCCTCAGAGATCACCTGACCAGAAATACTGCAGCTTTAACAGTAACAGGAAGAAATCACCTGACCAGAAATACTGCAGCTCTAACTGTAACAGGAAGAGATCACCTGACCAGAAATACTGCAGCTCTAACTGTAACAGGAAGAGATCACCTGACCAGAAATACTGCAGCTCTAACTGTAACAGGAAGAGATCACCTGACCAGAAATACTGCAGCTCTAACTGTAACAGGAAGAGATCACCTGACCAGAAATACTGCAGCTCTAACTGTAACAGGAAGAGATCACCTGACCAGAAATACTGCATCTCTAACTGTAACAGGAAGAGATCACCTGACCAGAAATACTGCAGCTCTACGTGTAACAGGAAGAGATCACCTGACAAGAAATACTGCAGCTCTACCTGTAACAGAAAGAGATCACCTGACCAGAAATACTGCAGCTCTAACTGTAACAGGAAGAGATCATCTGACCAGAAATACTGCAGCTCTAACTGTAACAGGAAGAGATCACCTGACCAGAAATACTGCAGCTCTAACTGTAACAGGAAGAGATCACCTGACCAGAAATACTGCAGCTCTAACTGTAACAGGAAGAGATCACCTGACCAGAAATACTGCAGCTCTAACTGTAACAGGAAGAGTACAAACGATTGGAACTCACAAGGATCGACTCAAACGCAGCTTTACTGCTCCACCTTTAGTCTTTTATTGTGTTAAACAATAAAACACTAAAGGTGGAGCAGTAAAGCTCATAGGCGGAGGGTGATTTTTTTGTTTGGAGAGGCTAAAGTTGACCATGCTAAATTAAAGGGAACAAGTCATCCCGAATTTCTTTTACCCCATTAATAGAGCTAATAGAGTTTGCACGCCGGTTGGGTTAAACAGTATTTTTTTTTGTTTTTTCAAAATATATTAAGTGTATTGAAGACAGTGGATCCTGGCACATTATACTCAGTGGGAGACAGTGGGTCCTGGCACATTATACTCAGTGGGAGACAGTGGATCCTGGCACATTATACACAGTGGGAGACAGTGGATCATGGCACATTATACTCAGTGGGAGACAGTGGATCCTGGCACATTATACTCAGTGGGAGACAGTGGGTCCTGGCACATTATACACAGTGGGAGACAGTGGATCCTGGCACATTATACTCAGTGGGAGACAGTGGATCATGGCACATTATACTCAGTGGGAGACAGTGGGTCCTGGTACATTATACAGTGGGAGACAGTGGGTCCTGGCACATTATACAGTGGGAGACAGTGGGTCATGGCACATAATACTCAGTGGGAGACAGTGGATCCTGGCACATTATACACAGTGGGAGACAGTGGATCCTGGCACATTATACACAGTGGGAGACAGTGGATCCTGGCACATTATACTCAGTGGGAGACAGTGGATCCTGGCACATTATACACAGTGGGAGACAGTGGATCCTGGCACATTATACACAGTGGGAGACAGTGGATCCTGGCACATTATACTCAGTGAGAGACAATGGGTCCTGGCACATTATACTCAGTAGGAGACAGTGGATCCTGGCACATTATACTCAGTAGGAGACAGTGGATCCTGGCACATTATACTCAGTGGGAGACAGCGGATCCTGGCACATTATACTCAGTGGGAGACAGTGGATCCTGGCACATTATACTCAGTGGGAGACAGTGGGTCCTGGCACATTATACTCAGTGGAAGACAGTGGGTCCTGGTACATTATACAGTGGGAGACAGTGGATCCTGGCACATTATACAGTGGGAGACAGTGGGCCCTGGCACATTATACAGTGGGAGACAGTGGGTCCTGGTACATTATACAGTGGGAGACAGTGGGTCCTGGCACATTATACTCAGTGGGAGACAGTGGGTCCTGGCACATTATACTCAGTGGGAGACAGTGGATCCTGGCACATTATACTCAGTGGGAGACAGTGGATCCTGGCACGTTATACAGTGGGAGACAGTGGGCCCTGGCACATTATACAGTGGGAGACAGTGGGCCCTGGCACATTATACAGTGGGAGACAGTGGGTCCTGGCACATTATACTCAGTGGGAGACAGTGGATCCTGGCACATTATACTCAGTGGGAGACAGTGGATCCTGGCACATTATACTCAGTGGGAGACAATGGATCCTGGCACATTATACACAGTGGGAGACAGTGGGTCCTGGCACATTATACACAGTGGGAGACTGTGGGTCCTGGCACATTATACACAGTGGGAAATGAAATGCTAATTTACATATAAAAGCCTCAGGAAAAATGGTAGGTATAACAGAGGACTGTTTACATGAAAATAATGAAAAAAGTCAGAAAACTAGTATAAAGCAAGAAGAAACAGAGCAAAAAAAAGAACTTAAAAAAACCTTTAATATTTATTCAAGCTGGTGTAGAAGCTGCTGTGTATAGTACCTGTGAGTTGAATGAAAGTTCCAACTGCTTCATATCAGTCTCCCTTCTGCCGTGCTGCCTTCAGTCGGTAAAGGTTTCCCAGCCACGCCTACTCTGAACCTGGTTGGTACATTTCACTGTCTGTAAAGTTAGCTGTGCTCTGATTGGACAAGCTACAAACCACATATATCCAATCAGAGTGCAACTGATCTCTTCAGCATCGTGGTTTGGAGGCGGACCTTAGCTACCAATCCGTGATTAAAGAAACAGTGCAGTCAGCAACGGAGCAGGTTTTATTTTGTTTTATTTCTTTTTATTTTAGGGGTCAGACAGGTTTGGGGAGGCTTAGCCTCCCCTAGCCTTATTGAAAATCCGCCTATGGTAAAGCTGCGTTTGAGTCTATCCTTGTGAATTCCAATCGTTTGTATACTTCATTAGCACTCACGGCGGCGGTGCATCACTTGGAACTCGACCTTAATTATACCTGCATACGGTTAGAGATCACCTGACCAGAAATACTGCAGCTCTAACTGTAACAGGAAGAGATCACCTGACCAGAAATACTGCAGCTCTAACTGTAACAGGAAGAGATCACCTGACCAGAAATACTGCAGCTCTAACTGTAACAGGAAGAGATCACCTGACTAGAAATACTGCAGCTCTAACTGTAACAGAAAGAGATCACCTGACCAGAAATACTGCAGCTCTAACTATAACAGGAAGAGATCACCTTACTAGAAATACTGCAACTCTAACTGTAACAGGAAGAGATCACCTGACCAGAAATACTGCAGCTCTAACTGTAACAGGAAGAGATCACCTGACCAGAAATACTGCAGCTCTAACTGTAACAGGAAGAGATCACCTGACCAGAAATACTGCAGCTCTAACTGTAACAGGGAGAGATCACCTGACCAGAAATACTACAGCTCTAACTGTAACAGGAAGAGATCACCTGACCAGAAATACTGCAGCTCTAACTGTAACAGGAAGAGATCACCTGACTAGAAATACTGCAGCTCTAACTGTAACAGAAAGAGATCACCTGACCAGAAATACTGCAACTCTAACTGTAACAGGAAGAGATCACCTGACTAGAAATACTGCAGCTCTAACTGTAACAGAAAGAGATCACCTGACCAGAAATACTGCAGCTCTAACTATAACAGGAAGAGATCACCTTACTAGAAATACTGCAACTCTAACTGTAACAGGAAGAGATCACCTGACCAGAAATACTGCAGCTCTAACTGTAACAGGAAGAGATCACCTGACCAGAAATACTGCAGCTCTAACTGTAACAGGAAGAGATCACCTGACCAGAAATACTGCAGCTCTAACTGTAACAGGGAGAGATCACCTGACCAGAAATACTGCAGCTCTAACTGTAACAGGAAGAGATCACCTGACCAGAAATACTGCAGCTCTAACTGTAACAGGAAGAGATCACCTGACCAGAAATACTGCAGCTCTAACTGTAACAGGGAGAGATCACCTGACCAGAAATACTGCAGCTCTAACTGTAACAGGGAGAGATCACCTGACCAGAAATACTGCAGCTCTAACTATAACAGGAAGAGATCACCTTACCAGAAATACTGCAACTCTAACTGTAACAGGAAGAGATCACCTGACTAGAAATACTGCAGCTCTAACTGTAACAGGAAGAGATCACCTGACCAGAAATACTGCAGCTCTAACTGTAACAGGAAGAGATCACCTGACTAGAAATACTGCAGCTCTAACTGTAAGAGAAAGAGATCATCTGACCAGAAATACTGCAGCTCTAACTGTAACAGGAAGAGATCACCTGACCAGAAATACTGCAACTCTAACTGTAACAGGAAGAAGTGTGGAAGTAAAAGACACAACTCTGTCTGCTAATTGGCTCATGTGACCTAACATGTATGGTTTGTTGGTATGTTTGTGTGCACTGTGAATCATAGGATCCCAGGAGGCGGCCCTTATTCTTTAAAATGGCAGTTTTCTATTCATGATTACCCAATGGCACATACTACTAGAAAAGTATATTATTATGAAAATGGTTTATTTACATGAAGCAGGGTTTTACATATGAGCTGTTTTATGCAATATCTTTTTATAGAGACCTACATTGTTTGAGGAGTAAAGTTTTCCTTTACGGGCTGAACATAATATAAGGGAGTTTATTAGGAAGAGAGAGGGGACAGACACTTCTTCTGGAGTCTATAAACCATCAATCAAGAAAGCATTATTGGAATTAATTTCTTCACTTACAATGAGTCAACCCTTCAAATAACATTCACACTAAAAAAAGGTTATGAGGGTTGTGAATGTTGGTTACAGGTATAACTCACTCACTGGGGGTATTACTCCCACACTGGGGGTATTACTCACACACTGGGGGTATTACTAACACACTGGGGGTATTACTCACACTCTGGGGGGTATTACTCACACTCTAGGGGTAATACTCCCACACTGGGGGTATTACTCACTGTGGTTATTACTTACACACTGGGGGCATTACTCACACTCTGGGGGTATTACTCACATACTGGGGTTATTACTCACACACTGGGGGTATTACTCACACACTGGGGGTATTACTCACACTCTAGGGGTATTACTCACACACTGGGGGTATTACTCACACTCTAGGGGTATTACTCACACACTGGGGGTATTACTCACTCACTGTGGTTATTATTCACTCATTGGGGGTATTACTCCCACTCTGGGGGTATTACTCACTCACTGGGGGTATTACTCCCACTCTGGGGGTATTACTCACACTCTAGGGGTATTACTCACTCACTGGGGGTATTACTCACACACTGGGGGTATTACTCACACACTGGGGTTATTACTCACTCACTGGGGGTATTACTCATACTCTGGGGGTATTACTCACACACTGGGGGTATTACCCACACACTGGGGGCATTACTCACACTCTGGGGGTATTACTCACACACTGGGTTTATTACTCACTCACTGGGGGTATTACTCACACTCTGGGGTTATTACTCACACACTGGGGGTATTACTCACACTCTGGGGGTATTACTCACACACTGGGGGTATTACTCACACACTGGGGGTATTACTCACACTCTAGGGGTATTACTCACACACTGGGGGTATTACTCACACTCTAGGGGTATTACTCACACACTGGGGGTATTACTCACTCACTGTGGTTATTTTTCACTCACTGGGGGTATTCTCCCACTCTGGGGGTATTACTCACTCACTGGGGGTATTACTCCCACTCTGGGGGTATTACTCACACTCTAGGGGTATTACTCACTCACTGGGGGTATTACTCACACACTGGGGGTATTACTCACACACTGGGGTTATTACTCACTCACTGGGGGTATTACTCATACTCTGGGGGTATTACTCACATACTGGGGGTATTAGCCACACACTGGGGGCATTACTCACACTCTGGGGGTATTACTCACACACTGGGTTTATTACTCACTCACTGGGGGTATTACTCACACTCTGGGGTTATTACTCACACACTGGGGGTATTACTCACACTCTGGGAGTATTACTCACTCAGTTGGGGTATTACTCACACCCTGGGGGTATTACTCACACACAACTCCAGTACTGGTTCCAGTGTCTCAGGATGAAGGATTAGACACTTGTCTCTAGTCTCTATCTGCACTGTCTGCCCCAGAGGGAGTAATTACACGTTTGCCCTCCTCTGTCTAAACCACAATCACAGGGTCCCTTCCCGACTTCATTCATGGGTTTCACTTCCCTCAGGGGGACAAGTTTCTGAAAGGTCTTTATACCCCGGGCTCCCAGCACCAAGTGGAGACCAAAGAGGAAAAGCTTGTGCTCCTTCCAATTATAAAACCCAAGGGCAACTCACAATTCTCCTGGGCCTATTGGAACACGTCCGTCCCAGGAGTGCAACTTACAGACAACCAGGATTTCCTGAGGTAGAAGGGGAATTTAACCCCTTGGCTCCTCTACATTAGGAATGACACTTACACATAACTATGAATATTGGATTTAGAATTATATTTTTTCATTACCAAAGTTTGACTTTTGTCAAAACTTTAACGACAGACAATCCCCCATTCAGCAATTTTGAAACTACAACTTCCAGTATTTCAGCTGCTTTGCAGGCCTGACTCTTTACTTTATTCACTTTATCTTTATAATGATATAGTGAATAAAGTACCCCCTATTGTAAAATATAAGGATATTATAAGTTACCGAGGAGTTTCATGACCATATAAAAGTACGAGGCTGAAGGTCATGGAACTCCGAGGTAACTTCTAATATCCTTATATTTGCAACTGGGGGTACTATATTTATTATAATACACAAGTTTCAGTGAGTCATGTGACAGAAATGACATCAGAACTCACAGTTTATAACTGATGACATCACTAGTCACCGTTTATAAGGATATAATTTACAGGATATTCATGGCTCTTGTGTATTATATACAAATACCTTTATATATATATATATATATATATATATATATATATATATATATATATACCTGTATATTACACTGATTCCTTTACTCTATTTCTCATCTTCCCCTGTGCCCTGCACCAATGCTCCTCTTTCTGCTTTTAGCCCATTAATGTTTAAAGGCATTTCCCTTTTGTCACCAGCAGATGGTGCTGTTTCTGTACAAATCCACAGGTTTTGAGGGATTTTTGTGGTCCCTTCATACAATTTTAGCTTTTTTAAATAAAGAATTGATGTTCAGTTCTGCTTTGCCTCAAGGCTGATTATGACGTTTTTAAGTGCCCAATGTCAGGGGAGCAATTACAGATGTTACTTGGGCAGATAAGGGGCAACTAGGGCGAAAAAGTATCTGCTTTATACTTTCCCTTTACTAACACTTACTAATATATTCTACTTACTGTACCAGCCCAGAGGTTCAGCACACTATAAAAGTAATGATCCAGGCCTTCAAAGTTCTCCCCAGCAGCTCCCCATCTTCTGACCTTGTTAGGCAGCTTTTGTGAGTCAGTGGCACTGCACATGCTCAGTAGGCTGCTGAGGAGAAGCTAAACTCAGGGATTATGGGAAATCATTAAGCAGGGAGTGAGGTCACATATGTCATAGAAGCTGATGCTGATTATTTAATCCTGATGCCGACTGCACTGATTTATATGTAGAGATGTCGCGAACTGTTCGCCGGCGAACTTGTTCGCGCGAACATCGGGTGTTCGCGCTCGCCGGAAGTTCGCGAACGTCGCGCGATGTTCGCCATTTTGGGTTCGCCATTGTTGGCGCTTTTTTTTGCCCTCTCACCCCAGACCAGCAGGTACATGGCAGCCAATCAGGAAGCTCTCCCCTGGACCACTCCCCTTCCCTATAAAAACCGAAGCCCTGCAGCTTTTTTTCACTCTGCCTGTGTGTGCTGAAGAGATAGTGTAGGGAGAGAGCTGCTGCCTGTTAGTGATTTCAGGGACAGTTGAAAGTTTGCTGGCTAGTAATCGTTTTGATACTGCTCTGTTATTGGAGGGACAGAAGTCTGCAGGGGTTTGAGGGACATTTAAGCTTAGGTAGCTTTGCTGGCTAGTAATCTACCTTCTACTGCAGTGCTCTGTATGTAGCTGCAGTGGGCAGCTGTCCTGCTTCTGATCTCATCTGCTGACTGCTGCAATAACAGTAGTCCTTGTAAGGACTGCTTTTATTTATTTTTTTGTTGTTTTACTACTACTACTACTACTACTACTACTACTACTATAAGAGCCCAGTGCTATTAGTCTAGCAGTGTTGGGGAGTGGGACTGGTGTGCTAATCTGCTGCTCCTAGTAGTTCAGCAGCACCAACTTTAATTTTTTTTTTTTAATATTCATTCTTTTTTTATTTAACTTTTTTTTATTTTACTACCGCTGTAGTAGTGTATAAGTTGACCTTTTAGGCATTATTTGCCCTGTAGGCATTTTTTGCCCAGTGTGTTATTCAACCAACTGCTATCTAGCTGTGTGCCCGTGTTCACATTCTGTCTAAATATCCATAATATTACCGTCTCCAGAAAAAACACCGGAGTGACTTTTTTCAAGCAGCCATAATAAATTTTACGTAATCCGTATCCATCGCTGTAGTAGTGTATAAGTTGACCTTTTAGGCATTATTTGCCCTGTAGGCATTTTTTGCCCAGTGTGTTATTCAACCAACTGCTATCTAGCTGTGTGACCGTGTTCACATTCTGTCTAAATATCCATAATATTACCGTCTCCAGAAAAAACACCGGAGTGACTTTTTTCAAGCAGCCATAATAAATTTTACGTAATCCGTATCCATCGCTGTAGTAGTGTATAAGTTGACCTTTTAGGCATTATTTGCCCTGTAGGCATTTTTTGCCCAGTGTGTTATTCAACCAACTGCTATCTAGCTGTGTGACCGTGTTCACATTCTGTCTAAATATCCATAATATTACCGTCTCCAGAAAAAACACCGGAGTGACTTTTTTCAAGCAGCCATAATAAATTTTACGTAATCCGTATCCATCGCTGTAGTAGTGTATAAGTTGACCTTTTAGGCATTATTTGCCCTGTAGGCAGTTTTTTGCCCAGTGTGTTATTCAACCAACTGCTATCTAGCTGTGTGACCGTGTTCACATTCTGTCTAAATATCCATAATATTACCGTCTCCAGAAAAAACACCGGAGTGACTTTTTTCAAGCAGCCATAATAAATTTTACGTAATCCGTATCCATCGCTGTAGTAGTGTATAAGTTGACCTTTTAGGCATTATTTGCCCTGTAGGCATTTTTTGCCCAGTGTGTTATTCAACCAACTGCTATCTAGCTGTGTGCCCGTGTTCACATTCTGTCTAAATATCCATAATATTACCGTCTCCAGAAAAAACACCGGAGTGACTTTTTTCAAGCAGCCATAATAAATTTTACGTAATCCGTATCCATCGCTGTAGTAGTGTATAAGTTGACCTTTTAGGCATTATTTGCCCTGTAGGCATTTTTTGCCCAGTGTGTTATTCAACCAACTGCTATCTAGCTGTGTGACCGTGTTCACATTCTGTCTAAATATCCATAATATTACCGTCTCCAGAAAAAACACCGGAGTGACTTTTTTTCAAGCAGCATTCTTATATTTTACGTAATCCGTATCCACCGCTGTGTATACGTTGACCTTGTAGGCATTATTTGCCCTGTAGGCATTTTTTGCCCAGTGTGTTATTCAACCAACTGCTATCTAGCTGTGTGACCGTGTTCTCATTCTGTCTAAATATCCATAATATTACCGTCTCCAGAAAAAACACCGGAGTGACTTTTTTTCAAGCAGCATTCTTATATTTTACGTAATCCGTATCCACCGCTGTGTATACGTTGACCTTGTAGGCATTATTTGCCCTGTAGGCATTTTTTGCCCAGTGTGTTATTCAACCAACTGCTATCTAGCTGTGTGACCGTGTTCTCATTCTGTCTAAATATCCATAATATTACCGTCTCCAGAAAAAACACCGGAGTGACTTTTTTTCAAGCAGCATTCTTATATTTTACGTAATCCGTATCCACCGCTGTGTATACGTTGACCTTGTAGGCATTATTTGCCCTGTAGGCATTTTTTGCCCAGTGTGTTATTCAACCAACTGCTATCTAGCTGTGTGACCGTGTTCTCATTCTGTCTAAATATCCATAATATTACCGTCTCCAGAAAAAACACCGGAGTGACTTTTTTTCAAGCAGCATTCTTATATTTTACGTAATCCGTATCCACCGCTGTGTATACGTTGACCTTGTAGGCATTATTTGCACAGTGTTTTCTTCAAACCGCCATCTAGCTGTGTGAGCTTGTTCACATTTTGTCTAAATATTGATAATATTATCGTCTCTAGAAAAACCACTTGAGTTACTTTTTTTCAAGCAGCATTCATATATTTTACGTAATCCGTATCCACCGCTGTAGTAGTGTATACGTTGATCTTGTAGGCATTATTTGCACACTGTTTTCTTCAAACTGCCATCTAGCTGTGTGTATTATCGTTTCCAGAAAAACCAACTGAGTTTTTGTTGTTGTTTTTTTAAAAATAATGCCAGGCAAAGGCAGGCCGCCACGCAGAGGCCGTGCTAGGGGCCGTGCTGCTATGCAATCCTGTGGCCCTAGCAAATTGCCCAGTTTTAAAAAGCCAATGACCCTGAACTCCCAAAATGCTGAAGAGGTAGTTGACTGGCTTACACAGCACACCCCATCCTCTACCGTTTCTAACTTTACCACAACATCCTCCTCATCCTCCACTGCTATGGCCACCCCACGTAACACTTCCTCCACCACCGGTGCCCCTTCTTCACTGGAGTCAGAGGAGTTATTTTCCCATGAGTTTCTTGAACTGAGTAATGCGCAACCATTATTGGCAGAAGAAGATGAAGGAGATGAGGACGTTACACCAGATTTAATTCTGGCAGAGAACACGACAGAGATGGACATAATGATGAGTGATGAGGAGGAGGAGGAGGTCCCCGCTGCTGCTTCCTTCTGTGATGTGTCAGAAGAAATTGATGCATCTGAGGAGAATGATGATGAGGAGATTGATGTTTTGTGGGTGCCTAGTAGAAGAGAGCAAGAGGAGGGTAGTTCAGATGGAGAGACGGAGAGTCAGAGAGGCAGTAGGAGAATAAGACTTAGAAGAAGCAGGGAGGCCAGCCCGCAGGGATCAGTAGGGCAACAACATGTATCGGCACCTGTGTTCAGCCGGCCAACGCACCCGCCATTGCCGCCAATGCCGCCAACTTCTACTGTTACCGCCAGATCGCACACTTCCAAAAAGTCAGCAGTGTGGGATTTTTTTAATGTGTGTGCCTCTGACAAAAGCATTGTAATTTGCAATGAGTGCAGTCAGAAACTGAGCCTTGGTAAGCCCAACAGCCACATAGGTACAACTTCTATGCGAAGGCACATGAGCGGCAAGCACAAAGCACTTTGGGAGCAACACCTCAAAGGCAACAGGCAAACTAAAAGCCACACTCCTTCTGGTCCAGCATCTTACTGCTCTACCTCTGCTCTCCTTGACCCATCTGAACCACCCTCCACTCCGCCTTCCACCTTGACCACCTGTTCCCATTCCCAGTCATCTGCCACCAGCCAAGTTTCTGTGAAGGCCATGTTTGAGCGTAAGAAGCCAATGTCTGACTGTCACCCCCTTGCCCGGCGTCTGACAGCTGGCTTGTCTGCACTCTTAGCCCGCCAGCTTTTACCATACCAGCTGGTGGACTCTGAGGCCTTCCGCAAATTTGTAGCAATTGGGACACCGCAGTGGAAGGTACCCAGCCGCAATTTTTTTTCTAAAAAGGGAATACCACACCTGTACCAACATGTGCAGAGCCAAGTTACCGCATCTCT
This sequence comes from Xenopus petersii, assembly GCA_038501925.1. Classification (NCBI taxonomy): domain Eukaryota; kingdom Metazoa; phylum Chordata; class Amphibia; order Anura; family Pipidae; genus Xenopus; species Xenopus petersii. The sequence goes on along the minus strand of CM076672.1, from coordinate 236,317,524 downwards.
GTCACTTAGTGTTGGGCCAAAGGTCCATATGACTACTGACGCATGGTCCTCCAAGCATGGTCAGGGCAGGTATGTCACCTACACTGCCCACTGGGTGAACTTGGTAATGGCTGGGAATGGGAAGCAGGGAATGGGTAGCTCAACAACAACAACAACAGTGGAGTTGGTGTCACCGCCACGGATTGCACGCGGTTCTGCCACCACCTCTACTCCTCCATCGCTCTCTACCTCGTCTTCTTCCTCTTCTTCTTCTTACTCTGCTGCTGGGTCCTCCTTCTCCTCCTCCACACCTGTGCACCCCCAGCTCCCCCTAGGCTATTCGACGTGCCAGGTACGCCGTTGTCACGCTGTCTTGGGGATGACGTGCCTGGAAAGCAAAAACCATACCGGATCTGTACTCCTGTCATCTCTGCAGTCACAGGCCGATCGGTGGCTGACCCCACACCAACTGCAGATCGGAAAAGTGGTGTGTGACAATGGAAGCAATCTGTTGGCAGCGTTGAGACTGGGAAATTTAACACATGTGCCCTGCATGGCACATGTGTTAAATTTAATAGTCCAACGTTTTGTCTCCAAGTACCCAGGATTCCAGGACGTTCTCACCCAGTCCAGAAAGGTGTCGGCCCATTTCAGACGTTCCTACACAGCCATGGCACGCCTTGCTGACATTCAGCAGCGCTACAACATGCCAGTCAGGCGTTTGATTTCTGACAGCCAGACTCGCTGGAATTCAACGCTCCTTATGTTGGAACGTCTGCTGCAACAACAAAGGGCCGTCAACGAGTACCTTTTTGAACTGGGTGGTAGGACTGGATCTGCAGAGCTGGGGATTTTTTTCCCCCGTTACTGGGTGCTTATGCGCGATGCCTGCAGGCTCATGCGACCTTTTGAAGAGGTGACAAATATGGTCAGTCGCACCGAAGGCACCATCAGCGACCTAATACCCTTCGCTTTCTTCCTGGAGCGTGCCGTGCGACGAGTGACAGATGAGGCTGTAGACCAGCGTGACGAGGAGCTGGAAGCGCACGATTTATGGTCGCAATCACCAGAACGAACCCAGGCACCTGCTGCAACGCAGGGAGAGGTGCCAGAAGTGGAGTCAGAGGAGGAAGGTGGCTTTGTGGAGGAGGAGGAGGAGGACCAACAGGAGCAGGCTTCCCAGGGGGCTAGTGGTGACCTTTTGGGGACCCCTGGTCTTGTACGTGGCTGGGGGGAGGAGACCGTGGATGATGCAGTCCTTGATAATGAGGAAGCGGAGATGGATAGCTCTGCATCCAACCTTGTGAGAATGGGGTCTTTCATGCTGGCATGCCTGTTGAAGGACCCCCGTATCAAGAGGCTTAAGGAGAAGGACCTGTACTGGGTCGCAACGCTACTAGACCCTCGGTACAAGCATAAAGTGTCAGAAATGTTACCAACATACCACAAGTCCGAAAAGATGCGGCATTTACAAACCAGCCTGCAAAACATGTTGTACAATGCTTTTAAGGGTGATGTCACTTCAGGAACTCATCAACATTCCAGGGGCAGAGGTGCCAGTAATCCTGCCACGAGCACACCTGCAAGGACAAAGCCCTTTGGCCGGTCTGTAACGTCAGACATGCAAATGTTTTTCTGTCCAAGGCAGCGCCACAACCCTTCTGGATCCACCCTCAAAGAACGCCTCGACCGGCAGGTAGCGGACTACCTGGCATTAACTGCAGATATCGACACTCTGAGGAGCGATGAACCCCTGGACTACTGGGTGCGCAGGCTTGATCTGTGGCCAGAGCTGTCACAATTTGCCATGAACCTCTTGTCTTGCCCAGCCTCAAGTGTGCTCTCAGAAAGGACCTTCAGTGCAGCAGGAGGGATTGTAACTGAGAAGAGAACTCGCCTAGGTCACAAAAGTGTCGATTACCTGACCTTTATTAAAATGAATGAGGGGTGGATCTCGGAGGGTTACTGCACGCCGGAAGACTTGTTCTGACTTCTATGCAGCTGTCCTTCTCTTCAAGCCTCATGACTCCACACACAGCTGTCCTTTAGCGTCCTCCTCCCTCCGCCACCGTTACAAACTAGGGTGCAAACCCTACTGGTTTAATTTTTTCTGGCCTCTGTGCTTCAGTGGCTGCGTCCAAAAAAACGGGGCAAACAATGTCTACAAGGTCAACGTATGGCGAAAAATTACTATTTTCAGCATTTAAATGGCATATTTTTTCTGGCAACTGTGCTTCAGTGGCTGCGTCCAAAAAAATGCATATTTTCTGCATTTATATGGCATAATTTTTCTGGCCTCTGTGCTTCAGTGGCTGCAACCAAAAAAATGCATATTTTCTGCATTTATATGGCATAATTTTTCTGGCCTCTGTGCTTCAGTGGCTGCAACCAAAAAAATTTATATTTTCAGCATTTATATGGCATAATTTTTCTGGCAACTGTGCTTCAGTGGCTGCGACCAAAAAAATGACTATTTTCAGCATTTATATGGCATATTTTTTCTGGCCTCTGTGCTTCAGTGGCTGCGGCCAAAAAAACTGGGCAAACAATGCCTACAAGGTCAACGACGTTGACCTTGTAGGCATTGTTTGCCCAGTTTTTTTGGCCGCAGCCACTGAAGCACAGAGGCCAGAAAAAATATGCCACATAAATGCTGAAAATAGTCATTTTTTGCCATACGTTGACTCAACGTATATGGCAAAAAATGACTATTTTCAGCATTTATATGGCATATTTTTTCTGGCAACTGTGCTTCAGTGGCTGCGTCCAAAAAAACTGGGCAAACAATGTCTACAAGGTCAACGTATGGCGAAAAATTACTATTTTCAGCATTTATATGGCATATTTTTTCTGGCAACTGTGCTTCAGTGGCTGCGTCCAAAAAAACTGGGCAAACAATGTCTACAAGGTCAACGTATGGCGAAAAATGACTATTTTCAGCATTTATATGGCATATTTTTTCTGGCAACTGTGCTTCAGTGGCTGCGTCCAAAAAAAACTGGGCAAACAATGTCTACAAGGTCAACGTATGGCGAAAAATGACTATTTTCAGCATTTATATGGCATATTTTTTCTGGCAACTGTGCTTCAGTGGCTGCGTCCAAAAAAACTGGGCAAACAATGCCTACAAGGGCAACGTATGGCAGTTGTTTAAAGAGAACAGTAGATTACTAGCCAGCAAAGCTACCTAAGCTAAAATGTCCCTCAAATCCCTGCAGACTTCTGTCCCTCCAATACAGAGCAGTATCAAGCAGATTACTAGCCAGCAAACTTACTATCATCTGTCCCTGAAATCACTAACAGCTCTCCCCCTACACTATCTCTTCCAAGCACACACAGGCAGATTTTTCAGATACATTTTTGCCCTTGATCCCCCTCTGGCATGCCACTGTCCAGGTCGTTGCACCCTTTAAACAACTTTAAAATCATTTTTCTGGCCAGAAATGTCTTTTTTAGATGTTAAAGTTCGCCTTCCCATTGAAGTCTATGGGGTTCGCGAACCGTTCGCGAACCGCTCGCATTTTTGCGCAAGTTCGCGAATATGTTCGCGAACTTTTTTTCCGACGTTCGCTACATCCCTATTTATATGTTGCCATGCAATGTGAATCTTAATAAATTGCCATAGTGCTGCCCCAACCTATATATATGTATTTATTTCTAGGGAATGCCACTCACATAAATATCATATATTAATGAGACGAGTGAGTGGCTGTTCCTGCCTGAGCTGCTTTATTGCTACATCGACCCCTTCTCCTTCCTCTCAGCATTTCCTCCAGGGGCTTCCCATAGACTTCATTCAACATGACAAAAAAGTTGCTGCAACTTCTGTCCGTCTGTCTCTTGGTTTCTCCCGCCGGAGTCCCAGCAGCACGTGCCCAGCTCTCAGCGGTTATGGGACCTTCCTTAGGGGGCTTCACCGTAGTCTGGCCTGTCCAACCAATAGGAACGCAGGAATATAGCCCATTTCACTTGTACTGGGGGTTATTAGAGCTGCACAATCTGCACAGTCTACAGATGGGGGAGTTGTAGTTCTGTAGTTCTGCAACAGTGCTCTTACCCCCTGCTGGGGATAGAGATAATAATAATAATAATAATAATAATAAATGATTGATTATTTATTGTGTTGTTATAATTGATGCTGCAGCTTTACATTTAAACTGCCATGCAGTTGCTAGAGTGACTGTCCCCAGCAACGCTGGGCTAGAACAATGGACAGAGAAGAACCTAAACAGAGAATAATCCCAATTTCCAACAGGGCACTCAGTTCACTTTCAGGTTGCTATGGGCACTGATCCGAGCTGTTGCGAATATTTTCTCAGCCACCAAAGTTGTGGCGTAATTCAGTCGCAGAGTGTCCGCATAATTATTCGCAATTTGCAATTTTTTACATATTTAAAAAGCTCTTATAGACATTGGCATTGTGAAAAAAATTCAGTCTGATTCAGCTTTATAAATGGAACCAAATATATTCACCGTGCGAACAAATCTGCCTGTATTTATAAATGAGCCCCACTAAGTTTGCCCTGGAGCAGTAACCTATGGCAACCAATCAGCAGGGAGCATTTACTTGTCATCTGTTTAAAAGCAAACGTCTCATTGGTTGCTATGGGTTACTGCTCCTGGGCAAACTTAGTGCCTTTTATAACATATGGGGGTTAATATCTCTTGTTACCCGGGGGGGGGGGCATTTGTGGTCCCATGTGTCTCCTTTACAAGAACATTGGTACTTTTTGTTTGCTATGAACGAAACTCCATGAAATATAAAAGAGAAGTTACACAATTAAACCAAAATATAAACCCCAAAGCCACAAAACTGAAACTCGAACCCTCAACTTCCTTAAAGGCGCAGACACACAAATATTCTGACTATTTGGACCTTTACTCTACTTGCCCCCCACGTCTCCTCACCTCCCCCCCAGTATATATCCGTCATGTTCAGCGCACGAGAGGTTAATGACATCTATTAATTAAGTTCAATGTAAATGAGGGAAGTTCCCACGACCTCTCAGCACAAATTATCCAGACCTGCTCCTAATTATCTAATAAAGTAAACGAGACTAAAATCTTATAGTTGAATTAAAGGGAGTTGTTTGTTTACAATAGATTTAATACACTGAGCCCGGATGTAATACCTGGGAATTCTGCCATAGAAATTACTTTTGGAGTTTGATGCAGAATTTATAGCTGATCCGATGGTGTCGGTTGTTGGGTCGGATCAGACTGAAGATTGGGGCCATTATTTTCGGATTATACAACAAAACAACACAGCGCTGGGCTCATTGGTGCATTAACGGGGCTCAATATTGTACCTGCACCTTGATCCTAATGAAAATCCAGGGCAAGTGTAAAGCTCAGAGGTGCAAGGGATCTGCCTTGAACATTTTCCCACGACCCCTAAGCTCAGCTTCTCCCCAGCAGCAAACTGAGCATATGCAGTGCCGCTGACACACACAAGATGCCCCATTACTATCATGGGCTGGAGCAGTATGTTCTGTGTATAAAGTACAGTATTTAGATCTTAGCTTTAAGCAGAGGGTTCTGGATGCACCTACAGACATTCCTAATTCCATGTCTTTTTATAATGAATAACAGTGACTCCTACATTTTCCTACTGTGAACTGCACTCTGGGCACACAACCATATTCCAGCATGAGAGGGAACCAGTAGGAAGAATACGGCTTGTCCCATCCCTTTAACACACTTGGCCTAGTAACCTGGAGACTCACCTGGGACAGTAACCCCCACACATGGCACCAGCTACAGCCAATGTTGCATCTCCAAAACCACTAATTCCCTCATTCCCCAAACTCCATCTCACATTAATCTCCACTTGATCCCATTTACCCCTTAGATACCGTATATACTCGAGTATAAGCCGTCCCGAGTTTGGGCCGAGGTACCTAATTTTACCTCCAAAAACTGGGAAAGCTTATTGACTCGAGTATAAGCCTAGGGTGAGAAATGCAGCACCTTCTGGTAAGTTTCAATCAAAAAATTGAGGGTTTCTGCTCCCATTGGAGGTGCCGGCGTACCGTTTTTGGATGCTGGCGACCATTCTTGGACGCCAGCGAATATTCTTGGAGACAATTTTTGGACAACCGGCGATTATTCTTGGACGCCGGCGACTATTCTTGGGCGCCGGCGACTATTCTTAGATGCCGGCGACTATTTTTAGACGCCGCCGACCGTTTTTGTGCTTGACCGGAGTATAAGCCGAGGTAGAGTTTTTCAGCATATTTTGGGGGCTGAAAAACTCGTCTTATACTCAAATATATACGGTACCCAGTTTGTACACATCCCAGATAAGGGAGATACACCTACCTACATGGATCCTATTGTTTTACATACAGTAGTCCCTTGGCACTGGCACCCTGGCAGTTGCATTGCTTTCCATGCCCGCAGGCAGTTTAGCTGTCGAGAAGTCAGTTCTATTAAGTAGAAAAGTATCTCCATATTATAGCTTTTTGCACTACACATCAATTTAATGCAGTTTAGTGGCTGTCTGGGAATGAGAGGGTTAAGAGCTGTTGAAGCCTGCGTGGCACGGAGCCAGTTGCATCCGAGGAAGTTGGGTGCTTTCCATCCTGTTTAACCCTTCCTTGCCAGCATCTTACTTACTCCTTCTGTCTGGAGAGCATCCGATGCTGCAGGATTCACCAGGGTTAAGGGTTTCCGTGCCTTTAATTCCAGTGAAGGAGATAAATGTCCTCAGTTACTGAGACCCCCCAAAGACCCTTATGTGGACAAGAATTTCCCAGTAATGGCACCAACATCACAACAGGAAGGAATAACCACATACAACAAGAAGACCGGGGGTTTTCTGTTTGACAATAAACCCAATAAACCAAGTTGGAATGAAGCCAGTGCTTTGTGTTTGGGCCAAAGAACCACCGGTGGGGCATTTGGGACCCTTAGGTAAATCAAGGAGTCATGTAATAAATGTCCTAACGTTTGCACCAGGTCAACCAACCCAAATCAAACTAACCAGATGTTTGCCTGGTGACCATGCTTGCACCCTTAGAGACACCTGTTGTGTGGGGGTCAGGGCACCCCGACTGGGGTAGGTGTCTCCGAGGTGGCAGTCCCTGTGGGCCCCTGGCACCCTAGTCTGACACTGTATCTGTTAAAGGTGAAGCTGAACTCATTCTCCCAAGTTGAAGTAGAGTTTGAGGTTCCTCCAATGGACTGTGTATAATAGAGATTATTCCATGTGTATAAAAGGCAGAACCTTCTGTTTGCTATTACACCTGGGACTTTTTATTGCAGGAACTAAAGTCAAGTCCAAACACGACATCCAGGAATCAAACCGCAGAAGAACAAGTTCCAGCTGTTCCATTTTTTTTCTGAACTGTTGCCTATATGGAACATTTCCAGTACCTCGTTAGAGGTGGAACCGTGCAAACAGTTTTATTCTTTCTGTACAGAGTAAGTACATTCATTATAATTCCCCCGCAATGGCACAAGGTATGGGGGCCCCATTATAATCATGTGTCATACAGCAAGGCCTCCAAACCTTCATTATAGTTCCATCATTTACATCAGGCCCCCAATCATGTACTCTATGGTAGTACAGATCTATGGTAGAGCCTCCATATCTGTACTATAAGCATGTACTCTACGGTAGAGCCTCCAAATCTTTATTATAAACATGTACTCTATGGTAGAGCCTCCAAATCATTATTATAAGCATGTACTCTACGGTAGAGCCTCCAAATCTCTATTTTAAGCATGTACTCTAAGGTAGAGTGTCCGAATCTATAATTATAAGCATGTACTCTACAGTAGGGCCTCTAAATCTTTGATGTAATAATTCACTTTATGTCAAAGGCCTCCAAATTTCTATAATGGACTCTTTGTCAAGGCCTTGGCATAGACCTTAATGTGTATATTCTGCTACAACCTGTCATTCTCCATTATAAAAGAATATAATACAGCCACAGGTATCTATTATGCAGCGAATAATATACTCTCTGTTGTAAAATATAAGGATATTATAAGTCACCAAGAAGTTCTATGACCATATTAATGCACAAAGTCAGTTGCTTTTATACATGTTATAGAGCTAAAAAGTCCATGGAATAGGGGTTGCGGACACCACCGATTGACATCAACATGTGCGAACCAAAGTCGTATAAAACAAATCCATCTTTATTGAACGTATTAAAAATAGCGGGCAGGGGAAACAAGCTTGTTTCGGTGGTGTCCGCAACCCCTATTCCCTGGATTGTTGTTTGCCGCGGCCAGAGCAGATTTAGCGGTCACACCTGGCAGGCAGTTTGCTGATGTGCGCTCACGTCTCCGCTTTCGGATCGCTCTCCTTCAAATCTTCATTATAGAGCTAAAAAGGTAACTTCTAATATCTTCAAATTTTACTTTGGGTACAAGAATTAATGTAATACACAAGTTTCAGTGAGTCATGTGACAGATATGACATCACTAAGCATCGATTATAACTGATGGAATTACCAGGCACCTTTATATAATGAATAAAGTAGCCCCTCTTGTAAAATATAAGGATATTATAAGTTACCAAGAAGTTTCATGACCATATAAAAGTACGAGGCCCAAGGCGAGTGTTTTTATACAGGTCATGGAACTCAGAGGTAACTTCTAATATTCCCATATTTTGCAACTGGGGGTACTTTATTTATTATAATACACAAGTTTCAGTGAGTCATGTGACAGAAATGACATCAGAACTCACCGTTTATAAGAATATAATTTACAAGATATTCATGGCTTTTGTGTATTATAAAGATATAATTTACAGGATATTCCGAGCTCTTGTGTATTATAATCAAATACTTTCCACTGAGGCTTGTAAATCTCAGTTTTAATCATGTATTCTCCTTTGTTTAGATATTTTTAATTATTTTATTACCAGCAGGATCTTACATAAAAAAGCTCTATTTATCAGAGGATGGGAGCCACTGCAGAACATCCTTGTAATGCCATTATACTGGATATACACAACACAATGACTTTCCATGTTTTGGCCTTTTTTGTAAAAAAAAAAAAAAAAAAAAACTGCGAACACCCTGATTTATGTTGGACAGTCCTGATTTATAGACCCCCAAAGTGGATGATATTGTGTCTTCAGATTAAAGAGGTTTTGCCATTGGCAAGAGTCAGTCTCAGCTTTACAGAAGGGACAAGGACAGTGTGTAACTGGTTGGCTCCTTGTTGATCAACTTTTGCCATTGACTAGAGACAACCTTCGTTCTTCTGGAGATGGTCTGAACAATCTTAAATTCTTGGCTTCTGGTTACAGTAACTAGAGCCAATAGCAAATCTTTTTAGTGGAGTGGGATGACCAGTGATTGTCTGGCATCTGACTATGGAAGTTTTGAGGGTTGGCTATGGCCAGTCATAGCTGAAGAGGGCGGTACAGTGACTAGCCAGATCATTGCCATTATTTAAACCCAATCTCTCCTGAGGGGGATGGGACAGTCAACCATTGGCTGCTTCAATTTATAGAACATTTGCCATTAACCAGAGCGAATCTCCACTGTCCTAAAGGGGGTGGAAAAACAGTGATTGGCTGCCTTCTGCTTATACACCCTTTACCATTAGCTAGATTCATAAGCAGAGACAATGTGGTGGATCACGTAACAGTTGTGTTATTGCACATAAACATAATAAATGATGGGGCTTTTATGAGCAGGACACGTAAAAAAATCATTTTTAAACCATGGATATATATTTTACTATACATATGTGTTTCTAGTTAACTTATCTCCCCTATAACAGACCCCATCTTGAAAAGGTTAGAAAACAAGAAAAATTATTTTGAATACGTTTCTTTTCCATGAAAATAAAAAGAAATATATTTCCAGCAATGGTCTATGAAAATAATACCTGAGATAAATCACTTTTTGTAGATTTTGATTTCATTGAAGTTTACTAATGGAACTTCTGATGGGTTGTGAGATAATTAGGAGATACATCCTGGCCTGGGAGATCTCTGACCGATATTGGGAAAGAGAATATAAACCCCCGCTGGCTAAACTGGCTTCTATTTTATCTTCTGGATCAGGCCATTACTCTTAGGTTTAACTTCTTCTACTTAACCAGCCTTTGAGCCTCAATGAGATTCTATTGAGGGGCATGTGGAAGAGTTTCATGGGAAGTTCTCAGTTCCCACCAAGATTTTCATCTTCTCTTTACGTAAAAATTTGTATTGCAAATTATACAATTAATATTTGTATGTAAATAAAGAGGAGTCAGTGCCCTGGGCCCCTACCTATATTATACGAAACCTAAGTACAGAGGGAGGCAACCATGAGTTTTAAGCTTAATTTTCTAAAGGTTTATGGGTATACCATAGTAGTTATAGATGAAAAAAGCTATGTTTTTCTGAGACTCACTTGCCATATTGGAGAGGAACTACACCTGTCCTCCTATGCAAATTAATATAACTAGAATTTTGCAGTCACCTATATAATTGTAATTTTGGTAGTAAAGTTTCCAATGGTTGTATATTAACTAGGAGACACCTAATTGGGGAAAAGGCAATCCAGTGTAGAGTACTATGGCACCCATGACCATGGACTCAATGGATCAGTGGTAAAGAGGACATATTTCCCTGAAGCCTGTAGAATTGGTGGTAGTCCAGATGAAAAAAAAAATCCAAAGAATCAGTGGTTCATCATAGCAACAATGTCTCAGAATCTCACGGAAACAAAACAATGGTATTAGAGACAGAGGGAACCAATATTTATCTGCTAGGACCATGTTCCTCTTAACCTTGGGTAGCCAGATGTTGGGGAACTAGGACTCCAACAATTCCTTTAATTATATTTTGAAGGATGCTAGAGATGGTAGTCCAGCAACATGTGGGAAGCCAAGGTTACGAACCAATATCCTAGAAAAACAAACCTATAGTACCATCAGTAGAAAAATCTGACTTTCTAACTCAGAGGAGAACAGGCCTTTAGCATCACTGGTACACAAAACCAATTTCAATAGAATCAAGACAAGGGTAAGGGCATAGACAACATGGTCTTATATTGTGGAGGACTCAGTAGTCTTATGAAGTTTGTTCTGCAGCTCTTTATCCGGTTGCTTGGGCTTTCTTAATGATATATAACTCAAACTGGATAAAGTGGGATAGAAGGGCAGATTGTTTCAGACTACTCCTCTATGAATCATACTCTGAAGGTTGAATGCTTCTTAAATATGAAATACTTGAAGACTAAAGGAAAGGAGAACTCAACAATACATTCCATAAGCACCACCAAGGTAAGAGTTTTTATCCAGTTCTCCTATTGGTCAGTATTTGGGGAGTAATTATCCTTGATTATAGCATGTCAATCTTAGGGACATAATCCTAACGCAGAGCATGGAATATTAAAATATATTTTATAGTAGAAGAGGCAAATATTAGAACATGGGCATCTCAGTATCTACCTAACTTTTTGTCTCAAAAATGCAACTGAAAAATCCCCAAAATCTGTGACTTTCCCTTGGCCTAAAGCACCATCAGACTGAGTCTCATAGGCCCCTCACCAGAAAACCTGACATCTCGCAGTGATAAGACATAGACAGAGCTACATATTATAGGTGTGTAACATGGGCCTATGGTGTAAAGAAAAGGCTAACAGGAATTGTCCTTGGCCAGGGCCCACTGGGACATGTTCTGGTACTCTGCACACCAGAGGGACCTTGGCCAAAACAAACTGAAACATCTGTGGGTAAATAGAAAGATTAGTCAGGACATACATAGGGAAGAGGGAATGTGAGGTTTACAAGGCAGATGGAGCTTCACAGAAGCATATTATAATGATTAAAAGCAAATTAAGCCAAAAAAAGATCAATTAGAGAAGCAAAAATGCAAAATCAGAAACATATTGCTACAAATGGCAAAATCCAAAATGAGAAGGAAATAACTAGTAAAAGATGACATGGGTCAGGGGAGTGGGTGGGTCGGGGGCTGTAGAATTTGGGAATGCTCTAACCAGCGGGTATATAGACTGTAGTCTCTTACACTTAGGCAGGTACAATTTAGGGGTATTTTTGCATTATGAGTCCAACATCGCTATTATTGTCAGTGTCACTTGAAGAATATATTTCACTATTAGTATGTTACAGAGGGCAGGGCTGGGCAAGACATGGTTGATATTTTTACATCGGTTTTTTTCCACTATTCTTGCCAATGTCCCATCAGTCTTCCAAGCACCGAGGGTGGGGCATTTCTGTGGATGTTACCAATGGATGTGATGTAACAGGACCAGGGCCCCCCTGTTCTCATCTGAGCGTGGGACAATTTCTGGGCAGCCTGTCAGAACTTGCCTTGAATCTGATACCATACAAGGTGGTCCATCTCCACCATGAGGTAACGACCCTGGAAGCTTTTAGTGTCAAAATGATTGAGTCAGGAGCAAAGAGCATAAAATTATATCCCTGCCTAATGGAACATCAACACAAGGGTGAAACTGGTTGAACATGATACATTCTGAACAATCTTTTAATTAATTATTAAACAAAAAGGGCTCTTTGAAAGTCCATTGTCAACAATCATGGACGTTCTTTACGGGTCCACCAAAAGCTGTGAGTGATCCCCGTTCAAACAAGAGCAGGTCCCCTATGTGATCCAATGTTGTGCCTAAGAGCCAACTACTTGGCCTACCACTTGGGTTGCCACATAATGCAAAGACCCATTTTGGGGATCTTGCCAAATGATCAGATCTTTCTTTGTTTGGCCAGATTAGAGCAACTGATGAATAACAAAATGCCAAATATCACTGTCCACCAGTGTGGTGTATCCAAGGGCCATATGTTTACTACTCAGAAAAGTCAGCGTTTCCAAAGGAGCCCATGAATGTGAAGCAATTCCAGGCATTTTGTTCCCACCCATGAAGCCACTAATCATCATGAGATAACACAGTTGACATTAGAGTTAGGGCACAATCACTGTAACTTACCTTGGAGGAAAGCTGTTACCCTACTGGTGGCCCTAGGCTGGCAGAAAATCTCAATGATTGCTCAGGGTCAGACTGGTGCATCCAGGGCCCACTGGTGCAACTGTCAGGCCTCTCCATGGGAACTGAAGGGCCCTTCTCCCGTCACCCAACCTTGCACCACTCCAAGTTCTACCCGTGCAAATCGCAGTGTGTTCTTCCATCATCCTCTGTGATCAGGTCCAGCTGTGGAATTGGGTCTGGGTCGGTCCCAGGCCCAGTCTAATACTGTTTGCTTATTCATCTCACTCATGTAGAAAAGGCTGAATACACAATAACACACTATTACACAAATAAATACACACTCAGATATATCCTGTTTAGAAGTCAGTTCAAAGATTGTGCAAGAGTTTGCAATGTGGCAAGCCCCTGGATTTCTGCAGAATTGGGTGTATTTTATAATGTTCAAAAATAATTCATGAAACAGCTTCGGGGCTGTTCGGATATCTATCTATCTATCTATCTATCTATCTATCTATCTATCTATCTATCTATCTATCTATCTATCCATCCAGCCACCCATCCATCATCTATCCATCCATTATCTATCTACTATCTATCTATCTATCTATCTATCTATCTATCTATCTATCTATCTATCTATCAATCTATCTATCTATCTATCTATCTATCTATCTATCTATCTATCATCTGTCTATCTATCTATCTATCTATCTATCTATCTATCTATCTATCTATCTATCTATCTATCCATCCAGCCACCCATCCATCATCTATCCATCCATTATCTATCTACTATCTATCTATCTATCTATCTATCTATCTATCTATCTATCTATCTATCTATCTATCTATCTATCTATCTATCAATCTATCTATCTATCTATCTATCTATCTATCTATCTATCTATCTATCTATCATCTGTCTATCTATCTATCTATCTATCTATCTATCTATCTATCTATCCATCCAGCCACCCATCCATCATCTATCCATCCATTATCTATCTACTATCTATCTATCTATCTATCTATCTATCTATCTATCTATCTATCTATCTATCTATCTATCTATCTATCTATCTATCTATCTATCTATCAATCTATCTATCCATCCAGCCACCCATCCATCATCTATCCATCCATTATCTATCTACTATCTATCTATCTATCTATCTATCTATCTATCTATCTATCTATCTATCTATCTATCTATCTATCTATCTATCTATCTATCTATCTATCTATCTATCAATCTATCTATCTATCTATCTATCTATCTATCTATCTATCTATCTATCTATCTATCTATCTATCAATCTATCTATCCATCCAGCCACCTATCCATCATCTATCCATCCATTATCTATCTACTTTCTATCTACTATCTATCTATCTATCTATCATCTGTCTATCTATCTATCCATCCATTAATCTATCATCTAGTTCTGCGCCTCCTGCTCATTCCCCTAACATTTTCTGCATAATATAAAGTGATTTTATGCTGATGTCCATGTTGTGCAAAGGAACCGAAGTCCCGGAGAAGCCATTGTTCTACTGACCTGCCGTTTCCTAGAGTCATCTCGGAGAATTTAATAAGTATATCCTCAACTATTGGGAAATGGATCAGAGCCATTAATTTCTTGTTATTCTATTTATTCCACAGGGTTCATTATAACAGTTTTTTGTTTTCTGTAAGAAATGAAACTAGTGACTGAATTCATACAATTTAAGGAACTAAACGTTGGGTCCTGCGTATCTCCCTGGAAGGTTCCAGACAAGCAGAAATGACATCACATCCTGTTTGTCTCCTGCTGCCCCCGTATATCAGTATAAGGCCGAAATTAAAGCTCTGAGAATGTGGAAATTGGGACTGACCCTGCTCCTAATAATCTGTTTCACTGGCACAGCAATAAAAGGAATTCTGCCTTTTTATATATTCTGCATTCAGCCACTAGGTGGAGCATGTGAGACCACTAATAGCAGATTTACTACATCGGGGTCCCCAACCTTTTTTACCCATGAGCCACATTCAAATGTAAAAAGAGTTGGGGAGCAATACAAGCATGAAAAAGTCCCATGCAGTGCCAAATAAGGGCTGTGATTGGCTGTTTGGTAGCCCCTATGTGGACTGTCAGCCTATAGGAGTCTCTGTTGGACACTACACCTGGTTTTTATGCAACTAAAACTTGTCTCCAAGTTGGAAATTGAAAAATAAGCAGCTGCTTTGAGACCACTGGGAGCAACATCCAAGGGGTTTGTGCAACTTGTTGCCCCCGAGCTACTGGTTGGGGATCACTGCGCTACATATTTACAGGGGTGGTTACCTTTCAGTTAACTTTTAGTATGTTACAGAATGGCCAATTCTAGGCAATTCCAGCTTTCAAGTAGGGGTCACTGACCCCATGTCATAAATAAATGCTCTGTAAGGCTACAAATGTATTGTTATTGCTACTTTTTATTACTCCTCTTTCTATTCAAGACCTCTCCTATTCATATTCCAGTCTCTTATTTACATCAATGCATGGTTGCTAGGGGAATTTGGACCCTAGCAACCAGATGGCTGAAATTGCAAACTGAATAAAAATCTAAATAGCTCAAATAAATAACACAAATAATAAAAAAATGAAAACCAACTGCAAATTGTCTCAGTCAATATCACTCTCTACATACTACTAAATGTTAATTTAAAAGTGAACAATTCCTTTAATTTGGGTTGAAAAAAGACAAAAGTCCATCAATTCCTTCAAACAAAGCCCAGTGCACAATTAATGAGATGGTTTCAGGAAACGATGGGATATCTTTTCAGCAAGTGAGGAAAGAAAGATGATTGGAATGAAATGTAAGAATAAGGTTGAGCCAGAGACTGGGGCCATTGGGACTTTGGTCACGTGTCACGTGGGGTGTTTGAACTTTTTGGGGATCAGACTTGGAGAAAAGGTTAAATGACATGGACTTGTGTCTTTTTTCAACCTCATCTCAATTTAATTTAATTATGTAAAGGATGTTGGTAATTGACAATACTCTGGAGCAGATTCTCTCAGTCTATAAATCAGGAGGTTTATTAATAAAGCAAGTTTACAAGTAATTACTGAGTCCCGTGATACAATACGATCTCCAGCGGATTCCCAAATAATATACATTAAACATTCCAGAAGGAACCCACTCGATGCCCACGGAGGATTCAAACTGCCTGTCACACTCTGGATCCTTTATAGAAACCTGAAAAAGAAAAACTCTGGAGTTTTGATTTATTTATTTATTTTTGCTCACACACAGTGCGCAGAGCTTTCCATAAGAAACAAAACTAAATTACTGAGGAAAACTATTCTTTATTATTTACTAGAAGGAGGAACTATTTTTAAACTTAACTGAGCTAAAAGCTGATCCCTGAGGTCCAGGAAAGAGTTTCTGTTTATTGGCCTGATGCAAGTTACTGACTCAGCTGCTTTACATAGAGCTCATGTTGTATCATTCAGCTTCAAACAGCAATGGATCCCCAGAAGAGGTAGATACCCCTTAATACATGATAAACTATTGGGGGACAATAAGATTTTACACTGAAGAAAATGCAACAAACACTAAATTGTACCAGTTTGTGTTTAAGGGATAATGTACCCCCTACTGTAAATGATAAGGATATTAGAAGTCACTGAGGGGTTGTTCTGTGACCATATAAAGGCACAAGGCTGCAGGCTGAGTTATACAGGGAACTCTGAGTATCACTCATGTATTATAAGGGATAATGTACCCCCTACTGTAAATGATAAGGATATTAGAAGTCACTGAGGGGTTCTGTGACCATATAAAGACACAAGGCTGCAGGCTGAGTTATACAGGGAACTCTGAGTATCACTCATGTATTATAAGGGATAATGTACCCCCTACTGTAAATGATAAGGATATTAGAAGTCACTGAGGGGTTCTGTGACCATATAAAGGCACAAGGCTGCAGGCTGAGTTATACAGGGAACTCTGAGTATCACTCATGTATTATAAGGGATAATGTACCCCCTACTGTAAATGATAAGGATATTAGAAGTCACTGAGGGGTTGTTCTGTGACCATATAAAGGCACAAGGCTGCAGGCTGAGTTATACAGGGAACTCTGAGTATCACTCATGTATTATAAGGGATAATGTACCCCCTACTGTAAATGATAAGGATATTAGAAGTCACTGAGGGGTTGTTCTGTGACCATATAAAGGCACAAGGCTGCAGGCTGAGTTATACAGGGAACTCTGAGTATCACTCATGTATTATAAGGGATAATGTACCCCCTACTGTAAATGATAAGGATATTAGAAGTCACTGAGGGGTTGTTCTGTGACCATATAAAGGCACAAGGCTGCAGGCTGAGTTATACAGGGAACTGTATAACTATAACTGTATAACTATGTATTATAAGAGATAATAAATACCCACATACTCACCCTCGGGTGCAGCTGCTTCCTCTGCTCACAGTTTTTTGCTTTCTGTAAGAAATGAAACTAGTGACGGAATTCATACAATTCAAGTCAACTGAGCTAAAAACTCATCCTGACCAACATGTGGAACACGGGGAGGAACACTGAGGTACAACAAATCCCGGAAGAGTGGGCAGAGATTTACTATCCACACGCACTCATATAAGGTTTCCCGATTGGTCAGTTTTTTGCTATTACGGAGGAAACAAGACGCTGATTATGAAGTTCAGGCAGAAGATTTGTCGCAGAGATTGACCAGCCGTGGATCCAATAAACAAGTAATAAGTAGAGAATATGAGATCACATTTAATTTTTAAATACAATAAAAAACAGACACTAAACTCTTTTATTTATTGGATTTATAACAAATTATAACAAACAGTGGAATAATTTACAACATGTTCTAAAAAACAATTGGGACATTTTATTAGCAGACCCAGACCCGCATTGGTTTTCTAGGCCCATAGGAATGACAGCGAGACGTGCAGCTTCTTTCAAGGATAAACGAACGAGTAGCCATTTTATCTACACGACGAGTAGTGAAAGAGCAGTGACGTGGCTTCCAGCACCAGAGAAGCGAATCATCATCATCATCATCATCATTTATTTATTTATATAGCGCTGTCAAGATACGCAGTGCTTTACTGCAGTTATAGAATGTTCAAGTGGGGCCAATGTGAAGGTTGCAAATATGTAAAAAAAAAAAGTGTACACATTTTTCACACTTGCAGAACAATAACAGGTTAATAGTTTTATTTATTGCAAAACAACAGCAGTAATTTACGTCCTTGAATGTGAATGTCCCCTAAGATATGTGGGAAAAACAAAAAGGTCTGTAAGAGACTTTTGGAGCATGTTGGAGACATCAAACGAAAATCACCAAAAAGTTCAGTTGTGAGACACTTTAAACATAATGGAAATGTTAAGAACTTCATGATGTTTGGGGTTAAATATGTATCTCTGGGAATTAGAGGAGGAGAAATGGATAAAATGTTGTTGAAGGGCAATTGCTCCGAGTAGTATAAAAATATTAGCTGAAACCATTTATAATCTATCTAACTTCTAATCTATTTAACTTTCTCTTCAGACCTCTGCTATTCATATTCCTGTCTCTTATTTAAATAAATGCATGGTTGCTAGGGTAATTTGGACCATAGCAACCAGAAGGCTGAAATTGCAAACTGGAGAGCTGCTGAATTAAAAGCTAAATACCTCAACAACCACAAATAATAAAAATTGAAAACCAGTTGCAAATTTTCTCACAATATCACTCGCTACTAAGCTTTTACTCAAAGGTGAACATCCCCTTTAAAGAGAACCTGAGGAAACGCTTCTTAATAGAAACCTTGTTTTGAGGGTTAGTTTGTCCTACGTATCTATTACCTATACCTACATGGAATAGCTACCCTGGTGGGGATTAACTCAGTAAAATAATTTACACAAAGAATTTATACATGCATGAGATAAATATACTGTAAATATAGCAATTTAAAGCCTTTTTATTTGTGCTTTTATCCAGTCTGAAATGCTATCCAGGGTCAGCAACTTTGTCAAGCAGAGTATAGGGTAAAAACTGATAAACAAATAAATACATTACAATTCTATTATATTATCATGTTCTTTACTTGCAAGTGAGCTATTCAGGCATATAAATAAGCACGTGGCGAAACTGCTGCTGGATGGATCTACCCCTCCCTTCTGAGCTGAAATGTTGAGAGAAGCAATTCCCCAGGTAGCTCACACTTTAATTACATGCTGGTGGGGAGGCTTTGCTATTCTGAGTTATGAGACATGTGGATGTATGAACTGAACACACTCTGGCCAAATGGCCTAAGTAAAGATTGTAAATTTGGGATATTTCTGTAATAATGAATAATTTACAATTTCAGCCATCTGGTTGGGGTCCAAATGACCCTAAGAACCATGCACTAATTTGAATAAGAGACTGAAATATTAATAGGAGAGGCCCGAATGAGCTGAGCAATAAAAAATAGCAATAACCATACATTTATAGCCTTACATTTGTTTTGTAGATGGGGTCAGTGACCCCCATTTGAAAGTCAGGAGAAAAGGGCACTTAATGAAAAAATTCTAAAAAATAAATGATGCAGAGCAAATGAAAATTTGCTTTGCATTGACAATTCTATAATACCCCTTTAAAGGGCATTTATAGAATCCGCCATCACAACATCATCCAGCAGGGAATCCCTCAACCTCACTGTCCTCATTGGGAAGAACCGCCTGGGCTGCTGTTTTCATCCCTCAACTGAATGACACTGCCTAGAGTTGCACAGTCTGTCATCCACAAATACCCCCAGATACTTCTCAATTATGGATACCCCCAACACACTACCTTAATGTAACCTTCTTATTTATGTTATTTCTACCCAAGTGCATAACCTGCATTTATCAACATTGAACCTCATTTTCCAGTTTGCTGCCCAGTTTTCCAGTTTAGACAAATCACTGTACAAAGTGGCAGCATCCTGCATGGAACCTATAGTTCTGCACAATTTAGTATCATCTGCAAAAATCCCCCCCTAAAAAAAAAAAATTTAAACCCCCCCTAAAAAAACTGAATTTTTTTTAAAAAAAATAACCCCCCTAATGCAGGGGCAGAGACAAAGGGGAATATAAAAGCCAGTGATTCCTGTAAAAGGGCTGTTTTTGGTTTGGATCTGGTGGGACCTGCAGCAGTACAAGAAAATTTCAAAATGTTTTGACAGAGTCTCTAATGAAGAAGTTAATAGGAATTTCACAGAAATATTCGGTGCCAAAGAAAACATTTGGGCGATTTCATATCTGTGTATAACAGGGGTCTAATTATTAAAATGTGTGTGTAGCGCAGTTAATTATTTTCCTTCCTCCTTCATGAACTTGGGCTAATCCCACGCTCACTTGTATCTGTGATCAGAGACTTCCGCTCATATTTGCTTTGCGCCAGTCGATCCATTGAATCGTCTCACTGGTGGGACCCGAGGGGGGATATTTAAACTTGGAAGTATAGGAACTGCTACTTCAAAGGTTCCCATAGTGTTTAGCACCTAAACATGCAACTATGCCAGATGCATCACATTTTAACTGTCCAAAGAAGTCACACTGCAGCAGCCGAATCTTGTAACAGCAGTTTATTGTGCCGACAAAACACACACAATTTACATATTCTGTTTGTGGGATCCCATAAAGACACTGGAAATGCTGGATTGTTGCTAAAAACTTGGCACTTTGCATGTGGCCAGGGCCTCCATCCAAAATGATGGGGTTCCGTACTATTTAGTTAGCAGGGGCCCCCACACCAAGGCAATCTACTGAACAACTACATGGGAGGTGGATCCTGTCAGTTAAGTATAATGGGTGGTCATTGTTTGATCAGCACCCTCTGGTGAAGCCCAATTCCAGCCAAACACCCTCCCCAATCTTCCTATTCCTGGCTAAGCTCCATTGCTTTTGCAGACTGAATTTTGGGATCATTGCCGGGAGATTGCCGGATGGGCTTGGGGTAGACTATATTTCGCTGGCTAACAACAGAATTAACCCCCACCTCATTGTATAGATACATGAGAGTCACCATTAGAGAGGAATGCTGTAGGTTTCAGGTCAATAACACTAGTGGCACCACTTAGATGTCCCACAGGAAATTTCTAGTGGACTCAAGTGAATGTCAAAAAGTCAAGAGTCCCATGAAATTCTACTGCTCTGACATTACTATATTCCCTGCCACTTTGTTATAACTAGGGGTCAAGGCCCTTGGGTCTGCTACAAAGGGTTATTTTTAACCGTATTTACTGTTTATTTGTTCCTATTTGTACCGAGCATGAAATCAAAGTGAGAGATCCAAACTGAGCCCAAGTACTTCCAGATGCTGATGGGGTTTCAGCCCAGGTCTGTCGGTGGGGGACTCGTCAATCACAATTTGTGCAGATACCAAAAGAAAAACATTTCAGGGGCTGAGGTTTGAGCCCAATTGGATTAGGTACCATTGCTCAAAACAGGATCAAGACCTTTTGGACTATCCACAACCCTCCAAGGCACTGTCCTTCTAACCTTATCGCTAGACAAGAGATATGTTCTACACAACCTTGTGGTATATATGAAATATTGAGACAGGGGTTACACTCTACTGGTTAAATTGACCCCACTGAGAGTGAAATCAAAGTCTGACCCCCAGGGTAAGTGCAACACTGTCTGAAATACTTCATAAATCCAACCTATGGGCCTTCATATTCATATGGCTTAATGATCTTACACCAGGGGGTCTTGGGATTCCATGAGTGAACTAGAGGTCTAATAAATGTGTTTCACAAATAGGTTTTATATACAGTGCTGCCACATAATTCGGACCCCCTCATAGAGCCAACTTAATTGACTACAGGTGCACTCATTTGGCAATAGGGCGCCATAGTTATACCCATGGTATCACTCCACGCTACTCATAACAAAATAACACTAATTTTAAAAAAAAGGCAACAAAGAGATGTAACAATTACATTTATTGAAATGATAAATTCACAGTTTAAAATTCCCAAAGTCCCAAAACAGTCTTACAATTACAATAATACAGAATGATTCCCGGCAGGAATGGAAACGCGGAGGAGCTGCCTGAATCAGAGGGGATATGTGAGTAAAGAAGGGAATGGAATAGATAAAGCAGAGTTACATTACATAAGGAATTAGCTTTGACACTGACTTGCAACACAGTTCAATGGAATTTTAAGGGTCATTTACTATTTTGCACATATAGTAGATAGATGATAGCATGGCTGTACCCGATAGCATGGGGTACCCGAAGCTCGGGCAGAGTGGTGACATTTAGCGGGGGCTTATGGGAGCCCCCACCCATTCCCTGTGCCTTAGTTCTCTTGTACTTGAGTCTGGGGTTCAAATAAATGACCCCATCCTTAACTTATATAAAGGCTAAATATGGATCAAACCATTGCTCTACCTGTCACTCAAATAAAGTTCCAAGAATATATAGGTGTTCATCCAAAATCTTAGTTTAAGTCAGGCTTATCCTCCAAGACTATCTGTTGGATTTTGTTGCTCAAATATGAGTCCAATTGTCCTTCAAAATTCCTGCTGGACCCAGGGAATAGCCCAATAATCTGAGAACCACTGATCTAGATCGGAACTGATGGCAACTAAGAAGCCTGGGGTGCCAACATCTTGATGTGAAATTTCTGGCCAAAAGGAGATGTAGATGTTTCATCTCCAAGAAGATCCCTCAACTACAAATGGAGAAGGACACACCTGTGAAGGAGACAATATGTGGGGGTTACCTGATTCCAGATGATTTGGGGAGGAGTATGTGACCCCAGGGAATTACAAGATGTTTGGGGCCAAACTATGTGAATCAAAATCGAGACCTTCCAATTTTTTTGCCGGATTTAGTTCCACCCACAGCTGGAGGGCCACATACAGGACATTCTATACATACAGTAGATTGAACCAGGGCCCCACAATAATGGTTCCTAATCTCAACCCCCAGGCAGAAGTCTGCTCAACGCCCAGGCAGGAGGTGCTGCTGGGGCCACAGGTTCATGGTCCCAGATCTCAGCAACGTTCCAGGCCCATTAGGCGCCAGTTGAAAGTATGACGTGTCCCCAGCCTGACAGATACAGAACAATATCATATTTATAGATACACAGCTACAGCATTTATTCAGCTCACATGCACAGGGAAATAGAAAATGTCCATGTACTGTATATATATTTGTAAATTCCCAGATTTAAAGTGACAAAACAATTAACGTAAAACAATGTCACTGAAAGCAGCGAAAAACAAATCTATTTAATGTATAAAATATGCATTGGTTGCTGCTTATAATATTGACTCTGTGTTTGACTAGGAGGATAAGCTGGAACTGCCTGCAGACTGCTGAGTAGAACCCCGAGATTCCTCGCTTGCTCTCCCATCCTCTGTCAGGCTGTCTGTCCCTCTGTCCTCACCAGCAGTGTCACTTATGATGTTTAATCTAGAAAATAAGGAAATATATATATATTATAGAGTCTGGGTCACATTCTAATTCAGACAATACTTTATGCAAAATATTATACCCATTAAGACCATTAAAGGTCACATCTTGTACCTTTAATGCTCCTGCTGAATTGTGCTTAGTACAGGGAATACCTATGCTGCCATAGTTTTATGGGATCTCTCTGTACAGACTATGAGCAAACTTAGGGGACTGTTCCTGCTGAATTGTGCTTAATACAGGGAATACCTATGTACCATAGTTTTATGGGATCTCTCTGTACAGACTATGAGTAAACTTAGGGGACTGTTCCTGCTGAATTGTGCTTAGTACAGGGAATACCTATGTACCATAGTTTTATGGGATCTCTCTGTACAGACTATGAGCAAACTTAGGGACTGTTCCTGCTGAATTGTGCTTAGTACAGGGAATACCTATGCTGCCAAAGTTTTATGGGATCTCTCTGTACAGACTATGAGCAAACTTAGGGGCTGTTCCTGCTGAATTGTGCTTAATACAGAGGAATACCTATGCTGCCATAGTTTTATGGGATCTCTCTGTACAGACTATGAGCAAACTTAGGGACTGTTCCTGCTGAATTGTGCTTAGTACAGGGAATACCTTTGCTGCCATAGTTTTAACCTTAAGGCACAGGATTTTGTATTAGGAACAGGCGCCTTATACAGAAATCCCAAGCAATTTGGATAGTAGATCCCATCGCTATATTGACCTGAGTTAGGAATCCACATATAAATATAATTGATATCAACTCACCTTTTTTCTGTCAAATCTGGCAATCATAGCCTGTACCCAGGGCTCATGGGAAGGAGCACAGAGGTGGATATTTCTCCGAGTGACTAACCTGCGGTGGTGGGAAAGAGAAAACCACAGGCTGTAAATGATGAGACAATATAGAACCAGTAATGATGGATTGAACACGAGGGATTAGTTATAAACCTGTGCACATTTTGCAAGACTGCAAGAGACTAAAACAGAGTGCTGGGAGTTGCTGTGTCATTTATTCATGGGAGTCACTGTTAATGATGGGTGAATTTATTCGGTGAATTTATTCGGCAGGCGTGAATTTGTGGTGAATTTGCACGTTTCACCGCCAGTGAATAAATTAGCGAATTTGGTGAAAAAATTCACCAGTGTTAAAAAATTTTCGCCAGTTTAGCAAATTTTTCGTGGCAAAGTGAAACAGGACAAATTTGCCCATCACTAGTCACTGTGCCATATCCTGATGGGAGTCGCTGTATATTCTATACAGGGATTAATTCTTCCATTTAATGTAATAAGGCACTGCTCTTTTTAGCTGATTCACGAGGATAGGCCTTTGTGCTGCTGCTAATAAACTAATCTGGGTTCTTTACTTGTATAATAAGTCACAAAAGCCTGGCACCACTGGGCTACTGGAGACTGCAAATACTTACACAATGGCATTGATTGAGCAGCCACTGGATTCATCTTGGACTATGTAACGTTTCACATTTTGCCATGGTATCTGTTTGCTGTTGGTTCTCAGGCAGCAGTCCATTGGGTTTATGTTGGCACCGGACACTGCAGGATCAGAACACAGTCAGTTTGATTAGCCATGATTAGCCATGATTAGCCATGATTAGCCATGATTAGCCATGATTAGCCATGATTAGCCATGATTAGCCTTGATTAGCAATGATTAACATGCACATGAGATCTGTGACCAACACAAACACCTACCCCTGCCCCATTTAAATAACAAATGTCATCTCCAGTTACAGGGCACGACCATGGGCAGCAATATGGCCCCCTATTACTCCAAAGTATTCCTGGCGCACTGTGAGGAGTGTTGTGTTTATTGGAAACACAAAATGTTGTTATTGTTGTGCTGACAAGTTACTTTTTTTTTATTAGTGGGGGTAAAACAGACTTGATGACCTTTGGGGGGATCAAACATCTCTGCAATCAGATTTACTGTATGGTGGGGTCACATGTCATTTATACAGATGTGATACTGACATGGGAATTAGGTAGGAAATCTGATTCTTTGTTACATTCCATTTCTTATCTGTGTGTTACCTTATTCCCAGGTGAGCAGCGTCCTGCCTTTTATCTCAGAACCAGAAAACTGCATCTGGTTTCAGGATATCACTGAGACTCCTATAAAGAATTTAGTAGCCGGTGGTTATATAGAATGTTGTGTATTAGCTATATATAGGAAGTTGTTTATTAGTTGGAGGTTATATAGGAAGTTGTTTATTAGCAGGAGGTTATATAGGAAGTTATTTATTAGCAGGAAGTTATATAGGAAGTTATTTATTAGCCAGAGGTTATATAGGAAGTTGTTTATTAACAGGAGGTTATATAGGAAGTTATTTATTAGCAGGAGGTTATATAGGAAGTTATTTATTAGCCAGAGGTTATATAGGAAGTTGTTTATTAACAGGAGGTTATATAGGAAGTTATTTATTAGCCAGAGGTTATATAGGAAGTTGTTTATTAGCAGGAGGTTAAATACAGTAGGATGTCTTTGACATCCCAAACACCCACTGTATGCTGTGTACTTCTTTGCCCATTTGAATCCGGGTTCTTTGCCTCCCTGTCCCTAACCTTATTTTAAACGCTCCCCTGGACTTACGGTTTTAATTTATTTATTAAAAGTTACGTTTTATTGTTCCTTGAGTCATCGGATTTAAAGATGGGGCAACTTTAAGGGTTAATCTTTTTCTCTTTTGTGTTACTAAATAGGATGTCGTTTACTAGCCGGAAGTTATATAGGGAGTTACTGTATAACTAAGGTGAATACACAGAGGAGCATCCCATTGATAACACAGATAGACAGGTGTGTCCGGCACTAGATACGGTGCCATATACAAGATGATACCACTTGGGTGCCACCTCTGCTTACAGACCCAGAAGAATTATTAGGGATGTACTGAATTAAATGCACTATGGTGCCAGTTCTTAGGTATGATAGAGACTATGGGGGTTCTGTTTGTAATAATATGATTGGTTCCTCCTAATCACACCCACATGACTCCCAATGATTTCCAATTAATCATCAAACAAGCTTTCTGGTACCCGTCATTATGTTTCCCCCTGGCGTTACATTGGCAAAATGGTACAGAAGATCCACTCTACAAACAATGTTGCAAATCTCATTTTTGGATTATCCAGCAGTGGGAAATGGGCAGAACCAAGTGAAAACAATAGGAAGTTGGAGGGAACATTAGAAAAACCTCTTTATAGAAAAAGGGATAAATACATGGAGCAGCCTCCCTGCAGATGTGGTAGGGAACAATAGGGATAGATAAAAGATCATTTTAAGGAGATAAAAACATACCCCAATGACAATGACACATGTTCCTGCCCCTAAAGTGCCCAAAAACACTGCTGCCTTGCCAATGATAGAATCGATGCTGTTCAGCTCTCTACAATGGAATGATCGTGTCCCCATGTGTCCTGTACCTTTAAGTGCCCCTCATTCATAACTTCTCTGAACAATAAAACCAATCTCACTGCTGTTCTCCACGATTCGCCAGTTCCGTTCATTAGGCAAAATAACCAGCATGGCAGCTTCCCCTCATACCTCTAATGTATGAATAAATGTATAAATAAATATAGCAATAGCTAAACTATTTATTGCGCATTTCAATGAAAATAAAGGGGAAATAAGACTGTGTCTGTGCAGGGAATATTTGCCCAATGTGAGTGTGTGAATTGGTTATGTTAATTAGTAAGACACAATGGCCAATCAGCATGTGTGTAGCAGAGGAATGAGTAGCAGGGCAGCAAACCCCAGAAACTATATTTCCCAGCATTCCCTGACAGCACAACAACAGCTGGAAGGCTGCATAAGACACAAGGTTTCCCACTGTTCCCTGGGTGCATGCGACTCCTGCATGGATGATACAAATGCAAGTTGCACCAAGGGTTGCTATGGGTTACTATAAATGGAAACACTTGCAGCTATGTTAGTAAATATGCTCCATTATTATAACATTATAAACTAAGTTTAACTCCTGCTGCCTAGCCTTCAGCCCATTGGATTATTCCAAGAGAATGGACATTTTAGGAGTGACACCTGTTCATATTGAAATCTGCACAGAGACCCATGTGAAGCCCATACAGTACATCCCATAAATACCTCCCATAAATACATCCCATAAATATATCCCATAAATACATCCCATAAATACATCCCATACAGCACATCATTAGACCATTCCCCCTCCATAAGGATAAGAACAGATGAACTGTTGCCTTTTTATTGCAATTGGAATTCCCAATCGCTCAACTACCTCCTGGGCACAAGTACAACAGTGAGCAAAAGTTTCATCTGTAACTAAATAATCCCCCTCTTTTGGAAAGGAATCCCATAACCTGACTGCCCTTGCAGTAAAGAACCCCCTACTATGGTGATGGTGAAATCTCCTTTCCTCCTGAGTAATGAATCACTCATTCCCCTCTCTTGGTAGGGAATCCCATAACCTGACTGCCCTTATAGTAAGGAAGCCCTTCATATGCTGATGGTGAAATCGCCTTTCCTCCCCAGTAATGAATTCCGCATTCCTACTCTTTTTGGTAGGGAATCCCATAACCTGACTGCTCATATTGTAAATAAACCCTTCCTTTGCTGATTGAGAAATCTCCTTTCTTCCCCACCAATGAATCGCTCATTCCCCCTCTCTTGGTAGGGAATCCCATAACCTGACTGTCCTTACAGTAAAGAACCCCTCCCTATGCTGATGGTGAGATCTCCTTTCCTCCCCACCAATGAATCACTCATTCCCCTCTCTTGGTAGGGAATCCCATAACCTGACTGTCCTTACAGTAAAGAACCCCTTCCTATGCTGATGATGAGATCTCCTTTCCTCCCCACCAATGAATCACTCATTCCCCTCTCTTGGTAGGGAATCCCATAACCTGACTGCCCTTATAGTAAGGAAGCCCTTCATATGCTGATGGTGAAATCGCCTTTCCTCCCCAGTAATGAATTCCGCATTCCTACTCTTTTTCGTAGGGAATCCAATTACTTGACTGCCCTCATAATAAATAACCCCTTGTTTAAATTTAGGGAACTCCACCCAAATGATAAACAAAAAAAAACCATTTCTGAATAATTATCACATCAGATTTGTATTTGTAAACATCATAGCTACTGAAAGCAGTATCTATCTGCCCTATAATATTTACTTCACTGCTGGTTCTGACCACTGAAAGAAATATCGTAATTAGCTCTCTTTCATGCAATACTTCACTTCCCACAATGCCTTGCATGTTCTGAGATACATACCTGTAAAAAGGGAGAATGACAGAAGCATGCAAGGCATTGTGTGAACTGCTGAAGGGGAGCAGACCACTGGTACATTGTTTCCAGGCATGTAGTCAGAACCAGCAGTGCAAACAATGTCATGCACAGTTTTCAGCAGGAAATTTGCTTAGCAATAACTTTAGAAATGATTTAAATTGTATCCTGAATGTGTTCTGCAAAATTGCTCAGAAGTACATTTTTTTCCATTTGGCAGAATTGTATTATTTTATTTTTTTTTGGGGTAGATTTCCCTTTGAAAGAATATGAAAATATCAGTTGCCGGTAAATTAGAAGAATCATTGAGGCTGAGATATGTAGGTGCTCAGTACTTACCTTGAGTCAATGCCCAGGCGCAGGCAATGAGGAGGAAGACGAGGGGCATTTGCAGAGCCATCCTGGGGGGCAGACACAGCTGTGATAGTGGGAAGTGGTACCACACTCTGTGATCCTGAACCAGCTCTGAGCTCTGTGCCTGAGATTCCTCTATTTATATTGTAAGTCGGTACATTCTCACTTTCACTTCTGTCTTTCCCACCACTGATTCCCCGGCAGCAGAACTCACTGATTCCTGGTATCCCCCCACCTCCCAACCCAGGGCGAAATTTCCCTTCCTCTGGCTGCAAGTGCAAACACCTCACCCACTGGGCTCTGGGCTCACTTTACATGATCCATTTATCTTCATCACAGTCACTGCCATGCGGCTCCCCGGCTTCCCTTGCACAATCCCCATCCAAAACGCTTCCCAATCTGGCTCTCATTAGATATCTCCATTATTCATTTATTCTTATTGTTAGAATTGTTATATAAAGGTGAGAATCTCCAACTGGTTTTGGGACAAATGGGTACTGAACCCCCTGCCCAAGAATATCGGCCTCCTCTCCTATGTTTTTATAATGGGGGGGTGAATAGCAGAACAGACCTGTGCCACACGACTCATGAAATAAGAACATTAAATGCCTTAGTCTTTACTTGTACTTTAAGTGATTGGTACCCCACATTTCTGTTGCTTAGGGGGAAAGGAAACTGACCGCTGGGTCATGAACAGAACAGAAAGGTAAATCCAGGGAAGCCTTGTGTCTGATATTTCATCCAGTGCCAGATATTTCATTCAGTGCCAGATATTTTATTCAGTGCCAGGGGCAGAGAGCAGATTGTTGAAGTCATTACCTAGGGTGCAGCAAGTAAGTGTAGGGAACCCTTAGTTCTCTCGCACTTGTGCCTGGGGTTAGGGTAAACAAGGTCTCTACTATTGGGCAAGGAGCACATGTGACTATTGACAGGTCTGCATAGGTGCAACCCTTGACCAGTTTGGCACTAAATACAGGGCTACCCTGTGTAATGTAAGTGCAATGGACACAGAAACTCAGAGTATGTCTTGCCATGAGTACTGGTAGGCACAAGCAATATGTGACCAGCATTTTAATGGGTTCAGCTCTGTGCCCACTAACCAGCCCAGATTGGCACATGTCACCAGCACACGTTTGCCAAAGCAAATTTGTCACCCATTCCATTTTAACACTTATTTCAGCATGACGTTGCCTGATCCATTTGAGGGCGATGTTCTGATACCTGTCCCATAGTATTGCCCGGGGAGTTTCATGCCATGGGCCCTACCAGTTTGATACCCATGAGATTAATCTCTGCACCACAGTAATTCACCTCATTCATAATCATTTGCTGCTTTTTCCAGCACAAGTGCGATTAACTCTCATAATAAATCATATCATGCCAAGTGTGCGGTGTTGCCAACCCAACCACCCTCCAGCCCCTTCTGTAAGGGGTGAACTTCCCTCCTGCACCCAGAGTAACAGCCATTCAGTAACAGTAACACAGAGTAACAGCCATTCACTAACAGTAATACAGAGTAACAGCCTTTCAGTAACAGTAACACAGAGTAACAGGCATTCAGTAACAGTAACACAGAGTAACAGCCATTCAGTAACAGTAACACAGAGTAACAGGCATTGAGTAACAGTTACACAGAGTAACAGGCATTCAGTAACAGTAACACAGAGTAACAGGCATTCAGTAACAGTAACACAGAGTAACAGGCATTGAGTAACAGTTACACAGAGTAACAGGCATTCAGTAACAGTAACACAGAGTAACAGGCATTCAGTAACAGTTACACAGAGTAACAGGCATTCAGTAACAGTAACAGACATTCAGTAACAGTAACACAGAGTAACAGGCATTCAGTAACAGTAACAGACATTCAGTAACAGTAACACAGAGTAACTGGCATTCAGCTGGCACTGGCACAGAGAGTGTTACACAGAGCATGACATTTATAGAGGAATTTAACAGGTTTATTATTCAGAGCTGGGGGGGCAAGAGGGGACCAATGGAAGGGACTGTATCTATGGAATATGGGTATAGTAACGCAAGAGTTGTAGCAAACGAGTAGAAAAGGATCTCCATTTGCCAAAGACACAGAGGAATCTGGATTGAGAGTACAACGAGTGTTATGCTGCACAACATTTTGGCCCAGATTCACTAAATTGTAGTAAAAATGACTGCAGCTTCTGATGCACATTGAGTTTTAATGAGAGATTAATGTTTGTGTCCTTAGTACCTCCCCTTGGGGTAATTAACCCTCGGCCCCAGCATTAGCCACCATTTAATAATAATATTGTTGCATTCGTTAGGCTAAATACAAGGTAATAATGGCAGCTCAGCCAATAAGTAATAATAATAATATTAATAATAGGCGGCACATACTGAGCAATAATAATATCCACCTTTTATACTCAGGCATCCACAATACTCATGTTGTTATTGAAATTGAAATCTTTACCCCTAACCCCATCTCCCTAATGGGCAAAAATGGGCAGTTTGCTAGCATTGCCATTATTAAACAAAAAGGCAGCTACTGGTCCAGAAATTACTCATTTTCTTATTCTAAGCCGATTCTGATCAGATAATGAGATTTCCATTGGCCACAGAATTTATTCTGCTCTTTCTATCTCAACTTTCCTTCCTCCTTTATTGCTTGTTATTCATTTTCTTTCAGCTTTTGTACAATAACACACCTTGACCTGAAACCCCCCGGATGCAGGGAATTTTAGATGTCTGGAAAGCTGGATGTTTGTTACTAAGAAAAACACCTATAAAGGGAGATGGTAGAGTCCCAAACTTATTCTCATAAGTAGGGAGTGTTTTTCCCATAAACATGTTTGCCCCATAAAATAAGGCGGCTCCACATCCCCATATGGAATAATAGATCTTTTTATCCACCTCAGAGCACTTATTGGCTTTACCAACTTGGAGAATGCTGCTAAAATTGTCTGCAACTGGGACCGACTAGACGGGATGGAAAACGAGTCTCACTTGTCTGTCTACCTGGGGCAATGGTCCCCAAAACGACAGAGTCAGTAGTGTCACTGGGGAGATGGCAGGGGGTTTGGCCTGAATGTGGATTAAGGTTTGACATGGGGACAATACCTATTTGCTCTACTAGATTCATCTGAAAGTCTCCGTAGGAGGTCCATTAGAATAAGATTTGGATCAAACACTTTAAATGGCTAATTCACATTATATCGGTAACCTTGTTATGAGCTAATTATGAGCCATTTTAATGGTGATGGTTATAAAGGTGTTGTCTGAAGGGGGCACTTAAGCTTCTGATGAAGTGACGTATCGGTCACGAAACGTGTCAAGCTTTATCTCCCTGCCCACTTGTACATACAATTTGAGCATTGATCAATAAAGCTTATTTTTACTTTATACTTGGCTCCACCGCTGATGTTGATCCAACTGCTATACCCTGTACTAAGTGCCTATGACCACAGCCCAGCTTGAAGGTCAGTTAGGGGGAGATTTGGGGTGTGTGCTTATTTGTGCCCTGGGTACCCCTAGAACTATAGCAGGGTGACTGTTACCCCAATGTTTCTATATATCTGTAACCTTGTTATGAGCTAAGGGGGCCCAGTCTGAAGGTCAGTTAGGGGGAGATTTGGGGTGAGTGTTTATTTGTACCCTGGGTACCCCTGGAACTATAGCAGGGTGACACCCCAATGTTTCTATATATCTGTAACCTTGTTATGAGCTAAGGGGGCCCAGTCTGAAGGTCAGTTAGGGGGAGATTTGGGGTGAGTGCTTATTTGTACCCTGGGTACCCCTGGAACTATAGCAGGGTGACACCCAATGTTTCTATATATCTGTAACCTTGTTATGAGCTAAGGGGGCCCAGTCTGAAGGTCAGTTAGGGGGAGATTTGGGGTGAGTGCTTATTTGTACCCTGGGTACCCCTGGAACTATAGCAGGATGACACCCAATGTTTCTATATATCTGTAACCTTGTTATGAGCTAAGGGGGCCCAGTCTGAAGGTCAGTTAGGGTGAGATTTGGGGTGAGTGCTTATTTGTACCCTGGGTACCCCTGGAACTATAGCAGGGTGACTGTTACCCCAATGTTTCTATATATCTGTAACCTTGTTATGAGCTAAGGGGGCCCAGTCTGAAGGCCAGTTAGGGGGAGATTTGGGGTGAGTGATTATTTGTACCCTGGGTACCCCTGGAACTATAGCAGGGTGACTGTTACCCCAATGTTTCTATATATCTGTAACCTTGTTATGAGCTAAGGGGGCCCAGTCTGAAGGCCAGTTAGGGGGAGATTTGGGGTGAGTGATTATTTGTGCCCTGGGTACCCCTGGAACTATAGCAGGGTAACTGTTACCCCAATGTTTCTATATATATATTTTTATGTTTACATATGAGCTAAGGAGTGCCCTGAATAAAACTCGGTGCTTCAAGAGGGGCTCAAATAAAAAAAAACAGTCAGCCACCAATCTAGGTTTGGGGGGGATCAGAGCAAAGGGTATAAGGCAACGAATTTAACTAAACCGCAAAATGTTTTTGATTGAGGGAAGATTAGATAAAGAGTAAAGGAAGACTTTATGGTAATGGAGAAGAAGCCCTTCAAAAAGAATAGATAAGCTGTAAATGGTGGTCAGTGGTCATTCTAAGACAGTTGTAAGACTATTTGTAAAGTGAGTGGTGGCACGTACATGGGAGAGTGATGTCCTGTCATACAAAGACAGTTATTGATGGAGCTGGACTATCCAAGATTGAAACATTCTTCAGAAATCAAACTATTTTGCCAATAGAAAAGTCCACATTTAGAGATCCAAGCTGAGTAGTGCTGAGAAGAACTTTTTGTACATAAATGAGCCGACAGCTGTTCCTTAATAAATAAATAAACCAAAGATAACATTTAGTCAATCAACATCAAGAATGGTTTCATGAACACCCAGATCAATTCAAACACTTCATACTTGTTCACTCTGTTCCATTATCAATATAATGTCACAGGAGATTGTGGAATAGAGTGAACAGGGCTGTACCCTCATTACCTTATCCAGAATTATAGGCTTCCCTGCTCCATAAATTAGCCTGTAATCTAACTGGAATAGTTTAGAACATGTGGCAGTTCAGAAAGCTTTAGGACATTCTTATGCCCTGCTGTTTCTAGACCTTTAAGGGGATGTGTTGCAAATGTAATAGTGATGCAGATACAGGACACACTAATTATGTCTGCAATTTGTTTCCCCTTTACCTATTTGCTCTAATAGTTTGTAATACTGAAGTTGGGGCAATGCTAAACATGTTCTTAAAAAAATAAGTTTTATGAGAATCATTGGGTTCCAGCAATGCAACGAGATTATTTACAGTCCCAGAAGTGCTCGAGGGGATTTATTTTCTTTATCTGCACTTACTGTAACAACATTTTGGGCTGAATAATTACACTTTCAGATCCCATCATCTTTCTGTTTAGTCTGACACTATGATTCAGCTTACAGGCTTGTTCTTAGAAAGACTGCGGATAAACAATCCCAAATGTTCCATCTTCTTGGATGCACCATACCCAAATCCAATCTATACCACATTTTCAAAACTGAGTAACAGGATAGCAGACATTGAGGAGGAACAGTCCCCTAACATTGTCTGCACAGAGAGGTACCATGAAACTATGGAAGCATAGGTATCCCCCATACTGATCCAAAATACAAAGTTGTCAGAATTTTAGGAATCATAATAGTTTTGATTGAAGGCAGATTGGATACAGAGGATAATAAATAAAGACTTCATGGGAAAGGGGAAGAAGTGCTCCAAAAAGAATAGGAGAGCTTCAACTAAATGGTGGTCGGTGGTCATTTTAAGAAGGTTGTAAACAGAAAATGATGGAGTTAAATGACAAGCAAAGACAGTTATTGATGGAGCTGGACAGTCTAATATTAAAATATTCTTCAGAAATCAAACTATTTTGCCAGTTGTAAAGTCCACAATTATTTGCTGAGTAGAGTAGAAGAGCTTCTTAGATAAAGGAGCCGACTGCTATTTCTTAATAAATTGCCACAACCCAATATTACACCCAGTCAACCAAATTCAACATCTAGATCACACAAACTGGTCTGTACCCCCTTCAACTCTCATAGAACTGTAGGCTTCTCTTCTCCATGAATTGGCTTGTATTCTAACTGGAATAGTTTAGAACATGTGACAGTTCAGCAAAAACCTACCTCCATATGTAATAAAAGGCACTAAGTTTGACCAGGGGCAGTAACCCTTAGCGACCAATAAGATGTATACTTTTAAAAAAGTATTGCCCTACTGTCTCCATCTTGTCCTACTGTCTCCATCTTGTCCTACTGTCTCCATCTTGCCCTAGTGTCTCCATCTTGTCTCACTGACTCCATCTTGTCCTACTGTCTCCATATTGCCCTACTGTCTCCATCTTGTACTACTGTCTCCATCTTGCCCCAGTGTCTCCATCTTGTCTCACTGACTGCATCTTGTCCTACTGTCACCATATTGCCCTACTGTCTCCATCTTGCCCTACTGTCTCCATCTTGTCCCACTGACTCCATCTTGTCCTACTGTCTCCATCTTGTCCTACTTTTTCCATCTTGTCCTACTGTCTCCATCTTGTCCTATTGTCTCCATCTTGCCCTTCTGTCTCCATCTTGTCTCACTGACTCCATCTTGTCCTACTGTCACCATATTGCCCTACTGTCACCATCTTGTCCTACTGTCTCCATCTTGCCCTACTATCTCCATCTTGCCCTACTATCTCCATCTTGCCCTACTGTCACCATCTTGTCCTACTGTCTCTATATTGTCCTACTGTCTCCATATTGTCCTACTGTCTCCATCTTGCCCTACTGTCACCATCTTGTTCTACTGTCTCCATCTTGTCCTACTGTCTCCATCTTGCCCTACTGTCTCCATCTTGTCCCACTGACTCCATCTTGTCCTACTTTTTCCATCTTGTCCTACTGTCTCCATCTTGTCCTATTGTCTCCATCTTGCCCTACTGTCTCCATCTTGCACTACTATCTCCAGCTTCTCCTGCTGTCTCCATCTTTCCATACTGTCTCTGACCAACTGCAATAAAACTATTTTTTGCATGAAAAGCATATTTGGAAACACAGGGGATTTTTGTCTGTATTTTGGAAATGTTCTAAAGTCCAAGTTAATCCAGTGTCAGACAGAAAGAGGAAGCTTGTCCTGTGGTTTCATTAGGGACCACAGATGAAAGGACATTTCCCTTCAGAAACTCTTGATTTGATTCCATATTTTCTTTGATGTTTGTTTTTATGAAGATCCCCTGCAAAAGGCTTGTGTCTCCTCTCCTTCCTGATAACTATGAGTAGATTATTGCATTATTTTAGTCTTCTATTTAATTTAGAATTGTAATTATTTGCAATCAGAACACTTTAATAATGGATTGTGCTCCCTGATACAAATACAAGGTCCCAGAGAGTCTGGAGAAAGAGTCTTGTTGCTGAACTTTATCTTTAAGCGCTGTGACAGGATACAGAATGAAGGCAATTTCTGCCAGTGGTTCTTAAGCATAAACTGAAGATTTTTGGCTGAGAAAAAGATACTTTCTTGGTAAACTTGTTGGTTGAGACAATTGATCAGCAAGGCAAAATTAAGCACTCACAAACCCAACCAGGAGGGAGACAGGTTGGGCACCGCATTACTTTATATAGGGAATCCTTAGTCCCTTTGCAGCTGCCCCTACACTAAGGTCTGAACCCTCTGCTTCTCCTCGATGGAGCACAAGACTTCTCTTGCTCACTAGCCCTTACTGTCTTATGTGTCTGTTACTTGCTCTCATCATTTGCTGGGTCCCTGTATCTCTACTTCTCTAAGGAATGGTTTACTTAAGGTCCAACCACTTGTAAGTAGGCCTTAGTATTTCAAGACAGATACTAAGGCTTACCTCCACCGTAGGCCCTTTTGCAGATCCACCTCCTGGTCCAGAAAAAGACTGAGCACTTTTGGATAGACTATGAAACTAAAATACTTGTGGGCCTGTGAGAAATATTTTCCTCTAGTAAGGGCTGCTCCTGCCATGAGACAAAGTAAAAACCAGTTACATGGGGCATCAGAAAGATGCCACTTGTAACTTTAGAGAGCACTATAGTGCTTATTGCACTAGCAATATGGCCCACTTTTGAGCTCCAATGCTAAGGCATAGGGTACTGACTGGGCTCAGTCAGTAGGTTCTTTACACTCATTAGGTTGTGGTTGAGTTTGCCTATTCTGGTCAAAACTGCCCCCTTTGGGTCCATACATAGATCACTTGCACCCGGGACCTGTGCACTGTAACTTGCCCCAGATGCAAATTCTATTGCAGGGAGCAGAGCCCATCACTGTCCGGAGCAGCAGAGAAGCAATGGGTACAAGGTAAGTACATGAACCTCCCACTGTGTGCCACTCTGCTCCAGAAAATGCCAACGTGCCACCTATTGCTCACAGTAAATGAAGGGTTAAATGTTAATACCCTGTACCCCCTGTCTGTATTAGCAAAACTATGCATTTATTTGGGTCATTCTCACTTCCTGCTGTTACTTGTCCTTTAAGTGGATGTATATTTTATTGTACTTGCCTGCAAATGGAATGGTCCAAAACATGCCCCCCAACTCTATGCTATGGCACCTGCCCACCACTCCACTTCCCATGTCATTCGACTGACAGTTGCAGGGCACCCTCATTCTGTCTGGAATTTGTTTCCCCTTTACCGATTTGCCCTACTAGCTTGTAGCACTGAGGTTGGGGCAATTCTGCACATGTTCTCAGAGAAAGAAGTTTTATGAGAATCATTGGGTTCCGGCAATGCACTGAGATTATTTACTGTCCCAAAACTGCTCAAGGGGATTTATTCTCTTTATCTGCACTGACTGTCACTGGCACTTACTGGGCTGAATAATTAGACTTAACGTTGTTTCGTTTCACTGTGTATTGTACAAACGTATGTGGATGAAATGACAATAAACTCACTCTTGACTCTCTTGACTTTCAGCTATTCTCATCTTTCTGGTTAGTCTGACACTTTCATTCAGCTTACAGGCTTTTTCTTGGAAGGACTGGAGAAAATCAATCTTTGCCCCAGATTCCCGATCCCCTGTACTAAGCACAATTCAGCAGGAACAGTCCCATAAATTTGCTCATAGTCTGTACAGAGAGATCCCATAAAACTATGGTACATAGGTATTCCCTGTACTAAGCACAATTCAGCAGGAACAGTCCCTAAGTTTGCTCATAGTCTGTACAGAGAGATCCCATAAAACTATGGCAGCATAGGTATTCCCCTGTACTAAGCACAATTCAGCAGGAACAGTCCCTAAGTTTGCTCATAGTCTGTACAGAGAGATCACATAAAACTATGGCAGCATAGGTATTCCCTGTACTAAGCACAATTCAGCAGGAACAGCCCCTAAGTTTACTCATAGTCTGTACAAAGATCCCATAAAACTATGGCAGCATAGGTATCCCCTGTACTAAGCACAATTCAGCAGGAACAGTCCCTAAGTTTGCTCATAGTCTGTACAGAGAGATCCCATAAAACTATGGCAGCATAGGTATTCCCTGTACTAAGCACAATTCAGCAGGAACAGTCCCTAAGTTTGCTCATAGTCTGTACAGAGATCCCATAAAACTATGGCAGCATAGGTATCCCCTGTACTAAGCACAATTCAGCAGGAACAGTCCCTAAGTTTGCTCATAGTCTGTACAGAGAGATCCCATAAAACTATGACAGCATAGGTATTCCCTGTACTAAGCACAATTCAGCAGGAACAGCCCCTAAGTTTGCTCATAGTCTGTACAGAGAGATCCCATAAAACTATGGTACATAGGTATTCCCTGTACTAAGCACAATTCAGCAGGAACAGTCCCTAAGTTTGCTCATAGTCTGTACAGAGAGATCCCATAAAACTATGGCAGCATAGGTATTCCCTGTACTAAGCACAATTCAGCAGGAACAGCCCATGAAGGAGATTTTAATTTCAGAAATCCCATATATCCTGGTATGGTCCTAATGAGCTAATAAGTAAAATAAAATAATAATTGTGAAACTCACATCAGTGCCATTTGTATGGATTACGGCAAAGTGTTTAGTCCATACAAACATGGTGATTTCAACAGTTGTTATAAAGTCAAAATGAAATATAAAATATGATGTAAAAGTGAGGCTGTTTATGCTGCAGCCCTGAGATAGTGATGTCATCATGATGTCACTTTGGCCTCTTTTCCTGCTCGCGAATGTTTTCAGGGCATTTAAGGTATTTTCACTTTGACTGAGGCTGAGGACCCAAACGTTAGTCTCCCAAATAAATAAACGAACAAATAAAATCTGATAAATCCTGTGAGTCTGGATCTCCCTGATATTCTTACTAATAAATAGTATTGGTCTGTCCCTCTGCAATTTCTAGTGAAGGAACGAAGACCAGTTTCCTGCTCAGGGTCACGGATCAAGTTGGGTTGCGGGTTTCCCAGTCCTTTTCTCCTGGTTCTGCAACACTGAAAAGCTCTGATCCGCCAGTTTCTCTGGATCATAACTGACAGTCATAAAATCTAGCCAAGGGGTCAGGCCATAAGGTCAAGAGGCAAATAAACTAAAAACGAAACCAAGATACGAATTTATATTCCTATATATTGGGGGGTTTTCCTCTCTAGAGCTCAGTGAGTCATTTATACATTTCATCTGCTTTCGGTTATTGGGAGAGGTTTTATAGGTGAGTAAATGTGTAAGAGATAAAAGCAGGACCTGCGAGTAACACAAGCCGGAGATGCAGAATGTCACGTGGAAATCCATAAAACAAAACAAACTGGGAATCAGTGAATGGGGGAAGGAATGGGGTTAAATAAATAAAACACAATTGAGTGACATGAGCCCATGATATATCCACTTTCCCACCGGTACAATTAGATTTTATATCGGGTTCTATAATATTACACATTGTTGTTGATGCAACACTGACTCTGTATAATGGGTCAGGCTGATAAGTCACTGCACCAGGGGCACAGGATTCTCCTTGTTGTCGGTGCCGCGATTGGCCTGACACTACTTTTATTTGGTGCTTCCCCCGACCCCTCAAATTTATTATTATTGACAGTGTGGGGGCAGCGGATGGAACAAATGTAGGGAGTTAGAAGGGTAAAATGTGCCTGTGATGTGTATAGAGACATTATCTAACTATTCCTATACAGAATTAATTGTCCTTTCACTGTAGGGTGACAGAGAAAACGACTTTTCCATCCTAGTCTTTAAAATGGCTCAGATCTCAGGACAAGAGGGATTATTTACTATGACCCTGGACTCAAGGCATAGACTGCCCCTGGTGCTCTTTCAAAAAGTCCTTGCGTGTGGGTGCTGTGTGTGTGGGTGCTTTGTGTGTGGGTGCTGGCTGTGTGTGTGGGTGCTGGCTGTGTGTGTGGGTGCTGTGTGTGTGCTGGCTGTATGTGGGTGCTGGCTATATGTGGGTGCTGGCTGTGTGTGGGTGCTGGCTGTGCTATGTGTGTGGGTGCTGGCTGTGCTGTGTGTGTGGGTGCTGGCTGTATGTGGGTGCTGGCTGTGCTCTGGATGCAGTAGGTGCAGTGCTGGGGGGCACTCCTGAACCTTATTAACTGCCATGGGGAGCAAGGATAGTGATGTCTTCAGACAAGTACAGGGCAGAGGGCAAATGTCCAATAAACACAGTGATTTGCACCTGTTATTTGCACCTTTTTAATGAACCCTCGGGTGATTATGGAACAAGTGAATTGGTACATTGAATACTGGTTACACTACTAATTTATATAAGCCCCGCTGAGAGTTCCAGTATTATTATGGGACCCCTGAATGGTGTCGGTTATCCTTCCATAATAACAATGGGTTGGTCCAGTTCCGCTTGATAGAGCATCGGAGAGCAGGACAACTTGCCTATGTACTGACCCAATGTTCTTCCATATCACTTTACTGCAATGTGATCTGTTTATCAGCAGAGCCATTTTGGCAGAACCTTTGTACCGTGCCCCAAATCCAGCCATTGTCTTACTGACACCCAGGAATGTTCCCACATAATGATCCGGAGTTCCGTGGCTTCTGTTTATGGAGTAACTCAATATCCCTCTATTAGTGTCACATTAGCTCTAGGGATGAGCTCCGCTGAGCCAAGTGCTGGCAATCGGCCCACAGAACACTATTTCTCTTTTCTAGTGACATTAAAGGACAAGTAGTGCAATTAAGTGCAAATAAATATATATATTTCTATATATAAAACATCATATCACACCACACTCACAGGTCTTTAGTGATGAACAAAAAAAACTAATTTATTGAACAGATATTTATATATAGTTTCAATTCTTCCTGCTTCCAGTTGTGTAGCACAATATTAGGCACAATCAGTCGCCCTTCTCTAAATGACCAACAATAGCAAACACACATGCAGGAGGGGCTCATAACAAATGTTTCTCTAGGGTAACATTGTATTTATTGGGAACTCTATCAAATGTGTTATACTGACAGTTTAAAGTCTGGGCGCTCGAGTTTGTTAACCCTGAAAATGAGGGTTAATGTCTCTGATCTCTAATGAGGCTTCCGAGATCCCATAGGGGGTAATGGGAAAGCTCCTGTAGTGTAGGACCCTGAGTAAAGTAACGAGTAAGTGGGGAGTAGGGACATTCTGCTTTACAGTAAATAAGTCTGACACAACAGAAAGTTCAACAGCTGAACAAGGTCAGGAAGCCCTGAGAGTATAATGAATATTACGGAGCTGCGAATTCCTTCAGATTTATGATGG
Source organism: Xenopus petersii (assembly GCA_038501925.1). NCBI lineage: Eukaryota > Metazoa > Chordata > Amphibia > Anura > Pipidae > Xenopus > Xenopus petersii. The sequence goes on along the minus strand of CM076672.1, from coordinate 236,275,820 downwards.
GAAAACAAATGGGACTTTTCTGCTTAGAGAGGAATTGGGGTTTTATCAGTAGTGTGTTTGTGTGTATATATGTGTGTGTGTGTGTGTGTGTGTATGTGTGTGTGTATGAGTGTGTGTGTATGAGTGTGTGTGTGTCTGGTCTCAGATTCAAGTCTGTGTTTTTATAGGACAGGGATCCCCAACCTTTTGAACCCGGGAGCAACATTCAAAAGTAAAAGCAGTTGGGGAGCAACACAAATATGAAAAATGTTCTTGGGGTGCCAAATAAGGGCTGTGATTGGCCATTTAGTAGCCCATATGCGGATTGTTAACCTACATTGAGACTCTGTTTGGCAGTGTACCTGGTTTTTATACAACTAAAACTTGCCTCCAAGCCTGGAATTTAAAAATAAGCTCCTGCTTTGAGGCCACTGGGAGCAACATCCAAAGGGTTGGTGAGTAACTTGTTGCTCATGAGCTACTGGTTGGGGATCACTGCTATAGGATGTAGGGACTTTGTCAGATAGTCTCCTGTGTGTACATAAACTGTATGTTTTGCAGAGATTGTGTCGCTGTCCTCATATATTTTCCCTGTGTTTCACTCTGTCCTATAGCGGCCCGTGGTCCACCTGTGTGTAATTGTCCTTATAGTAAGAACTACACAGCGTCCCCTCTGCAACTCCCTGCAACCAGTTCACACATACATTTTTTGTAGTTTTTGCACAAACCCAGTACACACACACACACATGATCACAAACACACATGAACATAACACACATGGGGCTGCCATCGAGCAGGATCTTTAGTCAGTGGCCCTAATAGGAGTAAATTGGCTTGTGGGGGAAGGTGCGGCTTCTTGGATCATGGGCAGGACTTTGACACAATGGGATGTGGCCCTGGTGGGTCAGGGCAGTAACAATTTTTTTCCCATTGGGGCCTCATTCTACTTGGGTAATATATGAGCCCCACTGTGCAAGCGGGTCCTGCTTATTTACTGATGATTAATGATGGAGGCCTTGTATTCACAACACAGAATTTGGCAAGTGTATAACCACCTGTACATGTTTTATTGCCCAGTGTAACTCGTGTGAGCACTAACAACAATGTGTAATTCCTTTTCTTTCTTTAACACTACATCAGTGATTTTTAGGGATGCACCGAATCCAGGATTCGGTTCGGGATTCGGCCAGGATTCGGCCTTTTTCAGCAGGATTCGGATTCGGCCGAATCCTTCTGCCCGGCCGAACCGAATCCGAATCCTAATTTGCATATGCAAATTAGGTGCAGGGAGGGAAATTGCGTGACTTTTTGTCAGAAAACAAGGAAGTAAAAAATGTTTTCCCCTTCCCACCCCTAATTTGCATATGCAAATTAGGGTTCGGATTCGGTTCGGTATTCGGCAGAATCCTTCGTGAAGGATTCGGGGGTTCGGCCGAATCCAATAAAGTGGATTCGGTGCATCCCTAGTGATTTTATTGCATCTAAGTGCAAAGTTTAAGTGTTTAAGTTCAATTTTATCTTCTGTTCTCAGTTGCTGTTGATGCTTGTTGGTGACCCTAAACTGATCCCTGTGAGACTAGTGGGGTGAGGAGTGAGACTTCTAATATCTGTGTAATCACTTATTTTATGAAATTCTTTGATTTTCATGGATTCTTACTATTTTTTTTATTGTAAATGGTTCTTAATTAATAGTTTTCTGCATTAAAAATGTTGTATCTAATATTTTCATTTTAGGGTCACGTGGGAGGTAAGAGGGTGTCGGAATGGGCGAAGTTTTTCGCCTTGTTTTGTCAAAAAAAATGACGCCCATAAACTTGAATGGCGTCGTGCGTCAACATAAAAAGACGAGCGTCAAAAAAAATGTGCATAGAATGGGCGTTGGCGACATTTCGCCGGCGGCAAATTTTTGGCGAAACAAAATGGGTCAAATTCGCCCATCCCTAAAGTGTAGGCTTCAAGGCATTTTTCAGAAATGTCATACAATCTGCTAAATGTAGTAATGATTTGCAGTAGAAAGATGCATTCACCTATTATGAATTCAATAGAATGTGTACCCTCCAAAAATATATAGTATTCTGGGGTCAACTTAGGAGCTCTTATGATGTTCTTTGTTGGGAGTAAAGGAAGCAGCAGCCATGAAAATTCATTCAGTACTATTTTGGGGGTATTTACATGATATTTACAGGGCAATCTGTTTGGCGTTGCAATTGATGCTTATGTACGACGGGGCTTAGAGTATTCACAATTGTACTAATCTGGGTTTCCAAATTTGTATTTTCCAAAATGATATCGTTTTCAGGGATCAACTTATTTTCCTACATAAAATACACAACGCGTTGGTTTTAAAGTCAGCCATGACAATTAGTATTCAATTGTTTGTATTACGGGGTATGTACATGGCTCACGGAACATTCAGAAGACGCCGTATCTCTGTACCAAAGAAATTGGGTGATTTTTAAAAGCTAAGTAAAGAACCAAGCCAAGCTAATTTTGTAGTTTGGAGCACAATGACATACTGGGGCAAATTTACTAACCTCTGAAAATTTGCCAGCGACGGCTTTGCACACAGCGCAACACTTCGCCAGGCGTAGATTCGCCAGGACAATGCTAATTCACTAAAATCCGAAGTTGCGTCCAGGGCGCCGAACTCTGGCGAAGTTGCACTAGCGTTACTGCAGCAAACGAAGCGAAGTTAGATAATTAGATAATTTGCATACGGTCGGTGGGAAGTTAAAGTGGAATGGACGTATATGTTGCAGCAAATACATTACATTACACAAGTCCAGGGAACCTTAATAAAAGAAAATAAAGTCGTTATATTGCCCTACACTTGAGCCCAGTGTATAGTTTATGTTCCATATGTTAGGAAATGTAGGGGGGAAACCGGTTACCCCCAAAAAAAGTACACTATTTTTCAGCCTATCACCCAGAAAAAAGGAAAAGACACCAGCGTTTTTTGAGACTTAGAAAATGTTTCAGCTATTTTTTGAGGAAGTCCTATCTACTCTATTGCACTTCATCTGGTCTGAGGTGGCGAAGGCAAGTCTGGCGCAAGAGCTAACGTTCAGTAAAATCTGCATCTTAGTGCATTTGCGTAGTTACGTCCATTCGCCAGAGCACAAATTCGCCAGGCATTAGGGAGCAAAGAACCGCTAGAGTCTATCTCTAACGCTAGTGAAGTTACGCCTGTGACCGTTAGTAAATCAGCAAAGTACCGAAATGACGTCACGCTGGCGAATTTTAGCCTTGTTAGTCACTTCGCCCTCTAGTAAATTTGCCCCATTGTATTTACTTATTTTGCTTATGGATTTCTGGGGTCAACTTACTTTTAGGGGCTAATTGGACTTTGCATTTTAAAGCATCTGGTTTGGTGTTTTGAAAATTTGCTATTACACTTCTGGAGAAGTGAGAAGTCTCCAAATATCGATACTAATTTGGTATTGGTGCATTTGGGAGGCGTGGGGTTTTCCAAATCGGTTGTATTTTTCTGCTTGTACTAAATGATGTTTATTATATAATTGTCTTTGTTATGAAAAATAGGTACTTTTAAATTATTTTAGGTATTTAGTCATATATTCTGTTTTAGATGAGGAATTACACAGAATTTCAAGCAATTTCTTTTAAAAAGAAAGTTACGTATCTGCCAGATGCTGCTGTTGGATATGAATACAAACATGTAAGACTCACAGAACATTCTATATCCAGATGTTTTACTTTACACAAGGAAAAGTGAAAGCAAAATGAAAATGTTTTCATGAATACAGAACATTTTTCCTTTAATTGGATGATTCTTGGCCGTTAATGTAAACAGTTTCCTCCGAGTGTTAGCTCAAGTGGTGCTCAAATGGGCCACCGCAGCAGTTGGCTGGTGTCCTCTATAGTTTCACCAGAATGATGAGTAGATGGAGCCAAAAGCCATGGGAGCTACACATTTACTCATAGGTTGGGCAGATTCAGGTTAAGAAGGTGAGACCCAGGTCTGTCCGGTGGTGGGTCAAACTTCAAATAGGGCTGCTCCCATATTGTCATGTTATAGTACTGACGTGTCCCTATTGGGACTGATTCCACCCAAATATCAGTCATTAGAGTCAGGTGCAGATCATAAAGAAGAATTGGGTGGGTGCACATTGGTAAGTGATGGATTAGGGTCAGGTTTGGGTTGAAACATTTCTCACTCCCTTGATCACTAAACACCCCCTGTTCCCTGTAAGTTGGAAATATTCTCAGCCAATGTGCCTTCAACAATCACACTCATGAAAAGCTGGAAATCATTGGGGCTTATGGGTGGGGTTGGGTCAACATCCTAAACCAGAGTCAATTGACAGTCAAATTAATGTCAATGTCCTAATCCCTTGCAACCTACCGACTTCTCCAGCCCTCTCGGGTACATGAGCCAAGAAAGAGCCCCATCTCTCTATGACATTATCTCTGCCAACTTCCATATGCTGCCTGTGCTCTCAAATTGGATGCCTTTTAAAATGTATGATCTCCAAGCAGTAGCTCATGAGCAACATGTTGCTCTCCAACCCCTTGGATGTTGCTTCCGGTGGCCTCAAAGCAGGAGCCTATGTTTGGCTACTAAATGGCCAATCACAGCCTTTATTTGGCACCCCAAGAACATTTTTCATGCTTGTGTTGCTCTCCAACTCCTTTTACTTCTGAATGTTGCTCATGGGTTCAAAAGGTTGGGTATCCCTGCTCTAGAGGTTGCTTCTACACCTTCAAGGAGGCTGCTTGTGGGCTAAAAGCATCAACTCAATAACACAGTGGAACATATCTAGAGATGCCACCTCATCTTTGTGTGTATATTTATATAATACACGCGCCTGAATATCCTGTAAATTATATTCTTATAAACGGTGCTTAGTGATGTCATTTGTTATAATGAAAACTTGTGTATTATAATAAATAAAGTCCCCCTTGTTGTAAAATATGAGGATATTAGAAGTTACCTTGGAATTCCATGACCTGTATAAAAAATATGGCCATGGAACTCCTTGATGACTTATAATATCCTTATATTTTACAAGAGGGGGTACTTTATTCACTATATATATTACTAGCTTGAAGAAGAGGCTCTGGCAGTTAATTGTAACACAGAAAGCATGGGGATCACCAATGACCACACTTATGTATCCTATACCAAAACAAGAAAACCAATAGTCTGATTCCCAGGCAAAACTTTAGAATCAGCTGAATTAAGCAAATTTCCCCAGTCTTGTCAGTTGGGGATTTTCATGGTACAATTAGTACATATGGAATGTAACTGTGCAGTACAACTAAGTATAGGGATAGAGAAGAAGGAACTGTGCATCTTTGTGTCATGTTGTTTCTTATGCCACAGAGAGAGGAACACAAGGAGTCCCGTCTGCGGCTTCCCCTCCTCCAGATGCTGAGAAGGTGCTCAGGTTCCCAGGACCAACCAGCAATGGGTCAGTTAATTTTTGGAGGAAGATCAGTACTGGATTGATTGATTATGAGTCCCTGTAGTTCATAAAATGACCCTGGGCACAATGACATATGTCAAAACTTCTCAAAATATGGGGAACGAAGCAGTTTTAAAGGATAAGTTAGGAAAGATTTGAGAAAGGTTTCTAATTTTTGTCCTAAGCAGAAGAACATCAGAGCAGCCTCTTTCTTTCTCCTGACAACTTCCTTGACTACTTGCTGGTCAGACTGGTGGGAAACTGACCAGCAGGTGGCGTTGTTGTAACACAATTCATTCATATTAACAGCACATGTATCCCTTAATATCTTGGAATGAAAAGAAATAAATACTGAATGTAATGTGCTTAGAATAGCCCCCTCATCAATTTTACATTCACTTATTTTAAAGCTTTACTTATCCTTTAAACAGAGCCCCTCTACTCAATCCAGCAGAGGTTCTTAGATCCTTACATTTTTATTAAGGAACCTTATTATCCTTTCATTACATAAAATGGACCCAACCATTTCTGACTTCAGTCCTTGGTGAACCAACATTTGATAAAGACCTCAAAATAAAGTCACAGATTTATCAAGAAATTGTCTTATAAAGCCTCCTGCTGTATTTCCAAGAATATCCTAGACAGAAATTAAAGGGTAACTTAGATGTACTTAGCGCAGGGGAATGCCAAAACTGCTAAAGAGCATTGGGATCTCTTCTAATAAGTCATGAGAACACATTTGCCCAGTCCCTGCTACAAAAGGATCCATTTTAAAGGAGACACCAGTGCATTAAACTTATTTGGATAAAGAAGAATTGTGGTTAGAAAAGTAGTGTTTCAGGCTGATTTATTGAATATTTCTGCAAAAACTCCCTCCCTTCTCTTCCACTTTCTGCTCCCTTCATTCCCAGGCTGTGCAGGGGAGCGGCCGCTCTCAGCTCACTGCACTGTAGGACAGGAACCAATCAGCAGCTAGCAGGACCTGATAGGGAACTGAAGCCTGTCTGTGCTTGTGTGACTGCAGGGCTGTGATTGGCTGCCCCCCTCCTACTGTGCTTCTGGCAGGGATAATTTTAAACCAAACTGACTTTTGCCCCAATCCAATGGGGCCACCCCAAAGTTTGAGAGTCTCTGCTCTTGGGTTGGAGACATAAGGGGGGCATTTCCAACATGAAAGGCAGGTGCAAAATGTATTGGCGTGCGATTTTTTTAACGCCTGCATGAAATTCTTGCTCAGTGATAAATATTTTTGGGAGGAAAAAAAAAGTCACCAATAATGGTGACAAAAGCACTGGCATATATACTGAATTTCTTATGAGACAGGGGACCAGAGAATTTACATTGATTAATTGGACTTCCATTGTATTTAAACACATTTTTACTTAGCCTTGGAGTGCTCCTATGATCCCCCTTGTAAATATAGCAACATTTGTCTGCTTCTTGCTGCTACGTCTCGGGTACAGTCCCTCTGGCCTTTCTATAGCCCACGAGTCTTTGACCTTGATCTGTTTTAGGGACCTCAGTATCGACATTGGCCAAATTTGATTTAAAAAAAAAATGAAGCTAATTACAATTAAAAATAATACTAAGGAGATAATGATTCCATGATGATAAAAAGGAAAAAATCCAATATATATTATTAATTTTATTATTCAGTTTAGCAGCAACACTAATAAATATTTAGGAATTTTTCACCTCTTTTTGGCCATGCAGAATAGGCTAAATATGATTAATATGTATTGTAATAAATGTTCAGTAATAAGCAGGGCCCCCTATAAGAATGGGGTAATGGGGGGGTATCAATATGGGACAGGAGAAGCAGTTGCTCAGGATTATACAGCAGAAGTTCTGGGGGTTTTGAAGAACATTTGGCCACTCGATGGGTGAGATTTACCACTCACACAATCTGTTTTCTCTTTATTGTTATCCTGGGGTGATTTAAAGTCTCACGGAGAATTCAGGTACTTTCCAACAACAATTAAGAAACACAGAGTCCTTGAAATTTGCTCTGAACGTGTGAAAACCTTTTCTCCAGATTCTGCTCCAGCTTTATCCTTATTCCTTCCATCAGTAGAACAAGGTCATGTGCTCATTCCTTTCCAGCCAATTCCCTGACTCTTTCCCAACTGCCTGGAAGGATTTGGCACCTGTAGGATTCAATGAAAATTCTCAGAATAATTTTCCCCCAAATTTGCAAAATCATCATTGGTAAAATCCTGTGACACTATAAATTCCGGCATTCCCAGACTTTCAGCATTGCCCAGGACTCCATCTACTCTAGTCTGTCCAATTCTAGTCTCTCTGTCTAATGTTAGTGTCTCTGTCCAAAGATGAGTGAATTGGTAAAGATTCAATTTCTTTGCAAACAAAATTACTATATGGATTCCGTAATGAAATGTATAAAACCTAATGACTAGATCATTGATGGCCAAACAAATTATAAATCAAACCAAAATTAGCATAAAAGAATCTAATCCGAAAGTGGCAGCACAACCAATTATTTTAAGTTCTTAAATTTGCAAAGAAATTGCAAAAAAATTGCAAAAAAAAACCAAATGGGATTCGGAAGTAAAATTTAAGAAACCAAAAGACCAAATTAATGATGTCCAAATTTATATTAAAAAATCTATTCATGAATTTTACATCAAATCCTCACATTTCTAGCAAATTGCTAAACAATATTGGCATTTGGAAATAATCTAATCTGAAAGTGGCAGTACAAATTTTCGACCAAGTTCGTTAAGTTCTTAAATTTGCAAAGAAAAATGGGATTTGGAAGTTACATTTAAAAAACCTAAGGACCAATTTAATGATGTCCAAATTTATATTAAAAAATCAATTCCAAATTAGTAACATGAATTTTCTATCAAATCCTTACATTTCTCCAAATTGATGAATACTATTAGTATTTGGAAAGAATCTAATCTGAAAGTAGCAGCACCAATTTTCAACCAAGTTCTTTAAATTCTTATATTTGCAAAGAAATTGCAAAACAAATTGGGATTGGGACGTTACATTTAAAAAACCTAAGAACCAAATTAATGATGTCCAAATTTATATAAAAAAATCAATTCCAGATTAGTAACATGCATTTTCCATCAAATCCTCACATTTCTACCAAATTGACAAACAATATTAGTATTTGGAAAGAATCTAGCCTGAAAGTGGCAGCACCAATTTTCAACCAAGTTCTTTAAGTTCTTCAATTTGGAAAGAAATTGCAAAAAAAAAAAAAAAGGGATAAGGAAGTAAAGTTTAAGGACCAAATCAATGATCTCCAAATTTATATAAAAAATAAATTCTACAATGGCAACATGAATTTTCCATCAAATCCTTACATTTCCACCAAGTTGCTGAAAAAAGATTACAGAATATGAATAGGAGAGGCCTGAATAGAAATATGAGGAATAACAATACATTTATAGCCGTACAAAGCATTTATTTTTTAGATGGGGTCAATGACCCCAAATTTGAAAGCTGGAAAGAGTCTTTGAATCCCCTCTAAAAGTGTCATTGCCCCTCTTTAGAGAACCTGTGGTGCTCTACTGCCTACTGTGATCAAGCAAAGGGGCAGGGAAAGGAGCCAGAGGAGGTTATACCAACTTCATTTGCACATACGTCTCTCCTTAATGATCTCTGTACTTCTCATCTCTGGTTCTTCATGTCCATAATGTCCCTGTTTAGTCTCCATGTTCATGAGTGACACTTGCTTCATGAGAGTGCACTCATCTTATTTGGGAGGAAGAGCCATTGGGGTCAATGAACAGCTGACACCATTGCTCTTATACCTGGAATTTTAGATGTTAGATTTGCCATCAGAATCCAAATAAAATGCATCACTGAGTCAGAATTAGGGTGACGCACATTGTCATGTTTAGTATCCCCCAGATTCTAAATCAGTTGCATGTACACTTAGAAGCACATTTATCAAGGATCGAATTTCGAATTCATAGTTGAATCGACCCGAAAACTCAAATTCAATTCGATTTGAATTTGAGAAACTCGATTCGAATTTAAAGAATTGAAAAAAAAACCTTGAATGTCAGGAAGGCTGCAAACATCTCCAAATCGAACCCTGGACCTCTCCCATTGACTTATACAGTAATTCGGCAGGTTTTAGGTGGCCAGAGTATGATAAATCTTGAAATTTTAATTCATATTTAAACTCAAATTGAGTTTGGATAATTCACAATTCGAATTTGAGAGTTTTGACCAAAAATTCGGCTTCAGATTTTCACTTCAACTCTTAAAGGACCAGAAACATCAAAATGTTTTCTTTTTTTAATTCATTAGTATAGAACAAAAAAACAAAAAACAAAAAACCCACAAAGACAAATGAAACTTTTAAATCGCTAAGTTTTTATTAAGAAATAACTTACTGAAACTCCGCTTGCGCTCCTCTTCAGAAAAGGCGATTGGGCGATCCATCGTGCAGCGCTCGATTTCTCCTCCCTGCCTTCCTTATAGGAGATAGTCAGGGAGGAGAAATCGAGTGCCGCACAATGGCTCATTGTAACATCAATTTTTTTTATTTTAAATTCGTTAGTATAGAACAAAAAAAAAAAACACAAAGACAAATGAAACTTTTAAATCGCTAAGTCTTTATTAAGAAAATAACTTACCGAAACTCCGCTGGCGCTCCTCTTCAGAAAAGGCGACAGGGCAATGATCCATCGTGCGGCGCTCGATTTCTCCTCTTTTCTGAAGAGGAGCGCTAGTGGAGTTTCGGAAAGTTATTTCTTAATAAAGACTTAGCGATTTAAAAGTTTCATTTATCTTTGTGGGGGGGTTTTTTTTTTAGTTCTATACTAACGAATTTAAAATAAAAAAAAAATTGATGTTACTGATCCTTTAATAAATCTGCCCTATAGAGTGTTTGGAGGTGCCCCAAACCTCTCCTACAGCCCCCCATCCAACTTATTGGAGGAAGACTGGCAGGGCCATTACTGGAGCCATGGAAACCTTCATGAGCTTCTCCTTGACCCAAAAAGTAACAGCACTGGTTCAGTTAGCGCTACACTCCCTTTCACTTAATTAGTCCTTATAACACCAGCACTGTCAACTAAAATAATCCTATCAGTGTCCCATGCTGGCCTGATTGTAAGCTCTTCTGCCAGGAACCACATTGCGACTGTGCAGCAGAAGAAGAACGCCTCATCCTGGAACAAGCTACATTTTTGGATCCCGGGAACTATTCTGAGAACAAGCTGATTAATGACACAAGTGGAACTGTGATGTCGGAGGGGGATAAAATAATACAGGGAACGAACATTGTGGGTTCCAGATAATAAGAAAAATCATCCACTTAAAAAATAGCTGAAAAGTGGTCGGGTTATATGCAATCCGAAATCACTCCCACTCAACTTATACTCTCCATTTGTAAATATAATAAGTACTTAGGGGCAGATTTACTATGGGTCGAATATCGAGGGTTAATTAATCCTCGATATTCGACTAGGAATTGAAATCCTTCGACTTCGAATATCGAAGTCGAAGGATTTAGCGCAGAAAATTCGATCGAACGATCGAAGGATTATTCATTCGATCGAACGATTAAATCCTTCGAATCGAACGATTCAAAGGATTTTAATCCAACGATCGAAGGAATATCCTTCGATGAAAAAAACTTAGGCAAGCCTATGGGGACCTTCCCCATAGGCTAACATTGACTTCGGTAGCTTTTATCTGCCGAACTAGGGGGTCGAAGTTTTTTTTAAAGAGACAGTACTTCGACTATCGAATGGTCGAATAGTCAAACGATTTTTAGTTCGAATCCTTCGATAGTTGTAGTCAAAGGTCGAAGTAGCCCATTTGATGGTCGAAGTAGCCCAAAAAACACTTCGAAATTCGAAGTTTTTTTACTTGGAATCCTTCACTCGAATTTAGTGAATCGGCCCCTTAGTGTCTGAAAATTGGAGAGTTCAGCATTTTAAATTGATCCACTTAGGATATGGTAAATTGTATAGAAAGTCAATAGGTTTGGGTTCCCAGCCTTTCTGTCCAAAATGTTCCCAATTAAATGTAGATTTATTTCACTACCTTTGGAGTTGCCCTAAGGTGCAAAAAGTTTGGCTAGTTCTGGAGAAGTATCTGAACCACAAGTTCAAGCTTCATATTAAATTAAGCCCAAAATTGGCATTACTCCACATAAACTCTCCAGATAAGGATTTACAGAGACATCTAAATGTTATAAGTAATTCTCATTTTAACCTGGTGATGTTGTTTACAGCTGCTACTAAGAAATTATTATTCTTAAATTGGTTGTCAGAAAGTACTCCCTCACTTTCAGATATCCAGTCTCTTCTAAATAATCTTTGTTGGCAAGAAGCAGTAAGGATTAAATCAGAAGATCCAACTCACATATGTATATTTACAGAAACTTGGTCAATATTTTGGGATCAAACAGATTCTAACTTAAAATTTCGAATCCTCGACTGGCTCAAGAAATAGTCTTTCCTGTAGTGGCTAAAACCTATTTGTCCATTTTCTTCACATTCCTTACAGAATTATTGTATCACTGGTGCTTAATATTCACTGAGTGTTGTCAGGTTGTTAGATTTAGAACTTGTTTTTGTTACTTTACTTTTATTTTTACTTTCACTCTGGTAAAATGTAAATAAGACACTCCAATTGTTATCATTATTGTATTCCTGTTCTATATCTCGAGTCTCCATAACCAGTTTGGAGATGCCTCATTTTACAACTTTGCATTTTTGTTAAATTCCTACTTGTTTTGGTTTTAAAACTTAATAAAAACATTTACATGGAAAAAATACAGGGAACAATAGGAGACCTGGAAGGGTCTGAAAGAGAAGGTATTGCCTTAAACTGCCACATTCCGTTGTCTTTTGTGTGTCTGAGCCCAGATCAGTCCATCGTGTGAGCACATGTTACATTCCCGAAAGCCATCACCGCTCCCCTCATCGTGTTCTTATTTAATCTGTATATTTCATGTACTGCAGATTCCTGGCAAATCTAATAATCTGACACTGAGAAGACAATGTGCTCAGTAACACTCGGGATTTGGGAAATAAAGGGGAAGATGCAAACGGAGTGGGCGCAAATGGGTTCTCGAAAGTTGTTTTGGATCAAGGGCAGTGCCATGGGGTACAGGGATGTGCCGGATAATGTCTTTATATCATCATTTATTTATTTATATAGCGCCGACAAGATACGCAGTGCTTTACCTTAGTTACAACAAACAGGGAAGAAATGGCGGATAACAGAGAAGGGTTAAAGGTACAATAGGATCAGAGGGCCCTACAAATTAGAATTGACAAACTAAAGGTTAGGGTACAATTGAGACAGTTATATCTACCTGTAATTATTCATGAGCACAGGCTCCTGCTTCCTCTCCTATAAATATAAATATAAATAATCCTCAGTGCAGAGAGTGGGCGTTTGGATTCGGTGCCACCCTGAGCTGACGAGGTGTAACTGCCGCAGGGAGATCTGGAGCTGCTACTTGTATTTATCTCACCAAACTGTACCTGCTATTACCCCCTGAGAAGCAAATCTGCTCATTATTAATTATCTATCTGGTCTATTTATATACAGCAAAACCCTGATTTTACTTTCCCAGGGTATAAAAACCTAAAATCCAGGGGAGGGGACCACAACTTGCCTGTAAAGCACTGCAAAAATTCATATCTCCCAACCGTCCCGTTTTGAGCAGGACAGTCCTGCTTTTGACAGCTCAACCCGCAGTCCCAGATATGTACTGAAATGTCCCGAATTTCTCTTTTATCACCTGCACTGAACAGCCAGAAAAAAATACAACATTTCTAATTTAATTGGCTCTTGGCAGAGAGACCAGAATAAATACTTAACATACTTTTGTATCCGTTTTAGATAACATAAGAACTTACACAACTTAAAGGGCAATTCACCTTCATTAGCAAAACTGTAATAACACATTAAAACCACAGAAATGTGTTCAAACTTTCATATCCTGCCAAACTTTATAAAATGGACATGGTAATTAGGGTGTGTGGCCACAAACATGGGCATAGTCAAAATATTTCACTGCGCTACGTGCGCCAAATCTTTTTGTCCCTCTTTCTGTTTCCAACATGTTGGGAGGGATGAAAAACAACGTCTATTCTGGGGAAACATAAACCCCAGGGGTGTAAAATTGGGGTAGTCAGTGACCACTCTTGGGGACAGGACAGCTCCTTATTTGCTTTAGGAACTTTCTGACAGTCATCGTCAGATTTGGGCCCCCAGCCATGAAGTCCTCTCTGCCACCAACAAAACCCCTCCTCCACCTTTTTCATTGTGACTGGGGCCAGGGAGGGAGGGAAGGAGAGGGGGTGCAGGGAGTGGATCTTGCCCAGCGGGGCCGAAAAGAGCCGGGGACCCACCAGTCCAACCCTGCTGTCGGTGAGAGAAACCAGGGAATCCTTATAGTCGCGGTGCTGCAGGCTGGCGAAGCTGTAACTATGAGTGCCGAGTATGCACCTAGGCTTGAGGGCCCCAATTAGAGAATGAAATAATCAAGGGCCACTAATACCACAGTCCTACCAGGCAGGCCCGGATTTGTGGAAAGGCCAGAATTTTAGGGGGGGCGGCATGTCGCCCAATCACACCCGCATTGGTTCGTAAACACTGGGAATTCACAGGAGATACAATTGTTTTTAAAATTTCCAGTGCACAAATCTCCAGTACTCCGGACCCAATGCTGAAACTTTGCACATGTGCACAAAGGAAGGGGAGGGGCGATGAACGGCGCGGGCCTAGGGGCTCCTGCTATGTAAATCCGGCCCTACTACCAGGAGTAACACAGGGGTGTAAGTAACTGACCCATATGCCCCAGGCATCTCTCTGGTTTCTTTATACGTTTCTTGGACAGAAGCCATTGCTGGATAACCAGAAACTAAGCACAGACCAGCCTCTAAAAGAAGGATGACATTTTTCTGGTTGCTAGGGACAGTGAGACCCTAGTGACCAATTTTGGAGTATACATTCCAAACTAGAGAGCTGCAGAACAAAAAGTGCAAAAAAAACCAAACAATTATAAAACCTTCAGAGCACACGGACCAGAGACTTCAACCTACCAGAACCGACCCTTACGGGTCAAGTGAGAAACAAATACATTTCATACATAAATGAGGATGAAGCAAAACCAGATGTAAATACACAATAAATATAATGTCAGACACTGGGCTCATTGCAGTTCTGCTCACCCAGCCGCGTGGCACCTCATTGGCTCCGTTATTTCAGGGACAGGAATGGCAGATTATTGGCCAGGGACATTGGAAGAACTGAATTACTCAGGGTTGGGGGGATTTGAGGCACTGGACTGTTCCAATTCCTGACAAAAGGGGAAGTTCTGAGTGATCTGCTCAATTTGGGCAAAAAGAAAATCCTGACATTATCAGTGGGCTCCGACCATATTCTGCTGCTGGGGGTTAAATTTGTTATGTTATGCTTCAAGGGGCCACATTCTTATTAGGGCCACAGACAGATCAGACTTGGGTTCTGTATTGGGCCCATTAGTTCTTTAATGACTTGGGGGCAGTGTAAAGCTGGCCATAGACACACGCATCCTCGATTCTTACAATTTTCGGATTGTGTGTGGAGAGCGCCGACAGCTTTCGTCCGGCGGAGATCGGTCGTTTGGTCGATTGGTCAGGTTTGATTTTGATCCGACCGATCCTGCCGGAGCCCATTGCACGTCGCAATCGGATCGTTCAGCAATACGGCCAAACAATCAGATTACCCCCCATATAGCCATGCTAATGGCATATCGGGGAAAGATACGCTTGTTTGGCGATGTCGCCAAATGAGCAAATCTTTGCGCCTTTGCACCTTAAAGATGGCCATACATGGGGATAAAGCTGCCAATATCAGTCATTTAGACCAATTTGACAGCTTATCTGCCCATGTATGGGGGCTTCCGACGGGTCTTCCCGATCGATATCTGGCCACGATATTGATCGGGAAGGTTTGATTTTTACCTGACCAATCCGTTGGAACCCCATGGTGTATCGTAATTCGATCGTTCGACCATACTGCCGAACATTCAATATACCCGCGATATATACATGCCCTTAGTAGCATATCGGGGAAGGACCTTTGAGTCTATGGCCAGCTTTAGTAATGGCACAGAATTATACAGCCAGTGTGTGGCATCATTACATGGAGGTCTGGCAGTTTAGGTGGGCAGATTTGATTGGGCAGATTTGATTGGGCAGATTTGGTTGGGTTGATTTGGTTGGGTTGATTTGGATGGGTAGTTTAAGTTAATTCACACTCATGTAGGACCAGATTTAGCTTCTTAAACACAGTTTAATGTCAGGAAAGTGTTAATAGAGTTAACAGTGTTAATAGAGTTAGTAGAGTGCGTCACATTTGTTATCTAATCCCAATATTGCTCTAATGAAACTGTCACCTACACACAATACAGCAGATATAGATACTTCCCGGCAATTCTATTGGGCCTCGCGGTGGTTTCCACAAGGACAGGAATGTGCCGGGAGCAGCCGTGTTTGTACAGCAAGAAATAAACAGGTGTGACTGTGAGATCTTTGTACCAACTATTTGAGTTTATTGGCTACTGAGTGTATAGAGGGGCAACCGTCAGTGCACCTGTGTGTCTGTGCGGGTCCTATTTCTATCACAATGATCCCTCGGGTTTGGGGGGCACAATTCTTAGGGGGGAATTCACAAGAGTGGAGAGAGACATTTTTTTGGAGTAAAAGTGGTGTAAAATACTTTCTCCATATTCACAAACAGAAATCCGCCTAAATTCCAACTCAACCGCCACTTTTCATATTTTAGTGAAAGAAAGACAGTTTTACTGACACTTGAATTTGCGTTGAATATGTGCGTTACGCCATTGGCGAATACATTCCCGAAATTTGCCTTTCATCCGCCATACCAATTTGGACACCGGCAACGATTAAACAGGCGCCCATTGACTTTAATATGTGTCAAAAGTTGCCAGCGACTGGATTGTCGCTTGCCCAATTTTTGACACCCACAAATGATCATATGTGTCAAAATTCGCTTTTGCAAATTTCTCACCCGTTTGCGAATTTTACGGGAAATTCACGAATTTGGTGGTGAAGCGAAACAGAACAACTTCACTCATCACTAGTCAGATCAATTCTAAAATAACTTGCTCTGCTTTGGGTTACCAGCTAATTGCCCCATTGGGGAATTATTATCATATTAATAGGGATTAATAAGAATTAATAGTCAGGGCGCAAGTTTCTGTCTAACCCTATAGGTGTAAATGTCTCAATAACAAAACAAGTAAAACACTGATTAAACAAAAAAAGGTGTATTTTATACAATTTTATTTGTAATAAGTTTTTAACTCACACTTGTTTTGTTTTACTAGTTTTAGTTTAATGAATGAGGCAATATTAGCAATTTGAGGGAATGTATTATCTAAAGGAAAAGCCATTTTTATTAGTTTTAGCAGCAATTAGACAATGAGACCTGAGATAATAAAAACATATTTCTGATACAAATCCATTTATTATGTAAAATAGCTTTTATTTGTATTTAGACCCTCTTATCTTGTTACAGAATTGGAATTACACAAACGTACAAAATAGGAGAGGGGGATCGCGGTCATTACAATTTTCCAAACAATTTGTTTCCGATTCCTTAATGGCTGCTCTGCGCTGCGACTGCTACAAATAGTGTAAAAGAAGGGTACAATACCCTTTATCAATTACACAAACGTCGGCAGATTTAAAAAAATAAAATCCTGGAAAAAAATAAATAATGTACAATTTTCCTAAGTAAAATAAACCCCCTCCCCCAGAAATTCCAATTTGATGTCTGGCTGACAGGTAAGAGCTAAAGAGAAATTCAGAAAAAATGTTGTCATAATGTCATGCGAAAGACAAAATCTGAAAAGTGTCTGTTTAAAAGACAAATATCACAAAAGTGGAGATTGAGATTTGTGAATTTGGTGGGAAAATCGACATTTTTATCTCCATTTTTATTATGTGGCAGCATCAGTATTGGTGGGCGAATTTGGGCCGTTTCGCTTCACCGAAAAATTCTCCAATTTCCCACGAAATTCACTTAATGGCAAAAAATTTGTGAAACGGCGATGGCGTCTCGTTTTTGACGCAGCGTCCAAAAATTTGCCAAAAAATCGCCATGAATTTGCGCCTAGGGATGCACAGGCTGAGCAGAACCATATTTGTCTAGGCCAGTAATAAAAATGAAGACAATCAGCCAATCAGTGAGCTTTTCCATGACATCATTAGTGACATCACTTAGATTTCCCCACCAGCCGGTGTGGTGATGTAATCAATGTAGATAGGCTGGCACCAATCAAAAATCAGCATTTTTAGCTCACCTGTTGGAAAGCAAACACATCTGGTTGCTATGGGTTACTAGACCTGGTGCAGACTTTTATCACATTTACCCTGTATATATTCTCTTGGCATAGTGAGTGATACTGAGGCTGGTTAGTTCTATAAAATGCCACAAATTTACATTTAAATAATAGCAAGCTTGCCCTGGGAATGACCTGCTCTCTGGTTGCTAGGGTCACTGACTGTGGCAACTGAACATTATTTAAAAAAGAAAAGCCATTGCAAAAAATAACAAAAAGAGCTTATATTTATAAAGCGCCAGCATATGCCGCAGCGCTGAATATCAGTGTCTATATCCAACACAAAGGCAATTCAAGGTGAGCTGCCCCTTTAAACATCTGTATTGTATAAAGAATCCAGAGGAACGTGGTGTTTGTGTCATTGCCAAAAGCTGAAGATCTAAGGGCTCGGCTCAGACACAGGATTAGTAAAGAGCTGGTAAGTGATTTGTGGGTCAGCGACCCCCCTCAGAGACAAATGGGTTTATTTTAAAGAGCAAAAAAAGCCTAAATCATACCTCCCAACATTTTGGAAATAAAAAGAGGGACAAAAGGTTGTCGTGCGTATTACCCGTTTTGTGGCCACACCCAATAATTACCATGTTTATTTTACAAAATTTGGCAGGTTATGAAAGTTTAAACATATTTCTGTGTTTTTTTCAGTTATTACAGTTTTGCTAATGAAGGTGAATTGCCCTTTAATCTGTGAGTCTGACTTTTCCCAAGGGACCTGATATCTTATATTGTTACAATTACTTATTTGCTTATCTCAAAATTGTTACAAAAGTATCTTATCTGCAGCTGTGGCTGTTCTGGGCTCTCTGCCAAAAGCCAATTAAGTTAGAAACTTTTTTTTTCTGGCTGTTCAGTGCCGAGAAAAACTGGACTTTCCAGTACAAATGAGCTGTCAAAAGAGGGACTGTTCCTCTAAAAACGGGACAGTTGGGAGGTATGCTCTTATATAAGATGGTGCGATAGAGAAAGAGATTTACCAGGCAAAATTAAACTGCACAGAATCCAGGATTCGGTTTGGGATTCGGCCTTTTTCAGTAGGATTCGAAATCGTCTGAATCCTTCTGCCTGGCCGAACCGAATCTGAATCCTAATTAGCATATGTAAATTAGGGACAAGGACGGAAATTGAGTGACTTTTTGTCACAAAACAAGGTAAAAAATGTTTTCCCCCTTCACAGCCCTAATTTGCATATGCAAACTTGGATTTGGATTCGGTTCGGTATGCGACCGAATCCAAAATAGTGGATTCGGTGCATCCCTATTTATAATATCCTTATCTTTTACAAGAGGGGGTACTTTATTCACTGTATATACAGCCACAAGCAGGTGGGTATTGTTACCCTTGTATGAGGCTTTCCCTAGAGGAATCCTTGGTGCCCAGGGCAGTGTCCGGGCATTGACTGGTGCAATCTAATTCCTGATTAAAGCTCCACTACTATAATATATAAAATATAAAGCTGCCACTACTATAATATTGTTGCCCTGGGGCAGGGACGTGGCACTGACGAGCAATAGCCAATAAAGACATTAATTAATTAACCAGGTGGTTCCTGGCACAGAATCTCACCAATAGCCAAACACACCGGATATGAGCCATTCTGTAAGCATCTGCCATGCCCTTTATTTTATACTCTTCCTATTGGCCTGTAAGGGAAAAAGCAATCCAGTTGTCAGGTCACTGAACCCCAGCAACCAAAAAAACTATTACTATGTAATTTTCTTATTTATATTGCTTCTATTTCTTCTCAGCCCTCTCCTTCCATTCTACCTTCCTAGTTGATGCCTGGTTGCTAGGGTAATGAAGCCTACCTCCCAACATCTTGGAAATAGAAAGAGGGACAAAAAGATTCAGAAATGTTTGACCACGCCCATTTTGTCTGGCCACACCCACTAATTACAGTGTTCATTTTACAAAATTTGGCAGGTTATGGAAAGTCTGAACACATTTCTGGGGGTTTTAGTGACAGGTTTTATGCGTTATTAAAGTTTTGCTAATGAAGGTGAATTGCCCTTTAAGCTGCAAATCTCAGTTTCCCCAAGAGACCTGTTTATCTTAAATTGTTACAATTGCTTGTTTGCTTATCTTAAATTGTTACAAATGTATCTAAGTGCAGCTGCCACATATTCTGGGCTCTCTGCCAAAAGCCAATTAAGTTTTAGAAACTTTGATCTCCTGCACCGAACAGCCTGAAAAAGATACAAAGAGAAAGTCAGGACATTTCAGTAACATTCCAGGAGTGCGGGTAGAGCTGTCAAAATAGGGACTGTCCCGTGAAAAACAGGACAGTTGGGAGGTATGATTAAGCCTTCGCAACCAATTAGCAGTTTGGATTCCAACATTAACAGCCTCACAGCAGAAAATGTCATTTTTAGGAAATCCAGTTAAAAACAGAGCCCAGACATAAGGTTGCACACAGCACCATCTAGTGGCAGGTTTGTGTAGTTACACATTAGCCTAATGCAAATTAATTCAGAACTTGCTGATAACTGGGAGTCATTTGATTTCAGTTCCCCCGAAACAGCATTGAGTCTGATATTCTGCCAAATAAAATATATTATCTCTGTTATCTTCCTTCCCTATCAGTAACGCTGGTACCAAGTGTCATATTTATTTAAATACATGACTGTGCATGATGTCACTTCTGCTACGTATGACATCACTGCTGCTATGCGTGACCTCACACCCCCAGGAATAGCTGGCTTTACCTCCCCAGCTCCACCGCTGGATTTATTCAGGTAATCTCAGCCAGTGACTGGGATGGTTTTTCATTTTTATTAAAAAAAAAAAAGATTATATAGGCACGAGGGCCGCTGCCTTAAAACTGACGCCCTAGACACAGATCCTAGGGTACCTATATAAATATATATATATACTGGCCTTTAAAGGGTACAGGAGAACAGCACCACCTATGGATGAACTAGAGGCAAAGCATTCAGGTTTGGAATGGAATAAGTTTCTTTCATTAGTTTCAATTGCAATCAGCAGGGCGAGTGCTACTCACTGCGTATCTTGACAGCGCTATATAAATAAATGATGATAATGATGATCTATTTCTACAGCTAAACGCTGATATTTCCCCCTTTTTACATTCAGAGGAGCAGTGGTCTCAGTATGTCTTTAACCGAAGCTGCTTCAGGGTAAAAGAATATGGTGGAAATGTCTATGCACTTGGGGTCTGTAGATTTGATCCCACCTATAACACAACTGATAACACATGACACATACTGTATATTATGAACAAATATGGGTTTTCAAAGCCAATCATATTTTTTCTGGAGATTGAGAATAGTAGAGGCATTTAAGCCATTTAATAGTGATGAGTAGTGATGCCCCATTTTGATTCATGAAAAGAAAAATCCTGAAACTGCAAAAAAGCATGAAATGGAATATTTTCCCCAAAAATGCATTAGCCAATACTGCAAACTGATTTTTTTATGTTTAATTTTGAAATCTGACATATTGTCAGTTTCTCAGCCTCCCCAGTCATGTCACTTGTGCTCTGATAAACTTCAGTCACTCTTTACTGCTGTACTGCAAGTTGGAGTGATATCACCCCCCCCCCCAGCAGCCTAACAATTGGAAGGTAACCAGATAGCAGCTCCCTAACACAAGATAACAGCTGCCTGGTAGATATAAGAACAACACTCAATAGTAAAATCCAGGTCCCACTGAGACACATTCAGTTACATTGAGTAGGAGAAACAACAGCCTGCCAGAAAGCAGTTCCATCCTAAAGTGCTGGCTCTTTCTGAAATCACATGACCAGGCAAAATGAGCTGAGATGCACCTACACACCAATATTACAACTAAATACACTTGCTGCTTCAGGAATGACATTTTATATTGTACAGTGAATTATTTGCAGTGTAAACATAGTAACATAGTAAGTTAGGTTGAAAAAAGACACAAGTCCATCAAGTTCAATCTTTGAACTCTATTTTAACCTGCCTAACTGCCAGTTGATCCAGAGGAAGGCGAAAAACCCCATTTGAAACAGTGTAATTTAGAAATAAAAACGTGACCGTAAAAATCATGACAGAATCCCTTTAAAGTCCATTGGTGACTTTTTTGTAGCAATTAGTATTAGACTCCTGTCCCAAAACTCGCAGTATGTTTTCTGAACATGGGTGGGGCTTGTGAATAATGCAAAATCCCCATTGAATATAATGGGCACACATTGAGGCCATTCATTAACTGTATTTGCTCCAAAAGACGCTTCTTGCACTTCCCTATAGTTGTGATCCCCTCGACGTGCTGAAGGTAGGGGTCCCTGGGGCGCCTGCTGTATTCTACAATATACGGTATATAAACTGTATATTGTATATTGTAAGTGTATTTTGTATATTGTAAGTGACAGAAGCACAGAGCATGTGCAGTGAATCAGCAGAAAGGAAGATGGGGAGCTACTGGGGCATCTTTCCTGCAAAAAAGCCACGGGCTGGTACAGAAACCCAAACATAATGGTAAATTTCAGGCTTAAACAAGAATATGAAACTTTAGTACTCCCTGTTACTTCCTTATACTGAAGAAGTTCACAGTCAACTGAGAAGCCCCTGATAATGAGCCGCTCAATGGCTGCTGCTTAGAGAGGGAGAGGTTTGTTAGTTCAAAGGTAGATTGGGACCTCTGAACAAGTCCTGTTTATAAAGGAAGGGGGAGGGGGTAAGATCAGTAAAAATAGCCCGACTTTCAAATAAGAGCATCATCATTCCTGTGCCAAAGAAGTCCCACGTGTCCTGCCTAAATGACTCCCGTCCTATCGCACTAACATCCGCCATAATGAAGTGCTTTGAGAGGCTGGTCATGAGACACATGAAAGGCCTGTTCTCGCCATCTCTGGATCCACTGCAATTCTCCTACCGTTCCAATCGCTCAACGGATGATGCCATCGCCACTACCCTGCACTGGTCACTTAGCCACCTAGACAATAAAGACACATATGTATGAAAGCTGTTCATAGACTTCAGCTCAGCATTTAATACAATCACTTCTCAGCACTTGAGTGTTAAGCTGAGCCTGAACATCTCTATCTGCAACTGGATCTTGGACTCCCTGACCAAGAGACCTCAGGTAGTCCGAATGGGGAAAAAACACCTCCAGTACCTTCACACTGAGCACGAGAGCTCCCCAAGGCTTTGTGCTTAGTCCTCTGCTGTTCACGACTGTGTGGCAAGTTCATGGGTCCAATCACATCATCAAGTTCACTGATGATACAACGTAGTGGGTCTCATCAGCAAGAACAACGAGTCAGCATATAGACAAGAGGTGAAAGGCTAACGGACTGGTGCAAAGTCAACAATCTGTCTATGAATATGAACAAAGCAAAGGAAATAGTTGTCGACTTCAGGAGAACACGTGGGGATCATTCTCCACTGTACATTGATGGATCTCTGGTGGAAATCATCAAGAGCACCAAATTCCTTGGGTAACATCTGACGGAGAACCTCTCCTGGTCCCAGAGAACCAGGAGAGAACCAGCTCTATAGTGAAGAAGGCACATCAGCGTCTCTACTTTCCGTAAAAGCTGAAAAAAGCCCACCTTTCACCATCTATCCTCATTATCTTTTGCAGAGGGTCTATTGAAAGCATTTTATGCAGCTGCATCACTACCTGGTATTGAAACTGCTCTGTATCTGATCGCAAGATCCTGCAGCGAGTGGTGAGGACAGCGGAAAAGATCATTGGGGTCTCGCTACCTGCCATTATGGATATTTACAACACCCGGTGTCTCCAGAAGGCGACCAGCATTGTCAGGAATAGCACCCACCCTGCACATGATCTCTTTACCCTCCTGCCATCCAGTAAAAGACAGTCTTATGTATAGTCTTATGTATAGTCTTATGTATAGTCTTATGTATAGTCTTATGTATAATCTTATGTATAGTCTTATGTATAGTCTTCTGTATAATCTTATGTATAGTCTTATGTATAATCTTATGTATAGGCTTATGTATAGTCTTATGTATAGTCTTATGTATAATCTTATGTATAGTCTTATGTATAGTCTTATGTATAGCACCAGTGGTTCTGGAGGAACGTCATTTTGTTTCTACTCTGTACTGTATTACTGTATATGACTACAAATGCAAAAAGAAAAAAAATCTCATGTATTTTTTAGGATTAAAACAATAGGCAGAATGTCAGTTGAACACAAGTCTTATTCATTCTTTGTTTTTTAGCAAAGGTGTTTTTAGGTGTACACTTGTTAGGGGAATTTCTCAACACAGGCCCCCAACATAAGAAAGTTGAGAACACCAGCTCTTAAAAAGATGAAACTTTGTTTATTTTCTTGTACGTCACTGGCAGTCAGATACAAAACTCAACAGACCTTTCAACAGTCATTTCCACTTAAAACTTTTACAATTGCTTTCCGACTTAGTAGTCTGTGCATTACCACTCAGTGATTAGAATAGGGTTTTCTTTTTACTCACAACCTGCTGGTCCTCATCGGTCTGGCTCGGTGATCCGGCGCATCACTTCACCATTCCACCAATCCCCCACTTCCATCATCCGCCACTCGACCAGTGACCCTTGACCACTCCGGCGGGTACCAGACACCTTGACTTGAAGTCTTCTACTTCCACCCTCTCTTGCCTAACAAGCTCACCACTATCACCCTATCTTGGGAATTATTCCCCGGATCCTAATCCGACTACGCTCCTTGTCGGGGCAAAAGACTACACTTTCTTTCTCCCTATCTCTGACACCTAGTGCCAGCTATAACTTCCTATCTAGTTAACTACCTGATTCCGGGCCGGTGTTCTTCTTCTTCTCAACGAAACTCTTGCATCACTTTGCCTCCTCCCATCAAAAGCCTCTGACTATGGGTGTGGCTGCCCTTTTATACCCAATTTGGGGAAATTCCCTCTAGTGGTAGAAAACAGAATTGCTTCTAACTATAACACTCTACTGCCACCTAGTGTTTTTTTTAAATAACCATTTACACAGTTTTACATATAAACTCTCATTAACATCACATCATCATCATCATCATCATTTATTTATATAGCGCTGTCAATATACGCAGTGCTTTACTGCAGTTATTCAAACAGGGAATAAATGGTGGATAACAGACAAGGATTACAGAGTACAATAGGGTTAGAAGGACCTACAGATTAGAGTTTATAAACTAAAGGTTAGGGTACAATTGAGACATTAGGATTATATAAACATTTTATCATTTTTGATACAGCAATGATTAATTAAGGTACATCAAATACGCCTCTTTAAACAGATGAGTCTTTAAGGTTTGGAAAAGAAGGAGAAAGTCTGACAGCTTGTGGCAGAGAGTTCCAGAGAAAAGCAGAAGCCCGAGAGAAGTCTTGTAGGTGAGAATGGGCAGAAGTGAACAGAGGAGAAGTGAGGGAAGATCAGAAGCAGAGAGAAGGTTTCGTGAAGGAGAGTATTTGGAGATTAGAGATGAAATATAGGGAGGGGTTTCATTATTAAGGGCCTTGAATGTGAGTGTAAGTAATTTGAATTTGATTCTAGATGAGATTGGGAGCCAGTGAAGGGACATACATATGGGAGCAGCTGATGTTGAGCGGTGAGATAGATGAATGAGTCTAGCGGCCGCGTTTAGATCAGATTGGAGTTGTGAAAGGTGACTTGTTGGAATACCTGTGAGGAGTAAGTTGCAGTAATCAAGGCGGGAGATGATGAGAGACTGAATCAGTGTTTTAGTTGATTCTGAACTGAGATAGGGTCACATAGTTCACAAGTAACATTTTAAATCTTTCACCCACCCACAACACAATTTACTCTCTTACACACTGTCCCTTTAAGTGTTATTTCTTTAAAAAAAAAATGAACTGAACCCATTTTCCCCTTGGCTTTATTCAGCTCTGCAGAGAAGTTGACAGGAACAAATAAAGTGAACACTTAATTAAGCTGATAATGTCCCAGAGATTCTGATTTGGATAATCGGAGAACCTGGAATTCTTTTATCAATGATTTCGGAAAGGCTCTATCTGATTGGCTCTCTTCTGGCACGTTACTAAGCGGCAATAGACTCTGCCAAGTCTGTGATTAACGTAAAGGTTATGGCCAATCACATCCTGAGCAGGAAATTGCTTTCATGTGGCCTATAATTGCTACTTAGCACCATTAACCAGTTACTAGTCACTAATATAGTCATAGAGATTCTCACCAGCAATTCTGCACCCAGATATTCACTAAAAACAATGACTGTGTTTAGGGCTACAAATACCCAGATCCTGCTCATTGCGCTGCCCCTGTGCTGCTGTTGGCAGAAAGTGTGAGGGATATAGTATAAAGACAACAGTAGCTGGTGTGAATAGGTAAATATAGGAATATTAAAGCAAGATGATGACAGAAAAGCAAGATGGAGGCAGTAGGACAAGATGGAAACAGTAGGGCAAGGTGGAGACAGTAGAACAAAATAGAGACAGGTGGACAAGATAGAGGCATTAGGACAAGATGGAGACAGTAGGACAAAATGAAGACAGTAGGACAAGATGAAGACAGTAGGGCAAGGTGGAGACAGTAGGGCAAAAAAGAGATAGTAGAGTAAAATGGTGACAGTAGGGCAAAATGGAGGCATTAGGACAAGATGGAAACAGTAGGACAAGATGGAACAGCAGGGCAAGGTGGAGGCAGTAAGGCAAGATGGAGACAGTAGGGCAAGATGGAGACAGTTGGACAAAATGGAGACAGTAGGACAAGATGGAGACAGTAGGGCAAGATGGAGACAGTATGCAATATGGAAGCATTAAGACAAGGTGAAGACAACAGGACAAGATGTAGACAGTAGGGCAAGATGAAGATATTAGCATAAGATGGAGACAGTAGGACACGTGGGAGACAGTAGGGCAAGATGAAGACCATAAGTCAAGATAGAGACAGTAGGACGAGATGGAGACAGTGGGCAAGATGGAGACAGTAGGACAAGAAGGAGACAGTAGGGCAAGAGGGAGACAGTAGGGCAAGATGGAGACAGTAGGGCAAGATGGAGACAGTAGGGCAAGATGGAGGCAGTGGGCACAATGGAGACAATAGGGCAAGATTGAGACAGTGGGCAAGATGGAGACAGCAGGACAAGATGGAGACAGTAGGGTAAGATGGGCACAGTAGGACAAGATGGAAAAGGTAGGACAAGATGGAGACAGTAGGACAAGATGGAGACAGTAGGACAAGATGGAGACAGTAGGACAAGAGGGAGACAGTAGGACAAGATGGAGACAGTAGGACAAGATGGAGACAGTAGGGCAAGATGGAAACCGTAGGACAAGATGGAGACCGTAGGACAAGATGGAGACAGTAGGGCAAGATGGAGACAGTAGGGCAAGATGGAGACAGTAGGACAAGAGGGAGACAGTAGGACAAGATGGAGACAGTAGGGCAAGAGGGAAACAGTAGGACAAGATGGAGACAGTAGGGCAAGAGGTAGACAGTAGGACAAGCTGGAGACAGCAGGACCAGATATAGGGTAGGGCAAGGTGATAATATTTCAAGGTGACTGCAGAGAAAGTAGGAGAATGTAGGAAAAGATAGGACCAATAGGGTCAAATGGAGAGAGAAGGGCAAGATGGGACAATAGGGAGAGACTTAGTAAATCAAGTTGGATACTTAAGGCAAGATGACAACATAACTTCATAGGAATATTGTCCAACCAGCAAACCCAAGAGCCACAAGTCATTTAAATGGTTAAACTGAATCCCTTTGTCTTGGCTTAATGCCGGATTCCAGAATCAGGACTCAAGAAGGAAATCTGTTCTGATTTAAATAAGGTTAAATTGGGCATAATTTTATTTATGGTTATATTTCTGGCAGCGCTAGACCCTTTGTCTGGTTTTTGGGGGTTACCCACTGCTCTCACCACTTTACATTGTCACTAGAAAGCTTTCTATGTTTATATTTTTTCTACTTTAACATTTTACAGTTTGCTTTACACTAAAAATGACAATTTTAAAGAAAAACAAACGATTAAAGAATTGAAGTTCTGCCACAAAACTATGAAACAGCTTTGTCCTATTTTGAAACGTCAATAAACAATTGTTTTCCATCCCATTTTACACAAACCTTCCTTTTAAGAAACATTGTTTTGAGCCTAAAAAGTGTGTCTTTCCCCAACATTAGAATTTAATTATTTTTAAAATTTCAGCAAGGAATCTTTTTTCAAAACTTTTAAAATGTGCAGATAAGATTTTATAATTTTATATAAACAATTAATTTATACTTTAAATTGCACAAAAAGTGTTTGTTTGTTTTTTTTCAAATTGATGTTTTACATAAAATTTTATGGGTTTTTTTCGGCTTAAAGGTGCAGATTCTGCCATTTTCAACACAACAACATTTAAAACAGTTTTTACAAATGTTTCATTTTTAAATTGTAAAAATTGTAAAATGTAACGTAAATTAGTTTTTTTTTTAATTTGAGGAATGTAGGCAGTTTTTTTTAGGCGGGGGAATTATAGATGAATTAATGACAGAGGACCCAAGAAATGAAGATTTGTACTTTGTTTTCAATAAAACGGTGCTTGGCTGTTGGTGAGAACCCATAGTGTATTGGTGGGTAGCAAAGACTTCCATGTTATATCTTGTCCTGGTAAATAAAGTGGCTAATTCTAAGCAACTTTTAAATTGGCCTTCATTTTTACTTCTTTTATAGTTTTTGAATTATTTGCCTTTTTCTTCTGACTCATTCCAGTTTTCCTGACCCCCATCTAAAAAACAAATGCTACAATGCTACAAATATATTGTTATTGTTACTTTTTATTCCTCATCTTTCTATTCAGGCCTCTCCTATTCATATTCCAGTCTCTTATTCAAATCAGTGCATGGTTGCTAGGGGAATTTGGACCCTAGCATCGAGTTTGCTGTAATTGCAAAATGGAGAGCTGCTGAATACAAAGTCAAATAAAAAACCCACAAATAATAAAAAATGAAAACCAATAGCAAATTATCATAGACTATTAGTCACTACATCATACTAACAGTTAATTTAAAGGCAAACCACCCCCGTTCTCTGACATTTGAGAGAAGGTAGTAAGGGGGTTATTTATCAAAGTCTGAATTTTCTCAATATTTTCTGAAAAAAATTCCGACCAAATCCGCACAGGTTTTTTAGTCTTATTTATTAATACACTTTCCTGAAAATTTTGTTTGCGGGAAAAAATTAGACAAAATCGCGAACAATCCGATTTTCACGATTGAATTTTCTGATTCTGACTTTTCCATCTTCGGGGTTTAATAAATTCCGAAAGATTGGATTTTTTCTGGGTTTTTTAAAAGTCAGATTTTATATTAAAAAAATCACACATTTTTCGTGATTTTTGCATTTGGAGTTTAGTAAATAACCCCCTTAGTGTTGTGTCATGGGGGGGCATTGACTAAGCCAGGGGGGACACTTCGTGGACAGACCCGCTCCCTGCCCAGAAACCCTTTGTGCTGTCCCCTAACCTTCCCACATGGCCCCGATTGTGGCTGCAAGAATAAGGGGGGTTGAGGCTATGGCAGGGGGCCTGGGGAGGAGTAGGGTTCGGACTGGGGGGTGGGTCCTTAGATGGCAGCCCCAGTGGGCCCCAGAACCCCCAGAACAACACTACACTTGTTTGTCAAGGTTTCCAAAAGTGCCGATCTTTCCCGGATATGCCCACCAATGGCCGGGGCAATATTGGGTCCTAGGGCCGAATGATCGGAGAGAATGGGCAACAACAGTTCATAGGACCGCAATCAACTAGCCAATCGATCGCAGAAAAATGAAACCTCCTCGATCGATATCTGGACTATTTTTGGGGAGACCCGTCGGAAGCCTCCATACACTGGCAGATAAGTTGCCGAATCCACCTACAGGACCAATATCAGCAGCTTTAATGTGCCCGTGTATGGCCACCAGTATCACCAAATGGTAGAGAGTTGACTGACATGGGGAAGAGTAGAACTGCCCCAAACAAGCATCGAGGTATTGTCCATGTCTAAGTCTCAAGTCACATAAAGGAGGCGGAAGCTTCAGTCACTAGTTAAGACTCTTGCCAGCCATTCCCTTGATTGCATCACTTAGTTGGGGTTAGGGATGCACCGAATCCAGGATTCAGTTCAGGATTCAGCCTTTTTCAGCAGGATTCGGATTCAGTCGGCTTGTGCCTGACTGAAACGAATCTGAATCCTAATTTGCATATGTAAACTAGGGGTGGGTAGGGAAATCACGTGACTTTTCATCACAAAAGAAGATTTTTTTCCACTTTTTCCTTTCCTGCCCCTAATTTGCATATGCAAATTATTATTCGGTTTTGGTTCGGTATTCGGCCGCATCTTTCACCAAGGATTCAGTCGAATCCCAAATAGTGGTTTCGGTGCATCCCTAGTTTGGGTGCAGTTGGAAGAACCTGGTAAAGATAGTTTTCTCGTGTTACAATTTAATTGAAATAATTATTTAAAGGGAAACAGAATTCCAAGCAATGTATGTATGTGGCTAATGCTGTGAAACAAGAGTTAATTTATTACTGTGCTCATATCATACACTTGGCACCCTGTTCTTTCCTCATCTCCCTGCTTATCACCCATGGGTATAGTTGATTAAGTTCTTGATACAGGGGTTGCTATGGTGATGCTCTATTGTGATATCATATAGAAATACAAAGAATGGAACGGCCATGGGGACCTGCTGCACCACTATATGTACAGTCTGTATAATTCGCTGCAGTTTAGTGGGGGGACTCCAGTTGCACCTCTATATGCAGAATAAGGGGTCTGATATGGGAATCTATATGTATCAAGATAAGCAAGTTTAGGGTTGGAGACAGTATGGAATATCACCAGGCAGCAGATGTTTTTTCAGTCTATTTATTGCAGGGTATACATGGTATAAAAAGTATAAAAACAAATACAAAACATACATTGGATATTTCTATATAAAGTAAATTCTCTGTTACTAAAAATCTTTTCACATTTTAAAAAGCAAATTGTTGACGTAGCGAGAGGCCCAATGTCGAGTAATCCTTAGCAGCCAATCAGATCAGTGAATTCTGGTTTTATTATTCTCACTACTGATTGGTTGTTGCCACTGGAGGAACAAATCGGAGGTTTACTTTTAATATTCGGATCATGGGCAACTGCTGTTGGTTGCTATGGATTGCTACAGGACAGGGGACCCCAGGACTTATTAATAAAGTAATACACTGATATAGGCACAGAAAAAGGAGACAATATCCAGCATTCAGAAGTAGAAAACAAAGGTATAAAAAATGAAATGAAAGGGAAATACGCAAATAGTCAACTAATGAGCAAATTAATGAAATATCTCAAATAATGAGCGATAATGGAATATGTAAGATGGTAATAACTATATTTGTAAGAGAATAATATACACATGCTTTTGCTTTAATCATGTCCCCTAGGGTTCAGTCACTTTAAAGGGGTTGTTCACCTTTAAACAAACTGTTAGTATGACGTAGAGAGTAAGATTCTTATTTGTGGTTTTGAGTTATTTCGCTTTTTATTCAGCAGCTCTCCAGTTTGTAATTTCAGCCATATGGTTGCTAGGATCCAAATTCCCCTAGCAACCATGCATTGATCTGAATAAGAGACTGGAATATGAATAGGAGAGGCCTGAATAGAACAAAGAGTAATAAAAAGTAGCAATAACAATACTGGGCAGATTTATCAAAGGTATGTGAACTTTTTTTTACTCTAATGAAACCGAATGTACTCACAATTCGACAAAAATTTGATTCATATTCGATTCATATTTGTTTCGAATACGAATGAAATTCGAATCGAATTTTCCTCTGAAAAAACATCAAATGTCAGGAAGGAAATTAACATCTTCAAATAGGTCAACGGACCTCTGCCATTGGCTTGTAAGTGAAGTCGGCCGGTTTTAGGTGGCGAATATTTGAATTAGAATTGTTCCCATTGTTGAGGTGTGATAAATCTCCCATTGAAATTGACATGCAAATTGGGGGATTAAAATTCGAATCTATGTATTTTGACACCAAAAAAAAAAAAAATCGAAAATTCTAATTCACTATTCGTCCTTTAATAAATCTGCTCCTACATCTGTAGCCTTACAGAGCCTTTGTTTTTAGATGGGGTCAGTGACCCCTCATTTGAAAGCTGGAAAGAGTCAGAAGACAGCGTCTAATAATTCAAAAAATATAAAAAATGAAGAGCAAATGAATAGTTGCTTATAATCTGCCATTCTATGACTAAAAGTTAACTCAAAAGTGAACTGCCCCTTTGATGACATTTCAGCCAAACTTTGGTGCTATGAGAATAAGCAAATAACAGGGAATGGAGCAAATGTAAATGGAGCGAAGGTAGAAGAAAACACAGAGAAGCTTATATGCTGCACAGGGAAATAGCAACGTAGATCGAATGCCCATTGACAGGTCCCAAATTGTCACATTTCACCAGGGAATCAGGAATTAAAGGCAATTATTCATTTTTCAAGAGGACCACAACATGTCTAGAGCCACTTGCACCTAACACTTTAGTGGTTGCACCCATTGGGTAAATTAGGCTCAGTTGCAATATGGATGTTCCAGCACCCATGACACTCTATAACTAGCCCAACTTTATTGGAGTCACATGTAAAGGGAGCCATGGATCTTGTAGGGCTTCATTTGCACCTGCAGGTCTGGAGAGAGCAGGTATATAAGCACTCAAGACTTATTGGAGTTTATTCACAGCTGGAGCTGCCATGTTGCTTAGGCGTGCTCCATACACATCAGCAGAACATCCCTAATAAACATTGTCATTGTGTTTTTGCAATCAGGTACTAACGGCTCTTCCATCAAACAATATGGCGCCCCACCTATAATAAATGCAAACCTACAGCAAATGAATGCTCCATTGCTATAATAATCTCTACCCTCGTACGTTCACAGGGGGATTCTGTGGAAGTTTGTGCCTTTCTGTAAGAATCCAACTATACAAAGCCGCAGTTATCTATACATGGATATATAAACTAAGCATCCCCTATCAACATAAGCCTCAGCTCAGGATGTATATACGGAGGATTAAATCCCATATACCAAGGGTCAGACTGTTGAGTTTGTAGACCCAAATATATGAAACCCAACAGCAACAGAACAAGAAAAAAATAACAAAGATTTGATAGTAGGCGAGGGGGTGATGGCGCCCCTATAATTAGAGCATATAGAGAAGTGAAGGAAGTTGACTTGGACCCATGGTTGGATCTTTCAATGCAGAGACTTCAGAGAACCCACAAGTCAGACACACGGCTGGTCCATCCTCATCTTCTGCAGCAGAAAGAGAACATATTGTCAGCAGATGTTCCTAAACCCCAAATACAATGTAGGAGGGGAATCTATGACAGATGGAGGCATTAAAGCAACAATTTTTTAAGTGAATGTCTGACATCCATCTCTAGGAACCCATAAATCAGCCGGCACTGGGAGAAACGGGAGAGGAATGTGCAGAGTAACATCAGCCGCCTCTCACCAAAGCCAACAGGATTTATTCTACTTTAGCCCCTTAGATGATGGGTTGAGACTTGCTAAGCCACCCAGGATCAGGCCCTGTCAAGTTTATGGGTGACGGGTGACTAAGGAAGTGCAGGGTGCACTAAAAAATGCCTGCATGAGCCCAGAGATCTGTATTGCACCCATGAACACAGCACTGGGTATCACCCTCCTGCTCCCCAACCCTCATTCACATGCACAAAGTGGGGAGCAACAGCCGCAGCCCTGTCCAGACTTTATCCTAAATGATTACAAGTGAGATAAGCCTCCTGCTATTGTCCATATTGATCTCAGGCTACACATTCCTAATCCTACCATTATCCATGAGTTGGAGGGTCCCCTCTGTTTCTTCTCTCTCCTGCTCCTCTTGCCGTGTTCTTCTTTTTTCCCGATTTCTTCCCCAGTTTGTCCAACTTCTGCATCAGCTTATTAACCCACTTCAGCCCTGGGGTAGAACACAGCTGCTTGTTGGTTTTAGTAATGAACCTGGAGAAACAAAGAGAACGAGATGGAAATAAAAGGCAACACTAATTACTACAACCGGGAAACAAGTTAGGGCCAATAGTAGACTATAAACATGATTGTAGAGCTCAGTGCCAGGCAGTGGCCACAAAAGCCAACTGAAGGTTAGCAAATATAAAAAATGGGGTTAGATGGAAAGGTGGGAATAATTCTGTATAGACAAGTAATTAGAAAGAGGAATGGATGATCTCACTTACAATGAAGACTTTTCAAACTGGGGTTAGATGGGATGTATGTTTAACTTTATGTAAATATATAAGAGGGAAAGATCACTATAGGGTAGTCAGGTTATGGGATTTATTGGTGGGAGGAAAGGAGATCTCACCATCAGCAATGGAAGGGCTTCTTTACTTAAAGGACTGTCAGGTTATGGGATTCTCTACCAAGAGAGGGGGAATGAGTGATTCATTGGTGGGGAGGAAAGGAGATCTCACCATCAGTATAGGAAGGGGTTCTTTACTGTAAAGGCAGTCAGGTTATGGGATTCCCTACCAAGAGAGGGGGAATGAGTGATTCATTGGTGGGGAGTAACGGAGATCTCACCATCAGCATAGGAAGGGGTTCTTTACTGTAAGGGCAGTCAGGTTATGGGATTCCCTACCAAGAGAGGGGGAATGAGTGATTCATTGGTGGGGAGGAAAGGGGATCTCACCATCAGCATAGGAAGGGGTTCTTTACTGTAAGGGCAGTCAGGTTATGGGATTCCCTACCAAGAGAGGGGGAATGAGTGATTCATTGGTGGGGAGGAAAGGGGATCTCACATCAGCATAGGAAGGGGTTCTTTACTGTAAGGGCAGTCAGGTTAAGGAAATTGGTGAGATTTATATGGATTATATGGATATTTATATGCTGGATACAATTCTAGAAGAAAATACATTTTAAATGAGTGGTTCACCTTTAAGTTAACCTTTAGTAGGTTATATAATGTCATATTCCTAACAACCTTACAGTTGATCTTCATCAATTTATTTTTTACAGTTTTTGAGTTATTTTCCTTCCTCTTCTACGCCTTTCCAGCTGTCAGATATGGGTCCCTGACCCTGGCAGCCACAAACCTATTGCTCTGCGAGGCTACACACGTATTATTATTGTTACGTTTTATTCCTTGTCTTTTCATTCAGCCCCTCTCCTGTTCATATCCCAGTCCCTCCTACAATCCACTGCCTGGTTGCTAAGGTAAACATGACCCTAGCAACCAAATAGCTGCTGCAATTCCAAACTGAGCTGCTGAACAAAAAACTAAATAACTGAGAAACAAAAAAAAAAACAATTGCAAATGTTTTCAAGACATCAATGTCTATTCCAGACTGAAAGTTAATTTAAAGGTGAACAAACTGTCTTGGATTGATGAAGGACTGGGGTTCTCACTTACACCACGGCGGTTTTGGGGCACCCGTTATTCTGGCTCTGGATCTGATAGGCTCTGACGGCCCCCAAGGGAATTCGCTTGTCACTGGTTCTAAGGCAGCAATCTGCAACGATGTTCCCTGTACCTGCAATAAAGGAGAGCATTTAAAGGCAACACCAACCTCCCCAATGATTTCTCTCCAAGCCCCGCCCCTATACTCCCCATAGAGCCCTCCCCTCCCCCATAGACTCCTCCCTTGCCTGTAGACCCCTCCCCATGTACAAAGCTGTTATCTTCAGCAAGTGTGAAATGTGCCATAAAAAGGTAACAAAGTGGAAGAATTCACATAAATCTTTTATATCTGATTTTCCTGAGCAGCAAGTTCATAGTCTGTCGCAATACCTGGGCCGGGTCTGGAGCGGAGCCAAATAAATATTCTGTTTCCTTAATCTGGCGCCAGTGCAATTATAACTCACATAATGAAGCCTGGCCTTAGGGCACACAGAAGCTCAATAATCAGTTATGTATTTCAACCAGCTCAGGATTTTTAGGGGTAGAATATTTAGCACCCCTTTATAAATCTGAAACCACTTAGAGCAAGTTCCCTTTCTGGGGTTAATAACACTTAAAAAACCTGTTAAAGGGTTTATTCCCCTTTAAATTAACTTTAGTATGACATAGAGAGTATTTTGTGCAGAGCCGGGCCAACCCAGCCAGGCGCCCTAGGCAACCTGTCGGGCCACGGCGCCGGCTCAGTACTGCGCATGCGCGAAACTTGGCTTAACCGCACTTGCGCAAAATTTGGCTTCAGCGCGCATGTGCGAAAATTGGCTCCCGCGCGCATGGGCGAAAATTGGCTCCAGCGCGCATGCGCAGAAGCGCATTTACGCGAAACATAACAGCGACCATCGGGGAGAGAAGGGACAGGACACGGGGTAGGCGACAGAGCAGGTACGTGCCTGGCGCCCCTCCAGCTTTGCGCCCTAGGCACGTGCCTACTCTGCCTACCCCTAGTTCCGGCCCTGATTTTGTGTTTTTATTTTACTTAATTAGCTTTTTATTCAGCAGCTCTCCAGTTTGCAGCAATCAGGTTGCTACAGTCTTAATAACCCTAGCAACCATGCACTGATTTGAATAAGAGACTGGAATATGAATAGGAGAGGCCTGTATAGAAAGATGAGTAAAAAAAGTAGCAATGACAATACATTTGTAGCCTCACAGTGCATTTGTTTTATAAATGGGGTCAGCGACCCCCCCTTTGAAAGCTGAAAAGAGTCAGAAGCAGAAGGCAAATAATTCAAAAACGATAAAAAAAATTAAAACCAATTGGAAAGTTGCTTAGAATTAGCCATTCTGTAACATACTAATAGTTAACGTAAAGGCAAACCACCCCTTTAAGTATTAGAATTCTCATTAAATGCACCATTTGTGTTCATTCCCATCTACTGAGAAGCCGCACATGAATTAGACACCTTATTTAGCCAGAATGGGGCAATTACTTACAGGCTGTCTGCCCTATTTTTGATTCATATGCAAGGGGCAAAATGCAAAAAGTGGGTGCAAAGATTGCCTGTTTCTTCCACTTTGCACCCTTGGTCAAGTAAGGGCTCTTACACTTTTTTTTCCCTGCGTTCCCTGCGTTGTGCTTTCTTCCATTCAGCCACAGGGGAGAGCAGGAGTAGACGCACTCAATTATTGTGATGGGGGCTGTACTCACACAGACGCATGCGCCGAACGCAGGTGAAATGCAACATGCTGCGTCATACCTGCATTTGACGCTTACATGCAACTGTATGAGTACAGCCCCATTGACAATAATTGAGTGCGTCAATTCCTGCACTGCCCTGCGGCTGAATGGAGGAAAGTGCAACGCAGGGGAGCGCAGAAAAAAACGCCCGTGTGTAAGAGCTCTTACTGAGCCCAGGCAAATGCTCAAGCACCAGGTGAAGGGGAAGGGTTTATATAAAGATCAGCAGTGATTGGCTGCTTCTTATTTGGCATTGATGCTGATGGGATTTATTATGGGAAGATAAGTGGAAGGTTTATCAAAAACCTCTTAACTGCCTCCCAGAATTTAAAGGAGGTGTTCACCTTTAAAATAACTTTTATTATGATGTACAGAATGATATTTGGAGACAATTTTTTTTCTATTATTTGTGTTATTTGAGTTATTTAGCTTTTTTATTCAGCAGCTCTCTAGTTTGCAATTTCAGCCATCTGCTTGCTAAGGTCCAAATTCCCCTAACAACCATGTGCTGATTTGAATAAGAGACTGGAATATGAATAGGAGAGGCCTGAATAGGAAGACGAGGAATAAAAAGTAGCAATAACAATACATTTGTAGCCTTACAGAGCATTTGTTTTAGATAGGGCCAGGGACCCCCATTTGAAAGCTGGAAAAATAAATAATGAAGACTAGAATTAGCCATTGTTTCACATATTAAAAGACCCCGTTAAAAGGCAAAGAGGTCCCTGGTATAATGAGACCAATGAGAGCTAGCTCCGGGTCTAATAACCCAAAATAACCAGGCCAAGCCAAGTGACCAGATTTGAATGTTTTGCTATGGCCTAAAGAAGGTGTGTGAGGCTTAAGTTGTCCCTATGTGTGTCCCACCAGCTCCTTTCCCTGCTCCCCCCAAACCAAAACCATCTTGTTCTGCCCAGTCCAACTGTATTGATCTTCTGTGAGGAACATGCTGACACCTCCTTGGCTTGGCTTCATACACCTCCTATATTTATTTTTCACGATAAATGTTTTCCTTCTGTTGGTGTCAATACATTTTGCCTTTCAAGTGGATACAAGCCCCCCAGGTCGCTGTGCAATGTGTTTCGCTGATCCCCGGCCACAGGGAAGTCTCTACTGATCTGATTGTAAGCTCCTCTGTCTACCAGGCTGGGAAGGGGAGTATCTGATTGGGCCCAGGGGTCAATCTCCGCACATTAAGAAGGCAAAGTGGAGAGACAATTTGGCTGCTCATCACACAAATAAACTCTGGCACATAAACCTCTGTAATGCTGAGAAAAAGAAAGATACAGGTATAGGATCCGTTATCCGGCGGAAACCCGTTATACAGCAAGTTCCAAATTACAGAATTAGCATCTCCTATATAGATTAGACTGTAATCAAATAATTCAAAATTTTAAAAAGGATTTCCAGTAGCTTGTACTTGATCCCAGCTAAGATATAATTAATCCTTATTGGAAGCAAAACCAGACTATTGGCTTTATTTCATGTTTAATTGATTTTTTAAAGAAGACTTAAGGTATGGAGATCCAAATTACGGAAAGATCCGTTATCCGGAAAACCCAAGGTCCAGAGCCTTCTGGATAACAGGTCCCATACCTGTATTTAATACACAAAAGCCATGAATATCTTGTAAATGATGTCCTTATAAACGGTGAGTAGTGATGTCATCAGTTATAAACGGTGAGTAGTGATGTCATTTTTGCCACATGACTCACTAAAATTTGTGTATTATAATAAATAAAGTTCCCCTTGTTGGAAAATATGAGGATATTAGAAGTAACCTCAGAGTTCCATGACCTGTATCAAAGCACTCGTGTTTTTAAATAGTCATGAAACTCCTCGGTGACTTATAATATCCTTATATTTCACAATAGGGGGTACTTTATTCACTGTATATATACTGGCCAGCTTGTCCCTACGAAAGTTCTATGATATGCTGTGTCTATATATTATACTGTTACTATATAACTGCAGTCTGCACTGCTTTCTGTTCAGCCATGAAGAATGCATCTAAATTCATTTAGACATTTATTTGTGCTGGAGTTTCAGTCTGATCCAAACTTAGTGGAAAGGAGTTAAATGAAGCAGCCAAAAAATAAGTTCTGTTTAACTACTGCAGCCAATTGGCTCTCACATACAGTGTCACATGACTGTGTTCAGCTCTACAGCAGCCAATATGGAATCCAAAGCCTGCATGGCTAATTAGCTAATTCATTTAGATGCATGGCTGCACATAAATCAGTTCAGTCTGCAGCATGCATCTAAATGAATTAGCTAATTAGCCATGCAGGCTGTGGATTCCATATGTATTTGGTTTTAAAGGGGTGAGGTGGTAACCCTAAGCCAATGGCAGACAACCAACAGGCAAAGCAAACATTTTGGAGAGTCTGTGGCCAGGGGGGTACATCTGATTTTCATTTGATGGAATTTATATGGATGAATTTTGGGCCTTTTCCCGGTTTGTGTTGGAAATGATTATCCTTTATACAGAGCTGCTCCGTTTCTCATTGATAAAGCTCAGTGCAGCAGTGGAGCTTGCAATCTAATTGCAGAATCAAATGAGCAAAGTCTAGTTGAGCTGTTTGCATGATTTTGGTTTGCTCCCTAACTATCATGTCTCATAAATGAGGGGTCATTGCTCGCCCCACCTGCCCCTCATGAATACAGTGCTGCAATTGTGGGGCAAAGATATAACTACGGCAATTTTTCCATGTGCAGAGCAAACCGTGGATGATTGCACCAATTTTTTGCACTTTGCCCTGCACTTAGTAATATAGAGCCCTGGCTGGAATTGAACCCAGGGCAGCAGTAATTAGTGTCGGTGCATCTAGGACAGGATTAATAGGAGGGGTGGAGCTAAATAAAAGTAAAAGTAAAAACAATGCCAATGTTATTGATAGGGAAGAAAGATCATAGTGTTAGGAAGGCTGTATATGTATTTGTACCAAAAAGCACCCCAAGTCCTTGCTACAAGAACCCCCATACTACACATGGCTAGAAATGAGGTTCCCCTGTAATAAAAAAAAAGCTGATTACTAAATTCTGATGCTAATTGCACTGGTTTCTGTGCTGCCATGTAGTAATTATGTGTATTAATTACTAATCAGCCTTATATTGTGACATTTCTATTCTATGTGTACTGTATATTGTGAGTGGGTCCCTAAGCTCAGTAAGTGACAGCAGCACAGAGCATGTGAATCAGTGAATCAGCAGAAAAGAAGATGGGGAGCTACTGGGGCATCTTTGGAGACACAGATCTTTACTGCTAAAGGGCTGTGATTGCCTTGGGCTGGTACAGAAGCACAAAACATCATGTACAACATTGCAGTTGGTTGTCATTTTTTTCTGTTATGTGTGGATTTTGAATTATTTAGCCTTCTATTCAGCAGGTCTGGTTACTAGCAATCAAGTAGTGATGTAAATGAGAGATATGGAATAAAAAAAGCAATAATAATAATAATAATAATAAAACTGTAGCCTCAGAGAGCAATAGTTTTTTGGCTGCTGGGGTCGGTGACCCCCTTTTGAAATCTGAAATGACTTAGAAGAAAGGGGAAAATAATGTAACAGAAACCAGTTCGTTATCAGACCTGGAGGGAAACGGGCTTCTGCTACATTATTTTAGAGTCAGAACCAGAGAACAGAATAGCAAGAAATGTAATTTCCATTTTAAAAGAAAAAATTTCCCCAGCAACAAGCAGAGACATCACCGGGGGCTGATATATTTGGAGGCTACGGAGTCTTAACTCCCAGTAGCCAGAGAACATACCTTGCATGTAGACAGTGTCGCACAGAAGCACAACCAGCACAGCGAGGGGCAGCAGGGTCCAAATGGGTCTCATGTTGGTAGTGGACCGACACACAGTGATGCAGCAGGTGAGATGTGGTTAGTGAGCTGTTAGTGAGCTGTTAGTGAGCTGTTAGTGAGCTGTTAGAGTGCAGCCCAACTCTCCAGTGAAGCCCCCGCTGTGCAGCCTTCTATTTATACTCCCAGCTGGAAATGCTTCTATTACAAGAGCCTGGCCCAGATCCAAAGCCACAAGCTTCTCCCACTTCACTCTGTCACTTCTCATCAGCCCGGGGCTCATATACAAACTCACTCTCATTGGATCTCGTCACAATCACAGGTTTAGTTTCATTTCCCTGCTGAGCCTCCCGACAATACCTGCCCCTACAGATATTCCTCCTCCGCTCCCATAATTCTGCCTCTATGGATCAAAAGCACTAACAACGCCCAATAAACTCTACCTGATATCTAACATATCTGATAAGAGAGGTTTAATAACCTTGTTTGCTGCCATTCTCACTACTACACACAGAGATGTCTTTAGTAGGGTCTCACCAGGGGACACACTCCTGAGCTCTGAACATTGTGTCCCCTTCAGATCAGCAGGGCCAGTATTTTACCTTAAATTAACTGGGAAGGGACTGTGTGATAACAGATATAATAGGGAGAGATGGTGCCTATAGTAACAGTGGATAATAGTCTCTGGGAAGGGAGTGTGACTGTGGGATAGCAGGTATAGTAGGGAGAGATGTGTCTATAGTAACAGTGGATAATAGTCTCTGGGAAGGGAGTGTGACTGTGGGATAGCAGGTATAGTAGGGAGAGATGGTGTCTATAGTAACAGTGGATAATAGTCTCTGGGAAGGGAGTGTGACTGTGGGATAGCAGGTATAGTAGGGAGAGATGGTGTCTATAGTAACAGTGGATAATAGTCTCTGGGAAGGGAGTGTGACTGTGGGATAGCAGGTATAGTAGGGAGAGATGTGTCTATAGTAACAGTGGATAATAGTCTCTGGGAAGGGAGTGTGACTGTGGGATAGCAGGTATAGTAGGGAGAGATGGTGCCTATAGTAACAGTGGATAATAGTCTCTGGGAAGGGAGTGTGACTGTGGGATAGCAGGTATAGTAGGGAGAGATGGTGCCTATAGTAACAGTGGATAATAGTCTCTGGGAAGGGAGTGTGACTGTGGGATAGCAGGTATAGTAGGGAGAGATGGTGTCTATAGTAACAGTGGAGAATAGTCTCTGGGAAGGGAGTGTGACTGTGGGATAGCAGGTATAGTAGGGAGAGATGTGTCTATAGTAACAGTGGGATAATAGTCTCTGGGAAGGGAGTGTGACTGTGGGATAGCAGGTATAGTAGGGAG
Source organism: Xenopus petersii (assembly GCA_038501925.1). Lineage (NCBI taxonomy): Eukaryota > Metazoa > Chordata > Amphibia > Anura > Pipidae > Xenopus > Xenopus petersii. The sequence goes on along the minus strand of CM076672.1, from coordinate 236,233,838 downwards.
AGATGGTGTCTATAGTAACAGTGGATAATAGTCTCTGGGAAGGGAGTGTGACTGTGGGATAGCAGGTATAGTAGGGAGAGATGGTGTCTATAGTAACAGTGGATAATAGTCTCTGGGAAGGGAGTGTGACTGTGGGATAGCAGGTATAGTAGGGAGAGATGTGTCTATAGTAACAGTGGATAATAGTCTCTGGGAAGGGAGTGTGACTGTGGGATAGCAGGTATAGTAGGGAGAGATGGTACCTATAGTAACAGTGGATAATAGTCTCTGGGAAGGGAGTGTGACTGCGGGATAGCAGGTATAGTAGGGAGAGATGGTGCCTATAGTAACAGTGGGTGTAATAGCCTTTACTGTAGCCATAGGGGGGGATGGTTTGCTATAATATATTCCCCCTGATGCTGATGCCGTGGGTCATTGGACTATTCAGAAACCAAAACTCTGTGTTTATTTTGCAGGTTTCCTTCTACCCTCCAGTTACCAGGAATCTTTTGATTGACGGCAGTTGACAGATAAATTTCAGCTGTTGGTTCATAAGCCGTAGCTGCTCAAAACAGAAGTATTAAGGCAAGTTTGTGCTTATTTGAATGTCAGCACATCTGGTATTTAATGCAACTGCTCCTTTAAGTTTGAGTTTGGAATTCCAGGACAATTTTCACATTTCGTTTGTCTACTTTTTTGTTGGTTTTTGTATTAGAGTCGATTGCTCGACTGCTTGAAGGTTAGAAAGGAAGGGAATATTCAGCTGAAAATTAACTTTTTGAATTATTATTGGTTTTTTTTTTTGTTTTTTTTAAAGTTCTGAAAAACAAGGCATCGTGTGGAGTGGAGTCTTGGCTGTTTAAAACTGCAATTACAAATAACTTTAATTGATAAATTAAAATGTGTTATTTATATATTGATTTATACATTGAAATGTCATGAAAACTTATTTGAAAGTTGCTTAGAATGAGATTGTCTTCCATTGTGTTCATTTTATATTTTGGTCTACATTCCCTTTAAAGGGTTAGTTCACCTTTACGTTAGATTTTAGCATGTTATAGAATGGCCAATTATACGCAACTTTTCAATTGGTCTTATTTTTTAATTTTTTAATAGTTTTTTTGAATGATTTGCCTTTTGACTCTTTCCAGCTTTAAAATGGGGGTCACTGACCCCATCTATGAACAAATGCTCTATAAGACTACACATTTATTGTTATTGATACTTCTTATTAATCATCTTTCTCTCCTATTTATATTCCAGGTTCTTTTTCAAATCAGTGCATGGTTGCTAGGGGTACTTGGAACCTAGCAACCAAATAGCTGAAATTGCAAACTCAAGAGCTGCTGAATAAAAAGCGAAATAACTCAAAAAACACCAATGATAAATAAAATGAAAACCAACAGCAAAATGTCTTAGAATATCCCTCTCTATATTATATAATATTATATATTATCCGATCAAATCTGCTCAGGTTTATTACACTTATTTATTATTACATTTTCCCAAAAATTTAATTTGCGGGCAAAAAATCTAATTTTCACTATTTTTTTGGATTTTTCACCCAAAAACTCAGATATTTCGGATTTTTCACCAGAAAACTCTGATTTCTTTTGCTTTTTGGCGAAATCTCAGAAAAACATCAAAAAATCATTGGGACTTCTCCCATTCACATATGCAGGATCGACAGGTCTGAGATGCCGGATTATCTAATTCGGACTTCTCCATCCTCGGGGTTTAATAAAAAAAAAAATCACACATTTTTCGGGATTTTTTCATTCAGGATTTATTAAATAACCTCCTTAATTTAAAGGTGAACAACCCCTTTAACTTGAAATAACCTTATCTGTAAAGAAACACGATTCATCTAGTAAATCTAATAAGGGGCAGATTTACTAAGGGTCGAAGTGAATTGGAGGGAATTTTCGAAGTAAAAAAATTCGAAATTCGAAGTAATTTTTTGAATACTTCGACCATCGAATAGGATACTACGACTTCAAATTTATTTAGACTTCGATTCGAAGTATATATCGTTCGAATATTCGGCACTTCGATAATCGAAGTCTCTTTAAAAAAACTTCGACTTCAATATTTCGCCAAATTAAACCTGCCTAAGTGCTATATTAGCCTATGGGGACCTTCTGCAACATTTTTCTAAGTCTTTACACATCAAATAAAAATCTTTAGACCGAAGGATTTTTATTCGATCACAGGATTGCCAAATTCGATATTCGAAGTTTTTTAATTCGATGGTCGAATTTCAAAGTTTTTTGTACTTCGAAATTCGACCCTTGATAAATTTGCCCCTAAATATTAATCAAAATTCATATAATTTCAGAGAAACTTGTAACATTATCTTAGGGTCCAATAGTTTATAATTCCTTAATTATGGGGGAGTAAATCTCACTAGTTTTATATTCTAAGTATCTGCAAGAATCAAAGCTTTGCCATTAATAACTAAGCAGAACTTTTAGAAAAAATGTAGGTTTTTATTCACCTGCTCAATTTTTATAAATGGTGTTTTGTTTTTGTGCAGGTTTTAATTTTTTTTTTATATTTATGCAAAAACAAAAAATTGTGTTTTTATTTGCCAGACTGTTGGGGTTATGTAATAAAAGGCACTAAGTTTGCCCAGGAGCAGTAACCCATAGCAACCAATAAGCAGGAAGCATTTACTGGTCACGTGTTTAAAAGCAAACATCGTATTGGTTGCTATGAGCTACTGCTCCTGGGCTAACTTAGGCGCAAATTCACTAAGCGCCGAAGCGCCGAACGCTAGCGTTAATTCGCTAGCGTTTGGCATTTTTGTTACTGCGCAAATTCACTAACGAACGCTGGCGTAAATTCGCTAGTGTTACTTCGCACCCTTACGCCAGGCGAATTTTCGCTAGCGATGTAACTACGCAAATTCACTAACTTGCGCGTGTACTGAACGCTACCTTTTACGCTAGACTTCCTTCGCCACCTCAGACCTGGCGAAGCTCAATAGAGTAGATAGGGATTGTTTCAAAAAAAGTCAATTTTTGTCACAAAAAACGCTGGCGTGTTTTCTACATGATGGGTGATAGGCTGAAAAAGATCGAAAAATTTTTTGGGGCTCCCCTCCTTCCCCCCTACATTTCCTGACTCATGGCAACTTACCTAGACAGTGGGCACATGTGTAGGGCAAAATAACATTTATATTTGCTGATTTGAAGGTTTTCTAGGCATTTGTAGTGCAGATACGTATTCCTCCATTGAAATTTGAATTTCGCGCCGTATGCAAATTAACCATCGCTAGCGAAACTTCGCTTCGCCTGGCGAATTAACGCTAGCGCAACTTCGAAAATTAACGCTACCCCTTCGGATTTTAGTGAATTTGGGGATCGCTGGCGAAGTGTGGCGAAGCGCGGCGAAGTTGCGCCTTGCGCAACTTTGCATCTTAGTGAGTTTGCCCCCTAGGGCCTTTTATTACATATGGGGGTTTCTCTTTAAAAGTTGATTCTTTTTGCCACATTTCCTAAAGAATTTTTTTTTGTTTATTTAATTTTCCAATTGACTTTCTCACCATTTTTTGTTTCTGGATCTGAGATTTTTTAAATTTTTTTAAATTTTTTTTTTGTTTGAAAAGGAGGACCCAAGCAAAAATATGCCAAAAATTATAATAAATATGATGTCAAGAAACCAACACTTCTTTTGCAAGAATACAGGATAGATTTCTAAAGACTTTTAGTAAATTTACCACCAGACTTTCTCTTTTTCTGTAGCGTTTGTAACCATTGCCGGACTATATACAATACATTCATATTTTCATTGAAACTACAATATCTTCTGGATTTCTGTTTCTCTATTCATTGCTAATTATAGATAAGAAAGTGTCTGACACTAAATTAAAAACAGTTATAAAACGCCAATAGGGAATCAGTTCATTTGATCAATCTTCAGTTATGATTAATATATTTTTTAATGTAATTTAAAAATACAAAAAATTCACAGAAAAAAATATTTGTCACGATCATGATTCTTTTTTGATCAGTAGCCGAAATCATAAATCATAAAATCAGTTGCTTTTAGTCCTGGGAAAAAAAAAATTGCAAAATTTTAGGGGCCTATTTATTAAACCTCAAATTGCTCTGGTCAAGTTTTTAAAAGGGAAAACACATTTTTGGAGGGGGAAAACTCTCACATTTTTTAGAGCATTGTTATACCTCAAAAACTCAATTCTAAATTGACTCTAGATTTTGTTGCAATGTTTTTTGGGTCAAACTTTTCCGAGAAGAATTATTGATAAAGAAGTTCAATGAGTGGATGAGAGTTTGGTAGAATTTATTTGAATAAAAAAATAAATAAACTCTTGTTTTAGTAAATAACCCCCTAAATGTTTAAAATAGGCCATCCCACTGATTTCTATAGAAACTCGGCAAGTTTTAATTGCAAAATTTCTTCATTCTTTTTTTTTTTTTTGTAGACAAATTTTTAAAATTTGAGTTATTCGGAAAAAAATCTGCTATGATTTTCTTGAAACACAGAAAAAAATGGAATTCTCAAATGAAAATAAATTTGCCTGTTATTGTGATTATTTAGATAAACTGATGCTTTAATGTTTTTTTTATAATTTTGTTTATTGTACCTTTTTCTCATATAGTAAATAGAGAACTCAGCATATATTTCTTCATCTTTACTTCTACCAGCTAAAGGAAGGGTTCATATTTAAGTTAACTTTTAGGGTGTTATTTATCAAAATCCAAATTTATCTCATTATTTTCTGAAATATACTCTGACCAAATCCGCACGGGTTATTTCTCTTTATTTATCAATACTTTTTCTGAATAATTTCAGTTCGAGAAAAAACTAAAAAAAAATCGAATCATACAAATTTTTCTGATTTTCAGCCCAAAAAAAATGTTTTTGTCGGATTTTTGCCAAAAAAACAGGAAATCTTTGGATTATTGGAGAAAACCCTGCAGAGATCAGGATTTCTTCTCCCATTGACTTATAAACAACTTTGGCAGGTCTAAGATGGCAAATTTTCGAATTCAGACTTTTTCTATGGGGCATAATAAATACTGAAAAATGTGAGGTTTTTTTTCCACAAAAAAACTCGTATTTTATAGTAAAAAAATCCTCTAATATTTTGAGTTTTTGGCATTCAGACTTTGATAGTACTTTATGTTATAGAATGGCTAATTCTAAGCAACTTTCAATTGGTCTTCTTTTTTTCTTTTTTATAGTTTTTTTCTGACTTTTTACAACCTTCAAATGGGGGTCATCTAAAAAACAAATGCTCTGTAAGGCTACAAATGTATTGTTATTGCTACTTTTTATTACTCACCTTTCTATTCAGGCCTCTCCTGTTCATATTCCAGTCTCTTATTCAAATCAGTGCATGGTTGCTAGGGGAATTTGGACCCTAGCAACCGGATTGCTGAAATTGCTGAATAATTAGCTAAATAACTCAAAAACCACAAATAATAAAAAATTAAAACAAAATGTAAATTGTCTCAGAATTTCCCTCTCTATATCATACTAACAGTTAATTTAAAGGTGAACAACCCATTTAAGCAACTGTGGTTGCTATTTTGGCCCCTAGCAACACACAAGTCTCTATCGCACTGTATCATTCCATTGCCATGTCTTCATTGATATGTGTTGAAAAGTCCCGTGAAAATCTCCGGCACAAAGAAACCTTGAAAACACAAGATTAATTAGAGCCTTCAAAGGGAATACATTTTTCACAAATTCTTTAAAAATATGAATTTTCAAAATAATTATTTTTTTAAATTCTTCTTTTCATTGTTGATATTTGATAAAAAAAAAACAAATTAATGTAATTTGCAAAATGTAATTTTAATTCCTCTCTTTAAAGCTTCTGCTCCCCCCTATATTTTCTCTTGTTCTCCTGTATTAGCGCAGCGGCAGTTGGACTTATCATGGGATTTTATTTAGAGTGTTACTTTTTTATGTAAAAATATCCACTTAGAGAGACAGAAAGTCCAAGCAATATCCACTCAAACACACTCATATCAATTCATTACTTGGTCGTTTCCGATAGCTTTAATACTTTCGATGGCTCTGATTTCACACAGAATTTTTTATTTCTTTTTGGAAGGATCGGGTTACAATACACTTTTGTCATTTGGACAATTTTTTCCCCATTTACTAAAAGATACATTTAGAACAAAATATTTTTGTCTTTCTGGACGTTTTTTTTTTTTTTCATTTGTTTTTTTTTCCACATAAAGAAAATGTGTTGGGATTTTCATGTTTCTCCAGGTCATGTGGTCGACTCCTTCCATCTTGTTGTTGTTCTTCTGACTCTTTTTCCTTCATCTTTTCCAATTAGTTGGGTCTCCTCAAGTCCAAAATACGGCAGTTTCAGTCTCTACTTCAAGTGGAAAATCAGACGTGATTTAATCAAGGATTCATTAAGCCTATGTTATGGTTTTTCCCTATTTCTTTATGGAAACAAAGAGGCTTAATAATGGAAGAACAGAGTATAGTATGTAGAGCAGTGATCCCCAACCAGTAGCTCGTGAGTAACATGTTGCTCTCCAACCCCTTGGATGTTGCTCTCTGTGTCCTCAAAGCCTGTGCTCATTTTTGAATGCTAGACTTGGAGGCAAGTTTTGGTTGCATGAAAACTATAGTATAGTGCCAAGTAGAGCCTCTTGTAGGCTGCCAGTTCACAAAGGGGCTACCAAGTAGCCAATCACAGCCCTTATTTGTTACCCCAAGGGACTTTTTCATTTTCTTGTGTTGCTCCCCAAATCTTTTTACATTTGAATGTGGCTCACGGGTAAAAAAGGTTGGGGACCCCTGATGTAGAGAATCTGGGCTAGGAGAATAAAGAGGTTAAGTTAGTAGAGGAGGAATAATAGTTTGGAAAGTGGGCCCTCAGCCTAAGGTTTTCTGGTGGGCTCCTGGCATCCCAGTCCGACACTGGCAACACCAACATTCAAAGCCATTGATATTAGTTCTGTCCTAGTTCCTTGCCTAGGCTTCACATCCATCCATCACAACTGGTCACTAGAGATTATTTATATATCTGCAGTGAGGCAGTTTCAAGGATGCACTGAATCCAGGTTTCGGTTCTGGATTCGGCCTTTTTCAGCCGGGCCGAACCAAATCCGAATCCTAATTTGCATATGCAAATTAGGGACGGGGAGGGAAATTGTGTGACTTTTTATCACAAAACAAGGAAGTAATGTTTTCCCCTTCCCACCCCTAATTCGGATTCAGTTTGGTATTCGGCCGAATCTTTTGCAAAGGATTTGGCTGAATCCAAAATAGTGGATTCAGTGCATCCTTAGGCAGTTTACAAGTTCCCTTAATAATACATTTTAAATCTCTGTGAGGGGACAGTGAGGGTGGCATGGAGAATGGCAGGATGTGGATCCTCTAATTAAAGGATAAGTAAAACTTTACAATTAGTGAATGTAAAATTGATGAGGGGGCTATTCAAAGCACTTTTGTAAAATACATTCATTATTTATTTATTGATTTTAATTCCAAGATATTAAAGGATACAATTGTGTTACAACAGTGCCACCTGCTGGTCAGTTTCCCACCAGTCTGACCAGCAAGTAGTCAAGGAAGTTGTCAGGAGAAAAAAAGAGGCTGATGTTCTTCTGCTTAGGAAAGATGTGAGAAAGGTTTCTAATTTTATTCCTAAGCAGAAGAACATCAGCCTCTTTCTTTCTCCTGACAACTTCCTTGACTACTTGCTGGTCAGACTGGTGGGAAACTGACCAGCAGGTGGCGCTGTTGGAACAAAATTCATTCATATTAACAGAACATGTATTTCTTAATATATTGGAATTAAATATAAATAATGAATGTCCATTGCAAATGTGCTTAGAATAGGCATTTATTTCAAAGGTTTACTTATCCCGCACAAATTGTACACAAGTACATAGGAAATGTTTTGTATTAGTGACAATGTTATTTTTTCCCACAGTGTCTTTGGCCCATAGTCGAACTGCCCTGGGGTAAATACTGTTCCTAAAATGGGCACATGTTGCTTTAATAATATCCGATCTTCTGCATCCCATATTGTATTGGGAGCGGTGCCATTTGAAGAGAGAGCTGGACGGGTTGGATCCATGATTACAGCAGCTGTTCTTTTCCTGCTCTGAGCCAAGTTGTTCAGGGGTAGGAGAGTGACACCTATGATTCTTTCTGCTCTTTTTATGACCCTCTCTGGTGCTTTATTGGTCATGTTCTGAGCTGTTGCCAAACCAGGCTGGCGGGAGTCTTCTCAGGGTGCTTTCAACTGGGGAGTAGTTGATGTGGTGAGCCCTCTCATGTTTAGTCCACATTGTTTCCAGAAATAGGCTCTTTGATGAGCTTTCCTGAAATGTTGCCTCTAGCTGAGATTTTACAATATGTTGAGGCTTAGGAATTTCATTGAGCTGACTTACTCTATCGCTGACTCCTCAAATGACACAGTGTTTGTGCTCCTGCTTGAATCACTTCTAGAACCTACTGAATCCTGTCTAGAATCAATAAATCATGCCTAGAACTGACTGAGATCATCCGGCACTTAATCCATGTTCTGCCAAGACAATGTTGAGCCAGAGCTTCTTCCAAGCATCTTTGGACCTGCCTGATCTTGGGTTAAAACAATTCCAGTCCCACAAAATGCTAGTTGTATGGTATGACCTATCAGGATCAGGCTTATCTGTTGCAGTTAAAGCTTTATCCAGACCAGTCTACTGTCCTGTCATTCCCAGTAGGACACTACAAGGAGTTAATCAGATTGAAATGGTTGAAGTCTTAACAGCTGCAAATTCAGAGTGAGAACGTTTGGAAGACTGGTTATATATCTCATTAAAGGCTTGGTTAACTTTATGTGCCATATTCCTAGCAGCTTTACAATTGGTCTTCATTATTTGTTTTTCATAGTTTTTAATGATTTGCTTTCCTCTTTCCAGCATTCAACTGGGGGTCACTTGCCAGAAAAATTATGTTTTGGGATCTTACAGTTTAATTGTTATTGTTACTTTTTATTCCTTATATTTATATTAATTTCCTCTCCTGTTCATATTCCTGTGTCTCATTTAAACCAATGTCTGGTTGCTAAGGTAAACAAGACCCTGGGTAATTCACCGCGCAACCTGTTTAATTACCAGCCAAGGCGGGGGCCATTATTACATATTTAATGTACTTGCCGGTAAATTTGTATCCCCAATTGTTCCATCCCGGCCAACCACCAATCCACCCAAATCCTCCACTCTCCTAAATCCCAGTCAAAATAAATGAACCCTGAGGTAGGATTCTAGACTAGTCTGGGCTGGAAAGACACCGGGGAAAACCTCACAGCTGGGTCCGGGTGCTGAGGAGTTTGTGGGGGCCCCTGAGGTGACAGCGCCGTGGCCCCCTGGACCACCCAGTCTGACGCTGATTCTACTAAGCCAATGATAAAAGCAATGGAACTAAGGGATTGGTTGCTGGAACTGTACTGAGCCAGCAATAGTCAGAATCCAATGGGAGAACAAATGGCACTAAGGGAATCTACTGGATATGGGGAGCCAATGAGAAGTCACAATAAGTGAACCCAGAGGTAGAATCCTACTGAGCCAAAAATCTCCTAAATGGATCTGCTTAGCCAATGAGATATGACGTTGGAATAAGTGAATCTAGAGGTGGAATTTTGTAAGGAAGCAGGAAGGTTCTCCAAGGACAGTAGCTGCTGGGAGTAGTGATGGGCGAATTTATTCTCCAGGAATGGATTTATGGCGAATTTCCGTATTTAGCCACCTGCGTATTGCTGCAAAAATACGCTGGCAAAAAAAAAATTATGTAAAAATTGACGCTCATCAAAATTATTTTGACGCCTGTTGACTTTAATGCAATTGAACAAAAAAGTCGTGCATGTAAAAATTGTCGCTTGCGTAAAAACTGACGCACGTCAAAATAATTTTGACACCCATTGACTTCAATGCGTTTCATGAATTTTTTCGCAGTTTCGGGACCCATCACTAGCTGGGAGCCATTGTGATACACCAGGGGGTGAGTACAAACTGTTAATGGATTCCACCTCCTACACTGGATCACTGACTGGATGGGACACATTGTTCATCTTTACCAGAACATATGAGTTTACTTCTCAGTCCTGAACCAGGTGCTGCCGGGCCATTATATTTATAAATGGAATTCATTAGATCATATACAGGCCTGAGATAACATAAACACCCCCGGGGAGATTGATAAGTGATGTTCCCCAGCTGTGTCAATAGTGAAAAACAGATTTCATCTTAGAAAGGGGAATCCCGTAAAGCCTTCCCATAAGCGCAAAAATCTCGAAATCTTGTCTCCTAGTTTCATTTAAAGCTGAACTCCACTATAAAACTGATCTGGAATATTAAAGGACCAGTAACATCAAACATTCGTTAGTATGCATACAAAATAAACCACAGAGACAAATTTAACTTTAAAATCACAAAGTCTTTATTAAGAAATAACTTACCGAAACTCCGCTTGCGCTCCTCTTCCGAAAGCGATCAATGTTTTTATCTATGTATACTAACAAATGTGTTGGAATTTTTTTTCCGATGTTACTGGTCCTTTAAAAGAAATGTCATTCTAAGCAACTTTCCAATATACATGAATTAACCCCTGCAACAATGTAGCAAAAACAAGCAGAACATCGGCAGAACTTGCTACTTTGTTTCAAGAGTCAGAACCAGAGGACAGAATATAGGGATGGGCGAATTTTTGCCGAAAAAATGACGTCCGTAGACTTGTATGGCGTTGTCCCATAGACTTTAATGGGTGCTGGCGACATTCCCATTTAGTTCTAAAAAAAAAACACATATTTGATCTTAGGAAAAGACAAACCTAAAGTACTGAAGCTTAAAACAACAGAGCATACATTAAGATGCCCATTTATCAAAGGTCGAATTTCGAATTCATGCAAGTTTTTTTTACTCTAATAAATTGGTATATACTGGAAATTGATTTGGAGGTTATTTAAGAAAAAAATTGTATGTCTAAAACCGACTCAAAAACTCGAATCAAATTAGATTTCGACTAAATGCGAATCTAGTTTTTGTCAGGAAGGCTATTAAAATATTCAAATAGGTCACTGGACCTCTGCCATTGACTTATACATCAACTCGGCAGGTTTTAGGTGGCGAACAGTCAAATTCAAATTATTCCCAGGGTAAAGGGTTGATAAATCTTGAATATCAAATTCAAATCGAGTTTGGTTTATTCCCAATTCGAATTTGAATTCGAGTTTTGACCAAAAAATTTTTTTTAGAAAATTTGAATTTCCTATTCGACCCTTAATAAATCTGCCCCTAAAACTTTGGTGGAAGCTTAGATTCAAATACAAGCTATAATCAACCCCATCCCTATTAATTTAAAAAAAAAAAAAAAAGTCAAAATTTTTTCTAAGTCCCAAAAAACGCTGGCGTGTTTTCTACATGATGGGTGATAGGCTGAAAAAGATCGAAATTTTTTTTGGGGCTCTCCTCCTTCCCCCCTACATTTCCTGACTCATGGCAACTTACCTAGACAGTGGGCACATGTGTAGGGCAAAATAACATTTTTATTTGCTGATTTGAAGGTTTTCTTGGCATTTGTAGTGCTGATACGTGTTCCTCCATTGAAATTTGAATTTCGCGCCGTATGCAAATTAACCTTCGCTAGCGAAACTTCGCTTTACATAGCGAATCAACGCTAGCGCAACTTCGCAAACTTACGCTACCCCTGAGCGCAACTTCGGATTTTAGTGAATTTGCGGAGCGCTGGCGAAACTACGCCTGACGAAGTACGGCGAAGTGCAGCGAAGTTGCGCCTGGCGCAACCTCGCATCTTAGTGAACTTGCCCCTAAGTCTTTCCCTTTTGTGGTACGAATATTCTCCAATTAAAACATTATTTTGCTTCTTTACTTCTAGTAAACAGAGATGATTAACTCACATCTTTTGAACCCCTGGCAGTCCACGACCCCCCACAGAAAGGTTTAATTTCCACTATTTATAAGCTGTTGGTTAGTCCCTTTCTGGTAGAAGGTTATGATCATAAATACAAGCAATAGCGGGACGCTCACAAGGGGAGGACAGTTGATGAAAAAGAACGGGAAGCCATATGGGACAATACTAAAAAAGGGATGACATGCAAAAAAATATTTACAAAATACTTATACCGGTATATAGAAACTGGTACTTTAAGCTGCCCTCATCTCAATTGCTGCTCCCCCCACTACTCCTACCCTGACAGAAGTGAAACAGAGAGTCAATGCTATTAAACAATTTGAATATAACTTGGCCTGGGTACAGAATAAAATCCCTCTATTCTTCAACATATGGTCTTTTTGGGAACTACTTTCAAATCCACTTTGTAGGCCTGTAGGCTGTTGTTTCTCCTACTCAATGTAACTGAATGTGTCTCAGTGGGACCTGGATTTTACTATTGAGTGCTGCTCTTAGATCTACCAGGCAGTTGTTAGGGAGCTGCTGTCACGACCGGCTCCGTAAATCCAAAACAAGTGGTAGAATCCCTGGTTTCAGCTCTGCTTCAGAATCAGATGCCACCAGGTCTTAATAAGAAAGGAGCCAAGAAAGGGTTCTGGACTGGCAAAGGGCATGGTGGTTATCAAGGTTTTTGGACTGAAGGTACAGTTCTAGGAATAGACAAATCGTAGTCAGGCAGGCCGGAGTCGATACCTTCGATCAAAAAAAGTTAGACAAGCCTATGGGGACCTTCCCCATAGGCTAACATTGACTTCAGTAGCTTTTAGATGGCGAACTAGGGGGTCGAAGTTTTTTTAAAGAGACAGTACTTCGACTATCGAATGGTCGAATAGTCGAACGATTTTTACTTCGAATCCTTCGATTCGAAGTCATAGTCATAGTCGAAGGTCGAAGTAGCCCATTCGATGGTCGAAGTAGCCCAAAAAAAACTTCGAAATTCGAAGTTTTTTTACTTCGAATCCTTCACTCGTAGTTAGGGAATCGGCCCCTACATCATAGGCTGTGTTCAGAATAATCAGACAGGCAGGGATCAAAACCAGGAATCAAATACTATACTATCAAATACCTGACGCGTTTCGTATCCAAAGATACGTAGTCATAGGCACAAATTCAAACTGAACCTTTACTCATAAACCTAAAAAGAGGAAATGACGTGAGAGTAGATCTCATTAAAAACTTTTAACCCTCTGGTACATGAATCAAATGTATTCTAACACCATAATCTGACTATGAAGATTTTCATTCATCCAGGTCATAGTATATCTAGTATAGGTCAATCTAAAAACAACTGGACTTGCTGAGTAATCAATGAAGACGTTTCACTACTCGGATGAGTAGTGAAACGTCTTCATTGATTACTCAGCAAGTCCAGTTGTTTTTAGATTGACCTATACTAGATATAACACCATAATCATATAAAGTATCAAATATACATTGTAAAGGATAGACATCGTTACTACTACAACACAAATGGCTTCAGCCAACCACTAACCACGAGTGAAAGAAAAGTTTTCGTGTTTTCATTCATATTCTCTGAAAAATGGTTCATAAATCATAAATTCTGCCAGGGTGTGTAAACTTATGAGCCCAACTGTAGATATGGCCCCTAGTAGGGATGTAGCGAACGTCGGAAAAAAAGTTCGCGAACATATTCGCGAACTTGCGCAAAATTGCGAGCGGTTCGCGAACGGTTCGCGAACCCCATAGACTTCAATGGGAAGGCGAACTTTAACATCTACAAAAGACATTTCTGGCCAGAAAAATGATTTTAAAGTTGTTTAAAGGGTGCAACGACCTGGACAGTGGCATGCCAGAGGGGGATCAAGGGCAAAAATGTATCTGAAAAATCTGCCTGTGTGTGCTTGGAAGAGATAGTGTAGGGGGAGAGCTGTTAGTGATTTCAGGGACAGATGATAGTAAGTTTGCTGGCTAGTAATCTGCGTGATACTGCTCTGTATTGGAGGGACAGAAGTCTGCAGGGATTTGAGGGACATTTTAGCTTAGGTAGCTTTGCTGGCTAGTAATCTACTGTTCTCTTTAAACAACTGCCATACGTTGACCTTGTAGGCATTGTTTGCCCAGTTTTTTTGGACGCAGCCACTGAAGCACAGTTGCCAGAAAAAATATGCCATATAAATGCTGAAAATAGTCATTTTTCGCCATACGTTATTCAACCAACTGCTATCTAGCTGTGTGCCCGTGTTCACATTCTGTCTAAATATCCATAATATTACCGTCTCCAGAAAAAACACCGGAGTGACTTTTTTTCAAGCAGCATTCTTATATTTTACGTAATCCGTATCCACCGCTGTGTATACGTTGACCTTGTAGGCATTATTTGCCCTGTAGGCATTTTTTGCCCAGTGTGTTATTCAACCAACTGCTATCTAGCTGTGTGACCGTGTTCACATTCTGTCTAAATATCCATAATATTACCGTCTCCAGAAAAAACACCGGAGTGACTTTTTTTCAAGCAGCATTCTTATATTTTACGTAATCCGTATCCACCGCTGTGTATACGTTGACCTTGTAGGCATTATTTGCACAGTGTTTTCTTCAAACCGCCATCTAGCTGTGTGAGCTTGTTCACATTTTGTCTAAATATTGATAATATTATCGTCTCTAGAAAAACCACTTGAGTTACTTTTTTTCAAGCAGCATTCATATATTTTACGTAATCCGTATCCACCGCTGTAGTAGTGTATACGTTGATCTTGTAGGCATTATTTGCACACTGTTTTCTTCAAACTGCCATCTAGCTGTGTGTATTATCGTTTCCAGAAAAACCAACTGAGTTTTTGTTGTTGTTGTTTTTTTAAAAATAATGCCAGGCAAAGGCAGGCCGCCACGCAGAGGCCGTGCTAGGGGCCGTGCTGCTATGCAATCCTGTGGCCCTAGCAAATTGCCCAGTTTTAAAAAGCCAATGACCCTGAACTCCCAAAATGCTGAAGAGGTAGTTGACTGGCTTACACAGCACACCCCATCCTCTACCGTTTCTAACTTTACCACAACATCCTCCTCATCCTCCACTGCTATGGCCACCCCACGTAACACTTCCTCCACCACCGGTGCCCCATCTTCACTGGAGTCAGAGGAGTTATTTTCCCATGAGTTTCTTGAACTGAGTAATGCGCAACCATTATTGGCAGAAGAAGATGAAGGAGATGAGGACGTTACACCAGATTTAATTCTGGCAGAGAACACGACAGAGATGGACATAATGATGAGTGATGAGGAGGAGGAGGAGGTCCCCGCTGCTGCTTCCTTCTGTGATGTGTCAGAAGAAATTGATGCATCTGAGGAGAATGATGATGAGGAGATTGATGTTTTGTGGGTGCCTAGTAGAAGAGAGCAAGAGGAGGGTAGTTCAGATGGAGAGACGGAGAGTCAGAGAGGCAGTAGGAGAATAAGACTTAGAAGAAGCAGGGAGGCCAGCCCGCAGGGATCAGTAGGGCAACAACATGTATCGGCACCTGTGTTCAGCCGGCCAACGCACCCGCCATTGCCGCCAATGCCGCCAACTTCTACTGTTACCGCCAGATCGCAGACTTCCAAAAAGTCAGCAGTGTGGCATTTTTTTAATGTGTGTGCCTCTGACAAAAGCATTGTAATTTGCAATGAGTGCAGTCAGAAACTGAGCCTTGGTAAGCCCAACAGCCACATAGGTACAACTTCTATGCGAAGGCACATGAGCGGCAAGCACAAAGCACTTTGGGAGCAACACCTCAAAGGCAACAGGCAAACTAAAAGTCACACTCCTTCTGGTCCAGCATCTTACTGCTCTACCTCTGCTCTCCTTGACCCATCTGAACCACCCTCCACTCCGCCTTCCACCTTGACCACCTGTTCCCATTCCCAGTCATCTGCCACCAGCCAAGTTTCTGTGAAGGCCATGTTTGAGCGTAAGAAGCCAATGTCTGACTGTCACCCCCTTGCCCGGCGTCTGACAGCTGGCTTGTCTGCACTCTTAGCCCGCCAGCTTTTACCATACCAGCTGGTGGACTCTGAGGCCTTCCGCAAATTTGTAGCAATTGGGACACCGCAGTGGAAGGTACCCAGCCGCAATTTTTTTTCTAAAAAGGGAATACCACACCTGTACCAACATGTGCAGAGCCAAGTTACCGCATCTCTGTCACTTAGTGTTGGGCCAAAGGTCCATATGACTACTGACGCATGGTCCTCCAAGCATGGTCAGGGCAGGTATGTCACCTACACTGCCCACTGGGTGAACTTGGTAATGGCTGGGAATGGGAAGCAGGGAATGGGTAGCTCAACAACAACAACAACAGTGGAGTTGGTGTCACCGCCACGGATTGCACGCGGTTCTGCCACCACCTCTACTCCTCCATCGCTCTCTACCTCGTCTTCTTCCTCTTCTTCTTCTTACTCTGCTGCTGGGTCCTCCTTCTCCTCCTCCACACCTGTGCACCCCCAGCTCCCCCTAGGCTATTCGACGTGCCAGGTACGCCGTTGTCACGCTGTCTTGGGGATGACGTGCCTGGAAAGCAAAAACCATACCGGATCTGTACTCCTGTCATCTCTGCAGTCACAGGCCGATCGGTGGCTGACCCCACACCAACTGCAGATCGGAAAAGTGGTGTGTGACAATGGAAGCAATCTGTTGGCAGCGTTGAGACTGGGAAATTTAACACATGTGCCCTGCATGGCACATGTGTTAAATTTAATAGTCCAACGTTTTGTCTCCAAGTACCCAGGATTCCAGGACGTTCTCACCCAGTCCAGAAAGGTGTCGGCCCATTTCAGACGTTCCTACACAGCCATGGCACGCCTTGCTGACATTCAGCAGCGCTACAACATGCCAGTCAGGCGTTTGATTTCTGACAGCCAGACTCGCTGGAATTCAACGCTCCTTATGTTGGAACGTCTGCTGCAACAACAAAGGGCCGTCAACGAGTACCTTTTTGAACTGGGTGGTAGGACTGGATCTGCAGAGCTGGGGATTTTTTTCCCCCGTTACTGGGTGCTTATGCGCGATGCCTGCAGGCTCATGCGACCTTTTGAAGAGGTGACAAATATGGTCAGTCGCACCGAAGGCACCATCAGCGACCTAATACCCTTCGCTTTCTTCCTGGAGCGTGCCGTGCGACGAGTGACAGATGAGGCTGTAGACCAGCGTGACGAGGAGCTGGAAGCGCACGATTTATGGTCGCAATCACCAGAACGAACCCAGGCACCTGCTGCAACGCAGGGAGAGGTGCCAGAAGTGGAGTCAGAGGAGGAAGGTGGCTTTGTGGAGGAGGAGGAGGAGGACCAACAGGAGCAGGCTTCCCAGGGGGCTAGTGGTGACCTTTTGGGGACCCCTGGTCTTGTACGTGGCTGGGGGGAGGAGACCGTGGATGATGCAGTCCTTGATAATGAGGAAGCGGAGATGGATAGCTCTGCATCCAACCTTGTGAGAATGGGGTCTTTCATGCTGGCATGCCTGTTGAAGGACCCCCGTATCAAGAGGCTTAAGGAGAAGGACCTGTACTGGGTCGCAACGCTACTAGACCCTCGGTACAAGCATAAAGTGTCAGAAATGTTACCAACATACCACAAGTCCGAAAAGATGCGGCATTTACAAACCAGCCTGCAAAACATGTTGTACAATGCTTTTAAGGGTGATGTCACTTCAGGAACTCATCAACATTCCAGGGGCAGAGGTGCCAGTAATCCTGCCACGAGCACACCTGCAAGGACAAAGCCCTTTGGCCGGTCTGTAACGTCAGACATGCAAATGTTTTTCTGTCCAAGGCAGCGCCACAACCCTTCTGGATCCACCCTCAAAGAACGCCTCGACCGGCAGGTAGCGGACTACCTGGCATTAACTGCAGATATCGACACTCTGAGGAGCGATGAACCCCTGGACTACTGGGTGCGCAGGCTTGATCTGTGGCCAGAGCTGTCACAATTTGCCATGAACCTCTTGTCTTGCCCAGCCTCAAGTGTGCTCTCAGAAAGGACCTTCAGTGCAGCAGGAGGGATTGTAACTGAGAAGAGAACTCGCCTAGGTCACAAAAGTGTCGATTACCTGACCTTTATTAAAATGAATGAGGGGTGGATCTCGGAGGGTTACTGCACGCCGGAAGACTTGTTCTGACTTCTATGCAGCTGTCCTTCTCTTCAAGCCTCATGACTCCACACACAGCTGTCCTTTAGCGTCCTCCTCCCTCCGCCACCGTTACAAACTAGGGTGCAAACCCTACTGGTTTAATTTTTTCTGGCCTCTGTGCTTCAGTGGCTGCAACCAAAAAAACTGGGCAAACAATGTCTACAAGGTCAACGTATGGCGAAAAATGACTATTTTCAGCATTTATATGGCATAATTTTTCTGGCCTCTGTGCTTCAGTGGCTGCAACCAAAAAAATTTATATTTTCAGCATTTATATGGCATATTTTTTCTGGCAACTGTGCTTCAGTGGCTGCGTCCAAAAAAACTGGGCAAACAATGTCTACAAGGTCAACACACTGGGCAAAAAATGCCTACAGGGCAAATAATGCCTAAAAGGTCAACTTATACACTACTACAGCGATGGATACGGATTACGTAAAATTTATTATGGCTGCTTGAAAAAAGTCACTCCGGTGTTTTTTCTGGAGACGGTAATATTATGGATATTTAGACAGAATGTGAACACGGGCACACAGCTAGATAGCAGTTGGTTGAATAACACACTGGGCAAAAAATGCCTACAGGGCAAATAATGCCTACAAGGTCAACTTATACACTACTACAGCGAGGGATACGGATTACGTAAAATTTATTATGGCTGCTTGAAAAAAGTCACTCCGGTGTTTTTTCTGGAGACGGTAATATTATGGATATTTAGACAGAATGTGAACACGGGCACACAGCTAGATAGCAGTTGGTTGAATAACACACTGGGCAAAAAATGCCTACAGGGCAAATAATGCCTAAAAGGTCAACTTATACACTACTACAGCGATGGATACGGATTACGTAAAATTTATTATGGCTGCTTGAAAAAAGTCACTCCGGTGTTTTTTCTGGAGACGGTAATATTATGGATATTTAGACAGAATGTGAACACGGGCACACAGCTAGATAGCAGTTGGTTGAATAACACACTGGGCAAAAAATGCCTACAGGGCAAATAATGCCTAAAAGGTCAACTTATACACTACTACAGCGGTAGTAAAATAAAAAAAAAGTTAAATAAAAAAAGAATGAATATTAAAAAAAAAAAATTAAAGTTGGTGCTGCTGAACTACTAGGAGCAGCAGATTAGCACACCAGTCCCACTCCCCAACACTGCTAGACTAATAGCACTGGGCTCTTATAGTAGTAGTAGTAGTAGTAGTAGTAGTAGTAGTAGTAGTAGTAGTAAAACAACAAAAAAATAAATAAAAGCAGTCCTTACAAGGACTATTGCTATTGCAGCAGTCAGCAGATGAGATCAGAAGCAGGACAGCTGCCCACTGCAGCTACATACAGAGCACTGCAGTAGAAGGTAGATTACTAGCCAGCAAAGCTACCTAAGCTTAAATGTCCCTCAAACCCCTGCAGACTTCTGTCCCTCCAATAACAGAGCAGTATCAAAACGATTACTAGCCAGCAAACTTTCAACTGTCCCTGAAATCACTAACAGGCAGCAGCTCTCTCCCTACACTATCTCTTCAGCACACACAGGCAGAGTGAAAAAAAGCTGCAGGGCTTCGGTTTTTATAGGGAAGGGGAGTGGTCCAAGGGAGAGCTTCCTGATTGGCTGCCATGTACCTGCTGGTCTGGGGTGAGAGGGCAAAAAAAAGCGCCAACAATGGCGAACCCAAAATGGCGAACGTCGCGCGACGTTCGCGAACTTCCGGCGAGCGCGAACACCCGATGTTCGCGCGAACAAGTTCGCCAGCGAACAGTTCGCGACATCTCTAGCCCCTAGTCATGGCATTTACAAGACAGATGTGATATATTTGATACAATAGGTTCTTAGTGTGAACATTTTTGTCTGTTTTCCCATTTTTTCTTTTCTTTTATTGGATCATTTAACTGCCGGATAGAGGTGTCGATATCTTCATATCTTTTTTCCTGATTTGTTAATTCCTTTTCAGATATACATCAAGTAACGGAATTAGATCATATGGATATACGGGGTGTCTTTTAATTATTTACTTGCTAATGAGTCCATCTTAACCCTCTTTCTGTTTTAGATTACATGAAGTTTAGCCGTTTAAATAATTTAAATAAATGTATTAATATAAACAACTTAAAGTATTTAAAAATAATTTTTTGCTTAATTAAATTGATTAATTTGTTTAACGCGTGAACTCCATGCCGTTTTTGCCCTCGATTATTGTGTAACTCTGAATTTGACAACCTGATGATTTTGATGTTTAACTTATGAAGTTGGACCATTTTAACAATTTAAAGTGTTTGAAAATCTCATACCGTAGAGAACGTTTAACAATACTTTTTATATATCGTAGCTATATTTATAATTCCCTTCTGTTTAAAATTTATTTCAATAGTAACAATGTCCTTTACAATATATATTTGATACTTTATATTAGAGTCCATTTTTTGGGACCCGTACCCGCAACCTACAAACCGCAACCCGGACCCGCAACATGCTTGGATCCACTTCCCGCCCCTACCCGCAGGAACATTATCCGCAGCTTGGACCCGCGACCTGCTGACCATCAAGAATCAGGAAGTGCTGTCATTGTAAACCGGAAGTGACATCATCGGAAGTAGACGTGATCGGAAAAAAAGGAGTACAACAGGAAGTGCTGTCATTGTAAACCGGAAGTCACGTAATTGGAGGTAGCCGTGACCAGAAAAAAGGAGTAAATATCACTATTGAGAAGACCCACGGCCTGACCTGCGACCCGCAAACCTGCAGAACCGCCGACCCGCGTCTTTGCACCCAGAACTTCTCTCCTTAACCCCCAAGGTACCCGACCCGCTGCAGGACTCTACTTTATATGATTATGGTGTTAGAATAATAGACATTTTATTTATGTACCATAGGGTTTTTAATGAGTTCTACTCTCTCACGTCATTTCCTCTTTTGAGGTTTAAAAATGAGTAACGGTTCAGTTTGAATTTGTGCCTATGACTAGGTATCATTGGATACATCAGGACGTTTGATTTTACCCTTGGAATAAAGATTTAAATTTTACTACCTGGTGTGTCGGAGGAGTTTGTGCCTTTCCACACATTTTCCTTGTATTTCACCCCAAGCTACGGGTTTGGGGCGCTGCACCTGGGCCACCCTCCAACATTGGTGAGTGCCAGTATTAACCATATTGATTGAATTGCATCTATTGAAGTAAACAGCTTATTATGCTACACCCTTAAGAGACGGACTTGGGGCATTGCACCCAAGTCAACCCCATTACCGGGTGAGCTTTTGGTTTTTTAATTGCCATATAGAAACATTAACCCTTTTGGATAGAGATGTGTTTTTTTTTCTGTTTCAACTAGGGATGCACCGAATCCAGGATTCGGTTCGGGATTCGGCCAGGATTCAGCCTTTTTCAGCAGGATTCGGACGAATCCTTCTGTCCGGCCGAACCAAATCTGAATCCTAATTTGCATATGCAAATTAGGGGCGGGGAGGGAAATTGCGTGACTTTTTGTCAGAAAACATAGTAAGTAACATAGTAAGTAAGGTTGAAAAAAGACACATGTCCATCAAGTTCAACCTTTTTTTTTTTTTTTTTATTAACTACCTATCTGCCAGTTGATCCAGAGGAAGGCAAAAAACCCATCTGAAGCCTCTCCAATTTGCCTTAGAGGGGGAAAAATTCCTTCCTGACTCCAAAATGGCAATCGGACTAGTCCCTGGATCAACTTGGACTATGAGCTATCTCCCATAACCCTGTATTCCCTCACTTGCTAAACACCATCCAACCCCTTCTTATACCTATCTAATGTATCAGCCTGTACCCCTGATTCACTTCCCAGCTCTCCCTGTAACACCCCTTTCCCTCCTCTAATCTCATTGGCTCCCTCCTGTCTGCTGGGAGGAGCTACTGGTGAATAAAGCATCCGACCCTTCCTTGTACCTATCTAATGTATCAGCCTGTACCCCTGATTCACTTCCCAGCTCTCCCTGTAACACCCCTTTCCCTCCTCTAATCTCATTGACTCCCTCCTGTCTGCTGGGAGGAGCTACTGGTGAATAAAGCATCCGACCCTTCCTTGTACCTATCTAATGTATCAGCCTGTACAAATGATTCAGGGAGACAATTCCACATCTTCACAGCTCTCACTGTAACAAACCCCTTCCCAATATTTAGGCGGAACCTCTTTTCTTCTAATCGGAATGGGTGACCTCGTGTCAGCTGGAAAGACCTACTGGTAAATAAATCATTAGAGAGATTATTATATGATCCCCTTATATATTTATACATAGTCATCATATCACCCCTTAAGCGCCTCTTCTCCAGCGTGAACATCCCCAATTTGGCCAGTCTTTCCTCAGAGCTAAGATTTTCAATACCTTTTACCAGCTTAGTTGCCCTTCTCTGTCCCCTCTCTAATACAATAATGTCCTGTTTGAGTGATGGAGACCAAAACTGTACGGCATATTCTAGATGGGGCCTTACCAGTGCTCTATACAGTGGGACCCCCTCCTCCCGTGACTCTCTGCCCCATTTAATACAACTCAAGACCTTATTTGCCCTTGATGCTGCTGACTGGCATTACTTGCTACAGACAAGTTTATTATCTACAAGGACTCCAAGCTCCGTCTCCATTATGGATTTGCCTAGTGCAGTCCCATTAAGGGTATAAGTGGATATTGTTACATCCCAGGTCCATGACTTTACATTTATCAACATTGAATCTCATTTGCCACTTAGCTGCCCAGATTGCCAGTTAGTCAAGATCCTGTTGCAAGTGCCACATCCTGGATGGAATTAATTGGGCTGATAGATTTGTCTCATCTGCAAACACTGATACATTACTTACAATACCCTCCCCTAAGTCATTAATGAACAAGTTAAATAAAAGTGGACCCAATACTGAGGCCTGGGGGACCCCACTAAGAACCTTACTCCAAGTAGAGAATGTCCCATTAACAACCACCCTCTGTACCCGATCCTGTAAGGAAGTAAAAAATGTTTCCCCTTCCCACCCCTAATTGTATATGCAAATTAGGGTACGGATTCGGTTCGGTATTCGGCCGAATCGTTTGTGAAGGATTCGGGGGTTCGGCCGAATCCAAAAAAGTGGATTCGGTGCATCCCTAGTTTCAACTTTTTTACAAAACAAGGAAGTAAAAAATGTTTTTCCACTTTTTTTCCTTCCTGTTCCTAATTTGAATATGCAAATGAGGGTTTGGAATTGGTTCGGTAATTTGCAGAATCTTTCTTGAAGGATTTGGCCGAATCCCAAATAGTGGATTTGGTGCAGCCCTACTTTAAGCTGTTTTTTGTAAAGGAAAGGTGGTGAGTAAAGGGCCTCAGTGTGGAATGTGTCAGCCGCTCCCTAACTTGCTCATCTAAATGACAAAAAATTAGAGGCCGGGGGGGGGGCAGGCGACACTATTCATGGGACAGACACAAAATGCGGCATCTCATTTAGCTGCAGGGTCCCAAAAACAAAAGCAATGGTGATTAATCAAAAAAATCAAAAACTGTTTGCACTTTGCACCCCAATTTGTCAGTCATAATTGACTCCTAGTGTATTTGGACATTAAATGGTGGTGAATACGCCCCGTGTGCCACTCAGAGAACAATAAAGTCAATATAAATCTTTCCTATAAATCAAGATAAAAGCAATTTGTAACAAATGGGAGCTGAGTGGTTTATGGGCCCTTTTAATATAGCGTTCCTTGGCACAATAGAGAGTTCTATGGTCTGGGCAGCAGATGTTTCACTGCGCCGCTCACATGGGAAAGCGATGGAGCTGCAATTAGGTCACCCGAGCTGTGTTTCTAATTTGTCTCCAATGCTAACGAGATACAAGTCAATCTTCATTAGTGACCATCATCTTTTCTCAGTGCGGTTTCCTTCTGTTGAGCCCAATATTACTTAATTCTTTAATGCAGCGACTTTTGGAAAAACAGCGCCGGTAATCCCTCTCGCGGTCGCGTCTCTGATGTTCCGCCAGTCTTAAACAGGACTTGGGTTGAAAACAAAATGGAACAAATAGGGAAGATCAGAGGGTAAATATGTTCTCTCTTAAACAAAAAAATAAAGACAGTAAATCAGCAAACTGTCCGGTCAGCTGAGCCAAACCTGCAGGACAAGGTCCACATGTCTGTGCCAATATGGCCGCTTCTTCTTTGTGCTTGTGGAATATGGAAGTTGGCCACTGGCAGGTTTATATTGCTCTTTACTAGGCAACGTGTGTTTATGATGCAAAGTTTCCTTCAAGGAAAGATTCCCAAGGTGTATAGGAACAAATACAAGAGGAAAGTGTTGTCTGCTCTCTCTCATTTCCCTACAGAAATAGGGATTGGTAACACTAGATAGGTACCTAATATATAGAGACAAGAGGAAAGTGTTGGAAGGGTTACTGTCTGCTCTCTCTCATTTCCCTACAGAAATAGGGATTGGTAGCACTAGATAGGTACCTAATATATAGAGACAAGAGGAAAGTGTTGGAAGGGTTACTGTCTGCTCTCTCTCATTTCCCTACAGAAATAGGGATTGGTAGCACTAGATAGGTACCTAATATATAGAGACAATAGGAAAGTGTTGGAAGGGTTACAGTCTGCTCTCTCTCATTTCCCTACAGAAATAGGGATTGGTAACACTAGATAGGTACCTAATATATAGGGACAAGAGGAAAGTGTTGGAAGGGTTACTGTCTGCTCTCTCTCATTTCCCTACAGAAATAGGGATTGGTAGCACTAGATAGGTACCTAATATATAAAGACAAGAGGAAAGTGTTGGAAGGGTTACTGTCTGCTTTGCTCTCATTTCCCTACAGAAATAGGGATTGGTAACACTAGATAGGTACCTAATATATAGAGACAAGAGGAAAGTGTTGGAAGGGTTACTGTCTGCTCTCTCTCATTTCCCTACAGAAATAGGGATTGGTAACACTAGATAGGTACCTAATATATAGAGACAAGAGGAAAGTGTTGGGAGGGTTACTGTCTGCTCTCTCTCATTTCCCTACAGAAATAGGGATTGGTAACACTAGATAGGTACCTAATATATAGAGACAAGAGGAAAGTGTTGGAAGGGTTACTGTCTGCTCTCTCTCATTTCCCTACAGAAATAGGGATTGGTAACACTAGATAGGTACCTAATATATAGAGACAAGATGAAAGTGTTGGAAGGGTTACTGTCTGCTCTCTCTCATTTCCCTACAGAAATAGGGATTGGTAGCACTAGATAGGTACCTAATATATAGAGACAAGATGAAAGTGTTGGAAGGGTTACTGTCTGCTCTCTCTCATTTCCCTACAGAAATAGGGATTGGTAGCACTAGATAGGTACCTAATATATAGAGACAAGAGGAAAGTGTTGGAAGGGTTACTGTCTGCTCTCTCTCATTTTGTCATAGAAATAGGGATTGGTAGCACTAGATAGGTACCTAATATGTAGAGACAAGGGGAAGATTCATAAAAGGTAATACTTCCCCTTTAAGTTATATCCTTATACATTATTCTTCTCTCTCTCTCTCTCATTCAGCCCTGCTTGGCAGGGGGATCATTCCATTCATAGACACAATGGAAAAGCCATGCCCTTAGGAACAGAGAGGAGGACGAATGTTGTACTTACCCAGAGGTTAAAGCTGATTGGACGAAATCCAACAAGATTGTGCAGCAGCCGCCCCTTCCCTATAGCTACAAATTCTGTGGCTGCATCGGGTCAATACATCTGTAACTAAGGATCTAATGGCCCGAGGGCCCAGGGCTCTGCTATCATAATTCACGCCGATAAGGATTTGTATAATTTATTAGCGTCTCTTTAACAATTAATATCTGCACCAATATTAACCCTTTGCCAACAACAATGCAGCACACACATTTCTATGTTTAATTTTACATTATTTATTCACATGCCTGTAAATATACATTGGATAAGCGAAAGGTCCGGGGCATCTGCACCCGGGCCCACCAAGTTACAGGGTGGCAATAATTAGCCCGATTTTATCAATTTCACAGAAGGGGGAATAGAGTTTGAGCGCAACCAATTTTTGTTATATGGTCTATGTACTAGTTTAATTTTACACCAAGGAAAACCGATATCACTATCGCACCAATTACTGTATCGACAAGTAAAAAATACCAATTTTTAAAAATCACAAATGCCAATGCCTAAATAGTCACCCTGTGTGTTTTTTTTTTTGCCATATTTGGGAGCATACCTCCCAACATTTTGGAAATAAAAAGAGGGACAAAAAAGTTGTCGCTCGTAGCGAGGTGGAATATTTCAAACACGCCCATTTTTGTGGTCACACCCCCTAATTACCATGTTCATTTTACAAAATTTGGCAGGTTAATGTAAGTTTGAACATATTCGTGTGAATTTTTTTTTCCAGTTATTACAGTTTTGCTAATGAAGGTGAATTGCCCTTTAAGCTGCGAGTCTAACTTTTCCCAATAGACCTGTTATCTTATATTGTTACGATTACTTATTTGCTTATCTTGAAATTGTTACAAAAGTATCTTATCTGCTGCTCTGGCTCTTCTGGGCTCTCTGCCAAAAGCCAATTAAGTTAGAAACATTGTTTCTTTTTCTGGCTGTTTAGTGCAGAGAAATCGGGACTTTCCATTATAAACAAGGGACAGGTTGAGCTGTCAAAAGAGGGACTGTCCCTCTAAAAACGGGACACTTGGGAGGTATGTGGGAGCAATGTCAGTATGAAATACCCCCAAGAAATGCATCTTTAAATGAACAGGATTGATCTGAATAGCAATGGCCTACCAGGGACAAGCGCAGGCTGAGCTATGGATCACCCGGGTGGCAAAATGTAGGAAAATGCCATGTTTTTCATTGGGAATGAGCTTGTGCCGATCTCAGTGAATTCCCATCGGAAAGGAAACAGGACAGAACCGACCTCCAGCCCCACTTTGCTTATTTATAACAACTTAACTAAGTACAAATGTGCCGGGAACGTATGTGCGGAAATGTCTTTCTTATCCACGTCCAGAATGTTTTGGCAAACGCTGCTGAGTTGGAGCCGGTCCCTCTGATACTGACAGTCTGCTCTACTACATTTGTACAGCTCACAGCAACACACAACAGTACTAGTTACATTAAATAACAAGTCTATCAATAACGTTGATTGAGCTCTCATGGTTCCTGCCCCTGGTTCTCCCTGCACAACAGCCATTACATGCGACTCTCAATCAGTCTGTCTACTTGGGTCCCTACACTGGGGAATAACTCCTATATACCCCACACGCTATTTTTTTTTTTTTTAAAGGTAATGCTTTATTCAGTTAAACACATAACACATTCACAACATTAAACAGTGTTAAACAAGTTTGTGTCATCACAAGTACTATATCATGCTTGGTACATGCTAGTTCTCTCTTTGCATAACAACCTACTATGCAGTCTACATGAATCATTTGAGGGGCATCCTAATCCGTATTTCAGTTACTCCTTGAATGCAGACCCGGGCCCGACTCCCACCAGGGGCTCCATATTTTATCAAATGTACGTGCTGTACCTCTAGTTTCATGTGTAAGCTTAATCAAGGGAATGGCTTCCACTAATTTTATCCAGGAGTCCCTGGTGGGTGGGTTGGGTCCCATCCAATGCATAATAACACATTTCTTAGCATAGTATAGCAAGGCTCGAAACCTTGTTCTCACATGAGCAATGGGTATTAATTGTTCCACTATCCCCAGTAGACACACTTGGGGTGAGTTCACCCGAGGAAAATCTAGGGTATTTGCTAGGACAGCCATTACCTGGGACCAATATGCGTTTATCATGGGGCATGCCCAGATCATATGGAGAAAGTTCGCAGCCATCTCACCACATCTAGGGCAGCTGTCAACGTTTCTTTTACCCATGGCCTTGAGTTTTAACGGAGTCGTATATATTTGATGGAATGTTTTGTATTGAACCAGTTTATCTCTCACGGATATTAAGTTGGTATACATTGACCCTGTGGCTTCCTCCCAGTCTTCTTGAGTGAGCTCAGGTACAAGTAGTTGCCATTTAGTTTGTGCCGTGTGGAATGGAGGGGGGACACTCGCTAATAAGTTGTGATATAATTTAGATATTAACTTTTGGGGCTGCTCCATTGCCAGGGACTCTTCCATCGCCAGTGTAGTCAACTCTGGTGAGAGAGTGCCAAATTGTGTCCTGAATAGTTGACGAATTTGAAAATATCTAAACATGGGTACACTAAGCGGAGCACACTTGATTTGGAGCTCCTGGAATGAGAGGAATGTGTTATTTATTAGTAGGTCTCCAAGAAATTTGATTCCCCTTTGTGGCCAGTAGAGAAAGTCATCTAGGTTTCGAAAATGTGGAAGATTGGCATTGCCCCATAGCGGGAGGGAGGGGATTAGTCTCAGAGGGTTTTTTTTAAGCCGTTTCAACCCATGACACCATGCCCTATGGGGTGTGGTGATGGAGGAGGGTAAGTTACCCATATCTGTAAGTTTGCGATACGGTAGATTCTTGAGACTTTCTAATGACCCTGTTATGTTGGCTTGCAAAGCCATATTGGGGTTGTATGGGTCCGGATGAAACCACCAGTATAGGTAGTAGATCTGGGATGCTAGATAGTATAAATGGAAGTTGGGCAGGGCTAGTCCTCCCTCTCCTTTATCAGCTGTCAACTTTTCCCAGGCCAGTCGTGGTACTCTTTGGTTCCATATGAAGGGGAGAATAAGATGATTAATCTTTTTAAACACCGAGCTAGGGATATGTGTACCCCACACGCTATTTTAATTATTTTAAAGCAGTAAGGGATATTCGTTTTCTTTTCATCCTCAACAATTAATCAGGAGAGATAGTAAGCTCTGGATAAACAAACACCTCCCTAGCCACAGTTGTTGTATGTGTGTTGTGCTTGCAGATAAGGAGGAGAGTATTATAAACTGGGAGGTATAATGATGACTTCTATTCCTCCTCCTCCTCTCACAATTGATCCAAAGTACTGGAAATTGAAAGTAGTTTAGGATTCACTGCCCTGGGTTGATCTGTACATGAAATAACAAAAGCAATTTATTCTTTGTCCAGAAAGGTGCTATTGTCCCTTTAACTGCATTTAAGTGCTGTAGATCACAGAACAGAATGTAATAATAATAATAATATTAAATAAGCTTCTTCGGTACAGGTACGTGACTTGTTATCCAGAATGCTCGGGACCTGGAGATTTCCGGATAATGGATCATTATATAATTTAAATCTGCATACCTTGTGCACTAAAAAAACATTTAAATATGAATTAAACCCAATAGGTTGTTTTGCCTCCAATAAGGGTTAATTATATCTTAGTTCAAGTATCAGGTACAGGTATAGGACCTGTTATTTAGAATGCTTGGATCTGGGGTTTCCCAGATAATGGATCTTTCTGTAATTTGGATCTTCATACCTTCTAAGTCTACTTAGAAATCATTTAAACATTGAATAAACCAATTAGGATTGTTTTACCTCCAATAAGGATTAATTATATCTTAGTTCAAGTATTGAGTGCAGGTATGGGACCTGTTATCCAGAATGTTTGAGACCTAGAGTTTTCTGGATAAGGGATCTTGACTCTTCATACCTTAAATCTACTAGAAAACATTTAATTTAAATTACATTTTTTAAATTACTGTATAATAGAGTCAATGGAAGACGGCCTTTCTGTTATCTGGATATTTCTGGATAATGGGTTTCTAGAAAACAGATCTAATACCTGTAATAGAAAAGTCAGTTTAATCAGTAACAGAAATAAGAGGCCCTGTCAAACCCAGTCTGGGAATTCTCAATCACATTGACTAAACAGTAAATGTACCTCCCCCTATTCCCATTGCTCGGAATGATCAAAATCCTGGATGTGTTGTGGGTCTCACCCAGACACGTGTCTCACTTACTGGATCAGGTTATTTATTTAGCAAAGTAAGAGACATTTGTCACTTTTAGTTTTCTATTTGTTCCCTTCCTCCGGTGCACGTGTCTCCTGCACAATGTTACGTTGATTAATGGGGGCAATATACACCCCCTAATGCAAATATTTTACTAGCAAATAATCTGTAATTTCCAGCAGCTGCTAAACACCAACTGCCTCTGATATGATGGGTGTTATACAAATGTGAAAGCAAATATACTACTGTTTGTATTACATTGTGTGTGTACTGTATATAGCACAGGCTGTGTCTCAGGGATCCAGGGAGTACTACCACAAGGCTGAGTTATACAGGGAACTCTGAGTATCACTCATGTATTATAAGGGATAATGTACCCCCTACTGTAAATGATAAGGATATTAGAAGTCACTGAGGGGTTGTTCTGTGACCATATAAAGGCACAAGGCTGCAGGCTGAGTTATACAGGGAACTCTGAGTATCACTCATGTATTATAAGGGATAATGTACCCCCTACTGTAAATGATAAGGATATTAGAAGTCACTGAGGGGTTGTTCTGTGACCATATAAAGACACAAGGCTGCAGGCTGAGTTATACAGGGAACTCTGAGTATCACTCATGTATTATAAGGGATAATGTACCCCCTACTGTAAATGATAAGGATATTAGAAGTCACTGAGGGGTTGTTCTGTGACCATATAAAGGCACAAGGCTGCAGGCTGAGTTATACAGGGAACTCTGAGTATCACTCATGTATTATAAGGGAGAACGTACAATATACAGTAAAATGTTTCCTGTTTACTGTAAATTATAAGTCACTGGGAGCCCCTTTTCCTCTGCTTTGCATATGAGCCCTATAATCTTTTTAAGGGTTTAGTTCTCCTTTAAGTAGAGAGGTGAGGGATAGAAGTTAATTTCTGGAAGTTTCTGTGTAAATATCCTGAGAGTGTGAGTATTCCTGTGTCCTCACTCCCAATTCCTGGGCTGGGATTACAGCCAGTTCCTGTGCCATATCCTCTCTTTGTCACCAGAAAGGGAATCTTATGGTTCTAGTGCAATTACGGGAATGCTGGGGATCTGGGCCGGGTATATCGCCACTCACAGTACAACTGGGATACAGACAAAGGAATTTGCCACAAGGGAAAGTGGGTTTTTGCTCAGCCTGTTATTAGACATCCGGAAAACTCTTGTGTTACCTATAAACTCTCCCTGGGAATTTACCTTTTCAAAGACATCCACAGAAATACTTATAAGAGGTAACAGGTCGGTAGATTATAATAGACATTATATTTATTATAGGCGACACTTACAGGTGAAACATATCAAGGCACTTGATTGCCCAGGAGAGAGTGTTTATTTCAGCTCATTCCTTTTAATTTTATCTGCGGAAACAATTTCCAGCTGGTGGTTCCACTGAAAAACTGTCTGGAAGTGGTACTGCAAGTGACAAAGTTATCAGGTATATTCTGTGTATTTGTTTTAAGTGCTATCACTTTTTATTAGAGCCTCTCTTAGATGTGTCAGTGATTCTTGTAAGGATTTATTAACAGGGATAAATAGTTTGTCAGCTTTACATTACACACTCAGTAGTTAATGGACTATAAACTTATTGATGATTACTCTGGTGCATTTCTCTTTGTGTTACCAACAAACTCATTGGTGGAGCTATAGGCTACAGGCACTGAGGATCCAACACTCCTCTAGTTATTGGCCCCCCCTCGCTATCAACTGAGGCTTCCCATTCAAGACTCTGTACAGCACCCACACTCCTTAGTTGAGGGGTCCCCTCCCTTTTAGTCATATAACTACAGTGGACTGCCAATGCTCTCACTTGCGATCAGGGTCGGACTGGGCCAGGAAAAAACCCAGTGGGTCCCAGCCTTCTTGGGCCCCGGCCAGCCTACAGCCAGCAGCTCCGGGGGGCAAATTTACTAAAGGGCGTAACTTGCTAGCGAAGGAGATAGACACTAGCGCAACTTTGCGCTCTAACGCCAGGTGAATTTTCGCTCTTGTGAACGGACGCAAATTCACTAAGATGCGGATTTTACTGAACATTTTACTGAACATTAGCTGTTCCGCCAGACTTGCCTTCACCAGCTCAGACCAGGCGAAGTGCAGTGGAGTGTATAGGGTTTCCTCAATTTTCCCTCAATTTTTCCTCAAAGTCCCAAACAATGTCGGCGTCTTTTCACTTTTTCAGGGTGTTTAATTCGGCGCTTAGTGAATCTGCCCCCTGGCCTCCAGCGCTTCCCCCGCCTGATCGGAATGACATGCAAGCAGGTATGTGCTGGATGGGGGGGTAAAGGAGGACAGGGGGGATTTGCTGGGGCAGGGGGCTTGTAGGGATTTGCGGCTAGGGTGGGGGCCCTGATGTGGCAGCCTCGGTGGCAATCTCAGGGAAACACTAACCAGGCAGGTAGATCCAATCCCCTATACTTTTTCGGGAACAAGTCAGGGTACATTGGGATTGACACCCACTAGATCCCCAAAATAAACAATAAAAAGAGAATTAAAGGAAAACTACACCCCTCAAAAAATGTGGGTCTCTATAAAAAGATATTGCATAAAACAGCTCATGTGTAAAACCCTGCTTCGTGTAAATAAACCATTTTCATAATAATAAATTTTTTTAGTTGTGTGTACCACTAGGTAATCATAAATAGAAAAATTCCATTTTGGGATGGTATGATTCGCCACGGTGCACACAAACAAACCGAACAAACCGTACTTGTTAGGTCACATGAGCCAATTAACAGACAGAGTTGTGTCTTTTGCTTCCACACTTCTTCCTGTTACAGTTAGAGCTGCAGTATTTCTGGTCAGGTGATCTCTTCCTGTTACAGTTAGAGCTGCAGTATTTCTGGTCAGGTGATCTCTTCCTGTTACAATTAGAGCTGCAGTATTTCTGGCCAGGTGATCTCTTCCTGTTACAGTTAGAGCTGCAGTATTTCTGGTCAGGTGATCTCTTCCTGTTACAGTTAGAGCTGCAGTATTTCTGGTCAGGTGATGTCTTCCTGTTACAGTTAGAGCTGCAGTATTTCTGGTCAGGTGATCTCTTCCTGTTACAATTAGAGCTGCAGTATTTCTGGTCAGGTGATCTCTTCCTGTTACAGTTAGAGCTGCAGTATTTCTGGTCAGGTGATCTCTTCCTGTTACAGTTAGAGCTGCAGTATTTCTGGTCAGGTGATCTCTTCCTGTTGCAGTTAGAGCTGCAGTATTTCTGGTCAGGTGATCTCTTCCTGTTACAGTTAGAGCTGCAGTATTTCTGGTCAGGTGATCTCTTCCTGTTCCAGTTAGAGCTGCAGTATTTCTGGTCAGGTGATCTCTTCCTGTTGCAGTTAGAGCTTCAGTATTTCTGGTCAGGTGATCTCTTCCTGTTCCAGTTAGAGCGCCAGTATTTCTGGTCAGGTGATCTCTTCCTGTTACAGTTAGAGCTGCAGTATTTCTGGTCAGGTGATCTCTTCCTGTTACAGTTAGAGCTGCAGTATTTCTGGTCAGGTGATCTCTTCCTGTTGCAGTTAGAGCTTCAGTATTTCTGGTCAGGTGATCTCTTCCTGTTACAGTTAGAGCTGCAGTATTTCTGGTCAGGCGATCTCTTCCTGTTACAGTTAGAGCTGCAGTATTTCTGGTCAGGTGATCTCTTCCTGTTACAGTTAGAGCTGCAGTATTTCTGGTCAGGTGATCTCTTCCTGTTACAGTTAGAGCTGCAGTATTTCTGGTCAGGTGATCTCTTCCTGTTACAGTTAGAGCTGCAGTATTTCTGGTCAGGTGATCTCTTCCTGTTACAGTTAGAGCTGCAGTATTTCTGGTCAGGTGATCTCTGAGGGACAAACAGACCATTACTAAATAGGTGTTCAAGGCAAGAGATGTAAAAGGGCAATATTTACTTAAATCAGTTTGATAAGATTCTTTAATATGCCACTTAATATGATATAAACTATCTGTTGCTCAAGTATTCATTTTGGGGGTCTAGTTTTCCTTTAATAGAGCCCATTAGAACCTCATATTTCTCTGGGTTCAGCAGCAATAATTGTCACAAACTGGGCTGAAACTGATTGAAAAAAGTAAACGATGCAGAAGTGAATGATATGTGTTTTCTTAAGACTTGTTAGGATTTTGGGCAGGGGTTTAATTACACGAAAGAATGAGATTAGTCCATCGGAGGGATCCTGATGTCCAAGGGCAAGTACAGACAACATCCCCCTAATTACAGCTGACATGGTGTGTGTTCTGATAGTGCTCAGTGCCTGTCAGCTGGCTACCAGAAGGGAATGTTTCTTATGGGTCTGAGATGCTTTTATAATCCAGTGTGGGTACTGGTGCCAAGTGAATAAATATTGCTGGGCACCAGTGTCGGACTGGGACACCAGGGGCCCACCCAACAACCTTAGACCAGGGGCCCACCCAAAAACCTTACACTAGGGGCCCACTCTGAGAACTATTATTCTACCTCTCCTTACGCAACCTTTATTCTTCTTTCTTTCTATTCTCTACATACTATAAACTATTATTCCATCTATATAGCTTCATAGAAATAGGGAATGACCATGAAATAGGCCAAATATTTAACAGCATGAGGGCCCACTGACACCTGGGCCCACCGGGACTTTTCCTGGTATCTGGTGGGCCAGTCTGACACTGCTGGGGTCACGTACAGTCAATGAGAAATCCAGGGTCAGACTGGTAAATCTGGGGCCCACCGGGAGCACA
This sequence comes from Xenopus petersii, assembly GCA_038501925.1. Classification (NCBI taxonomy): domain Eukaryota; kingdom Metazoa; phylum Chordata; class Amphibia; order Anura; family Pipidae; genus Xenopus; species Xenopus petersii. Next base: position 236,199,229 of record CM076672.1, on the reverse strand, counting down.
AATGCCAGGGCTTACAACTAAATTAAAGGGCCTTGTTACCGTGGCCGAACCTCGCTTCACTCCAAGCCCCAGCCCTCCCGCATGTACAACAACACTGCGCACTTCCCTTACCCTGATCTGGTCCTGTCGGACGCAAAGGAGAGGGGATGGTCCAGGCAGTAGGGCCCCATGAAGACAAGGCCCCATGAAGGTTTTTCCCTGGTGTTCTGCCGGCCCAGTCCAACACTAGAAAAATCTCTCCACTCTGTATTCCGAAGCCTCTTCCTGAACCTCATAAAAGAAGACAAAGGGAGCACATGTACAACAAATGCGTTGTATCAAAGTACCTCCAAGGGGTCTTTATTACAGAGAACAGTCAACTATTTCAAGGGCTCAGTATCACAGGACTCCAGCTTAAGAAACAGAGTTGTCCAATTTCATATATATAAAAACCTTGTAAGGCACAAGCACTAAGTGCAAAAGTGGGCACAAACCTACCCCCTTCATTTGTGTGCTTGTGTCTATATGTGCTCTAGCGATGAGCGAATCTGCTGAAAAATTCACAAAACAGCAATAAATGTGTAAAAAGCATTTAAGTCTATGGGCAACTTTTTTGTTTCTGAAACTTTTTTGTAGCAAAATATATTTGGAATTTCACCCTGAATCCCTGCCTGGCAAAAAAATTTGCTCATCACTTATGTGCTTCTTTTTTGCTTCACTGTTTGGCTCTACCCCTAGGGTGCCCACATGGGAAGCATAAGAATTAAGTATATTAATTCATCCCTCCATAGCTTTCATTCTTCGCTGTGGAAACAGGTTACTAATGCCAGACAGCCTAGCAACTAAATAGTAGCTACAATAAACAAAAGTTAGTAAATTGGCTGCACCTGCAACTGCAGGGACTGGAGATAAAGCAATTAGGAGTCAGCTCCTTGTCATTTCCATTCTGAGGATATAAAAGATTAATGATACCATGAAATCTTCCGTTAAGTCCAGTACTCACTGAGCTATAGCAGTACTAGGAGGGTGATTAAGCACAAGAGATGGAGGTGATAAAGGATGAGGAAGACTTCTATGATTCCAAAGTGTAAATGATAATCCAGACTCTTCACAGGACCTCTCCTTGTCCATCTGCACTCACATTTATTATGGAGTCTTGTGATGCAGAAATCCACCCCCCCCCGTATAAATCTACCCAAGCATTCAAACATAAAATAAATGATTTGCACTTGATGGGTGCTGCAGTGTAAGCAGTGAATGGTCATACCTGACCTTCTTCAGTTTTTGTATGAGGAATCTCCAAGCTGTGATCTTATGCCAGTTATAAAATGAAACTTCTAGTTGGTTGGAGATTGAGGCGCAACAACAGTGACATTTATTCAAGAAGGAGCAAGAGCCAAAGTCCTCCATTGCATCTAGCTGCCAAAGGTGCTACACTAGTCTATCTCTTGGGGTGCACCTCTCATTGTTTGTAGGTCTGCATTGTGTACAGAAGGGGTGTGAGGTGGATGGCATTTGGGTGTCATTCAGGAGCATCAGGGGATGCAAGGTGCTAGAGAGCCCAATAGTAAGCTACAGTAGGTAGTAGAGTCAGTGTCAGACTGGGACACCAGGGGCCCACCCAAAAACCTTAGACCAGGTCCACTCTCAGTACCATTGTTCTTCATCTCCTCAATCAACTTCTATTCTCCTAGTCTGTTTTCTTTACATACTATAATCAATTATTCCATTTATTTAGCCTCTTTGTTCTTATATAAATAGGGAATGGCCATGAAATAGGCCAAAAGTTTAGCAGCATGAGGGGCCCCTGACACCTTGGCCCACCGGGAGTTTTCCTGGAATCCTGGTGGGCCAGTCAGACACTGAGTAGAGTGCAGAAGTATGAAGCCATCCAGCACTTGTGCCCCTGCTCAGGATAAAGAAGTCCTATATTCTATAAAACCAACATAAGTGCTGAATTGCACAACCAACAAACAATTTATCAATGTATCTAAACTTAGAAGATAAGGGCAAGATACAAGTCATGTACTACCAAAGGGCAGTGGAAGTTGCACCTAGCATAATTACAGAAGATTTCTAATGACTACATCAGTGTCTGGTTCTGTTGGCACAAGTCAGTTTTGCCCATGGATCTGTATTGGGCCACTATGTACCAAGAATGGTCTTGAGAAAGAAGTATTTTTATGGACTTGTGTTGGTCTACTCTCTCTAGGGGTGGGAGTGGGAGTTTTGTAGGCATGTCCCCTTTAAATGGTATGCTAATGTTTCCTAAATAAGTCCTAAGATCTGATTGGTTGATAAAGGTAATTGCACTTTTATTTGTATTTGGTACATCACTAAGTAGGTTTAAGTTGGAGTTTGAACAGAGACTGGTAGAAGCACAGTGGTTCTAAGATCAAGCCATGCTCTAGATAACAAAAAGGTCAAGGCAACTTTAAGATCATGGTCAAATTTGTGTTACAAAATGGCAAAGGGCTGATGATACTTTTTGTTATTGCAGAATTCTGGACTTTACGTGATTTAATCAAGCCAAAGCTGAACCTTGTCTCTCGTACATCAACATTTCACATCACTATTTTTTTTTTACAGACAGGAAACATCTTGTGAAGCAGAAATCTGTTCTTCCATAATTAGAAATCTATCCAAGCATTAACACATAACTGAGCTGTAAATTAGCAGCAGGGCTCCAAGCGAGGAGTGAAAAGATGTAGGCGATGAGTGTGACTGATGGTAAGGCAAGAATCTTTGTAAAAGGGCAAGTAACATTATTAAATACACAGAGATGTGTCCCAATTAAGAATTATTGGGTTTCTAGATGTTGGGCAACATATGTAGTAGAACACTGGAGACCTTGGATGTTTAAATGTAAGCTGAAGAGACTGCATTAGAAGCTGACAACAGTGTGTTATTACTCTTAATCTCAAAAGTATGGCTTAAGGGGATATGTACTACAAGTGCAAGGGGGGCACAAGTGTGCTTCTTAGTGCACTTAGTATACTTCTGTCCAGAATATGACTTTGTCATGTGTATATGAGGTGGAACCCACAAAAGTCCAGCTATAAAGCAAGGTATTCGTGGTAGCCTGTCCCCCAACTTTCCCTAAATTGTGTACCTCAATAATATGGACACTAGGGATGGAAAGGGAGTTGCAAGCGATATATCTACATACCTCCCCCTCCTCACCCTAGAGGGTGTAGACTAACACCCTAGAGCCTAGACCATGACCATAAAAATATGTTCTTCTCAAGACCAGCCTTGACATGAGATGACAGATATGGAAGGCTCAAACTATTTCAGAGTTAAAATAATTGCATCAAGACATTGCCAAATTTATATCTTTCTTTGAATTGTTTGATCCATCCACTGTACATTTTCATGTATTATCCAGTTTGAATGATCTGTAATTCCATGAATGGAAATCTATCCAAGCATGATACATAACATTATATTAATCATCTGGGCTTCTTGCAGGGGGTGATGAAAAATAAGCAATGATCTTGGCTGTGTATAGGAAAGGAAACTTAAATTAACTTTCCAAAGGGCAAAGTCAGCATCAAAACCACCAGTGACAGAACTGGTGGTGAGAATCTTTTTGAAAGTCCTGTAATGGTTTTGGTCTTGCAGGGCCTTGAGTGCTCAGTATGCAAAGCCAAAAGACAAGACCCAGCGCAACAGTAGAGAAGATGCAGACAAGATTGAGGACAGGAGTGCACAAAGGCAGGTGACAATGCATCAGTCTGACTGAGAGAGACCAAAACCATCCAAAATTGTCCTACACAGACACATATCAAAATGACATATATGGAAGACTCATTGAATTCCAGAGTTAAAATGGCTTAATTAAGATAATGCCTAGCGTTGCCTCTCTTGCATCAATTGGATGCATCTATCTACATGGCCATTAATTATGCAGTTTGATCTCTCAAAGCAGTCTGGAACTGAGTAGGTGGAATTCCATCCAAGCATTAACACATACGGAAAAATGAATCACTAGATCTTGTTTATAGGGGCTGTAAAATTGACAACAATCAAATCCACTTTTAGACCAGAACAGAGCAGTATGTACAAAAATTATTTAACCTATAAATTCCTCCCTCTATCTACTGCGGCGTTCAACAAGCTGGAGGTTGGCAATTCTTAATTATAGCTGGGGTTCAACAAATGTTGGAAACCTGCAAGTTGGTTAACCCAGATATAAAATGTAATTGTCATCATATTTTCCTTGCCATTTTTCTGCCACCCTCTTCTACAAACATCTCCATATTGTCCTACTTTTCTTGATCGCGCCCTAATGTCCGCATTTTGTTCTGCTGTTTGCTCTACTGTCCCCATCTTGTACTTGAGTTTAATTTTGTCCTGTTGTCTCCATCTTGGCCTACTGTTTCCATCTTGTCCTACTGTCTCTATCTCGCCCTACTGCTGTGATCTTGTCTTTGTGTTCCCATCTTGCCCTACTGTCCCCATCTTGCCCTACTGTCTCCATCTTGCCCTACAGTCTCCATCTTGCCCTACTGTCTCCATCTTGTCCTACTGTCTCCATCTTACCCTGCAGTCTCCATCTGGCCCTACTGTCTCCATCTTGCCCTGCAGTCTCCATCTGGCCCTACTGTCTCCATTTAGCCCTCCTGTGTCTTCCCCACTCTGTTGCCTTTTTCCTGCTCTTCCAATCTTGCCCTTCTTTCATTCTCTTGTTGTATTGTTTCCATCTTTTATACTCTTTTCCATTTTGTTCATCTATTGCCAGCTTGTCCTACTGGTTTCATCTTTTCCTGCAGTCAATATCTTGAACTATTATGTCTTCCCCACTCTTCCTACCTACTCTGCTGTCCAAGCCAAGGTCAATCGCCTCTATTGTAATCTAAAGACAGTTGATAGTGTGTGTAATTAATTAATTAATTAATCTGAATGAGGAGAACTAGTCAGTAGACAACTGAACAACAGATTTACCTTATTAATTAAAAAAAGATAGATTTCTACATATAATTATTAGGGATAATTAGAAGCCAGGAATGTCATATAATATCTGTTCTTCCCATGGAGGTTACATACAGGATACACATTGACTAAACAATACTGAGCAAATAGATACAGGACAGGCGGCAATGTCCACTCAAGAAACCTACAGAACAAGCCATGAAAATGTTCCAGAACCTGGGAAATCTGTAACTTTGTTTAATAAACATCAATTTTCCCTGAGCTTACTCACTTATAAACTTCTTTTGTGATTTCCTCATTAATTTATCATTAACTCCAAGTTGTCTGGCAGAGATTTAGTCATTTTCATTATCAGCTACTAATCACCCCCATTTATTTATTATATCTGACAGTTTTATGAAATCAGCCTCCTTGTCTCAGCTAATAAACTTCTTGTCCTGATATTGAAAAAGCAGTAAAAATAATAGGCTAGTTTAACCCTCTAACCTGCTGCCAGGGAATGTAGAATCTGCCATTAGCCTTAGACTTCATTTTTAGACTTGATAGTTTATGGGAAATAGCCCCTAGGCATCCAATTGTACTGCACATCTTGTACTACAGTCTCTATTTGGTCCTTCTATCTCTGTCTTATGTCTTAGTTTTCTCCCACTGTCACCATCTTGACCTTCAGCTTGTCCTACAGTCACCATCTTGCTTTAATATCTCCATCTTGTACCACTGTCTCCATCTTGCTCTGTGGTCATCGTCTTGCCCTACAGTCTCTATCCTGTACCACTGTCTCCATCTTACCCTACTGTCTTCATCTTGTCCTACTGATTCCACCTTGTACCACTGCCTCCATCCTGCTCTACTGTCTTCATCTTATACCACTGTCTCCATCTTGCTCTACTGTCTCCATCTTGCTCTACTGTCTCCATCTTGTCCTACTGTCTACATCTTACTCTACTGTCTTCATCTTGCTCTACTGTCTCCATCTTGTCCTACTGTCTACATCTTACTCTACTGTCTTCATCTTGCCCTACTGTCGCCATCTTAATCTACTGTCTCCATTCATTCCCTATATTACTCCACTGCCTTCATCTTGCTCTACTGTCTACATCCTGTCCTACTGTCTCCATCTTGCCCAACTGTCTCAATCTTGCCCTACTATATCCTTCTTGCTCTACTGTCACCATCTTATCCTTCTGTCTCCTTCTTGCCCTACTGTCTCCATCTTGTCCTACTGTCTCCATCTTACCCTACTGTCTCCATCTAACCCTACTGTCTCTATCTTGACCTACTATATGATTCTTACCCTACTATCACCATCTTGCCCTTCTGTTTTCTTCTTGTACCACTGTCTCCATCTTGTCCTACTGTCACCATCTTAATATACTGTCTCCATCTTACTCTACTGTCTTCATCTTGTCCTACTTTCTCAATCTTGTCCTACTATCCCCCTCTTACCCTACGGTAACCATCGTGCCCAACTATATTCTTCTTACTCTACTGTCTCCATCTTGCCACTTTGTTAACACTTTTCTAACACAGTCTCTATATTGCTTCACTGTCTCTGTCTTGCCTTTTTGCCCTACTGAATCCATCTATCTCTACTCTCACCCCTATCATATATATCTCTCCCACTCTTACTACTTACAACTGCTGCTCTGCAGAGCCCACATACTTTTTTAACTGCTAATCACTATGACCTTCTTTTTTATAAGGTAAGAAATGCATTTAATTATTTTCAAGTAATGACTCTTTTACAAAGTGTAAGAGAAAAGGGACTGCATATGCTGGGGAGAGAGAGAATATCATAAAACCATTAAAAGGGAACTGACATTATAATAATGGGCTAAAAAAAGATAAAGGTAATATGCACAACATATTTATTAATACAGCAAAGTTTGTGTTCTCAGTTGACAAGAAATAGAGAGATGGAAAGGAAGTCAGGATTATTCAGCTGACATGTAAATTGCTTTGTTTTTGGTCTGAAAATTCAACTTGTCATTATTTTGTATTAGCTTGTAAATCATGAAATTCTCCTTGAACATACAGTGTATTTGTTTTCTCTGAAGTCAGATAATAGGTTTGTTCTAGTTAAACTAATCAAGTGAAGTGCCCTGTCAGGTCATTATGTTAATCATTACCATACAAAGGTTAATAAGCAATTGGGATGAAAGTAAGAGGGACTTGCCTTTGGCTTTGTAAAGAATGGGACTCCAGTAGTATGGTGGGGCAAGATGGGGGCAGTCAGCAAGCAACATGTCAAGATGGAAACTGTAAGGCAAGATGTAAATAGATACAGCAAGGCAGGAAGAAAATAGAAGAGCAAGAGGAAGAAAGTAGGTCAAGATGAGATAGTAGAACAAGAGAGAGACAGTAGGGCAAGATGGAGAAAGTAGGGTAAGATGTAAATAGATAAAATAGGGCAAAAATAAAACAGAAGAGCAAGAGGAAGAAAGTAGGACAAGATGAGATAGTAGGGCAAGATGGAGAAAGTAGAACAAGAGAGAGACAGTAGGGCAAGATGGAGAGAGTAGGGCAAGATGGAGAAAGTAAGGCAAGAGGTAAAAAGATACAGTAGGGCAAGAAGAAAACAGAAGAGCAAGAGGGAGAACGTAGGTCAAGATAGAGACAGTAGGGCAAGATGGAGATAGTAGAACAAGAGAGCGACAGTAGGACAAGATGGAGAAAGTAAGGCAAGATGGATAGAGAACATACATTAGATACAGTAGGGCAAGATGGGAACAATTGGGCAAAATGGAGATAGTTGGGCAAGAAGGAAACAGTAAAACAAGTTTGAGACAGTAGTAGTGATGTGTGGGTCAGGTTTTACCCAACCCGTACCCACCCGCTATAAGCCCTCCCTTCCCCCGCGCCCGCTCGACTTCCGGGTTCCTTTTGTAGACCCGTGCCGACCTGCCCCATTTTTTACGTCACAAAAGGGACGGGGCTAGCTGGTGCGCGTCTATAAAAGTTGAAGTCGGAAGCCAGCATTGTAAGGACATGGGTGCATGGGCGGGGAGTGCCTGCGACTCAGAAAGGGGGGTGCGATGTCTGCCCAAACCGCCGGAACTTTGTCCTAATGTCTCCTTCTTTACCCTTTGTCTCCATATTGTCCTACTGTCTTCATTTTTCCCTACTGTTTATTCATCTTTTTATATACTGTCTCAGTATATTTCGCTTCTGCCTTCCATTTGCCCTACTGTCTTTGTCTTTCTCTTCGGCCTCCACCTAAACTTACTGTCTCCTTCTTTCTCTTCTGCCTCCACCTCAACTTACTGTCTCCTTCTTTCTCTTCTGCCTCCACCTAAACTTACTGTCTCCTTCTTTCTCTTCTGCCTCCACCTAAACTTACTGTCTCCTTCTTTCTCTTCTGCCTCCACCTAAACTTACTGTCTCCTTCTTTCTCTTCTGCCTCCACCTAAACTTACTGTCTCCTTCTTTCTCTTCTGCCTCCACCTAAACTTACTGTCCCCTTCTTTCTCTTCTGCCTCCACCTCAACTTACTGTCTCCTTCTTTCTCTTCTGCCTCCACCTAAACTTACTGTCTCCTTCTTTCTCTTCTGCCTCCACCTAAACTTACTGTCTCCTTCTTTCTCTTCTGCCTCCACCTAAACTTACTGTCTCCTTCTTTCTCTTCTGCCTCCACCTAAACTTATTGTCTCCTTCTTTCTCTTCTGCCTCCACCTAAACTTACTGTCTCCTTCTTTCTCTTCTGCCTCCACCTAAACTTACTGTCTCCTTCTTTCTCTTCTGCCTCCACCCAAACTTACTGTCTCCTTCTTTCTCTTCTGCCTCCACCTAAACTTATTGTCTCCTTCTTTCTCTTCTGCCTCCACCTTAACCTACAGTCTCTTCTTTCCATACTATCTCTAGCTTGCCCTAATATCTTCATCTTTCACTTCTGCCTACACCTTGCCTTACTGTCACCTTCTTTCTCTTCGACCTCCACATTGCCTTATGTTCTCTTTCGTGTCCAGGGTCGAATTGGGGGGCCCACCAAGACTGCTGTCCCACCCCCCCCATATTGCACCGCATGCAGGGCTGCCATCAGAAATCACGGGGCCCCACACAAATAAATTTTCTGGGCCCCCCTTGACACCCCTCCCTCAGTATGAAGGCCACACAAGACACAGGCATTAAAACATTAAGTGCCCCCCTACAAGTTATAAAAAATAACTTTGGTGCCCAGGCCCCTCCTACAAGTTTTTGGTGGTCAGGTTAAAGAAAAAAAAAACATTGGTGGCCCCTACGAGTTATTAAAAAAATATTTGGCCTGGGCCCCTTCAAATTTTTTTAAAAAAAAACAATTAGCCAGGACCCCCACACATTTAAAAAAAACAATTGGTCAGGGCCCCCACACATTTGAAAAAAACAACAATTGGTCAGGGCCCCCACACATTTGAAAAAAAAAAACAATTGGTCAGGGCCCCCACATATTTAAAAAAAAAACCAATTGGCCAGGGCACCCACACATTTGAAAAAAAAAATTGGTCAGGGCCCCCACACATTTGAAAAAAAAAAAACAATTGGTCAGGGCCCCACAATTTAAAAGAAATAAAAACTGCACGTAACCAGGGAGTTCAGATGCCGGTATCTTCAGCTTCTTGTGCTCTGATTCGCCAGTGAAATGTAAGTCCCGGTAGAGCTGCATGGTAATTGGATAAAGTAGAGGGGAGGTTCAAACTTCTCCCAACCAATCCACATGTTGCTTTACCGGGACTTACATTTCATGGCGAATCAAAGCACAAGAAGCAGTCATCGGAGTTCCACCCAGCCCTTCCAAAGTCTGCAGCTCACTGATGGCAGGGGCCCGGCAAGGCAAGTAAATGCAGCATGGCTGGGCCCCCCTTAACTCCCCAAACCATCCGAGCTCGGGACAACAGTCCCCCCTGATGGCGTCCCTGACCGCACGTGTGCGACTATGAGGTCGCGGCAGTAAGAAGCGTATGGATCTGGGCCGGCGGTGACGGTGGGCGCACAAGAGCAGGGAGCCCACTGGGGTTTTTCCCGCTTTGGCCCAGTCCGACCCTGCTAGTGTCTGTCTCCATAATGTTCTGCTGTATTCATTCTTCCATTCTGCCTTCATATTGCCTTACTGTCTTTATTTTCCCCTACTGTCTCTACCTTTCCATATTTTCACCATCTTGCCCTACTGTCTCCACCCTGTTCTAAGTAATGTATCAGTGTTTGCAGATGACACAAAACTATCAGCCCAATTAATTCCATCCAGGATGTGGCACTTGCAACATGATCTTGACAAACTGGCAATCTGGGCAGCTAAGTGGCAAATGAGATTCAATGTTGATAAATGTAAAGTCCTGCACCTGGGATGTAACAATATCCACTTATACCCTTAATGGGACTGCACTAGGCAAATCCATAATGGAGACGGAGCTTGGAGTCCTTGTAGATAATAAACTTGTCTGTAGCAAGTAATGCCAGTCAGCAGCATCAAGGGCAAATAAGGTCTTGACTTGTATTAAATGGGGCAGAGAGTCACGGGAGGAGGGGGTCCCACTGTATAGAGCACTGGTAAGGCCCCATCTAGAATATGCCGTACAGTTTTGGTCTCCATCACTCAAACAGGACATTATTGTATTAGAGAGGGGACAGAGAAGGGCAACTAAGCTGGTAAAGGGAAAATCTTAGCTATGAGGAAAGACTGGCCAAATTGGGGATGTTCACACTGGAGAAGAGGCGCTTAAGGGGTGATATGATAACTATGTATAAATATATAAGGGGATCATATAATAATCTCTCTAATGATTTATTTACCAGTAGGTCTTTCCAGCTGACACAAGGTCACCCATTCCGATTAGAAGAAAAGAGGTTCCAGCTAAATATTGGGAAGGGGTTTGTTACAGTGAGAGATGTGAAGATGTGGAATTGTCTCCCTGAATCAGTGGTACAGGCTGATACATTAGATAGGTACAAGGAAGGGTCGGATGCTTTATTCACCAGTAGCTCCTCCCAGCAGACAGGAGGGAGCCAATGAGATTAGAGGAGGGAAAGGGGTGTTACAGGGAGAGCTGGGAAGTGAATCAGTGGTACAGGCTGATACATTAGATAGGTACAAGGAAGGGTCGGATGCTTTATTCACCAGTAGCTCCTCCCAGCAGACAGGAGGGAGCCAATGAGATTAGAGGAGGGAAAGGGGTGTTACAGGGAGAGCTGGGAAGTGAATCAGGGGTACAGGCTGATACATTAGATAGGTACAAGGAAGGGTCGGATGCTTTATTCACCAGTAGCTCCTCCCAGCAGACAGGAGGGAGCCAATGAGATTAGAGGAGGGAAAGGGGTGTTACAGGGAGAGCTGGGAAGTGAATCAGGGGTACAGGCTGATACATTAGATAGGTATAAGGAAGGGTCGGATGCTTTATTCACCAGTAGCTCCTCCCAGCAGACAGGAGGGAGCCAATGAGATTAGAGGAGGGAAAGGGGTGTTACAGGGAGAGCTGGGAAGTGAATCAGGGGTACAGGCTGATACATTAGATAGGTATAAGAAGGGGTTGGATGGTGTTTAGCAAGTGAGGGAATACAGGGATATGGGAAATAGCTCATAGTACAAGTTGATCCAGGGACTGGTCCCATTGCCACTTTGGAGTCAGGAAGGAATTTTCCCCCCTCTGAGGCAAATTGGAGAGGCTTTAGATGGGTTTTTCTTTGCCTTCCTCTGGATCAACTGGCAGTTAGGCAGGTAAAAAAGTTAAAAGGTTGAACTTGATGGACGTGTGTCTTTTTTCAACCTTACTTACTATGTTACTATGCTACTTTCTCAATATTGTCCTGCTGTCTCCATCTTACTCTACTGTCTTTATTTCCCGCTACTGTCTCTTCAGTGGCGGAACTACCGGGGGAGCAGGGGGTGCAATTGGGCGCAGCGCCAAATTTCGGGGGAAGATAATCTGGTACTGAGGAGGGTCGGCTGCACATCTCGCACCAGGGCCTGCCCCCCTCCAGTTACGTTACTGTCTATCTTTCCATATTTTCACCGTCTTGCCCTACTGTCTCCATCTCGCCTTAAGGTCTTCAGTATGGGGTATTTTCAGTAGCTCTAGAAATTGTTTGCTGCATTATTGTACCTTCCAGTAACTGCTGCCCTCGGGTATATTGTTACTGACTGACATTTTCCTGAGAAGGCAAGAGATTCAGCAACAATAAAGAAATAAAATAGGGGCTTCCAATTAGAATATGTTCATCTAATAATGTCACAAATGGCACCATGGCCTGACTCGGGGGAATCCTGCAGTATTGCCAGAGAGCTCCGAGATTCTATTATTGATAAATGAAGTTGGAGTTGTTAATAACATGTTGATTGACAGTGAGTAATTACACGCTGCGCAGGGTATAATTATATTACTGACAGGATTATCAGCTCAGATCTCATTCTGAGTATTTCTGCTAAAAGCAACCCCCCCCTCACTAAGTCATCACATTTAGTGATGGGCGAATTTGCGCCGTTTCGCTTCGCCGAAAAATTCGCGAATTTCGCGCGAAATTCGCGAAACGGCGAAAAATTCGCGAAACGGCGCCGGCGTCTCGTTTTTGACGCCGGCGCCCGTTTTTTCGACGCCGGCGCCCGTTTTTTACGCCGGCGCCCGTTTTTGACGCCGGCGCCCATTTTTCGAAAAAAATTTTTTTGACGCCGGCGAATTTTTGACGCGAATTTTCACGCGAGTTTCGCGAATTTATTCGCTGGCGGCGAAACGCGCAAATTCGCCGCGAATTCGCGCCTGGCGAATAAATTCGCCCATCACTATCACATTGCTCTCAGCTCTGGCTGGGAATTGAACAGGAGAAAGTCTGAACTAGGGATGCACCGAATCCAGGATTCTGTTCCGGATTCGGCCAGGATTCGGCCTTTTTCAGCAGGATTCGGATTCGGCCGAATCCTTCTGGCCGGCCGAACCGAATCCTAATTTGCATATGCAAATTAGGGGCAGGGAGGGAAATTGCTTGACTTTTTGTCAGAAAACAAGGAAGTAAAAAATGTTTTCCCCTTCCCACCCCTAATTTGCATATCATGGAATCATGAGGAGTCATTTTGCCATGTGCAAAATACAAAAACAGGTGCGACCTTCCATTTTTGTTTTTTGCATTCCGCACGCTGTCTTCCTGAATAACTATATTGGCAAAAAAGAGCGACATGAAGCCGCCCCATGAATGCAGGAGTTCCTTTGTTTGGCAGCACTTTATTCATAAGTGCAAGCATGAAGCTATACGGCTCCTACTGGTCCCTTAACTTAGTCATTTAAAGGTGTGGTTCACCTTTATGTTAATTTTAAGTATAGCTACTTCTAAGCAATTTTTCAACTGGCCTTCATTTTTCCTTTTATGGTTTTTGAATTATTTGCCACCGTCTTGCTTTTCCCAGCTTTCAATGGGGGTCACTGACCCCATCTAAAAACAAACTGTAAGGCTACACATTTATATTTATTGCTACTTTTTATTAGTCATCCTTCTATTCTGTCCCTCTCCTATTCATATTGCAGTCTCCTGTTTAAATTAGGGATGCACCGAATCCAGGATTCGGTTCGGGATTCGGCCAGGATTCGGCCTTTTTCAGCAGGATTCAGATTCAGCCGAATCCTTCTGCCTGGCCGAACCGAATCCGAATCCTAATTTGCATATGCAAATTAGGGGCAGGGAGGGAAATTGCGTGACTTTTTGTCAGAAAACAAGGAAGTAAAAAATGTTTTCCCCTTCCAAACCCTAATTTGCATATGCAATTTGCATATGCAAATTAGGGTTCGGATTCTGTTCGGTATTCGGCTGAATCCTTTGTGAAGGATTCGGGGGTTCGGCCGAATCCAAAAAAGTGGATTCGGTGCATCCCTAGTTTAAATCAATGTATGGTTGCTGGGGTAATTTGGACCCTGGCAACCAGATGGCTGAAATTGCAAACTGGAGAGCTACTAAATAAAAAGATAAATAACTCAACAACTGCAAATAATAAAAATTGTCTCAGAATATCACTCTCTACATCATACTAGGGGGCACATTTACTAAGCTCGAGTGAAGGATTCGAAGTAAAAAAACTTCGAATTTCAAAGTATTTTTTTGGGTACTTCGACCATCGAATAGGCTACTACGACCTTCAACTACGACTTCAATTTGAATGATTCGAGCTAAAAATCGTTCGACTATTCGGCCATTCGATAGTCAAAGTACTGTCTCTTTAAAAAAAACTTCGACTACATAGTTCGGCAGTTTAAACCTACCGAGGTACAATGTTAGCCTATGGGGACCTTCCCTATCAGTTTTTTAAGGTTTTGTTTGATCAAAGACAAATCCTTTGATGGAAAGATAAAAATAATTAGAATCGTTCAATTCAAAGGATTTTCCTTCAATCGATCGATCGTAGGATTTGCGGTAAATCCTTCGAATACGATATTCGAATTTGTAGGATTTTACTTTGAGGGTCGAATTCGAGGGTTTATTTACCCTCGATATTCGACCCTTAGTAAATGTGCCTGTAACAGTTAGGGGCCGATTCACGAAGGGTCGAATATCGAGGGTTAATTAACCCTCGATATTCGACTAGGAACTAAAATCGTTCGACTTCGAATATTGAAGTCGAACGATTTTGCGCAAATCCTGCGATTGATCGATCGAAGGATTTTTCATTCGATCGAACGATTAAATCCTTCGAATCGAACGATTCGAAGGATTTTAATCCAACGATCGAAGGAAAATCCTTCGATCAAAAAATCCCAGGCAAGCCTATGGGGACCTTCCCCATAGGCTAACATTGACTTCGGTAGCTTTTAGCTGCCGAAGTAGGGGGTCGAAGTTTTTCTTAAAGAGACAGTACTTCGACTATCGAATGGTAGAATAGTCGAATGTTTTTTAGTTCGAATCGTTCGATATTCGTAGTCGAAGGTTGAAGTAGCCCATTCGATGGTCGAAGTAGCCCAAAAAAACTTCGAAATTCAAATTTTTTTTAATTTTAACCCTTCACTCGAATTTAGTGAATCGGCCCCTTAATTTAAAGTTGAACAACCCCTTTAAGGCAATATTTGCCCAGTGTGGCCCAATCTAATTTCATTTTTTTTTCTGGGACTGTTTCTGGCTTTTCTGTGCAGCAGAGTTTACAAAAGGGGCCACAGGTGGAGATTTTGGCACGTGCTCCCTAGTAAAAGTTTTTTCTTTAAAAAAAAGGGTAATTTAGAAAATGTCCCCTTTGTGAATAGCAGAATATTATGTTTTACTCGAGTTCTGCATCAATGTGATTAGGTAACATGAGAGGATTGAGTAAAATCTTATTTTCTGTTATTTTACTGTTTTAACCTCTGGATTTAGTGGGTGCGGGATGTGGCACAAAGCTTGGCCTCTGCTATTGAACCGGATTAGCCCAATATTTAAACAACAGACTAAAAAAAGCAGATCAGTGTCAGATTCACTGCAGTTTAAACGCATCTCTCAAGAAACGACGACGTCAAAATGTAAATCGCAATTATTTTGAATCATTTTCTGCTCCTTGTTCAGTGGGTTTGTATTAATGTGATGTGATTACACGGACAGCTTCTTTATATTCCGTTTATAATGACCTCGTATGAAGTTGTTTTGCCCTGTTTCTGTCAAGCTGATGAGCAGGTAATAGAACGTTTCTTCTGTTCTGCCCCAAAACCTGCTTGTTGTTCTTTTCACACACAGAACAGCAGATCTGGAATGAATAATGTGAGTTGTGGGTCTGGCCGGGAGATGCCAGGGGAGAGAGATTTGGCACTGAAGCCTCTTGGCTCCTGTTCTCTTTTGTATCTGCCCAAATGATTGACGAGAGATAAAGGGGAATTAAATGCTCCATTTGTTATAAATACAGAGAGATTGTATCTACCTGATCTCTCTCTCTCTCGCTACTGATTTCATGAGTCTTGGCCTGGGGGCTCGGGGATAAACTTCCACCAGTGAAAACAAAATGTAGGGCCATGGGCGTCTGCAGAAAAGTTGTCAATCAAAAGCAAGTCTCTGCTAAATACTAGTATCACATATAATCAGTCTCAGCATCGGACTGGGGCCCCACACCATCCCTGGGCCCCCCAGCCACAGGCACTCTCTGACTCCCCAAGTCGCAACCCCGCTCTTGTCCCCCCCTCTGGCCCCCCACTCTTACCTATTCCAACCATGGCCAGGCAGAGCCACGGAGAGAGGTAGGGAGAATTCAGGACAGAGCTTAAAGTATTGAGCTGGACTGGGCCAGAGGGCCCTCGAGAGCCGTGGCCCACCAGGTTTTTCCCCGGTGCCCCACTGGCCCAGTCTGACCCTGGTCATTCTATTGTATCTACTAATACAGAGGCCACATAGTGAATATCCAGGGTCTGTTGGGGCAGAGACAGCAAAGCTCATGTGGCCGCATGATAAATACCATAAATCATTTTATGCCCTTAAAGGACCTGTAACACCAAAATAGTTTTGTATTCATCCACACCGAAACTGCTGTAATAATAGGCTAATGTTACAGGGAAGCTGTCCCCCTATTGTCCCCTGCTGCTACTAGGGATTCACTGAATTCTTTGGATTCGGCCGAACCACGAATGCTACGTAAAAGATTTGGTTGAATACCGAACCAAATCCGAACCCTAGTTTGCATATGCAAATCAACAAGAGGGAGGGGAAAAGAGAGTCGCACGTTTTGTGAAGAAAAGTCACATGATTTCAAGGATTTGGATTCAGCAAGGGACAAGGATTTGGCAAGATCCAAATCTTGGTGAAAACAGCCAAATCCTGGCCTAATACTGAACCGAATCCTGGATTTTGTGCATCCCTAGCTGCTACAGAATATTTTTTAACAGTTTCCCCTATAAGTATAATTCTAGGTAAAGCTGTTAATAAATCCAGGGAGGGGGGCGATTTACCTGTTATTGCAGCAGTTTAGGGGTGAATTTAGTACTAAATATTTTTGGTGTCACTGGTTCTTTGATTACAGGATAAGTAAAGCTTCAAAATATGTAAATGTAAAATTGATGACTATTCTAAGCACTTTGGTACATTCATTATTTATTTTTAATTCCAAGATATTAAGGGATACATGTGCTGTTAATATGAATGAATTGTGTTCCAACAGCGCCACCTGCTGGTCAGTTTCCCACCAGTCTGACCAGCAAGTAGTCAAGGAAGTTGTCAGGAGAAAGAAAGAGGCTGATGTTCTTCTGCTTAGGAATAAAATTAGAAACCTTTCTCACATCTTTCCTAAACAGAAGAACATCAGCCTCTTTCTTTCTCCTGACAACTTCCTTGACTACTTGCTGGTCAGACTGGTGGGAAACTGACCAGCAGGTGCACCTCAGCATACATGTAGGGTCCCCAATATATATAATATATATAAACTAGTGATGGTGATGGGCGAATAAATTTGCCAGGCATGGATTTGCGGTGAATTTCCGCCTTTTGCCGCCTGTGAATATTTGCGCAAAACTGCTGCAAAAATTCTCTGGTGAAAAATTGACCCACACATAAAAATTGTCGCGTGGCAAAATTATTCTGACGCCCATTGACTTTAATGCATTTGGACAAGATAGATCCCCAACTTCACTAATGTTCTTGTGGCTGAATGGAAGCAACTCCCAGCAACAACTCCCAGCAACAATGTCCCAACATCTAGTGGAACCTTCCCAGAAGCACTGGGGCAGCAACATGAGGGAGAACCCCCTTGGCTTGGGAATGAGATGTTGGCCACAAAAGGCTTATTTGTCAAAGCAGCGCTCAGTGAAAAGTGCAAACTTCAGAGCAAATTTCAGAAGCAAACTACCCGAATGAGTAGTGGTGAAAATGTGATCATTGTCGTCAAGTGTTTTTTGTTGGAACTTTTTTTTCATGTAAAATACATTGGAGTCAATGGGTATTTTGTTGCTACAAATTTTTTCTGTGGTTTTACAAAAATACCCACTGATGTCAAAACATGGAATTTTGGTGTGAATCCATGTCTGGCGCAAAATTTCGCTCACCGCTGATCACAAGCCTAAAGCTGGCCGCAGACGCAAAAATCCGATCGTACGAATCAAAGGACGATCGGACTTCCCCATCTCCCGACCTGCCGCTAATCATTCCGATCAAGTAGTAAAAGATCAGATCAGCTGATGTTCTGCCCCTACAGCAATCGTACGATAGTTATGTCCGACCAAAGCTAGTGACAGTCTCCCACTGAAAATCATTTGGCCACATCGCCAAACGAGCGGATCTTTCCCCGATATGCCATTAACAAACATGGCTATATCGGGGGTAATCTGATTGCTCGGCCATATGGCCAAACGATCTGATTACGATGTGCCGTGGGCTCTGGCGGGATCGGTCGGGTCAAAATCAAACTTGACCGATTGACCAAACAACCGGACGAAAGATGTCGGCACACGCCACACACGATCCGAAAATCGTACGAATCCTCGATTCAGACGATAAGATCTGTATGTCTATGGCCACCTTTAAGCTTTGATTGTGTGCTGAGAAGATTTGGCACATTCAAAGTGAAAGTTATAAATCCATATGTTCAGTGTTAAATGTGTATTGTTAAAAACAACTGGAATTTAGAAAGCAACGCTTGAAAAATAAGCCCTATGCAGAAACCCAACTTCTAACTCCTCAGTTCAAATTGAAATATACTGTAACTTATGACTTGAGAAGCCCAAGGACAGAATTGGGCTGATTCCGATCATGAGATTATTGCTCGGAAAGTCCCATTTAAATGTAATTGGGAGAGAGCTTATGTTTATACGTATTGGGATAAATAACCTCTTCAATTGTAATAGTCGCCTGTGGTCTTGCATCCAAAGATTGTACACTTTATGGCTCCTGCTGGCATGGAAGTGAGATAAATGGACCACCTAGTCCTTTGTCTATGTTTTTAGGCTACATATTGCTTTATGCTTGGGTATGAGCCTAATTCTCTTATCCTGTCTGCTAGTGAGGACATCTAGGAGGCTCTTAGTGTGTTTTTGAACCTCTATGGCCACCCAGGACACGAGAGAGAGAGAGAGAGATAGAGAGAGAGAGAGAGAGAGAGAGAGAGAGAGAGAGAGAGAGAGGTGGACAAATGTTCAAAGCAACTTCACGAGCTTCTATTTGTCCAAGGGGACCAGGTACAATGTCCTATAGCAAAAGGGAATCAGGAAAACTAAATAAAATTGGCAAGGCCCCCAGACAGGTGTATTTCTGAGGTCAACCCAGTTAGGTGGGCCTGGCTTCTCTCGGCTGAGAAGTGGACAGATGCCATGACACAGGTCTTATCCCTTCAATTGTCCTATGCTAATGCCAACGTCTATGGTTGCCCCATGGGAGTTATTTGCACAAAGTGCTGTCAATGCCAACAGTGACAACACTGGCAATGACACATACTATATATATTATACGGGTATGGGATCCCATATCCAAAATGCTGGGACCTGGGGGTTTTCGGATAATGGGTCTTTCCGTAATTTGGATCTTCATACTTTGTCTTCTAAAAAATCATCAAAACATAAATAAACCCAATAGGCTGGTTTACTTTCAATAAGGATTAATTATATCTTAGTTGAGATCATCAGTGTCAGACTGGGATGCCAGGGGCCCACCAGAAAACCTTAGGCTGAGGGCCCATTTTCCAAACTACTATACCTCCTCTCCCCACTCAACCTCTTTATTCTCTTAGTCTCTTCTCTCTACATACTATACTCTATTCTTCCATTATTAAACCTCTTTATTCTCCTAGTCTCTTTTCTCTACATACTATACTCTATTCTTCCATTATTAAGCCTCTTTATTCTCTTAGTCTCTTCTCTCTACATACTATACTCTATTCTTCCATTATTAAGCCTCTTTATTCTCCTAGTCTCTCTTCTCTACATACTATACTCTATTCTTCCATTATTAAGCCTCTTTATTCTCCTAGTCTCTTCTCTCTACATACTATACTCTATTCTTCCATTATTAAGACTCTTTATTCTCTTAGTCTCTTCTCTCTACATACTATACTCTATTCTTCCATTATTAAGCCTCTTTATTCTCCTAGTCTCTTTTCTCTACATACTATACTCTATTCTTCCATTATTAAGCCTCTTTATTCTCCTAGTCTCTTTTCTCTACATACTATACTCTATTCTTCCATTATTAGGCCTCTTTATTCTCCTAGTCTCTTTTCTCTACATACTATACTCTATTCTTCCATTATTAAGCCTCTTTATTCTCCTAGTCTCTTTTCTCTACATACTATACTCTATTCTTCCATTATTAAGCCTCTTTATTCTCTTAGTCTCTTTTCTCTACATACTATACTCTGTTCTTCCATTATTAAGCCTCGTTGTTTCCATAAAGAAATAGGGAATGACCATGAGATAAGCCAAATGGTTAGAAGAAAGAGGCCCACTGACACCTGGGCCCACCGGTAGTTTTCCTGGTATCCCGGTGGGCCAGTCTGACACTAGGGGGCCCATTCATTAAGTTCGAGTGAAGGAATAGAAGAAAAAAAACTTTGAATTTCGAAGTTTTTTTTGGCTACTTTGACCATCGAATGGGCTACTTCGACCTTCGACTTCGAATCGAATGATTCGAACTAAAAATTGTTCGACTATTCGACCATTTGATAGTCCAAGTACTGTCTCTTTAAGAAAAAACTTCAACCCCCTAGTTCGCCACCTAAAAGCTACTGAAGTCAATGTTAGCCTATGGGGAAGGTCCCCATAGCCTTGGCTAACTTTTTTTGATCGAAGGATAATCCTTCGATCGTTGGATTAAAATCCTTCGAATCGTTCGATTCGAAGGATTTAATCGTTCGATTCGAAGGATTTAATCGTTCGATCGAACGATTATTCCTTTGATCGTTTGATCAAAGTATTTGTGCAAAATCCTTCAACTTATTTATTATCGATATTCGAAGTCGAAAGATTTTCATTCCCCAGTCGAATATCGAGGGTTAATTAACCCTCGATATTCGACCCTTAATACATCTGCCCCTAGATGTTCTATTATTACTGATAAAAAGGAAATATTTGTTAAAACATTTTAATTATTTGGAAAACATGGGTGCAAATTCACTAAGCGCCGAAGCGCCGAATGCTAGCGTTAATTCGCTAGCGTTTGGCATTTTCGTTACTGCGCAAATTCACTAACGAACGCTGGTGTAAATTCGCTAGTGTTACTTCACACACTTACGCCAGGCGAATTTTCGCTAGCGATGTAACTACGCAAATTCACTAACTTGCGCAGTGTACTGAACACTACCTTTTACGCTAGACTTCCTTCGCCACCTCAGACCTGGCGAAGCGCAATAGAGTAGATAGGGATTGTTTCAAAAAAAGTCAATTTTTTTTCTAAGTCCCAAAAAACGCTCGTGTTTTCTACATGATGGGTGATAGGCTGAAAAAGAGCGAAAAATTTTTTGGGGCTCCCCTCCTTCCCCCCTACATCTCCTGACTCATGGCAACTTACCTAGACAGTGGGCACATGTGTAGGGCAAAATAAAATTTTTATTTGCTGATTTGAAGGTTTTCTAGGCATTTGTAGTGCTGATATGTGTTCCTCCATTGAAATTTGAATTTCGAGCCGTATGCAAATTAACCATCGCTAGCGAAACTTTGCTTCGCTTGGCGAATTAACGCTAGCACAACTTCACAAACTAACGCTACCCCTGTGCGCAACTTTGGATTTTAGTGAATTTGTGGAGCGCTGTCGAAAATACGCCTGGCGAAGTGTGGCGAAGTGCGGCGAAGTTGCGCCTGGCAGAACTTCGCATCTTAGTGAATTTGCCCCATGGAGTCTATGTAAGACGGCCTTCCTGTTATTTAGAACTTTCTGGATAACAGGCTTCTCTGATCTTTCCAAAGCAGAAGAACATCAGCCTCTTTCTTTCTCCTGACAACTTCCTTGACTACTTGCTGGTCAGACTGGTGGGAAACTGACCAGCAGGTGGCGCTGTTGTAACACAATTCATTCATATTAACAGTACATGTATCCCTTAATATCTTGGAATCAAAAGAAAATAAATAATGAATGTACATTGCAAAAGTGCTTCGAATAGTCCCCTCATCACTTCTACATTCACTTGTTTGAAATGGTTCTTTATCTTTTATAGAATATCTGTGCATCAAGTTGTTGCTCTGTATAAATCAATTAGCAAATGATACAAATAGTGCAAAGCCTTCAGCCAAAAACAATGTTTCCCTATAAACTCAGTTTGTAAATAACAACCCAGATACATCAGCATGCCCCCCCCCCAATTCTCTTCCTTGTGACATAAATACGGTAGCACCTGCATACTTTCTCATTTGGAGAGTTTGACAAACTTCACTAAAATGTTTAGGACTCTCAAATGAGGTTCTGCTTGAGCAGATGTTCAGCATAAACTATGAACTATGTAAATATGGGAAGCTTCAAACATGCAGAGTCCGGGAAAGGGGGGAAAAAAAAACAAGACCGTTAAGTAGAAAGAATGAAAAAGAAGGATAAACAAAATAAAATATTGAAATGAATTAGAAAGATTAAGGAAACCAGCAGACAAGACATTAAATAGAACTATATATCAAAAGACATTTTAAAAAAGGCATCAGCCTAATCAAAAATGAACTGAGAATATTGAAATAGAAAAAAAAAACATTTTGAAATGAAGAAAAGGGAAGGAATAAAACAGAAAATATCTTGAAAGAGGAAAAAGATGGAAACAATAAGGAGAAATAATGTACGAAAACGATAAACAAAATACAAGAAAAAATGGAGACTACATATAAATAAAATTTGTTTATAAAGGAACAAAAAAGAAAGAATATAAGAGTTAAAGGGGTCGTTAAAGTTAACTTTTAGTATGTTATTAAAAAAATTCTAATCAACTTTTTAGTTGGTCTTCATTGTTCATTTTTTATAGTTTTTTAATTATTTATTATTATTTTAATTATTTAACTTTTTCTTCTGATTCTTTCCAGCTTTCAAATGACACAATCTAAAAAAACAAATGCCCTGTAAGGCTACAAATGTCTCATTGTTGCTATTTTTATTCCTCATCTTTCTATTCAGGCCTCTCCCATTAATTATTCCAATCTCTTATTCAAATCAATGCATGGTTGCTAGGGTACTTTGGGCCCTAGCAACCAGATTGCTAAAATTGCAAACTAGAGAGCTGCTGAATAAGAAGTCAAAAAACACAAATAATAAAAAATGAAAAACAATTGTCTCATGGGCGCAAATTCACTAAGCGCTGAAGCGCCGAACGCTAGCGTCAATTCGCTAGCTTTGGCATTTTCGGTACTTCGCAAATTCACTAACGAACGATGGCGTAAATTCGCTAGTGTTACTTCGCACCCTTACGCCAGGCGAATTTTCGCTAGCGACGTAACTACGCAAATTCACTAACTTGCGCAGTGTACTGAACGCTACCTTTTACACTAGACTTCCCTCGCCACCTCAGACCTGGCGAAGCGCAATAGAGTAGATAGGGATTGCTTCAAATTTTTTTCTAAGTCCCAAAAAACGCTGGCGTGTTTTCTACATGATGGGTGATAGGCTGAAAAAGATCGAAAATATTTTTGGGGCTCCCCTCCTTCCCCCCTACATTTCCTGACTCATGGCAACTTACCTAGACAGTGGGCACATGTGTAGGGCAAAATAACATTTATATTTGCTGATTTGAAGGTTTTCTAGGCATTTGTAGTGCAGATACGTGTTCCTCCATTGAAATTTGAATTTGGCGCTGTATGCAAATGAACCATCGCTAGCGAAACTTCGCTTCACTTGGCGAATTAACGCTAGCGCAACTTCGCAAACTTACGCTACCCCTGTGCGCAACTTTGGATTTTTTTTTGCGGAGCGCTGGCGAAAATACACCTGGTGAAGTGTGGCGAAGCGCGGCGATTCTTAGTGAATTTGGGCCATGGTATCACTCTCTACATCATACTAACCGTTAACTCACAGGTGAACAGCCCTTTTAAATTCATTAGAAAATATTAAATGGAGATTTAAAGAAAAAAGAAATGACAAGGGCACGAAATATGTCAACATTGAGACATTTTAAGTAGTGATGGGCGAATTTGCGCGCGTCCATTTTTCCGTAAAAATTTTTTTGACGCCGGCGAATTTTTTACGCGAATTTTCGCGGGAGTTTCGCGAATTTATTCGCTGGTGGCGAATCGCGCAAATTCGCCGCGAATTCGCGCCTGGCGAATAAATTCGCCCATCACTAATTTTAAGGCTAAAGATCAATTTGAACAGTTTAAAGCACAGATAGGGGTCATTGTGTATAAAACAAGGTACAAACTTGAAAATTACAAAGAAATGATTTCTGTTTCCATCAGATGATTTTGATTTCCCCGTCACTTTGTTTGAGGGATGCACCAAATTCACTGTTTTGGATTCAGCCAAATCCCTGAATCCTTCGTCAAAGATTTGGCCGAATACTGAACCGAATCCTAATTTGCAAATTAGAGACGGGAAAGGAAAACGTGGAAAAAATGTTTTACTAAATTGTTTTGTGATAAAAAGTAACTTGATTTCACTTCCCACCCCTAATTTGCATTTGTAAATTAAGATTCGGATTTAGTACGGCCAGGCACAAGGATTCGGCCGAATTTAATTCTGCTGCAAAAGGCCAAATCCTGTCTGAATCCTTAATCCTTATTTTATGTATTAATGTAATGCCAGTATTGTAATAGTGAGTGCATGAGTAATGCACAAAAGGATAAATAGACCAAAAATATATATATATATCTCTGCACACATGAACTGGTAAAATTAACCCATGGGAACTGCACTTCTGAGGTTCCTACTCAAATTTCAAGTGAAATTTCAATGGTACATAAATCCCTCTCATCCGACTCCTCAGTTTATAGCACCAGCAACTCTGACTGTTTTTAAAGGAAAAGTAAAATCAACAAAGTAAAGTGTATTAAATATTGAAAATATGATGAACTGTTGCTCTGCGCCGGTAAAACTGCCCCCATGGCTACATAGCGGCTTATTTATATCAATTATAGTAGTGTTTCTGAAGCAAACACACATCTTTTACCGTATATGTTAACAGTATATTATATGTTAATTGCTGTAAAGGATAAGTAAACCGATAAAATAGGTGAATGTTGTAGGGGATTCGTTCTCCTATTTACAATTAAGACACTACGCACAAATGGTGATACGGGCTGTTCCAACGCAACACGTTGATAACCCGATAGATTGATCGTTTAGATCGGCTTCCACACAACCCTCTATCTCCCTCATATATGGAATTATAAAAAAACTTTATTATCAACTAAAGACTTTGAAAGAGGTATTGGAAAATGGTTACATCAAATTCCAGAGAAAAAATATTTGTTCTACACTAAGGGACACATTTACTATTGGTCGAATATCAAGGGTTAATTAACCCTCGATATTCGACCCTCGAAGTTAAATCCTTCGACTTCGATATTCGAAGTCGAAGTATTTAGAGCAATTTGTTCGATCAAATGATCGTTCGATCCATCGATCGAACGATTTTTCTTCAATCCCAAATTGGCTAGAAAGCCTATGGGGACCTTCCCCATAGGCTAACATTGAAGCTCGGGGGTTTTAGGTGGCGAAGTAGGTGGTCGAAGTTTTTTTTTTTTAAAGAGACAGTACTTCGACTATCGAATAGTCGAACGATTTTTAGTTCGATTCGAAGTCGAGGTCGTAGTCGAAGGTCGAAGCAGCCAATTCGATGGTCGAAGTAGCCAAAAAAATACTTCGAAATTCGAAGTATTTTTTATTCTAATCCTTCACTCGATCTAAGTAAATGTGCCCCTTAAAGTCCACAGCATCCCTCTCTTCTAGTCATTTTCAAACCATGTTTCTGAATATACTGCATAGGGGTTATTTCTCACCAGAAATGCGGAAACTAGTGGGATGGTCCGAATCCGACACATGTCCTAAATGCCGGGCTCCAAAAGCAGATATCTATCATTGTCTGTGGTCCTGCTCAGTAATTCAACAGTTTGATGGTCACTTCATATTGTAAACTAACTTTACATATTCAGACCCACCTTACACCTTTATGGGCAATTTTTGGCGACACAACAAGAACAGGCAGACAAGAAACTAGCAAATATCGTTTCATCGGTCAGTAGAAAGACAATTTGACATTGTTGGATATCAACAAGCATCTAAGAATAATGGAATCAATGAGGGTTCAGGTGGCCATTTACACAATATGATTCAGAACATATATATATATATATATATATATATATATATATATATATATATATAGAAATAGGGTGTTTTATCTTGTTATGTACATCAATGAAGATTAAAGTTGGCCGGGGGAAACCCATGTGTGTAAGCCTACCCTTTATTTGTAACCCTATGTAAAACTAGAACACTGTATGGCATTCAATTTTGTTTGTTAATATGTGTTGATTGGTGCAAATAAAAACATTTTGAAAAAAAAAAAAATTGATGAGGGGGTTATTCTAAGCACTTTTGCAATGTATATTCATTATTTTATAAATTCCAAGATATTAAGGGATACATGTACTGTTAATATGAATGAATTGTGTGACAGCAGCGCCACCTGCTGGTCAGTTTCCCACCAGTCTGACCAGCCAAAGTGGTTATAGAGGGGCACAGTCACAGCTGCAGTTTACATTGTGTTGCCCCTCTTATACTTTTCAGAATGTAGCCAATAATTTTAACTCCACGGATATTTGTACAATATGAAAAAAATCATTTGCAACAAAGTGATAAAATATAAACAAAAATAGGAATCTGCTTTAAAAACAAAGCAGAAAGTTATTAATGCTGCAGACACACATATTTAATCTGAATGATTATATATATATATATATAAAACAA